>NW_004624740.1:13272315-13508496 GCF_000247695.1 Heterocephalus glaber | reverse complement strand
TTTTTATAAAATGGAGTACTACTCATCCGTAAAGAATGAGAAATTAGAGACATTTATAGCTAAATGGATGCATATTGAGGCCATCCTCTTAAGTGAAATAAATAGGACACACGTGTAAGTACCAAAGTTTCTCTAGTGTGAGAAACTGAAAGTAACTAAGGATGAAAACGATTAAAACAAATAATTGATATTTTGAAATAGGCAAAGGTTCAAAGGTGTAGGGGTGGTGGGAGGGGAAGGGGAAAGGAAAGAAGGGAAAGGAAAAATTATGAGGAAAAAAAATGGAAACGAAATCTATGTAAATAGGGAAGGGCAGAGCGGGGGTGAAGGGCGCATAGGTAATGGGGAAAAAATAAGAACCAAGATACATCATGTACAGGTACAAACACCCAATGATAAATGTAAACGTATTGTATGTTTAAAATGTACCAATAAAAGAAGTTTTAAAAAAATAGAAATGCAAAGGGCTGGGGGTGAAGCTCCGTGTGAAGAGGTTCAGTGCCCAGTACCAGGATGGCGCAGAGTGGGGAGGAGCCGAGGGACTTGGCCTTCTTTTGCTCCTCCCATCCCCAGGCCACAACTGTCCTTTCTGTGCTGGTGTAGAGCAATTTGCATTTTACCTGTTTTCATATGAATAGAATCATATTGTATGTGCTCTTTTGTCTAGTTTATTTTGAAATTTGTCCATGTGTTATGTATCAGTAGTTCATTTTTTATTTGCCGAGAATGATTTTACTTCTGCCTATATTGTGATATATCATACTTGGTTTATTTATTGACCTGGTGTTGAGTATTGGGTAGTTGACGTTTCTTGACTGTTACAGGAAGGGCTGGGTTATCTGGTAGTTACAAGTTTAACTTTTTTTTTTTTTTTTTTTTTGGTACCGAGATTGAACTCTCAGCAGGTGGTGAAACCACTGAGCTAAATCCCTGGCCCACAAGTTTAACTTTTTAAGAAATTGCCAAGTGGAGTTTTGAAGTGATTCTTACATGAAATACCGGTTCTGCATCTTCATCATTTGGTGCAGCTATTCTCATTCACTTTCTCTTTCTCTTCCTCTTCTTTCTCCTTCTCAATTGCAGTATAATTGCATGTAAAATTTACCATTTTGAAGTACATAATTCAGTGATTTTTAATATATTTACAAGTTGAGCAGCTATTACTGTGAATTCCAGAACATTTCCATCACCCCCAGAAGTCCTCCCACATCTGTTAGCAGGCATCGCTTTCCGGTCCTTCTGAGCTGCTGCTCCTCCCCACCACCCCCAATACTGGGTACTGAACCTCTTCACACGGGGCTTCATCCCCAGGCCTTTTCATTTCTATTTTTCATGTGCTACAGGGTCTCACTAAGTAGCCCTGGTTGGGTTCGAATTTGGCAGACCTTTGGCTTCAGCTTCCCAGAGTGCTGGGACTAGGAGTGTGCACCACCATAGGTGGCCAGATTTAGTCTTAACCACTCAACAGTTTATCCTGGAATCAGTTGGGCAGTGTGTGTGTTTGTTTATGTACCGACTGTCCCCAGCATCGTTTGGACAGATGTCATTTCAACCAGTCCATTCTTGTTTGCATGTGATACATTCGTATGTCAGTTTATTTGTTTTATGTAGACTTTTTTGCATACATTTTTATTTAGAACATTGTATTTGCCTTTAATGATTGTTTCTAAGAAATAATAAACTCTAGTTGTTTTCTTTTACTAATTCATGTTTTATTTATAAAAAATAACCTATAATTTTGTGCTATTATCTATAAAAACTTACTGTAAGTACATTAGATATAATTTTTATACTTCCTCAGATCTCAGTGATATTCTTTTATAATACAAAACAGACACATTTGGGACACTGAGACTGAATAGGAAGGAAGCACCAGGAGATCTGCAAAATAAAACATAGAAAAAGGGAGAAATGTCAGCATATCAGAGAGGGTAAAGTCTGTGTTATGAAATGGAAACATGTCCTTATTATCAACTGTTCATAATACAGAAATGATAGAACTAGAAAGAAATGAAACTAAAAATTCCGATAGTGGTTAGTGATTATAATAATTCTTTGGGTGGTGTTGACAGAGCTGACCAACATCTAACAAGCTATCTTATAATCAAAAGGAAGGGAAAAAGTATATTATAAAGTATTTATGTACCTTCTGGACCAAACAGTTTGGAACTCGTTTATTTATTTAAAACGAGGGGGTTCAAAAAGTCATTTAAAACTTAGGTAAAGTGTAATAGACCAAATAATTGAAAAATACAGGATAGCAAAACATGACCAGGACAGCCGCCATCCACATCTTCAGCATTATGTTTAGTGGGTAGACATTTCATTGAAATTGTATTACCCTGGGCCCAGGGATTTAGCTCAGTGGTTGCGGCGCCTGCATTGCAAGTGCAAGGTCCTGAGTTCAATCCCCCGTACCAAAAAAAAAAGAAAGAAAAGAAATTGTATCACCCAGAGGAAAAAAAGGAAAGGCCAGCACAACAGTGTAAAGTATGTTGTTCAAAGAAAGGCAATAATGCAAAAAGAATTCAGAAAGAGACTAGACAGTGCTGTCCAGATTGTAACATTGCATTGTGTATTGAATATTTTAAGATATACCATACACAGACAACTTATTGAATATAAATTTATTTATTTATTTTTTAGTTTTTTGAGAAAAGGTCTCTCTTTGTAGTTCAGGCTGGCCCTGAACTCACTGTGTAGCCCAGGCTGGCCTTAGCTCGCTGCTGTCCTCCTGCCTCAGCCTCCTGAGTGCTGGGATTATAGGCGTGTGCCACCACACCTGGCTATACTCTTTTTTACCGAGGATCAAACTAAGGGCTTTGAGTTTTCAAGGCAGGCTCAGCACCACTCAGCTAAATCCCTGGCCTCGGTGAATATAGATTTAATAAAATTGTCATTTTAATATATTCTGTTAAAACAATTAACAAAAAATGTGCAATTTTTGGTCATCCTATGTTTAAATAATTGGACTGGTGTTAGTAGCAATGTACATCATTTATACATCAGCACAGTTTTACTTGAGAAATAGTATATTTCTATATTTGTTTCATTGACAAAAATCTTAGTTTTTCATTAAAAAAGATGCTAGTAGGTAAAAAGTTGAAAAATTCTTAGGCGATTGTCAGCCTTTTTATCTTCTTTACAAGGGAAAACAAAGTATACTGTTGGACAACTTTTTTTTTTTTTTTTTTTTGTACCGGGGATCGAACTCAGGACCTTGCGCTTGCGAGGCTGGTGCTGGAACCACTGAGCTAAATCCCCAGCCCTACTGTTGGACAACTCGTGTAATAGTCATTCTCAGAACCCAGCCCCTATCCCTTGCTGTTCTATAAAGCCTTGAGACACATTAGTTATATTTGAAGCTTTGAGAAAACCTAAATCTAAATTATTGTTGTTGTTGTTTGTAGGTGGTCGTGTAATGGTAACAGATGCTGACAGGTCAATACTGTCTCCAGGTGGAAGGTAAACCATAACTTATTATACCAGTAAATTGCCATATGTAATGTTATTAGACTATTAAAAAGGCCACATGCCACTCATCTCTGTGTTTAATGAGCAGGTATTTGGGGGACTTGGGAAAATGTACTTTTTGATGTAGTTCTGAATAATACTATTTTCTAGATGAACCTGATATCCTTGACCGTGCTGTGGGTTGCATTTGAGTAGTGCTGTGTGAATGGTTTTTACCCCTACATAGTTTAATTTGGATTTATTTCTTCTTTTAGTTGTGGCCCCATCAAAGTGAAAACTGAACCCACAGAAGATTCTGGTATGCTTTTAGAATCAATTGTAAAACTAAGGAAGAATTTTCCTTATTTTAGAAGTTATATTTTGACTTATTATTGTGCTGTCTTGATGAGAAATGGGCAGTCACTACAAATATTTTCCAGCTATGAGTGTTGGTTATTATTACATATTATATTAAAACCTAAATCTCCGGCCCTATAAGACCTCTGAAGAGAGTTTGCTCATATGTGGTAGCCAGAAGATTGTTTCTCATCACATTTTATAGGTAAAATATATTGTGCCCTCCCCACCCCCCGTAAATCTAGATGGAAAGTGAACTGGTTATAAAGTGCTTTTTACAAAAATCAGAGTACTCTTCTTCTATTCTGTTTCCCTTTGCACTCCCATTCTCTACTTGCCAAAGAACATATTTACAACTCTAAACTGTTTTTGGTATTTACTTACCTATTTTTTCATAGTTTTTTTTTTTTGACAGGGCAGCATTATGGAGATATAATTTATAAATTTATATACCGTAAAAATCACCTGCTTGCTTGTTTTTCAGTGCTGGGGATTGAACCCAGAGTTCTGCATTTGCTAGGCATGCACCCTACCACTGAGCTACAGCCCTAGCCTGTCACCTGCTTTAGGGTTCAGATGCATTGTTTTGTAAACTTACCAAGTTCTGCAGTGGTCGCCCCAGTCTGATTTTTTTTTTTTTTTTTGGTACCGGGGATCGAACTCTGGTCCTTGTGCTTGCACAGCAGGCAGTGAAACCACTGAGCTAAATCCCCGGCCCCAGTCTGATTTTTGAACATTTCTGTTATCCCAAATCTGGTGCCCATCTCCATCAGTCTTTGTTATCATAACTAATCTTCTTTCAGCTTTTATGGATTTGTCTTAATCTGACATTTCATGTAAGTGGAGTTACATAATATGTAATATTTTGCATTTTGCTTCCTTAATTGTGCATCATATGTTGAGGCCCATGTTCGAAAAAAGATTAGCATCTGTAAGCAATTCATACTTGAATAGTACACTGTTGTATGGATATTACCTTTTCTTTCTACATGAACCATTCAGTAGATGTTTGAGTCATTACCATTTCTTGGCTGTTGTAAATAGAATTTCAGTGAAAATCCAGTGTGTGTCTTCATGGGGAAATATATTTTCATTTCTCTTAATGTGAATTGCTGGCAGCCACTGCCAAAGTGTTCTCCAAAGTGGCTCCACTCTTTTATGCCCCCTCCCCCTAGCACTGTATGAAGATTTTTCTTTTTCTCTACCTTGGCCAAGCTTTTTTTTTTTTTGGTACCGGGAATCAAACTCTGGAGCTTGTGCTTTCGATGTAGGCAGCAGAACCGCTGAGCTAAATTCCCAGCCCAGTCAAGCTTTTTGTTAGATTTTCAGTGCTGAGAATGAACCCAGGGCCTTGGGTGTGCTGAGGAAGTGCTCTCTCTATCCCTGAGCTACATTCCTAGCCCTAAATGCATTTTTTGAGATTGTGCCTGAATAAGTTGTTCAGGCTGTGATCCTCTTGCTCAGCCTCTCAAGTAGCTGGGATTATAGGCATGCATCAGTTCCCCTGACTCCTGAGGACAGTTTCATTGGAATCATTTTTTGTTACCCCAAGACTGTGTTAAGAGTCAGAACAGAGCCAAGGATTTAGCTCAGTGGTGCCACACTCACAAGAGCGAGGTCCTGAGTTTGATCCCCAGCACCAGAAAAAAAAAAACCCACTATATCTTTAACAAATAATAATGTAATTTAAGGGAGTAGTATGTTATCAGTGTTAATGCAGTCTATCTTTTCCTTAGTGATTGGAAGGGAAAAATGAGTTTTATGGTATACATGAATAACGTGCCATGCAGGCTATAGGGCGGGAGGTCCAAAACTTCAGTCATACACAACAAAATGTCATGTCTTTGTGCAGTAAGTGACACCTGTGTGTCTGACCTCTTCCAGAGGACAGGAAAGAGCTGCCAGTTGTGTCACATCTGAGCTTGTTGCAGAGTCTGCCACAGGGCTTTTCCTGTGCTTTCAGATTAGTTCAGAAAGCATCTTACATAGGGAATTTCCAGTTTCATCTATAAATACAAGGATGACTTAATCAGAGATCTATTCACTTTCTTGTGTTACTGAACTAATTAGAGATAATACATCATCTAGGTAGAGGATGAAAAGGTAGCAGAGATAAGAACTTGTGGGAAAAATTAGCAGAGAATAATCCCAGAGGATTAATAGTAGTTAAGACTTAGACTTGGTTGCGTTTGTGGATGATTTTTTTCTCCTTGCTACCTACCAAGCTTTATCTCTCCAAAATCCTTTAAAAAAAAAAAAAATATATATATATATGCATTCAGTGGAATCTTGACTGAATACCCTGCCATTAATTATAGGATTGCTTCTGCTTTTATAGGCATTTCCCTGGAAATGGCAGCTGTGACAGTAAAGGAGGAATCAGAAGATCCTGATTACTATCAATATAACATTCAAGGTGAAATTATTTAATGCACTGTTTTCCCAAATTGTATTGTAGTTAAAGTTAAAACGTGTCTTTTGACCTGACTTTCTGAAATGTCATTTTATTAATTGGTCCATGATTAGCATGTGTACTTTTAATTCATAGGGATAAGAGATTTCAAAAATGAAGCAATAATATAATATGTAAGGGAAATGTGAAATAGCTATTAATGTTCTTAAAAAGATGAGCTAAAATTGTGGCAGAACTTGAAATTCAGTTCCAGTTTCTGGTATTGTTTGTAAAATGTAAGATCTGAACTTTTCTTTATTTTTATTATAACATTAATTATACAAATTAGTGGGATTTACATGATATTTACATAGTGTATAGATCTTCTGTCGGTCATGTCCACCCATCTTTCTACTATCTTCTCTCCCCCACTTCTGTTTTGCTTTTGTTTTTTGAGGCAGGGTCTTGCTATTAGTTCAGGTTGGCCTTGAACTATCTAGCCCAGGCTGGCTTTAACCTCACAGTGATCCTCCTGGCTCAGCCTCCTGAGTGCTGGGATTATAGGTGTGCAGCACTATGCCTGGCTCCACTTCTTTTTTTGTTTTTGTTTTCTTTGCATTGTTTGGAATCAAATCCAAGGCCTTGTGCATGCTAGGCAAGTACTATACCATTGAGCTATATCAAGCTCCCCCCCCTTCAGTCTGTAGTAGCAATTAAAAAAGCTGTTTCTAAGTATTATCCTTATTTTAAAAATCTATAAAATTTACAACAGTGGCTAATTTTTAGCTGTTGTCATTTTGTTCCATTATCTTCTTGATTGATTATTCGGATAGAATTGAAGGCTAAAATTTCACAGTAGTAAACTTTATGTATTAATGTGTTCTACTTTAGAAGAATGTTTTCCATTTTTTTATTACCAGCTTAGTTTTTTATGAATACATAATTATAGTACATTAATCATTAAAAATGTAAACTCTGGTTGGTTTTGTCGTTTATGTACCTATAAAAGTGTCCTTACTTGCAACCAAGATAATGAAATATACATTACCCCAAATGCTCCTTGTGTCATCCTGTGATTCATGCTTTCTCTAGTCCTTGGGCAACCACTGATCAATTTTCTATTATTTTAGTTTTATGTTTCTTAGAAATTTATGTAAATGGAATCATAATCCCAGAGTGCCAGGAAGACAGGCATGTGCCACCATGCCTCACTTTCCCATCGAATTCCTTTGCATCAGTCAGTTCTGGCGTGTATTCTGGAACTCTGATACATGTGCCTGTTGTTGTTGGTGTTAATCCTTTCCTTTCCACTTAACAGATTTATAGTATTTCTTTGAGTCATTATGCATATCATCTGATTTTATTATTCTTTTTCAGAATTTTTTGAAATGTCGTTTAATTTGCATTGATTGGTAGAAGTTTTTGGATTGGCTGTGTCCTTTCTGATTTTTCTGCTGCTTCCCATGAAGTATACTGGGGTTGTCTGTTGCCTCTTCTCCCTGCTAGGGTCCAGTGTTCTCAACAGCTAGATTTATTTTGCCTGCTTCTGTATTTAATATAATTAGAATGTTGGGGCGTGTATTCCTTTAGCTTTCTTTTATACAACATAATGTTTGTGAGACTTTTATTGTTTGTATTTACAGATCATTTACTTGGCATGGTGCATTAAACAATGCTTCTTTAAAAATTTAATATTTAAGGGCTGTGGATTTAGCTCAGTGGTTCTGCTGCCTGCCTCTCAAGCGCAAGGTGCCAAGTTTGATCCCTGGTAACCCCCCCCCAAATTTTCTTATTTAAAACCTGCAAACATTATATAAATCTGCCTAGGTTTACTGAATCTTAATATTTAGTCTGCATTCACACCTCCAAGAAATAACAGGTAAATTTGTAATTGAAGACCTCATTGAGGTCTCCCAAATATTTTCCCACTGTTCTCACTATTTCTCTTGGAAAATTTTTTTGAGACTGAGTCTCCCAATGTAGTTCAGGCTGGCCTTGAACTCATGGCAATCCTCCTGCCTCCCGAGTGCTGGGAGCCACCAGGCACGGCTTCTCTTGAAAATTGAGGACTATTCTTTCTGGTAACTTTTTTTTTTCCTCCCAGTACTGGAAATTGAATTCAGGACCTTGAGCTTATGAGGCTGCCGCAGTGCCACTGAGCGATATCCCTGGCCCCTCTTTCTGATAACTTATACTGTGCATTGATTTCCACAGAAGTGTCTGTCTGTATATCTATACAAATATGTTTTATATGTACTATTTGCTTAGTTTTCATACTGACACAAAGAGCACCATGCACCATGTTTTTTGTATACTGTATGTAATTTAACATGGTCTTCAAGATTTTTCTTTTGTCATAAGTAGATGAAAAAATACTATAGTACTTACACGGTATGGTTGTAATACAGTTCATTTGTCCATACTTTTGTGTAAGACAGTTATGTTTTCTTTCTCTACCCTTTGGGATTGTAAAAAGGTCTTGGCTGCATCTCTAGTGCACACACACCTGTGTTTAGTAAAATGGTGGGGCTCAGTTTGCGGGTAGCATTTTTGTTTTCAGTGATTTGTAGCATTTTGAGGATAAGAGTGAAATATTCTGCCTGTCTCAGGGTGAATAAAAATCCAGATATGTGCTGTTAAACAACATAAGTAATTTGAAAATGTAGTGATATACAAAGTTATGCTGGATAAATACTAACCACCCCCCAAAAATGTAGTTTAGCAGTGTTAATTTGAGGCAGAAAAGATAAGTATAAGTCTGTTTTCTTGGAGCACCATTCTTTGACTATCCTATATCTATTTCTTTCTTTCTTTTGGGGGGGGCAGGTACCAGGGATTGAACTCGGGACCTTCTGCTTTCAAGGCAGGCGGTGGCACCACTGAGCTAAATTCCCAGCCCTGTCCTATATCTATTTCTAAGGAACCTTTTCATATCTTTTTCACTGACACATCCTGAAAAATCATTTTTCTGTGATGGAGTCAGTGAACCTACAAACTTATTTTACTTATTTATTTTTGAGACAGGGACTTAAGTATGTAGCTCAGGCTGGCCTTGAACCCACAGTGATCCGCCTGTCTCAGGCTTCCCAGTGCTGGGATTGCAGGTGTGCATGCCAGGATAAGTTCCTTATTTCAGTCTCAGGGACCTCACAGACCCAACCCAGTGACATTTTTCTTGGTGACCACAAAGGGGCAGGGCATAAGAAGAGGCATTGAGAGGACAGCGTTGGTTGGCGTATGGGTCTTCACAGCTGCAGGACTTGAGGCAGATATCATGTTACTGGATTCCAGATGGAAGTGCTCATGGTGACGGCCTTGTTCAGATTACATTTCTGTGCTTGTTAGGTCCTTGGGTGCCAAAAAGAGCAATAGTTACATCTGTAAACAAGTATACTCTACTTAAAGAGGCATTGTTTTTTCCTTTTGAAAAATGGGACTTTATTTACAAAAAGGTAACACATTTAGGTAAAAGTTTGTGTAATTGGATAAAGGTGACTGAAAAGTTACTTTACACTAAAATGGAAATTTAAATGTATTTTTAGAAGAGAAAACTCCCAATGGTTCTCCTGTAATGATATTTTTGTAATTGTTAAACTAAGGTGCAATGTTTGCTCTTGATTTCAAAGTTTCCTAGTAAAATTTTACAACTATTAACTATTTTAAAAAGGGCATAGAATGAAAATACATAATACATAAAGGAATAAATAAGTAAGTTGATATTGCAGCCATTCATTTGTATGTCCCTGACAGTGTAACCTCAGAGTAAAAGCAGAAATAATTACCAAAATCATGATAAATTTATAAATCTATCTGTATACCATGTGGGAAGTTTTAATGGCTAACATTAAGTTGATGAATACCTATGTTTAAATAGAATATTTTAAGTACAGCTAACCAAGTGTAAGCTAATTGATACAGAATAATATACCCAGCAAATACATGTTTATTTATAAAACATAAATCATTTACAAAAATTGACTATAGGGCTCAGTGGTAGAGTGCTTGCCTAGCATGCTTGGGACACCAGGTCCATTCCCCAGTACTGCCCCCCACAAAGAAACTTTTAAAAAGTCAAATATATACAATTCTTGTTCACAGGTAGCCTTAATAAATTCTCTGAACATAATGTAATTAAATTAGAAATCAGTAATAAAGTTATTTAAAATGGAAATCCTAAGAAACGTGTGTAGTTAAAGACAGCCTCATCATTTAGTTTGGGGCTGTGGCTGAGAAGTGGAGCCAGAGTTCAGCGTGTGTAGGCTCCTGGGTTCAGCCCCACTGCCCCCACCCCAGGAGACGAGAGTGTTGAGAAAGTCACATAGATAAAGTCAGGAAGAGCAGCTAAAGCTTTGGCTCATGTTTCCTGTCTCTTTTCCCCCTTCTTTTCGGGTCTTGTTTTTTTGTGTGCTAGGATCGAGCCCAGGGTCTTGTGCCATGCTCTTGTCCTACCAGGGAGCTACAGGAAGGCGAGTACATTCTGTAGTGCATCGTTCTGTACATTCTACTGGGGTCACACGGCCAGGAAGCAGTAGACCCGGCACTTGACTTTAGGACTCTCCACACAGTCTTGCTCTTAGTGGAAATCCCAAATACAAATACTTTTTAATTTTCCATGCAGTCTACCTTTTTTTTTTTTTTTGTAGTGGGGATTGAACTCGAGACCTTGGGCTTGCGAGGCAGGCAGCAGCACCACTGAGCTAAATCCCTGGCCCTGCAGTTGTTTACTTTTAATGTTGTTGTCCCTGGGGTGATTGTCAGGGCCTTCCACACAGTGCCTCTGATGTTTACCACTAGCCCACAGTTCACCTGTCCTTTGTGCATGCATCCTTTACTTGTAATGTGTAGTTTGACAGATGCCTTTGTGAATTTCATATGTATCCATGAATTCTTTCAAAATGTCTTAGGACGTTTTCCAAACCCTATCGAGAGATAGTGAGATGTTTTGTGTTTGTGTTATGATGTAGCCATTGAAAACAGTGTTTTGTTTTAAATTGATAAATCACAGGGCCGGGGATTTTAGCTCAGTGGTTTCGCCACCTGCTGCCTAAGTGCAAGGACCTGAGTTCAAAAAAAAAAATTGATAAATCACTAAAAAGTTGCTGATACATATAAATTTTTTTGTGGGGGGTACTGAGGATCAAACTCGGGTCCTTGCGCTTGTGAGGCAGGTGACAGAACCACTGAGCTAAATCCCTGGCCCACTGATACATATAAATTTGTTGTCAAGATCTTCATAGCATTTTGTGAAAGATTAATTAACCCAAAGTACGTTCTATTGCTAATTGGAAAGAATCTTGTTAACTTGCTAAAAAGTGTTTATGGTTCTGCAAGAAGGAGTATCTGAGTGGAGAGAGAAGCTTACTGAAAGGTTTACATCATCTTAGAGATGGTAAGAAAGGTGCAACAGTTCGGTTTTGGAGCTTTCTTAAGTCTGGCAAAAGATTAAATATTTGTTAAGGAATAAACAAATACACCTGTAATATAAATCTGTGTTAAGTGAAAGTTAGTTTGTTGTTATGAACATTTTACTGTTTTTAAAAAACAGCTACCATTTCAGACATGCCATTTCCATTCAATACATGTGTCCAGTCACATTCAGTATTTCTTTTGGCCATTCATACATAAATTTACCTGAATATACTTTTTTTCATTCACCAAGACCATAAATTAACATCATTTATTTTGTCTTTTTTTCTTTGCTTTTTTTTTAATTTGTAAAAAGGCCATTATCTCATATATTTCATCCAAATTTGTTTACAAAAGTGACCCAAAATCCATTTTGGGAATTACTTTTGAAGTGTACTATCTTTGTATTCTAAAGCAGGCCCTTCTGAAACTGATGATGTTGATGAAAAACTCCCTCTTTCGAAGTCTTTACAAGGTAGAACCTTTTCACTTCCATTTTCCCACATCGTGTTCGTTATTAATGTTCCTTTATATTGGACAGACTGTGCTTTAATATTTATAACTATATTATTACTTTTCCAAATGGAAAAGCAAAAAAAAAAATGTATTGGCCTTTTTTTTAACATATAAATGAACTTCACAAGCAACAATTTTTCAAAACCAATTTTCCCTTTTGTGAATCTAGTAATGAATCTCGAAATGGGTACATGACACACTTTCATATTTAAGGTAAAGTACACATTTATACCTTATATCAGAATAGTCAGAAGTAAGGTTATTATTGCATAGTTAGAGATGTAAATATTGATAAGGTCATGTTGATACTTAGCTTTTGGAGGGATTATGAACTGTCACTTGTAAATCCCTAAGTTTAATTGATTAGCTTTTTTGGGGCTTTATGCAGTGCTCCCAAACTTGTTGATCATAAGCTGTTAGTGATGGCTTTTATTTCTATCTATTGTTTTGAGCATTTAAGGTGTATTTTCTTTAGATTCACTTTATAATATAAATGTAATTGTCTATTTCAGATTTTGATAGAACAAAAACACAGTCATTGTTTCCGTGAACAGCCACCTTCACTGTCCTTACCCAGCCTGACCTTTTCCTACCAGCCTCCTCTGATGAAGTCCCTTTGACTTCACATCGCTGTTTCCTTTGACTGCAGTCAAAGAAATTAAAACAGTTCCATAAATGTAGAAGTTAAGGTAAAAAAGAAAGGGAAGGAGTTTGTACAGAGAGGACATATTTTAAAAGTTAATTAAAGGTTGATTCATGAGTACAGATTTACCTGTAGATTTGAGTTCAGGTGAGTTTTTCACAACATTAAGTGGAAAAGAATTTCAAGATAACTAATGCTATATAAAGTTAGATATTGAAAAAACTTTGAGCTTAGTATGGCATTTTAACAGCATTTTTGAGATTGTAATCAATGTTCTTCAAAAATCAGGATAGGGCTGGGAATTTAGCTCAGTGGTTCCGCTGCCTGCCTCGCAAGCGCAAGGACCCAAATTCGATCCCCAGTACCAAAAGAAAAAAATCAGGATAAAATATACTTGCAACTTAGACCTTAACCATTAGTAAGCTTCTGGATTTAGTTATCAGTAGATAATGGCAAATACATTAATCTTTCTTCTACCTCTAAATGATTTTTATTGGTAGGTAAGGTTTTAACAGTGAAAGGCAGTATTTTTTGGCCTTTCTTTCCCTTGCTAGCAGTGTGCATCTTGAAGGACCTAGGATGCACACTTGGGAGTGCCAAGGGCGCTTCCTCCTGAATGGCTCTCTGCTCTGTTAGGTTGTTTTTCTCCCTGTGAAAAACCTGCTCTAGTGGGATGGGCCTGTTTACTTTGTGACTGGCTAACCTGATACATTGCTTTATGTTCCAGTTTTTAGAAGCAGGCAGATTATATTACCTGAATTAAAATGCTTTTGAGACTAAAGGTAGTATCTTAAATTTTAACTTGTGTGTTTCCTTTAAGCACAACTTGATTAAATGATAGGGATTGAATTTCCTTAGCTTCCACCATAGTGAACACGGAAAGCAGGACATATTCCACACCAGTCTAAACTTGTTTTTCTAGACTTGCTCAAGTGTCTGAGCAAAGCAAGAATCTACTCTGATTTGCTATTGTTGTTTAGTCGTTGACAGATGAGCATGGTGCCTGAAGTGTCACTGTGCTTTCTCAGATCCCAGCATCCATCAGTAATTAGAGCATGTAGTAACTAATACTACTTTCCCAAGCCTATTTAACTTTACTAAGTATATTTGCATTTTCAAGATATTTTAGCTTCCAAATAGATGTTACGTATTTTTTCTGAATTAGAAAATGTTGTTTGAATTTATTACTGAGTTAAAGAGTTATTTCTTATATGTTTATTTATCTTGAATTGTTTGTAATGTCACCTAGTTTTTCTTTCTTCTTGCAGTGGAAGGTTTTTTATTGGTTTAGTATATACTCTCTTTTCTTTTTAGGAAGTCATCATTCTTCAGAGGGCAACGAAGGAACAGAAATGGAAGTTCCAGCGGAAGGTTAGGAAAGAAAGGGGGGGTTTCATTTTGCCATAGGTGTTTAATGTTTACTGTATTGTGTACCTTTATATTTTCCTTAAAACGCCTTATTTGGAAATAAAAAGATAACTATTTTGGTACACTTTCTTAGCTAACAGTTTTCTTTGCAAAGATCTAAGACGGAATGTGTCTCTTACTGTACTGATAGAGCACATGGGCACAGAAACTCCGCAGTAAGTAAAGCTCCGTGTGGTGCATAATGTCCTGGGTTTATTTTGTTTTCTTTTGCCATATTAAAATATCTTTCAAGGAGAAATGGCTTCAGTATTTCAGAATTGACATTATTACTGACTATAGTCAAAGTTCATTTAAAAATTTCTACTGAATGCTCCCAATCTTTCAGTAGGGGAATACAGATAAAATTAATGAAGTTTACGTTCTTACTTTTATACTCATTGCTCTGGCCCGTGAATGACTTTGTCATTTTTGCAGCTGTGTGACTTTGATTTTAGGATTCAGTGTTCAACCATGAGCTCTTTTAGTTGTAGAATAGTGAGTCAAACGGTTACTCTGTGGATAACTTTCCACTGCCAAGAGAGCTAGGTTGTTTGTTCCACAGGAGGCATAGTAGAGTCTCCCAAGGCAAGTGACTGCAAAGGTAACTGGGTTGTTTTGGAATTAATACTTCTCTCGTAAACTGATTGTGTTTTGTGCCTTACTCATGATCTTTTCTAGAATAAAAAGGGAATCTATTCCGTAACATCATATTCCTTGCATTTTCTATTTCACTTTATTTTAGAAAATGGTTGGTTTGATCTTCTACCTTCTGTGAATGAAGGAGAGATTGTAATGTCTTTGGAACGCAGGCCAATCTTTCCATATTCAGTCCTGGAATTAGCATAATTGGAATACATTTCTCCCAGAAATGCTGTTATGCTAATTTCAAACACTGTGTTATGTTTCTTTGTCCGATCTTTTTATAGATAGATGTGGGTGAATTTTCTGTTTTGCTGCGGGAAGTTAATGCGCTCTTCCCTCTGTGGCAGCATCTTGTGTCTTGGACAGGCAGCTTTTCTAACAGGGCTTCTGCGCTGCACGCCCGGCCCGGAGCAAGTCTTGGCATAGTGCACCGTACCTTAGATTGCACTTCGTTTTTGAGGAAATTTTTATTGTTGCATTTCACTCTTAACCGAGTTGAGTTGAACCTGGGTTGTGGTCTTTATTCCTTTACTAACAAGTAAACAGGCTTTGGCAAATCAATTAATCGCTCAACCTTTGCAAGATTAAAGAGGGCTAATGAAATGAAAATACTCTTTAGCTAAGCTGCTAGCACTAACATTCCAGTACGCATTTGGTTTGTGTAGCAACAGGAATATAAATAAAATACTTAGTTTTTTAAAGTAACTTGTATACAAAGAGGCAATACTCATGTATTCATTTGCTGTAGTCATTCTCTTAGTATGAGGTCTCCATTGCTAAACATGGTAGTTACACTCAGTAGTGTAAATGTAAGCCACTCCTACAATTCCTGCAAGGAGAGGAGAAATAGTGTGTGAAGTAGAAAGGGTTTGTTTTTTATCCTGTGGTTTTTTAGTTATAGCAGGAAAATACCTGTCAAATTGTTATAACCTCATTCATCCATGAATGTGGATTTTTTTGAATCCATGAATGCAAGTAACTTGGTATTATCTAATTCCAGAGTTTTCCTTTTTGTTTTCTTTTATCCCTGTTTCTAATCAGAAGGGTCAGATATTTTTGATGAATATGAAATGAATTAAAATTTTATTGTAGGCCGTTTTGGGAGTATCAAATCAGTAAAATGTTGGAACATATGGAAAATGCTTAATAATGAATGTCATTTTAGAATTTTATTTTTTTCAAGATTCTACTCAACATGTCCCTTCAGAAACAAGTGAGGACCCTGAAGTTGAGGTGACTATTGAAGGTTAGTTATTAAAAGCCTTGATTCCAAAAGTTTACTTCTGGTCATAAAAATTTGTGTCACATTCACATTGCTAAGTATGCATCATTCATTCTTAAAGGAAACTTGGGAGAAGAATTCAGTTATGCATGTGTTGGTGTGGCCAAAGCAGCCCACTTCCCAGCAGTGCACCCCTGAGCTTGGGGAGTTTAGACAGTAGCACTGCGCTGTGGAAGGTAGAGCTGGCCCACAGGTAGACTGAGTATCTTCCCATCAGAGTCAGTGGGGACTGCAAAGAAAATTATGACCAGACCTGATAGATGCAAAAGCAGGTCCTGAGACCACTGGGTTGTGATAGAGACTTAACTTGAGGTGGAGCCCTTGATTTTTAATTAGAGTGAAGAAGAAAGTAAGCTTAGTCAGTAAATTTTTACTTACTTATTTATTTTTATTTTTTGAGATAAAGTCACGCTGAATTGCCCAGACTGCCCTCAAACTCTTGGGCTCAGTCTGACCTCCTGCATCAGCCTTTTGAGTAGCTGCAGTTGTAGTCTCATGCCACCATGCTAGTCAGTGTTGTTTAATGTAGTCCCCTCCCCTAAAATACTGCAGTACTTAGCAGTTAACATGTATTGCTTTTCACGACTGGTTAGAGCTGCAAGTATATTTTAGAATAATCTATAGCTAAAGATGCACCAAATCTAGTTTTTTCTTTAAAAGTGAGCAGAAGCACAAATAGGCCACTTTGTTAAAAAATTACTAAGAGTATCACTTTCATATTTGATAGTTGTTAAATATGGACTGGATTTTTTCCATTTTATGTTAATGTCTCATTTTCCCCCTCAGAATAACCCTTTCCTGTGGTGTGGGAATAATAGCAACAATAGAGTGGCGCTCGCTCGGTGGTGGCAGCGTGGTGTTTCCATGGACACCATGCACCCGCGCTCTTGTGCGTCTGCTATAGGCTTTTATCACACTGCACTCCCATTACCACACATTTTGTTTTTTCATGACTTTAGTTTTCTAGCTGCTGCATAACCTTCCTGGGTTTGGGGGCTTGGGCTTGTGCTCCCTCGCGGGCGCAGTGTTCATTCTGATCTCTCTGTCTCTTAACCTTGTCCCCTGCTGCTGTCACTTAGTTATTTACAGTGTTTGGCTACTTCAAATTGCTCAGTATATTTGCCTTCATTGCTTCTATCAGATTGGTACCTTCTGCCTAATATAAGAAATCTTTTTTGGCCGGGGATTTAGCTCAGTGGTTTTGCCACCTGCTGCACAAGCGCAAGGACCCAAGTTTGATCCCCGGTACCAAAAAAAAAAAGAAATCTTTTTTATACTTCATATATTAATCTCAATACACAAATTTTTTCTTGATAATATAATTTATTAACCCAAAAGCTAGTTTGAATTTTTTTAGTCTAGTAGTAACTAATGGAAATTTTATTGCTTTTTGTCAAAAATCTTTTAACTGTGGAGGAGAAAATTATAGTAGCATGTAAATAATATAATACAACTTTGTCATATTCTATAGAGGTAAGAAAAATAGGTGATTATTAACATTATAGAAGTAAATGTTTTAGATGTTTCTAATAACCAAATTGATCTTCTGTATTTAAAATGTTTAGAAAGTTATATGTGCTTTTATAGGACTTGTAGAGATACTATGAAGATTAAGAAATAAATGGCTTATGAACTTGAAGCATATATCAGTCTTCAACTTCAGCTCTTTTTGGAGGCAGTGATGACTTTTATTGCTTTTGTTGATGGATTGATTGATTTTTTTTCTTTGTTTTTCTTTTGGTACTGGAGATCGAACTCTGGACCTTGCGCTTGCGAGGCAGGCGGCAGAACCACTGAGCTAAATCCCTGGCCTGATTGATTGATTGATTAGCAGTATTGGGGAATGAACCCAGGGCCTTCACACTGGGCTATATCGCCAGTCTTTTTTTTTTGGTACCGGGGATCAAACTTGGGACCTTCAGCTTGCGAGGCAGGTGTCACCAGTCTTTTTTATTTTTACTTATTTTATTTTGTCTTTTTGAGACAGGGTCTCAGTAAGTTCCCCAGGCAGAACTCAAACTTGTGATCCTCCTGCCTCAGTCTCCCAGAGTGCTGGGATTACCGGTGTATGCCACCACATCTGGCTTTCTTTTTTAAACTAAGTCATAGGGCCATATTTGATTTAGCATCCAAATTTGTGATCAGATAGTAGAATATTATTGAATAAGCTGAATCTTTATATTTAGAAGACCTGTGAAATTCCAGGTCTGAGTAAAGATAGTATTTTCTGTAGTGCAAATATACATTATAAACTGTATATCAATCATTAGTCAAATGCTAAGTTTTTCAGCCACACATTAAGGAGAGTTAAAAATTAAATTTTTCATACTAGCAGGGATGGTCAAATGAGAAGTTACGGTGCACATCTGGCTTACTGATTTTGGAGCGATAACTGCACAGTGGCGTGGTAGAAGCTGTTCCCATAAGGAGTGGTACAGAAAAAGATCCCTCATGTGTTATGTATTTGTTTTGTTTTATTTTGTTTTTTTGGTACCGGGGATTGAACTCGGGACCCTGCACTTGTGCGGCAGGCACTGGAACCACTGAGCTAAATCCCCAGCCCTGATGTGCCTATGTTTAATGAAAAGAAGGATCCCTGCCTCTCACGAACAAGGGCAATTTAAAAGGAGAAAAATGACTGGTTGGAGGACAGTCTGATTTTGTTTAAGGAAATGGTCCTCCGCTCTGAAGAAGAGAGACTACGATATTTGTCCTGGCCTGGGGGTGGCTATTCTCCCCCTTGCACTCTGCATCCCCATACGTGAGGAAGCACTGCCATGATTCTGTGCATTCTGATGAGGCCACGCTGCTGTGAGGGCAGGCATGTGATGTCTGCACCTCGGTGCTGCTGTGCTCTGCATGTGCCTCGCCAGCGCTCAGCCCACTGAACTCAGTCCGTGGCACATGCTTTACATTTTGGTTTTGTTGTTGTTTTTGAGTTGTTTTGGTTCCTTCTTTCCTTCCTTCCTTCCCTTCGTTTCTTTTCTTTTCTTTTTTCTTTCTTTTCTTTTCTTTCTTTCCTTGCTTTCTTTTCTTTCTTTCTTTCATTTGGTACTGGGAACCAACTCCGGATCTTGTGGTTTCAAGGCAGGCGCCAGAACTGCTGAGCTAAATCCCCGGCCCTTTCTCTTTTTTTAGAGACAGGGTCTCATAATGTAGCTTGGGCTCCCCTTGAATTTGTGGTGACCCTCCTGCCTCTGCCTGCTCAGAGGCACACATTTAAAGCATCAGTGACTTGGGTTTGGGAAGCCTTGGAACCCTAAGACAGCAGGCCTCAGTTTTGTACACATCACAGTTACTTTAGCTAAATTGGGCTGCTGTCGAGTCTATTTGATATATACAGAGAAATCTTAGTACTTTTAGGTCTAGCCAAGATGAGACCTAGCTTTAACCAATACAGGGACTGTTTTGGGTTTAACAGAAGTTTCCTTTAAGAGCATTGTTCCCAAGCCTGAGGCATTCATGTATGTTCATTGTGCTGTGTCCTAACCCTGTGTTTGTATTTAATTGCATTGTTCTCTTTAAATTGATTTTAACTGCATTTATTTTCCGATTTATTTTGTGTCTTCCTAAGTCAGCTGTCTTTGAAATTTTTCTCTCATAGATTTTGAGTGGTATACATAAATATTTCCATGAATGTTTGGTCCACATTACCACGCATTGCACGTGTACTGTAATTGCTATTGGAGCATTTGTAGAATATATATAGTTGAGTAGGTTCATATGAAAACTTTGTAATTTATATACCTGCTGACCAATCATTTAATGAATACTCATTGTTTGTTCAGCAGTCAGTTGTAGAGGAGTTTTGTACAGTAATTTGGATAACAGCATTTTAGAGCTTTGATATCATAGTGGAGCTTACAGTTGGCAGGCAGGCACGCACCTTTCATCCTCGTGTGAGATTGTAGGGGTGTGTGTGTGTGAGTGTGTGTGTGTAATTTATCCTTAGGGCACTGACAGATAATTAGGTGCTGCATATAATTAAAACCAACACTGAAGATGTGTTAGTTTAATCGGCCCACACATGCTGTACTGAGAACCTTGAATATGCCAAGCACTGTACTGCGTACTCAAGATTTTTTTTTCTGGTACCAGCAATCGAACTCAAGACCTTGCATTTGTGAGGCAGCCATGGTGCCACTGAGCTAAATCTCCAGCTTTGCATATTCAGGATTTAATTGAACAAAATAGGCAAATCCACTGGAGGGCTTTGAAAAGAGATGACAGGTCCTGTCCCTTACTGTCCAGATGTTCCTACAGTGCCTGGTCTTGATTTCTTTATATTTAAACCTTGAGTGTCAATTTGTAGGTTAAAACATTACCAATTTGACTATTTTGGAGATTAGACTATTAGAGAATGCTGTCACATACTCTGTTACCCCAGTTGCTGGCAAGCACGGGGGAATGTATTATGTACAGGCACATAGGTAAATATGTTCCAGTATGATGCAAAAAGGAAAGTTTCTTCTCAACATGAATTTTGAGTTAGTTACACTGCTGCTGACTTTGTTTGAAAGGTGTAGGGGCTGCCTTCCTTAGTACTGGTGGCATAAGTACAAAATATTCCTGACGAGCAGGTTTTGCATGTTAAAATATTTTGAAATTTACTTTAAAAGACTTTAGGTTTGATTGTGTGAACATTTTGAGTTAGGGATTGAGTGTGAAGTATATTGAAGTGTGTGTCTTTCTGCACTGAAGTGGTTGTTTCAACTGATGAAGCAACAAAGCGCTGAGTGGAACAGGTGTACTCGGTGTGGGGCCAGCCAGAGCACTGAGCAGATCTCTGGAGCTTTATTTTGTGTGTTACTGCTACAGAGAAATAAGTGATTTTTATCCTTGGGGAAAGGATTTCAGGTCAAGAGTAATACATATTCCTGCCAGATGTGGTGTCTTATGCCTATAATCCTGGCATTCTAGAGGCTGAGGCAGGAGGATTCCCATGAGTTTGAGGCCAGTGTGGGCTGTGTAATTCAAGGCCACCCTCAACTACATAGTGGGACCCTGTCTCACCCCCCCCCCCAACATCTTTTCAAAAACAGTTACATTTTCTTACAGAAGTTACTGGAGAAAAAAACTTTTTTTGAGGGTACTGTTAAATTCCCAGTTGTTTTGATGACTTAATTCCATGATCCATATGACTTTACACATCCAAAGAGTAGTTATAAACTAATGTACAGAGAGAGTTTTCTTAATAGAATATGTGTAGGGTATTTTATTAGAAAGTTAAATCCTTCTCTGTACTTGTTGATGGAGCCTCAGTATTTGTCCCAGGAGAGAAGTGTAATAGCAGTTTTGTTTGTGTATGTTTTGGTGATGCTGCTGATTCAACCCAGGCCTTGTGCATGGCCACGCAAATGCTCTACCACTTGGCCATGTCTCAGCTGTTTTTTGGGGTTTTTTGGTACTGGGGATTGAACTTGGGACCTTGTGTTTGTGAGGCAGGCAGCGGAACCACTGAGCTAAATCCCCGGCCCATCAGCTGTTTTATTTTTAAGACAGACATGTGAGGGCCAGAAATGTAGCTCAGTGGCACAGCGCCTGCCTGGCAAGCATAAGGCCTTGAGTTTGATTCTCGGTACCAAAAAAAAAAAAAGAATCACTAAGTTGCCCAAGGATGGGTCCAAGGACTTGCTATCCTTCTGCCTCAGCCTCCTGAGTAGCTGTGATTACAAGAGTGTTCCACATGCTCCACTAAAGCAATTTTTTTTTTTTTTGTACTGGGGATCGAATTTTTGGGACCTTGGGCTTGCGAAGCAGCCACTGGAACCACTGAGCTAAATCCCCGGCCCCTGAACCAAGTTTTAAATATTTTACAATCTTTGTTATATTAAACACTCAGTTGCTCAGTTTGCCTTTTCAGAAAGAATCTTCAGGCTGTTCCATCCTTTGTAAGTAAGTTTGCAGGGTCGAAGTCCTGAGGCCAAGGATGAGCGGCCTTGGTCCTCCCACCCCAGGGCTTCTGGTGACTCGAGGCTGACACCTAGACTGTTTTTGTTCAGTGTTCTGCTTTGACTTTTCAGGTAAAGCAGCTCATAGTTTAAATGAAGATCTGTAGATACTTGAGCTGCACCAGCCTGTAGGGAAATACTTTTGTTTTCTAATTCATCACTTACTGTTTGTAAAGAATATTAATCCTAAGCATGTATGATGCGAGAACAGTATTCATAGTTAAAGTGAGTATATTTTGTTTTACTCTCTGGAAACCAGCATAAAAATAACGCTTTAGTGTTCCTAAAATCTGTTTGAAGGTTGGAAAATAAGGTTTTTAAATGTATGTTTTCAGAATTGAAGGCCACACTTGGAAACAGTACTCTGTGTTTTCCAGAATGTTTCTACTTAGGTTGGAACGTTAATCTTTTTATAGGGTCTTTTGAGCATTTTAAATTCTTACAGAATTTTCATAATTATAAACCCAGATGACATAGGCATGTCTTGTTTTACGGGGAGTTTGTAATTTTTTTGTTTTGTTTTGTTTTGCTTTGATTTGTTTTTTGTTTTGTTTTGAGACAGAGTCTGGTTCTGTAGTCCATGCTGGCCTTGAGCTCACTCTGTAGCCTAGGCTAGCCTCAAACTTGTGGCAGTCCTCCTGCTTCAGCCTTTCAAGTGCTGGGTTTATAGGCATGCCCAGCAAAGTTTGTATTTTTAAATTGCTTACTGTCAGCTAAATAGTACAGGTTGGCATCAAACTCTTAATGTAGCCTAGGCTGGCCTTGAACTTGATCCTCCTGCCTCGGCCTCCCAAGTGCTAGGATTACAGGTGTATGCCACCACGACTTGCTTTTTTCTGGATTTTTTTTGCGGGGGTACCGAGGATTGAACTCAGGTCCTTTTGCTTGCGCAGCAGGCAGCAAAACCACTGAGCTAAATCCCCGGCCCCTTTTTTCTGGATTTTTAAAATTAGTATGTATTTGTGATATGTAATGATGACATTGATTTTGGGGAATTGTTACATTTATATTTTATCTTTTTTTTTTTTCTGAATTTCGTTCCTAAAGTGGCATTCAATACGTGGAAGTTATTTTTATAGTTTTTTAAATTGTTAATATGATGTTTTCCTAATTATAACACTATACCCCTTAAGAAAGCACTTTTGTCTTTCCAAGCACATAAATAGATCTCCATGTGAACCTTTTCTAATTGGCTGTAACACTAAACATTTTCAGGGCATTGTTGGCACAAAGGGAACCACTCCAGGGCAGGGCACAGGGACCTCTGTGGGAAGGAAGTTGTGGCCTGTTCCGCTTTCCTCCAGGTCTCCTTGCCCAAGATGCAGCCTGGGACGCTTAGCCTCGGACCCAGGCCTTGGCCCTGGTTGGGCCATGGCTTACCTTAGGACAACAGTCTGGGGATTGTGGAAGAGACTGCTCTCTTGGGCCTTTGTCACTGCTGTTGTCTGTAACCTTAATTATTTTTACTCTGTTTTTAAATAAAGATTCTTCTAAATGATATTCTCGATCTATAGATGGTATTTGAGCAGAACTCTTAGGTAGTGTGTTAACTGACATTTTTAGAGTCTGGAAGATGGCAGTGGTCGCTTTTCTTATTTGAGCCAGAATGTTTGAGCCAGGTGTCTTTGATCCTACAATTAGGTGGATTAAAAGATCATAGCAGAGCTGAGTGAGATTCCTCATCCACAGAGAAATTGCAGAACTTCAAGAAGTGCTTTGAAATACATATACATGTTTTTGTATCGTTAAAATACTTGATATAGATATCAAACCTCTCATTTATATATGCTCAGATTTTGTGTCAGCTTAGGTAGTTTTCCATGCAAGATTTAATTTATCCTTTATTTATTTATTGGTACCGGGGATCAAACTTGGGACCTTGTGCTTGCAAGATAGGTGCTGTGCCACTGAGCTAAATCCCCGGCTTTAGTGTTTTTGAGATGGGGTCTCACTGTTAGGCCAGCTTCAAACTCGCTATGTAGCCCCAGCTGGCCTTGCACTCAAGATCCTCCTGCCTCAGCCTCCTGAGTGTACTGTCATGCCCAGCTTATCCTTCTTTTATTATATATTTACATATATAATTGTAGGTAGCTATGTTCATTAAATATTTTTCTTTAAAACGGTAAAATTCTAGTCAGCTACTTGAGAGATTTTTTTGGGGGGGGTGGAGGTAATTTATAATGAGGGGTTTTTTTTGGTATTGGGGATAGAACTTGGGTCCTTCCACTTTCGAGGCAGGCGGCAGAACCACTGAGCTAAATCCCTGGCCCATTTTCTGTTTTTTTAAAAAAAGCAAGCCAGGTGTGGTAGTGTTCACCTGTGTTCCCAGCATTTGGGAGCTTGAGGCAGGAGGATCGCCACAAGTTTGAGGCCAGCCTGGGCCACATAGTGGGTTCAAGACTAACCTGAACTACATAGAGACCTTGTCTCAAACAAAGCAAAACAAAAATAGAACAAAGCAAGACAAAGGGAACACCCCGCAGAGTGCGCTTGTACTCACACCCAGTGAGTAGGGAAGTGGAAGCCCATGCTGGTAGTACAGTGTGGAGTTAGCTCTTGGTGTCCTGCGTCTGCAGCTGCATCACTCACTCACCCTGTCTGCTAGTAATGACGATTTTCTCTCTCAAGATGATGATTATTCTCCACCTACCAAGAGACCAAAGAGTAATGAGGCACCGCCGCCCCCAGTCCCAGAGCCTGCAAATGCTGGGAAGCGGAAAGTGCGGGAGTTCAACTTTGGTACGTGCTCTGCAGCCCCTCTTTTGGGAGCTCTGACTTAGGGGACCCCCAGCTTGGTGGCAGGGCCAGTGCTATGGACCCCGGCAGTCTCTGTGCCGTAGCCTGGGAAGGTCAGAGCGGTTGTAGGGAATGGTGTGGCCAGTGTTCATATATAACTGGGTTTACCAGATGGAAGCCTAAACCATTGTATCTTCTGATGCTAATTCAGTGAACAACTCTAAGTCAATGTCCGCGAATTAGTAATGCAGTCATTTTTCTTAGCTTTAAGTCTTTTATTTAAGACCAGTTTCACGAATTGATTTTCATTTTTATGTCACTACCAGCTATTTATCTATGAGCCCCTAGTTGAAAATACATCCAGTTAAGGGCCAAACTAGAATAGTTTGAATAAATAGAGCTGCTTTTTTCTTGCTTTCTTTTGTTTTTCCCAGTGCTGGGGATTGAACCCAGGGCTTTGGGCATGTTGCAAGTGGTCACCACTGAGCACATTCCTATCCTGTGTTGATGTTCTCTGCCTCATTACAGGCTCACCTGCTACATCCCAGTTGTGTTTACGTGGACAGAAGTTTGTGCATGCTCATATTCTCCAGCATTCTGTTATGAGTTGCAGCTGTGTAGCTAGTCTTCCACACAACCGAAACATAATTTAAGAGGTTTCCTAAGTGAACCCTAGAGACCTCCCTCCTTCTTGTGCCACTTTTTTTTTTTTTTTTAAATGGTACTGGGGATTGAAACCAGGGCCTTCACATTGAGCTGTATATCCTAGCCCTTTTTAAAAATAAATAAATTTATTTATTTAGAGACAGGGTCTCACTACGTAGTTCAGGCTGGCCTTGAACTCACTATGTATGCTTGCCTGGAATTCGTGGCAATCCTTCTGCCTCAGCCTCCCAGTGCTGGGATTATAAACACGCGCTACCACACCCCGCAAGCTTGAGACTCTTAACCTTACAATATTGGTTTCAAGATCTACGCTGGGTAGGTCTCCCTTTGGAAAGGACAGTCATAGAAGCACTTTTGTTACAAAGACCACACGGTGCTCTCCCAGCCAAGAGTTTGGTTAGGGCTGGTACTTTCTAGTAGCTGGACATAAAACCTTTAGTTTAACCCTACAGCCCTAGGACTTTTGCTGGCCCTAGGGGAGGGAGGGAAGGAGGGAGAAATGGGTACCGGTTGACAAATTCCTGGAAGCCTGCAGTCCATCCATCCATACTCAATACATACGTGTTAGGTGCCTTCCCTTTTTTTATTTTTTGAAACAGGTCACTCTTAAGTTGCCCAGGCTGGGCTTAAACTTGAGATCCTCCTGCCCCAACCTTCCAAGTACTAGGATTCCAATGTTTGCCACTGTTTTGCAGTGTTTAATTTGACTGGTCTTTCCCAGCCTCCTGCTTTAGAGAAATTAAAAGGCTAAAAAGAAGTACTCAGTGTGAAGTGTTTTTAAATATAAACGTCAATAAAACATCTCAATCTCCTCTGGAAATAATTCTAACCATTAAAAAGGTTAAAGCACTTCAGAAAGCAGTAAAGTTGTGTGGACTGAGACAGGCTGATGAGATTTGGAGATCTTGGGAAACAAGCCTCACTGAAAGTGGGTCAGCTAAAGAACATGCTGGTGCCTACACAGGGACTTCTTTACTGAGAATTAACTTTCTCTCAATTTGCAGAAAAATGGAACGCTCGAATTACTGATCTACGTAAACAAGTTGAAGAGTTGTTTGAAAGAAAATATGGTATGTTTAAACTGGAGAATTCTTTCGTTTTTTGTTCATAAGCATTTAAGCAATGGGAATCACTGCTCATCGTTGGAAGGCAGTGTGAACAAGTCCAGATCTGCCAGAGAATTGTGGCTTATGGTAATTCATGGTGTCTAAATATTAGAGGTGTTGTTTCCAGATTACCACAAACTAAGGGAATGTTCTCTTTCTTAAATTATCAATAAGCAGTTCTTTTAAACTTTCAGCAAGCATATTTGGAGCTATAGTACATATTTATTGCAAATCTTGGACCTTGGAGATTTGCTTGAAGATAAATAGTAGTTTCTTTTAATCTGCTGGGTTAAAGCCATTATTTATTGAGATGCCTTTATTTCTCTACCCTTGATATACAAATGAGTTTAAGTTAAATTTTAATTTCCATATCCTTTTATTTTTCCATTCTATCCTATAGCTCCCTTCATAATGAAATAAGCAGTTTCTTTTCCTTCTCTTTCTCTTTTTCTTTCTTTTTTTTTTTGTTTTTAGGTACCTGGGATCAAATTTGGGACCTTGCACTTGCGAGGCACCTCAGTGGCAGAACCACTGAGCTAAATCCCCGGCCCAGCAATTTCTTACTAGCTCCCAATGTTATATATCAAATACTCACCTAAAAATACCAACAGTCGGGGCTGGGGATTTAGCTCAGTGGTGCTGTGCCTGCTTCGCAAGCGCAAGGTCCTGAGTTCAATTCCAGTATACCCCCCTCCCATAATACCAATAGTCATTTAAAACCATCATATGTTTTATCTTTCTTTATGTAGATGACTCTTTGCAGTTGACTGGCAAACTGTATAATTCTATAATACATAGGTTTTCAAGGCAGGATCTCCTGTGTTGCCAAGGTTGGTCTTGAACTCCTATGCTCAGGCATCCTCCTGTCTCAGCCTCTTGAGTAGCTGGGCCACTGGCCCTGGCTCAGTACACAAGAGGTTTTGCTTGTAAATATAATTATTGAAGTGATATCCTGCATTGTTAAATTTCTTTAAGGTGTTTGGAGCTGATAAACTGTAGTGAAGTTGTTTATCCAAGGTCAGTTTGGACATCTGTTTTGTTTGCTGCAGTAGGGATGAAGCCAGGGCCTAGCACACCTGGGCCAGTGATGGCGAACCTTTCAGAGCTTTCAGTGATAACAGCCTGCTGTAAATTTACCACCACTGCTCCAGGCAGTGCTCCACCTCTGAGGCACATCCCAGCCCCATGGTCTGATCATCCCTCTGTCTGTCCACCCATCCATCCATCTATCTGTCTGTCTCCCTCCCTTCCTCTTTCTTTCAGTGCATATTAATTCTACAGACTAGCAAGGTTTCATTTATCGTTTATTTCTTTACCATGGGTAATAACCTTTATCCCTCATTGAAAATCTACAATTAGAATAAATTTACTAACTTTTCCATATTTTCAGTTCTTTCCTTAATTTTCTATTAATGTTCCTCCCACTTTTCGTTAGTTTATGTTTTTTTGGCCTGTGCTTTTTAAAAATTTCTCTTGGTGTTTTGTTGTTTTTTCCTGGTTTTTTGAGGTTTTTGGGTTTCTTTCTTTTCTTTCTTTCTTTCATCAGGGATTGAACTCAGCACCTTGTGCTTGCCAGGTAGGCACGGCACCACTGAACTACATCCCTGGCCCTTTTTTCAGTTTTTTGAAACAGGGTCTCGCCGTGTAGCTTAGGTTGGCCTCTAACTCACTGTGTCTCCCAGGCTGGCCTTGAACTTGCAGTGATCCTCCTGCATCAGCCTCCTGAGTACTGGAATCACACCTGACTTTGTGCTTTCAAATGATCTTTTTGGGGGTTTTTTGGTTGTTTTTGAGTCAGAGACTCACTGTGTAGCCCAGGCTGGCCTTGAACTCACGGTGATGGGATTATAGGCATGTTCCACCACGCCTGGCTTAAATGACCTGTTTCAAAGCAAAAAAAAGCACATAATATACCATGCCACATGGAAACACTATAACATGATAAGATCACGGGCTGAGCTGGGCATGGTGGTATGTGCCTGTAAGCACATGTGAGACTGAGGCAAGAAGATCACAATTTGAGATCAGCTTGGGCTACATAATGAGTTCAAGGCTAGCCTGCCCTTCATAGCAAGACTCTGTCTCAAAAACGCACAAATAAGGGTCAGGGATTTAGCTCAGTGGTGCCACCTCCTACCTCGAAAGTGCAAGGTCCTGAGTTCAATCCCCATGCCAAAAAAAAGAAGTAAAAAGATCACTGGGACCAAGTGGCTATGTCTCTTCCTCTCTGAGCCTTTTAATTTTTGGTGGCATTTCTGGGATTGAACCCAGGGCCTTAAATGTGTGAGGCAAGTGCTTTACCACTGAGCTGTACCCTCAGCCTCTCTGAGCTTTCTTCTGTGAAATGGTCATAAGGTCTGTATATTTGATGAGGTAATAAAGTGCTTTACATAATGTGTGGCTCATAAATACATAAATGCTTACTATTTATATTTTTTATTAAATTTTGTATTCTGAGTAAAAATAGTTCAGTATTGTAACAGTTTTATAAATTTGTGCCTCTCATAAAGTGAAGCCAGTGTTTTGTGGCTTTTGTTGTATAATTTACTAGATTGTTTTGCAGATAAAATGTGTACCAGTTTCAATGAGGTTATAATAACAATCTTCATATTCTATAATTTCAACCAACTTTAATGGTACTTTCCTTAGGGGAAGATATTTCCACTATAATATTGAAATAATAATATTCAGATTTAGTATATTAGCAAAGGAAGGTTTTCAAATATAACTCCATATACATTAATAGTACATGTAGTGGAGTACACTTGAAACAATACAAATACTGTATTAATATTTAGCAAGTGGATTTTTATACAAAATGCCAGCAAAAAACTGCAGCTCCCGGAGGGAGGGGTCACAGTCAGTAGCTGGGTCATTTTGTCCCTTTTCTTGTTTGGGTCCGGGAATCGAACTTGGGTCCTTGGGCTTGCGAGGCAGGCAGTGGAACCACTGAGCTAAATCCCCAGCCCCCAAGCAAGGTAATTTTATCCCTGTTGAATTATTTTACTATTGGGTAAATAATGTTAGTAGAAATTTTGCCATTCAAGGAAATCCTTCCCTTCTGTTTGTTATGAGAAATTGTTGACAAATCCAATAAAGATTACATTAATGTTTATGTTTTAAAAATATGACTTGCATTTTATATATAAAATGTATTAAGTGAGGGCCAGGGATTTAGCTCAGTGGTTCAGGCGCCTGCCGCACAAGCGCAAGGTCCCAAGTTCGATCCCCGGTACCCCAAAAAAAAACCCCAAAATATGTATTAAGTGGTATGTTTTTCTTCCTTGATAATACCATTTCAGATTTCACTAGAGTTTTGTTTCTGTCAGTATTGCCTTAGATTAATGGATTATTTCATGCAGGTTTAAGTAAACAGAACACTGGAGTCTTTGGTGTTTTTGTGTATTATTTTTCTTCTGATTCATTTACAAAATATAAAGATATAAGAGCATTGCACATTCAGTTACTGTTCTTTACTCCGAAGTGTGCTTAGACCTTGTCTTTTAATGATAATCCTTTTCTCTTTTTATCCTTAAAGCTCAAGCTATAAAAGCCAAAGGTCCGGTGACGATCCCATACCCTCTTTTCCAGTCTCATGTGGAAGATCTTTATGTTGAAGGACTTCCCGAAGGAATTCCTTTTAGAAGGCCATCTACATACGGAATTCCTCGCCTTGAGAGAATATTGCTTGCAAAGGAAAGGATTCGTTTTGTGATTAAGAAGTAAGGCTTGTGGACTCTTACTGGCTTCTTGTCCTTGTTCTGATTCGTGCATCTTTTTATTATTGATAAACATTGGCCAGCCACTAGAGCTATATTTAAAAGTTTGAGTTATGATATGTATTTTTATTTTCCTCTTTGCAATTTGTTTGTCAGTCATGTCACAGTTGGCTTTTGAAGCACGAACACCTATCTGTATCTGATGAGCCTGTATAACTTCTCGTTTTCCTTTACTGTTTTCTGCTCCTTATGCTAAAGAAGGTAGTACCGTGTCATTTTCTTGGCTTTTTTGGTCTGAATGTTTTTACCAAGGATTGAACCCAGCATTGCACAGAGCAACTATTCACTCTTTGCACTCTTTCCTGTGTATATGGTATATTTCAACAAAAACAAATATGATAAAACCAAATTTCAGTTCCTTTTCTAGAAAAAATGAGAGATTTTTACCCATTTGCCCCTTGGCAAGTACTTACACTGGGGTAAAGTAAGTTTTGAGTTTTTAATTCTATATTCTTGACTGAATGGTTTCGTTGAATTAAGTTGTTAAACCTGTCCTAAATTAGTCCATAGATTGCCTGCATCTGTTTCAATTGAAGGTTGATGTCCTAGGATTTTCCTCATTCTGATTGTTGCAGTATTTTTGCATTTTTGAGGAAACAAATGCCTTTTAGGACTCTGGGTGTGGAAGAGTGTGTGCCCAGCCTGCATGAGTTTTCAGGTTTGATCCCAACACCCCTGCACCCCAATAACAAAAACAGATACCTTTTTGCCTTTTGGGTTTTTTTGAGATGAGTTCTCCCTGTGTTGGCCAGGCTGGCCCCAAACTCCCGGGCTCAAGCCATCGTTTTGCGTCAGCTTCCCAAGCAGCTAGGACTTCCGGTGTGTGCCAGTGCACCCACCACACACATCTTCACAGTGACGGGAGCGGAATGGGTTTCCTTGAGTCCACTTCTGCTCAGCGTCTGTCTGCTGTCTGGTTCTGTTGCCTGGTGGTATCGGGATGCTAGGGGTGGAGGCAGGCGAGCGCACTCCTCAGAGCCCCACCAGCCCCTGTCTGCAAGTTACAGAGTTAGCTCTATTCCAACACGGCTGGCGCTCTTCCATAAACCCCTCCTGGTGATAGCTTATTGATAGTTTTTCTCTTTGACTATTTTTAATCCTTAAAAATCTGGAAACATCTACCAAAATTCAAATTTCTGGCCGGCCTTAATCAGAAAATACTGTGACAAAGGACCTATGTTCCTTATTGGCAACAGCTGGCCGACCTCTGTTTATAAGATACAACACACCTGCAGTGTTCTGGCCTGGAGTTCAGAGATGGGCAAGAGGAGCTGTCTAGGGGCGTGAGGTGCAGCTCAGTGACAGCACATGCTTAGCCTGTACCTTGAGACTCTGGCATTGAGCCTCAGTATCGCAAAGGAAGAAAGATGGGTTGTCTGACACAAAACTGAGTTGCAGACCAAATGGAGTGCTTCTGAAGGCTGCTTGGCATTCCAAGAGCTGGAAGCACCACCTCCTTCCCCAGCACGGTACAGTGTCGGGCAGATTGCCCTAAGAATTCTTACAGGGTCACTAAGAAAGCACAGTATCTTACAGGTTTTGTTTGTGTTTACTAATCTTAAAAACACATCAGTTTGTGGGTGTTTGGATGTTTATTTATGAAAGCTGATGACCAGGTAGCTTATGCTGTGCACATCCTGCCTGGAGTTTTTTCAAGGAACTCATTTCTGAGAATCAAGTCATTTAGCAAAAATAGACTTTTGGTTACTTTTTCTTTTCGTTTCTCTTTTTAATTATAGGTGTGTGTTTGCAATACATGATAATTACATTCATCTTCATCACATGATTAATCTTGGTATTAATAAAGCATTACTTTGTTTAAATCAGATGATTTTACAGAGTTGAGCAAATGCTTTATCCCACAGCCCAGGAATACTATGCAAATGATGTGTGTCCCACTGGTATAATCCCACATAGGTTTCTGACATCTCCAAGAGGTGTCAAGTGTCATAGGCCTGGCTCTGCTTGCCCCTGCCCCAGGGAAGTGTGAGCAATGAAACAATGTTAGAGAGAGTGACAGAGATGTAAGATTGATTGCGGAGATTCATGTTTCATGGGCTGTTTGGATAGTATGAAAAATATAACATGTCATGGCTTGCAAATATGAGCGTTAAAATATAGTTAGAATTCTTTCCCAGTTTATAGATGTGTGGAGGGTGGTAGTCTTGAATGTAATACAAAATTGAAGGACCTTGATTGAAACTTAAACACATTTAAAATACCTTTCGTTTGCAAAATTACTGCTTTTGCTATGAAGACACATGGTTTGTGTAACTTAACAGGGCAATTTCCAGTTGTCATTGTTCTCTTACTCTGTAGAAACCTGACGAAATTAAGATTAACATGTTCCTGCTGACTTGAACCACCACTGGTGCACGCGTGACTGTCCCATTGGATGCCTTGTACCACTGGTGGGACAAATGGAGCTAATTACTTTTTACTAATAAGATTAATAAAAAGCTACCTGATGGGTAGTTCAAGCCGCTTAGCAGTAAGGCATACGAATTAAAACCCCGTCGTGAATGTATTAATTGTGCTCAAGAGTCCAGATTGTCTTTTCTTCTTAATACCCACCTTGGTGACTGAATATTAAATGTATACTAGTGGTTATTACTTCATCAGGTATTACCTTGTGAGTATTTAGTGCTTACTGTCACTTTTCAGACATGAGCTTCTGAACTCAACACGTGAAGATTTACAGCTTGACAAACCAGCTTCAGGAGGTAGGTCTCCAGTCTTGGGTTAAATCCAACCTTTTCTGCTTACAGAAACCTTTTACATGGAATAATATGTCTTTACTAATTACATGGCAAACCAGAGAATACACCTTTGTAGAATTCTACCTAATGGTTTAAAATAAACTCATTTTCTTTTTAGTAACTCATTATAAGTAAATGTAAACATCACGTTTCTAAATAGACGGAACTAAAAGAACTATGTTCTACTTTCAAGATACAAAACTTTTGGGCTGGGGATTTAGCTCAGTGGTTCCATCTCCTGCCTCACAAGCGCAAGGTCCTGAGTTAGATCCTGGGTACTAAAAAAAAAGATATAAAACTTTTACCTGGCATAGTATATTAAACAGTTCATTATCTGAGTCTGCATTAGTTAATTGGATCATTGTTCATCAGATGTGTTTTGTGTATATATGTGTTTGTAGGATGTGCAAAGATTTAATTTGTAGAACATGCAGCCATTGTTAGATGCTTTTGAAGGAAATACAAATGTAATTTATTTTCTTGTTAGTGTTTACTGTGGAGTGGAATGGGGAGGGGACATAAAAAGGAAGTTACACTATTTGTATTTCGTTTTATGGAAATATTATCAACACTGTCAAGGCCCAAATTTTCATTGCAGAAATTGTCTGCCAGCTGTTCTTCAACAAACTTGAGCTCTTAATTGCCTTGAATTACCTTTGTTCTTTTTCGGGCAGTGTCATAATTGTTTTAGTAAGAAAAACGTGAAATTTTAGCAATAACTTTAGTTACAAAAGGGAAAAATAGCATTTCTTTTTACTTCTTTATAATATTTAATAATCTGGGTGCTTTAAAGCCATCAAATTGAAAAATTTTTATACTTACTTGTATTTATTATTACAGTAAAGGAAGAGTGGTATGCCAGAATCACTAAATTACGAAAGATGGTAGATCAACTTTTCTGCAAAAAATTTGGTAAGCCCACTTTTCCCTGTAACTAAACGATATTTCAGAAAAACATAATGTTTTAAAAAAATTTGTTTCACTTGTGGAAAGTAAATAAGATGAATATGATTCATGTCCAGGTTTTTCTTACTGCTTTTTAGTAAGAATTTATTTATGAAGTTTAATCCTGTATGGAAGGGGAGAGCATAATGAAACGTTCAGTGCCTTTTACTGAGTTGTTTTTGTTTGTTTCTTCGGCAGTGCTAGATCTGCAGCCCAGGCATTGTGCATGCTCGGCTAGGCCTCTGCCACTGAGCTGCTCCATCAGCCCTGACTCCTAAATATTGTCAGTTAGACAGTTGTGGTATTTCGCAGCTGGGAATCCTTTTGTCTTCAGGCCATTTGACCTCGTTAGCTTGCTGCCCTGAAAGGAAGGGAACATCAGTATGGCCGCGCACAAACATCTGCTGGCCATCCAAGTGGGCAGCCAGGACTCAGTGTCTGACCCACTCCCCTGAGCACCGCCTCAGTGTCAATCCCAGGGCTTCCTGCATGCCAGACACCTGCTCTCCCACTGAGCTACACCCCCAGCCTATCTTGCTGCTTAAGCTCTTCCAAAACACTTAAAATACGTGGGTTTAGTTTATAATTACAAAACTCTCTTCTACTTGTCAGCAAGTTTTCCGGCTCTGTTGTCCCTTGGCTTTTCTGTCTCATGCCCATCTCATGTTGAGTCCATTGGTTGTCACTTCTCCTTAGTTCACTATTTAAGGTTAGGAGCACTTGTGTGGAGCTCAGCCCTGAGCCCTCTTTCTCCATCCTGTTTACACAGTAATACATTGCCCATGATGACCTCAGACTTAAGTTCCTGGCTCAGAAAACTCCTCTTACTGCCAGACCTTTATGTTTGCCCCTCTGACATGTTTCTCTCCCAGTCTCCACAGTGGCCCATGACCTACTGGTGGTTTATTTTCCTCTGTTCTCACATCCAGTCTCACAAAGCTTGCTGACTGCACTTACAACATACCTCAGCTCCTGCCTCTTCTTCAGTGGTGCACCTGTGGTCCAAGCCAGGGCCACAGTGCAGCCAGGTGGCTGCCACTAGAAGTAGAGTGGAGGCCGGGGATTTAGCTCAGTGGTTTTGCCGCCTGCTGCACAAGCACAAGGACCTGAGTTCAGGCCCCGGCACCAAAAAGAAAGAAGTAGAGTGGCGCTTGTTCCGCCCTATCTCAGTGTGTGTAATGGCTCCCACTGTGCTTGGAGTAAACCTCACTGTCCCTTGTCTGGCTCTCAGCTACATAGATGTGCAGGTGGCCCTGCCTTTCTTCTAAAATGACCTTCTCCCTTGTGCTCACCCTGTGCCTGTGCTTTATTGCTCTGAGGTTGTACTCTTGCTGGGACTGTGGCGCTGTTGTGGTGTTTGTGGAATGCTCCTGCCATATCCCTGTATAAATGTCACACGTTGGAGAAGTTCTCCCCAAGTGTCCATCCGACAGAAGCCTGCAGACAGCAGACCTTTCCTTCCACAGCGGCACAGTCTGTCTGGTTACAGCTGCCCCCCTGCGTGGGCTGAAGCTGCGTTCAACACATATTTATTGTAGGAATCCATTTCCTGAAGATGTTTTTCAAACCAGCAGAAACCTCCAAGTATTTTGATCACATAACATACATTGACCCTCATTAAATTAGAACTCAGAAAGAGCACAAAAGTGCTTCGGGCTGTCCTGCCAAGGAAGGCTGCAGTGGAGGGTGGGGATGTGGAACAGACCCCCATGGGGACCACAGAACCTCGGTTCTGGTTTCCTACATGAAAACCAAGTCTTCCTGTGCTGTCTCTTGTGTTCGAGGGAGCCGTAGGGGGGCCGAGGGATTTAGCTTAGTGGTTCCGCTGCCTGCCATGCAAGCACAAGGTCCACAGTTCGATCCCCGGTACCAAAAAAAAAGCACCGTAGGGTACCAAGTCTTCAGGACCAATTTTCAGTACAGCTCACCTACTATAGACTTAGACCTTAACTGGTATTGTCTGCAGAATCCATGTACTTACTTTTCTTACTATTTATGCTTTTAAAACTAATTAAACTGTTAAAACCTCTTGGGAACTCATTGGCCCTATCAGTGACATCATTACAGTTTATGAGTGGGGTGACAGGTGATAGAGTAGCTACATGAGGGGCCTGGGATTTAGCTCAGTGGTTCCAGCGCCTGCCTCGAAAGTGGAAGGTCCCGAGTTCAATCCCCAGTCCACACACACACACTCACACCCACACACACCCCAAAAGAGAATAGCTACATGAGCAGCCATCAACTTTGCCTTCATGTTTAGTCCTGGAAATTGAGCACTGTGAAAGCAGCAGGTCCACCTAATAGTGTTCTTGGCACTTGCAGAGAAAGATGACTTTTGACCAATGGATTAGTTTACTCCAGGAAAAAAATGGCCCATTTCGGCTTTATCATGGCTAGGAACGTAGAATTGAGGAATTGTGGCCTGGAAGTGTAGTTTGGCAGAGCACTTCCAGCATGTGCGAGGCCCTGTTTTCCATCCCCAGCCCTGTAGAAAGGGTTGTAGGACAGATGAAGCCAGCGCCTGAAGTGTGCTAGTGTTGAGCAGCCGTAGAAGAGGATCATTGCCTCATCAGACAGTGTGCTGCCGGGACAGTCTGCTTGCAAGCTCCTGAAATAGGACTTAGGTTATGCTCTTTATTACCTGTCATGATTTCCTGCTGTTCTTTTTTGCTGGGCTAGGGTTGCACTGTATTGCCCAGTCTGGCCTCATGGATTCTGGGCACAGATGGCCCTCTGGGGATCTACAGGTGCCCCTTGCCCAATTTTCCTTTCCTCCTTTCTTAAGAGTATTGGGTAAAAGTTGTATCTTTTTAGATTAAGTCTATTTCAGTAATTAGTAAATGTGTTTCCAATTTTTAAAAAATATTGCTATGTACCTTGCTTTGGACTGTACTAAAATATGATTTCAGTACACACTTAGCCTCCTGAATTGCTTTCATCTTCAGCTGAGGCCTTGGGGAGCACAGAAGCCAAGGCTGTACCGTACCAAAAATTTGAGGCACATCCCAATGATCTTTATGTGGAAGGACTACCAGAAAACATTCCTTTCCGAAGTCCCTCGTGGTATGGAATCCCAAGGCTGGAAAAAATCATTCAAGTGGGCAATCGAATTAAATTTGTTATTAAAAGGTAAGATTACTGGCTATAGAAACAAATTTAACTTGTTTCCTTGGAAAAGATTGGTTTGGCGAAGGCAGGCCTTTTGATCCCTTTCCATAAGTCACAGCAGTCTGTTTAGAGCCATTGCTATTGCACAAGTGTTTACTCAGGTCAAGCATTAAATACACAGTACTGAGTCTGTTGGATCCCTGTCCTTGAGAGGCTTCATGCAGAGCTCAGCGCAGTGCAGTGCTGTCGAGTATATTGGGATGATAAAGGCTGCGTGTCTAGGCTGAGCAGCTGCCATGCAGGGGATCATGTAGGTACAGCTGGAGGAGCCAGCTGTGCCTGCACCTTCACCTCACTGAACCATTTGCTGTGGGATGTGGGGTGCAGGATGCTGTGGGGTGTGGCCTGGTGGAATTCAGGACTCAGACTTGGGTGCCAAGTGGTGGTGCTGACCAAAGCAGTAGCTTGCAGTCAGAGGCCTGGAAGCAGATCCTGGGACAGTCATTTAGGTTTGTATTTCAGGAAGGGGATTCTGCTTGATTCAGAGGCCTGCAGAGCAGGTGGCCTGGGTTCGGGGAGCAGTAGAGGAGGCTCGCCTGTGCTCCAGGAGGAGTGCCCACTTGCCCCAGTGCTGTGTTCATGTGTATTGGGTGGGCACTGAGGGCAGTAAGGGAGAGAGAGTGTTTAATATGACTTAGCCAGCTATTTTTATTTCTAGCTCTTTTGTGATAAGATTCAGAAATTGGGCCAACCATGGTGTCGCATACCTGTAATCCCAGCACATGGGAGGCTGACACAGAAGGGTAGTGAGTTTGAGGTCAGCCTGGGTTATGCAGCAAGTTTAACACTGGCTTGGACCACATAGTGAGGCCTTGCCTTAAAAAGAAAAAAGATTTAGAATTAAATTGTGTTGGTTTGGAGGAAAAGGTGACTATTTTACGCACACAAGCATAAAATGCCTTTGAAAACATTCATGTAATCCCACCTGAATGTGTGAAAACTGCTATTTTCCCAATAGAGTCACCAAAATGGTTTTATTTTTGGTGCAGAAGAAAGCATCCTAGGCCATTTTAGGAACATTAGCAATTCGTGGCTAATTCGTGTGTGGAAAACAATTGCTCCTAAATGCTCTGTTGCTAATGTGAGCTTTACTATTCCAGACCAGAGCTTCTGACTCACAGTACAACTGAGGTTACTCAGCCAAGAACAAACACGCCAGGTAAGACAGGCAAGACATCTCATCCTTTCCCTTTCCTTTTCTCTTTCCCTTCTTAAAAATTTAATCTCTTATGGCCATGGAATTCTTCCTTCCCACAACCCCCCACTTGAATACTCTTTCCTGGAAGCGCAGTAGGATCAGCTGTGAACAGACCACAGATCATAGATGTCTCCAGCTCTGGATTGAGACTGAGCTGTCCAGGAAACCTCGTGTGCCACAAGCCAGAGCCTTATGTGGCTTTCGGCTCTGTAGTAGCCAGATTTGCACATTCCAGCCTGTGACCATGATTTATACAACAGGGTATCTCACCACCTTTACTTCTTAGGGTTTTGATTTTTTTTTTTTTTTTTGGTACTGGGGATCGAACTCGGTCCCTGCACTTGCGCAGCAGGCGGCGAAACCACTGAGCTAAATCCCTGGCCCACGGTTTTGATCTTTATTTGACGCTCTGGTGTGTTTTATACTTGCAGCACACTTCAGTCCCTGACAGCCACGTTCCACCTGCACAGTTGCCACATGTGGCTTAAGTAACTTCCATATCAGACCAAACACTTTCAGTCTTTAGTCATATGGCTTCTGTTCTTTTTTTTTTTCTTTATTTTTGATACTGGGGATTGAACTCGGGACCTTGCGCTTTCGAGCAGGCAGCGGAACTGTTGAACTAAATCCTTAGCCCGGTGGCTTCTGTTCTTAAAATGGCAGATACTCTAATCCATCGATATGTTGATATCATAGCCCAATATAAAGAGCTAGAGTAGAGTCTCAGTTGAATGAATAGGTTATTTGAACTCTTAGGTGTGCCATCTTTTTGTTTACCACTGACCAGTATCAGAAAATGTGACCACACCAGATGGGGTGGCACTCGCCTGTAATCCCAGCCCTCAGGAAGCTGAAATAGGAGGGTTGCCATGAGTTTAAGGCCAGCCTGAATTGCATATTGAGATCCTGTCTCAAAAAAAAAGATGTGACCACAATTTGTAGTTCTACCACTTTAGGGATGGCTGTTGCCAAACAACCTGTAAATGGCCATACCCCTCCCTGCAAGGTAGAAAAGAGCATAAATCTCAAGTGTGCATTGGGTGTTGCTAAATTTGTGTAGTTGGTCATTCTTCAAATACTGAGGGGATTTAGTGTGAGGGTTGGAGTTACGGTACATCCCTTAGCGAGGGTCAGCCAGTGTGCCAGAACAAGGCGTGGTGGAGAGATACTGTACTTATTTCTAATGGAAAGCCTGCTTTGATTGAAGGTTCACTTCCACCCCACCCCCACTCCCACCCCCATACTGGGAATTGAACTCATGACCTTGCTCTTATGAGGTAGGTGCTGCACCACTAAGCTGAATCCCTGGCCCTTGATTGAAGTTTTGATTTGTGTGAGTTTCTAGGCACGCAACAGATAGGAAGAAGATAGAACAAATAAACAAGTGGCCTGTGTAGAAAGCGAGTGAAAGGAAAGCTGTTGTCAGGGAACCAGTGCAGTAGCCTAGGCCTTGCAGAGCTGCTGTACTGATAGACCTCCGTGGGGAGTGAGAATGCCACTAGTTTGGGTACCAGGGATCAAACTCAGGATTTCAAGCTTGACAGGCAGACGCTATATTGCTGAGCTACATCCCTGGCCCTTTTGTTTTTTACAGGTTCTCACTATGTCGTTCAGGCTGGCCTTGAACCTGCAGTGATCCTCCTGCCTCAGCCTCCTGAGTGCTGAGATCACAGGTGTGCGCCACCACGCCCAGCTAACACCACTAGTTTTGAGCATTCTTTTTATTTTTCTGTACAGGGGATTGAACTCAGGACCTTGCGATAGGATAGGCTTGGCACCACTGAGCTAAATGGTCCTTGAGCATTTTTTTATATGAACAAATTTTTCTTTATTCATAATGTAAAATTAAATTGGAATTCTCCCAGCAGTTCTTCTAATAGTTGACAAGTACCAGGAAATCATTATTTTCCTTAATACTCAGTGTTTTTGTTTTTAAACAGGACGAGCTAAGAGCATGACTAGACAGAAGGGTATCTACCTTCTGGTCTCTGAGTGGGGTCTGACTTGTGTCTGTGCCAGTACTTGACATCATTAGGTTTACTTTTGTTTTCCAGTCAAAGAAGACTGGAATGTCAGAATTACCAAGCTACGGAAGCAAGTAGAAGAGATTTTCAATTTGAAGTTTGGTAAGTAAAATACAGTGGTTATGTCTTAGTTTAAGAACAGTAAAGGCTGTGTTTTGAACGAACTGCAGAAGTTCAGGACCTGAAGGAGGAAGGTCCCAGAAAGTGGCTTTTAGTTTGCTTCTGCTACTAAACTTGCTGCTTAAACTAAACCATTTCCTTTGTTTTTCTTGCCTTCAGTTTTCTCTTGTCACAGTGGGAGAGGAAGGGAGGAGTTGGGACAAATCTCAGACCCACTATTTGTGCTTCTCACTTGGCTAACACCAGCATGGCCCATAGGTTGCATTGTTTGTTTCTCCGATTTTCGATTTGGGACCGAGGTTTCCTGGAGCGCTGTCCTGAGCAGGCTTCTGAGCAGTATGGTTTCAGAGAATGGTGTGTCTGTGCTGGCTGAGGAAGTAAAGTGGGGAGTGCTGGCAGCTTCCCCTGGTGTCCTGTCTGTTACTTTAGTGCCTGGTGTTGACCGTTTGTGTCCTCGATCAGGCATTCTTGCATCCTCTGCGTCTCGTCTCTGACTTAATGAGTTCTGCTTGGATGGAGCTCATTCAGCTGGGCCTTTAAAGTACCAGACTTGCACCCAGAGGACAGCCAAGGGGCTGAGTGGATGGCTTCAGTGTGACCTATAACTGTCCTTTTGATTTAAAGTGTTCAAATGGACCTCCTAAAAGCACTTATTTTTTAGGCTTATTCAGATTTGCACAATGTCCTAATAAGCAAGTTGCCTTCAGTATTATGTGGCTATTGCTAGATCGTACGGAACTCATGCACAGCGTGTTTGAAAATGCACACACAAAAAACTGTGAAATTTTATCTTTCACAAGTTGTGTTCTCTCCTTTTCAGCCCAAGCTCTCGGCCTCACAGAAGCAGTGAAAGTACCATACCCCGTGTTTGAGTCAAATCCTGAGTTCCTCTATGTAGAAGGCTTGCCAGAAGGAATTCCTTTTCGAAGCCCCACCTGGTTTGGAATTCCACGTCTAGAAAGGATTGTCCGTGGGAGTAATAAAATCAAGTTTGTTGTTAAAAAGTAAGCTCAAAGGCTGACCGTGCTGTTTGGTGGTAGAACACTTGCCTAGACCCTGGGTTCAGCCTCCACTATTGCCCCCAGAAAAGGTTCTGGTGGCCACTCTGTTCATTCCTAGAATTAATAAAGTTTGATCATGACTTCAGTTTTTTTGTGTAGCTAAGTGAGAGGGATGGCTTTGTCCTTGACAGGAAAGTCTAGCCCTGAGCTGAGTCGTGGCCTTGTCCCGTATAAACCCTTGGTTCTGCACTTCACTTTCCCAATCAGTACAAGGAGAGAAGGAACAACTGCCTCACTGTGCTGCTCCGGGGACCTGAACGCCAATTCACAATGTTGGCTTCTCCCCCTCAGTACTAGGGAGTGAGCCCGGGGCCTTCACGCTGAGCCATATTTTCGGTACAAACTCCCTCCCTTGCCTATACTTTTTGTTTGTTTCTTTCTTTTCTTGGTACGGGGGATCGAACTCAGGACCTTGCACTTGTAAGGCAGGCTGCGGAACCACTGAGCTAAATTCCCAGCCCTACCTATACATTTTGAGACAGATTCTCCCTAAGTTGCCCGGGCTGGGCTTGAGTGTCTGGTCCTGTGGCCCAAGCTTCCCAGAGAGCACAGATATGTGTTATCACACCCTGCATAAAATGCTGATTTTTATCTGTTCTGTTGTTCCTGATCCATCTTATGAATAATTGAATATCAGTGATTGTCTTATTTATCTCTCTGCAGAACAAAAACTTGTGTTTAATTTTCTAGTTCAGAAGCACTGATCCTGATCATTTATACTACCTTTGTAGATTGCTCTCATACTGACCACTGTAATGTTGTGGTTTTTCTTTCTAGACCTGAGCTTGTTGTTTCCTACTTGCCTCCTGGCCTGGCTAGTAAAATTAACACTAAAGGTAAGAGATTATGTAAATTTTCTTTATTATGCTTCAGTGCATAAAAACACTATCAACATTATCATATTGAGTCATTGGCCTTTCATTATCTTTGTGGGGTTTTTGGTTTGTTAATTTGCTTTTTAAGCTATTTAAACAGTATACAAAGGTAATTATGGGCTTCCTTTTCTAGCACTGCAGTCCCCCAAAAGGCCCCGCAGCCCTGGGAGTAACTCAAAGGTCCCTGAGATCGAGGTCACTGTGGAAGGTAAGGCCATTCCTTGGTGCATCCTGCTGGCTCTTCAGTGTACTGCACTGTGTTAATGTACAGAAGAAGTTCACTAGTTGCAATGTTAGGCAAATGAGCTTTTATAAAACTAGTTTTATATGTAAATAGCAACCTGTGATAAAGCTTCTTTTTTTTTTTTTTTTTTTAGATAAAGCTTCTTAAATGTGTATAATTAAAAGCTTGAAAATGGCTAGGATGATGTTCATGGATCATGTCACAATCTTCTTTCAAGATAACCCTGAAAATGTTTCTTTTCTATTTTTTGGTACCAGGGATTGAACTTAGGACCTCACACTTGCCAGGCAGCCACTATGCTGCTAAGCTGCATCCTCGGCTACTCTTTTCTAATAATAAGATAAGGGTGCGGAGGGGAATGTGGGGTGTTTTTCTTTCATACTTTTTTTTCAGCAAAGAATGTTTAGGGATCGTTTAGACAATAACTTGGATTAATGTGGCACCTACTGTGTCCTCAGACTTGATTGGATCTGCAGATCATTGTCTTTTCAGGCTCACGTTATTAACGAACCTCACACATTGCCATAGACCAGTGACGGCAATCCTTTCAAAGACCGAATGCCCAAACTGCAACCCCAAACCCACTTACTTATTGCAGTGTCACACAGTAACATGTGTGCCTTGGGTTTGCCACCAGTGCCATCGAGGGTCCTCAGCCAGTGGTCATCGATGGGTATTTGCTCGTGTCTGTTAACTAGTGCGGAAGGATGGCTGCTTTTTTCCTAGGGCTCCAGCGTTAGGTGAAGAGGCACAGCGCTCACATAAATGGAGCGGCAGTCCCCATGCGGCTGTCCGTGTGCACTCCTGTTCTCTCTCGTTGAGGGCAGAGGTATCCTGTGCCATTCACTGGCGGGCACCATACATCAGATTCCACTTTGCTGTTCAGAAATGTCAGGAATTGCAAACTTGTTCACTCCTTGACTATCTTCCTTTGGGAAGGGACCTGAGGAGGAAGCCTCTCCTGTGTAAGGCTCACTCTTTCCCAAAGGTGCTCATGGCTAATTGTAGTGCTTCGGGGTTCCTTCTGGTAGAAAGACCAACGGGAGCCAGGTGAACCTGGGCTTGAGGCCATGAGGATTTGAGCAGTGGCAACGACGGTATTGCAATGAGGGGAGGAAGGGAGGGCTGATTCTGAGGAAGAGCTTTGTGGAGCCAATGAGGTTTGCACTGGACCTTAGGGAAGAGGCGGGAGTTAGCAGGCAGGGTGCAGAAAGTCTGTGCTGGAGTGACAGCAGCAAGAGAGCGTGCTGCTGGCGTGGAGCCTGTGCTCGAGTGCTGCAGCAGCACCTGCCCCAGGAGCCTGTCTATGGTTCCTGGTCCCAACCACGCCTGCTGTCTCTGGACTTGGGGCACCAGCTGTCTCTAGGTTTGTTGCTGTTGAGCCCTGATGGGGTCGTAGCGCTGTCTGCTATAGGAGAGTAACAGCCCCAGGCTGCAGTGGGGTGGTGGGGTAAAGGATAAGCTTGGAAGGCAGAAGGCACAAGGACACATAGCAGCAGTCATGGGGTTGGGTACCTGATGGACAGGAAGTTCCTTGCAGCATGATGCTGTGCTCTGCCAAGCGCTGAGGGTGGCAGCTACCAGCAGTCTGTTCTGAGACAAGTGGGGAGCTGAGTCCTCTGGCGGGACAGGGATGGATGGTCCCTTTCTCAAAGATCTGGACAGCGAACAGAGCCGGCAAGGCCACTCCAGCTTCCGTTGGCTTGGTCCCTTTTCAATCCAGTGTAAGGTTGCATTGTGTATGCTTATGTCATGAACTGAAGTTAACCTGTGGTCATTAAATGTAAAGTTGGGAGAACAGCAAATCAGCCGATCTGATTTTACATGCCATTTTACAGGTGCTGTTTCCCAGAAGTCACTTCATTCGTCATAGTCAGTGGGTACGCTTCCGGATGCCCTTCTTGTGTTTTTAAACTTTATCCATTGATCTTGTTAAAGCAAAGCTGGTATCAACTCTTGGCTGGTCATTAAACGTAGGGAAAGAGTAGTGTAATGAGTTGCATTGAGTCTGGCGGTGGAAGTAAGGCTTCTAGTTGTTGCTAGAGTTGTCTTCTCTGGCAGTCCCCACTGACTCCACAAACAGGAAGGGGCTTGTTTTTCTCACATCAGTTCAGTTGCTCCAAGATGGAGAGTTGGGCTTCCCTGTGATTCTCTCGGCCTTTCCCCCTGGGGTACATGGCGACAACGGAGCTGCTGTCCCCATGTCTTCATCCAGCAAGATGCACAGGGAGCTGGGGTGCAGCGCTGGCCTTGCCCAAGCTCTTGTCAGGACATGCAGGAAGCCACTGTGGGAATTCGTTGCAGATTTTTGCCTGAATCTCTTGGTTAAAAAAAAAAAGGGCTGAGGATATAGCTCAGCAGCACAGTGCTTGCCTGGCAGGCACAAGGACCTGAGTTCAATTCCTGGTACCAAAAAGAAAAGATTTTTTTGGTACCAGGGAAGAAAAGATTTTTTTAAAAGAAAAAATTTAAATAATAAAATGAAATAAAGTATGGGTTTTTTTCCTTTTTTTTTCCTCCGTGCCGGGGATCAAACTCAGGACTTTGCCCTTGTGAGACGGGCGCAGTGCCACTGAGTTAAATCCCTGGCCCTATAAAGTACGAGATTTTTGTTGTGAGGGGTTTTTTTGTTTGTTTGTTTGTTTTTGTACCGAACTCAGGTCCTTGCGCTTTCGGGGCAGGCTGGGTTTTGAGGCCAAGGTGATTAGATTGAAATCTGTGCTCCATCACCTAGGAACATTATTTAAACTCTCTGTTCTTTAGTTTGTACTTAGGTAAAACAGGACGAAGAACAATGTTTAACTTTATGGCTTCTGAAAATGAAGATACTCATTTCTTGTAATTCACCATTTAGAAATACTCATTTCAGGGTGTTTAGTGTATTAATAATGTTGTGTTGGGCCGGGGATTTAGCTCAGTGGTTTTACTGTCTGCCGCACAAGCATAAGGACCTGAGTTCGATCCCGGCACCAAAAAAACCGAACCAAAACAAACAAACAAAAAAGAAATCATCAATAATGTTGTGTTGTCACCAGTGCTAGTTCCAGAACATTTTTACTGGCCAGAAGCACATCCCCTTCCCAGTAGCGGTCACTTGAATCTCACTCTGTAGCCCTGGCGACTGCTAGTTTACTTGCTGTGTGGGACATTTTGTGCCTGGAGGGTCACACGACACGTGGGGTCAGGCCCTACGTGGTCCCTTGGCTCTGACTCTCATTATCCTCTCTCCCATGTTTGAGGGCTCATCTGTGCTATGGGGTTACCAGCGCTCCATTTAAGATTGTGATGGAGGCCGGGGATTTAGCTCAGTGGTTTCACCACTTGCTATGCAAGTGCAAGGACCCGAGTTCAAACCCTAGTACCAAAAAAAAAAAAAGTTTGCAGTGATGAATACACACAGCATGAAGAGCACAATCTCGGCTATTTTAGGTCTACAGTGTGGGGGCATTAAGGACATTCACATAAAAATGATTAGTGATCCCAATGAGAGATGTAAATGTATTGTATACCTAAAATGTACCAGTGAAAGAAATTTTTAAAAAATGTTTAGTGTTGGTGAGAGAGGTATGCTTATCACTATGGTTTGATTACACATTGTATAAGTGTCAGGTAATCATACTGTACTCCATAAAGATGGACAAATACGTCAGCTAAACAAGGCAAGAGTCTCACAAAATAAGTTATGGAAGAAAAAATAGCAGATTCACAAAATAACTTCAAGTTTTTGCAGAAAGAATAGGCTGTAAATAAAAGTGCATGGCCCTAGTGAAAGAGAAATGTGAGACTTGAGTTCAACTGGACACGAGGTCCGTGGGGGTCCATCTAACACTCAGCCACTGCTGCCTCCGTGTGGGCTTCCTGGTGGCCAGGGTTCACTGAGCTGCTGTTCACGCACCATTCACATCATTCGAAGTGCAGATCTGTATTACATGGTTGGGGAAAGAGTCTGAGGATGTCACATAGTGTCCCACGCTCTCATTTTACAGGTGAGAAAACCAAGACTTGAAAGCTGAGTTGAGGTGGCGAAGGTTGTGGGAGTCTTCAGTGAGGTGGGCTGGGCCTCGCTGGTTCTGGCCGCGTGTGTCCCATGTCACAGTCCTTCCTCGTGTCTGTCCTTGGGCAGAAAGTCTCCCTTTGTTCACAGCTTTGCTTTCCACAGCTTCAGTTACCCATAGCTGGCCACGTCTCAAAAGTAGTACATGGAAGATTCCAGAAACAGACAGTTAATAAGTTTAAAACTACTAATGATGGGTGTAAAAGGATGTGTTCTAGTCCCTGCTTTCAGTTCTTTTGGACATGTAGCCAAATGTAGATTTACTGGATCATTTGATAATTGTTTGCTGAATTTTTCAAAGAATTATGTTTTCCACAGCAGCTACCCCACCTTACATTCCCACCACAGAAGTTTTCCACATCTCCACCAACATGAGTTTTACTCTTGTGTTGTTCTTTTGTTTTGTTTTTTTTGGTACCAGGAATTGAACTCGGGACCTTACACTTGCAAGGCAGACACCAGAATGACTGAGCTAAATCCCCGACCCTACTCTGTGTTGTTCTTGTTGTCGTTGTCATTGTCATCGTTGTCATTGTCATCTTAATAGTCACCCCTGTGACTGGTGCCTCTTCATTTTCATTGATGAATTACATTCTGTTATATGACTATACCACATTTTGTTTATCTGCATATCACTTGAAAAACTTTTCAGTCATTCTCATGTTTTGTTTTGTTTTTTTTGGTGAATACATTTTGTATCAACTTGTATTCTTAAAAATTAAACTTTGAGGGCCAGGGTTTTAGCTCAGTGGTTTCGCCGCCTGCTGCGCAAGTGCAGGGACCCAAGTTTGATCCCTGGTACCAAAACAATAAATAAATAAATAAACTTTGGTATTTACAAATGTGTACTTTTTTTAAATTAATTTTATTGGATTCTCACATTTTGTTTGAGGCAGGATCTTGCTGTATTACCCAGGCTGGTTTCAAACTCTTGTGATCAAATGATCCTCCTGCCTCAACCTCCTGGGTAGCTAGGACTACAGTGTGAGCTGCTGTGTCCAGCTTTGTTTGTACTTTTAATGAATAATTTAGTATAAAATTTATGTATGAGTTTTTGTGTAGACATTTTAAAATTCTGTTTGAGGGTTATTAAATACAAATAAATGTTAGCCAGAGTGATTTCTTATGGAAATGCATGTCCTTAGCTTTTCTTGCATTGTAACAGAGTGAGCAAGGGAGACAAGATAGGAATGGTCTTAGGTTTGGCAGTAACTCGTTTGTTATACCAATCACTTTTTAAATTTTAAAAGTATAATTTTCTTCAGGTTAAATCCTCATTCTTAACACTTACCATTTCTTTGTATTTTTGGTATCTGGTGCGAAAGCACAGGACTGAGGTGAGGGAGGGCTGGTGAAGAGCCTGGCCCGGCCTGGCCCTGCCCTAGTGCCTGCGGTGAGCAGCTCTCCTGCTGCCTGTGCTGGAGCTCGGGGCTCTTTCTCCCACCTCACGGTGCCTGACCATTGTTCTCGGTGGACCATGGGCTTGACAAGTTCATTACAGTACCATAAAACTCTCAGGCCAAAAAGCAAAAAACGTGTCGTTGGTGTTTTTAATGTGTTTTGAGTAGCCAAAAGCCATGCACAAGTGTAAGACTTTTTGTTGAGTTCAGTGACAGGCCGGGGATTTAGCTCAGTGGTGCCACCACCTGCCTCGCAAGCGCGAGGTCCCGAGTTCCATCCCCGGTACCAAAGGAAAAAACAAAAGAGTTCAGTGACAATAGGGAGAGTTTTTTTTAAAGCACCTTAATATTTATTTTAAATTATGCATCATGTTTTTAAGTAGGATTTCTCAGTCCTTTGAAATGAAACTTTAAGGAAGGAGGTTTTTGCACACCACTCCCATTGTGACCGTAGCGTTTGCATCTGCAGAGCTTTGGCCCTGGCAGCTCCCTTGGCCGTGCACACAGATCCTGCTCCCTGCCGCAGTCCTGCTGGCTCACCACAGCTTTCCCTCTGCTGCAGTGAAACCATTTCTCCCTAGAAACAGAATCATGGTGTGCAGTGAACTGCTTTCATGTAATGTGTTTGTGGGTGTGTCTTTGTTGCGTATTTTAATGTCTCCGTTGTGTTGGATTCACCACGTTTTGCCATACTAACGTATTTACTTACTAATGGCAGCCCTACCGTACAAGTGGGCTTCTGTCTGTTTCCGTGCTGCTGATGGAGATGCTGTGAGTCTTTGTGCACAAAGTGCAGCATTTGCCGGTCTTCTCTGAAAGATGGTAATGAGTAGTGGAACCCTGGCTTTTGGCTTTCTTAGAAACCACCCAACAAAACTCCCAAGTGCTTGTACCGCTTTACACCACCACCAGGAACGTCTGAGGGCTCCATTGCTGCATATCCTCACAGTGCTGCATGGTCTTGGTGTTCTTAGCAGTGGAGCCATCCTCGTGGCTGTGTGGTTCTACCTCGTGTAGAGTGAGCCCGAGTGCTGGTTACTATCTCAGTGTAAGAACAGCCAGGCCATTCTTCTGTCTTGCCCACTTGTTTCCAAGAGGTTGCTTCATGAGTCTGGGGTGCAAGCTGGTGTCTTCAGTGTCATGTCATAGAGCTGCTCCGAGACCCTGGCACTCTGTTGATGTTCCTGCCCCAGGAGCCTGGCCACTTGGGCCGGCTGGCCTAGACACACTTACTGTTACTACTGCACTGGGTGAGGAAGCTGTGGTTTTTATTCAGGACTGTTGGGTGAATTAAAGACTAGAATGTTGATCTTGATATTTTATAGGAAGTGGTATGCTGTGTATTTGGCATCCCTTGCTCAGATCTGTGAAAGCATATTATTGAGTGCACTGAGAAGCCCTGCTTGGAAGGTTAATATCCCAAATCTACCACTACCTGGCTGTACGTTATATAACCCTGTGCTGCTCTTCTCCGTGGGTACAGCTGGGATGGCAATAATGCTTTACTACCCAGCACGTGTTTGGGACAGTGGCCACTATGCATGGCTAGCTATTAATAGCATTTCTGCAAAAATTAGTCATTAAGCAAAAACTCTTGTGCAAACATAAACATAGGCATAGCTCGGAGGAAGTAATTGAAGCAAAAGTGCAAAAGTCTATACAAACATTCCTGTAAGTTGTGAAATTTAAAATTTTAGGACCTATCCTGAGAATGTTGGCTGTACACCAGAGTTCAGGGGAAATTTAGTGTTTATTTTTCTATTATCTTGGCCCCCTTTTTTAAAAAATAGACGAGGTATCATTACATTTCTCAGGCTGGCCTCAAACTCTGAGGCTCAAGAAGTTCTGTGTCAACCTCCCCAGGATCTGAGGCTGCAGGCATGTGCCACTATATCCACATTTTTTATTTATTTATGTATTTTTTGGTACGGGGGATTGAACTCGAGTCCTTGTGTTTTCGAGGCAAGCGGTGGAACCACTGAGCTAAATCCCCAGCCCCTCGTTTCCACATATTTTTGCGTATGCTTTTAAAAAACCATTAGCTTGCTGGGCATGGTAGTGCATACCTGTAATCTCAGCACTCAGGAGGCTGAAGCAGGAGTATCACCCTAAGGTCAGCCTAAGCTACACAGTGAGTTCAATCCAGCCTGTACTGCATAGCGAGACCCTGTCTCAGTCAGTCAGTCAATCAATCAATCAGTCAAAGAGGGCTGGGGATTTAGCTCAGTGGTTTCACCGCCTGCTGCACAAGCACAAGGACTCGAGTTCCATCCCCAGTACCAAAAAAGAAAATAAAAAACAAAATTTAACAATCAATCAGTCAAAGCTTTCTTGGAGCTGGGGATTTAACTCAGTGGCGCTGTGCCTGACTCGAAAGTGCAAGGTCCTGAGTTTGATTCCAAGTACAAAAAAAAGCTTTCTTTGGACTAAAATGATGTGCTGTCTGAGTTATTAGATGTCCCCGCCTATAAAGATTCAAGGCCTGGATTTTCTGTGGATAAATGGAACTAACAATCTTTTTCATTTAATAGGAAACAACTGGTAATCTCTAACATTACTTTTAAATTGTAGTGTACTAAAAATTCAAAGAAAGAAATTGTCAGAGCTGCTAGACAGTCAGAAGGGAAGCTTCATAGGGGAGATAGTGGTACCTAAAGTTGTGCTTATATTCAGGGGTTAAAGGAAGACAGCAAACCTTGGTGACCAAAAGATATGGCAGCTTCACAGGGTCCTGCAGAAGCGCTCAGTGAGTGTCCAGTGTCTCGGCCCGGTCAGGTCACCCACACTGAGTGTGCACAGTTGACGCGTTCTCTTTCCATTTTTCATAGGCCCTAATAACAACAATCCTCAGACCTCCACTGTCCGAACTCCTACACAGACTAATGGTTCTAATGTTCCCTTCAAGCCTCGAGGGAGAGAGTTTTCCTTCGGTAAATATCTCTTAATTTAGAACTTTGAGTAAAAAGAATTCATGCTTTATTTTTACCAGGTTAATAATTCGATTTAGTAAGTTGTTTGTCAGAGCTGGGAGGGACAGACACAGAGCAGGCTACCTGACTCGCTGTCATTGTGTGACCAGGGCCTGAGCACAGACCTATGCATCACCCGTCTAATCCATCCTTTAAAATCCTGCACAAAACAGGAGTTTCAGGTCTTCATGTGAGAATAAGGTTGTAGCGTTTCTACTTGGTGATGTAATTTTAAACCATTTCAAACTTGATTGATCCAAAACACTTAAAAACTAAAAGCGTAGTGGCAAGCTTTCTTTGCTATCATTTCTTATGTGCCATGTGGCAGTTGGGGGCAGCATTACTTTCTGCATCGGGGGTTATTATGAGGATTGCAAATATTAGTTATTTAATGTGCTTACAGCCATGCCCGGGACATAATAGATGCTGCAACTGGGAGGTGCTCAGTTCATCATGTGTCATTTATTTGTAGCCAGTGTGCTGTACGTACAATGATCCACTCAATTGTACAGGGTTGTTGCCCACCCACAACCCTGTTGAAAGAGTATACATTTTTATTTTGTACTTAAAGCTGTGGAATAAAAGATGAAAAATTCCTTCCTGTGAGCACTTACTGGTATTACAGTTTCAGCTGTTCTGTCTTTTATATGCAGAAGCCTGGAATGCCAAAATCACGGACCTGAAACAGAAAGTTGAAAATCTTTTCAATGAAAAATGTGGTAGGTTTATTTGAAATGTTACTGAAATAATAAGATAGCTCTTTGTACGTAAAAGAAAAGAAGAGTAAAATAGTTGACATTTAAATGTTGTCATTGGAAATGTGGGGGTTTTAGGCTTCAATTTCTCATGTTTTCCTGGGCACCAAGAAATGGAAGGACATTATCTAAAATTAAAATGAATATAATTTTGAAATGAATATTCCTTTAGCAGCTGAGAAATGATTTCAAATACATTTTTCAAACTGCAGTTTTTTGGGGCCGGGGATTTAGCTCAGTGGTTTTGCCGCCTGCTGGGCAAGTGCAAGGACCGGAGTTCGATCCCCAGTACCAAAAAACAAAAAACCTGCAGTTTTTTCATAGTTGCAGTGGCAGAAATAGATGCCGGTGTGTGTGTTACAGGGGAAGCTCTCGGCCTTAAGCAAGCTGTGAAGGTGCCGTTCGCGTTGTTCGAGTCTTTCCCTGAAGACTTCTACGTGGAAGGCCTGCCCGAGGGGGTGCCCTTCCGCAGACCCTCCACTTTCGGCATTCCGAGGCTGGAGAAGATCCTCCGGAACAAGGCCAAAATTAAGTTCATCATTAAGAAGTGAGGACAGTGGACAGAGCGGGAATGGCCCTGAGTGGAGGCTGTTGGGGATGGGGGTGGTGCACGTGGGTTGGATAGCTCTTCAAGACCACCACCACCACACCCCATTGGGCTGGGCTTTTGTCCAATAATGGGAATTGAACTCAGGGCCTTAGATGTGACAGCGAGAGCTTAGCCACTGAGCTGCACCCCAGCCTTTATTTACTTACTGGGGGGGGTGTACCAGGGATCGAACTTGGGACCTTGCACTTTGGAGGTAGGCAGCAGAACCACTGAGCTAAATCCCCGGCCCTTATTTATTATTTTTTAAGAGAGTCTTACTAAGTTGCCCAGGCCAGCCACATGGGACTCACAGTCCTTGTGCCTCGTAGCTCGAATTACAGGCATGCATTACCCACGTTCTACAAGCTTAGTGAGTTAGAAGTGAAAGCGGCTGGCTGTGGGATACCAGAGTGGTGGCAGCTTCGTGTTGCAGAATCTACACATGCACACGTGCACATGCACATGCACTCCGTTATTTTACTGGTTGATGCTGCTGGAATCTTAGCAGTGACCACGTTTCCTAAAAACCTTTGATTTCTCCAGCTTCCTGTATTTGGCTGAACATCTGAATTAATTAGGCTGGTGATTGGACTTGGTGGGAATCAGGAGTTGCTAATACATACTGATGTGTAACAATTATTTGAAATTAATTGAAATGAATTTCAGGCTTCATTTACTAGGTGTAAGTTGTCCCAGGCTGCTGTCACACAAGGAAAGCTGACATTGCCTGGCTTCATGTCCACTGTTGCCCCTGAAGCCACAACTGGAGCGGTTTGCTGCTAGCTCAGGCCTCTGCTTTCCTCTGAGTCCGGCCTCGGGGGCCAGAGGCCTGCCTCTGCTGGGGTCTGTGTGCAGGGCTGTTTCCAGGCTGCATTCTCAGGCCAGGCGCCCAGTCTTTAGGACCTGTTCTCACCATGGGAAGAAGAGGCAGGGAGAGTAGTATGGTGAAGAGGAGACCCAGGAGAGAGACAGGGCGGGTGTCACAGCTACAGCACTATCTTCTTGGATGTGTTCTTTGTATATCCACATTTCTTCTGTTTCTCCATCGCTCCAGAATTGAGTGTGTACTCTCGAGAGTGGGGGCCTATTGGGGTTATCTTATTTTTATGTTTTGATGATACTGGGGGTGGAACCCGGGCACCAAGTCTTCTGGACAAGCACTGTACGTCTGAGCTGCACCCCAGCTCTGAGATACAGTTTTTAAATCTTTTTTTGTTTTGTTTTGGTGTTTTGGTACCGGGGATTGAACTGAGAACCTAGCGCTTTCGAGGCAGGCGGTGACACTGAGCTAAATGCTGGGCCTTACAGTTTTTAAGTCTTGATGGTTTAACTTTCAGTAATGAGTCTTCCTATGGACTGGCACGTGTGTTTCTCTCTTGTTCATAGGCCCGAAATGTTTGAGACCGCGATCAAGGAGAGCACCTCCTCCAAGAGCCCTCCCAGTGAGTGTCCTCGGGCCGTGGGGGAGACTCAGTCTGGCTTGGTTTTTGTCTGTTTTACAGCTCTCGTTCCTTAATAATTGGGTATGGGACAGTGTGGCTGGGACAGATGTCACCACACTGGTGGCCAGGTCGATTCGGCTGATCTGGCTGGCTGGGTGGTGTCCCCTCACCACTGCACATGCAGCTCCTGAAGCTGCAGGCTCGGTTGAAGAGGGCAACCTTGCCCAGGAGAGGAGGATCTTGTTCCCCTGCTACACTAGAGCCTCAGATAAGGCCGTGCCATGGTCGGTCAGGTCCATGTGTGCGATGCTCACAGTCTTTCGTAAAGCTTAACGCTTGATACAAAATGTACGATGAGAAGCAGCAGCCCCAAAAGGCTGCCTCACAGCCTGGATTCCACGCACATCACCTCCAGTTTTTATTAGAGAAGGCTCCCACCGTGTGTGTCTCCCATAAAGACTAATTGTACGTTTCTGTTTAAGGAAAAATAAATTCATCACCCAGCGTTAATACTACTGCATCAGGTGTTGAAGACCTTAACATCATTCAAGTAACAATTCCAGGTATGGCTTCCCTGTCTTCATCCAAGATTGAGATGTCCCTTCATCTCTTTTGGACTTTGCCAGCACCAGTCACTGGCATGGCTCTGGCCTTGCGCATGTTGTCGACCACCTCCAGGCCCCTGCAACATTGGCTGGCCAGACACTGCCCTTGGCACAAGTTGACTCTTGCTTAGCGCCCCGTGCCTGTCTGTCCTTCAGAAAGCCTGATAAAACAGCAGGAGGAGGTCTTTATAATAGGTGGCATTTTTAGGTAGTGATACACTGTAACATGTTCATGTCAGGATGGTAATCCATATGTGTTACTGCCAGGCAGCTTGAACCACCAGTGGTACATGCGTGACTGTCTCATTAGGCGGCTTTTCATTAATTTTATTAGTAAAAAGACCAGTGAAAGTGATTAGATCTGTTTGTACCACTGGTGGTACAAGCCGCCCAGTGCTTGGACAGTCATGCCAGTGCTACTGGTGGCTCACGCTGGCAGGAACGTGTAGCTGCCTCCTACTTGAGCAGTTCAGAATGCGTCAGGACTCCCAAAACATTACACAGAACTCGCTGTGATTTACTTGAAATAAAAGTGCGTGATTAAGTTTTGGGCTTTCTCTTCGCTTTTTAGACGATGATAATGAAAGACTGTCAAAAGTTGAAAAAGCAAGGCAGCTAAGAGAACAAGTGAATGACCTCTTCAGTCGGAAGTTTGGTGAGTTTTGTATTTGCAAAGTTCAGTTGCAATAAGCAAGATTTGGTTTTTTTTTTTAATTTTTATTTTTTTTTCTACTGGGGATGGATCGAACTCAGGACCTTGCATTTTCAAGGCAGGCACTGGAACCACTGAGCTAAATCCCCATCCCAAGATTTGGTTTTAAGATCTGTTCAGTAGATTGTGGAGTAACTGTAATCTTCATACTGAAAAGAAACTATTAAAAGTTTATGCTTAAGGGATTAACACTGAAGTTCAGGTTTGAGTTTGATGTGTACAAAGACTTAGTTAATAGTAGAAACAGTCTGTCAAATGATGGTCTTGTACTTTTCAGTGCTTTTGAAGGTGACAGGCTACTCGGTGCTGCTGTGCTCTTTGTGTCTCTGTAGGTGAAGCTATCGGCATGGGTTTCCCGGTGAAAGTCCCCTACAGGAAAATCACAATCAACCCTGGGTGTGTGGTGGTGGACGGCATGCCTCCTGGGGTGTCGTTCAAAGCCCCCAGCTACCTGGAAATCAGCTCCATGAGAAGGATCTTAGATTCTGCTGAGTTTATCAAATTCACAGTTATCAGGTAAGGGAAGGAATGGTTTGTGCTTAGTCGGCAAGAATAAGTCTGAAGATTATGAGGCTATGTCGCTCTGGACAGTGCAGTTGTGTGGGGTCTCAGAATTGAGTTTACTGAGTAATGAAATGACTGACACTGGTCTGCTCATTGTTACATTAGGTTCTCCTGCTCAAGGTGATGTCTTTCCTTGTGCTGAGGACTGAACCCAGTGCCTCACACATGCTTGACCAGTGCAGCCCAGGCCCTGAGCTGACTATTTAATTCCCTAGCTTTTGAGGCCAGGAGTTGGCAAGTCATGGCCTGCAGCCCAAATCTGGCCTGCCTGCCACCTGTTTTTATAGACTTAGTGAAACAGGGTTATCTCCAACTTTGCATATCATCCAAGTCTGCCTTCTCATTAGAGTGGACGATTTGAGTAATTTGGACAGAAATAATAGTGCCTACCAAGCCTAGACTTTACAGGAACATTTTGCCAACTTCTGTCATGGCATGCCAGAATCATGGCGTGACAGCATCATGTCATGGACCTCACATTAGTCAGGTTTGCTCCCAAGTCAGCCATTTGCCAAGGCCCCGATGGTCATGGTTACGCTGCCCTCTGCCCGAGTTAGGAGAAACTGCACTCGTTAACAAGTGCTTGTCAGTGAGTGACATCTGCCCTGGCTGAGTACCAGTCCATCCTCCCTGCTCTCTTCCATCTGCCATACCCACGGCTTACTTACCAGTCAGGTCCCTGGCAGCTTCCCGCGTCCGAGTGCAAAGCCCTCCCTTACTGATACCTACTTCTCTACATGTTTCACTCTTGAGGCCTTTCCTTATCTGCTCATTTTCTCCCAATTCCTTTTCCCTAAAAGCCCCATATAATACATAAGTGGCCTGGGTTAAACATTAATTGAATGAACACATAACTCTTTTAGATTAAAAATAAAATGATAACCATTTGTTTTTCTCCTTAGACCATTTCCAGGACTTGTGATTAATAACCGTGAGTATTTCAGAAACAAATCTGTTTTTGTTTTGTTTTTTCCTGTGATCTTGGGGTATGAGTAGATGGGTGTGTGTGTGTGTGTGGGCACGTGTGTGCGTGTTCATGTGTGCCTACAGGGCAGCCCTCAGAGTATAACATGTTAGCAAGCATGCAGCAGAACTGTCTAAGGCACTTCCTAGTTGAAAAGTTGGATGCGATTCTTAACTTTTCTTACCCTGTTTACTGTCAAAAAGTGGTAATAGTACTTTTTTGGAGGGTTTCGCAGCATTTTAAATGAGTCATGTAAACTAATACAGGTTAGCAAGCTCCTTGCCAATGTTTGTGAATAAAGTTTTATTGGAACACCACCATGTCTGCTTGTTTATGGTGGAATCAGGAAGTTATAGCAGGGACTGTGATCTGTAAAGGCTAAAATACTTACTGACTGGCTCTGTGAGAAGAAAATTTGCAAATCCATAGTTTAGAACAAATCGGCCTCCAGAAGGTGCTCAGAAGTTGCAGTCTGTGTTTAGTAGTAGTAGGGTTCCATCTGTCCTGAATTGCAGTGCTGGGTGAGAATGTCAGACATTGAGTGTGAGCTCGCCTAGTCTGTTAACTTGAGTGTTGTGGCCAGCAACATGTTGGGTTCCCTCATGTTCAGTGAACAAGTGTCATGTCCTTCCAGTCCCCTCATGTGTATGTCACTTTTAAGTAGTGCTTGGATGGGGCTGGGTTATGTTAATAGGTTTTGTAGTTGTCCTGTTAACTTCACTAGTAAAAATGTTCAGAAGTGCTGCTTTGAGCTTTTTTAATAGGCTTAGCGTTTCAGTCTGTTTTCTGATTGAAATGACTATTGTAAGTCTAGAGCATCTGTCCACACTAACTGCTGAGCCTGTGGTTTAGTCCCTGGAGCCACCTCTTCATCCTGCTCAGGAGTTTGCGGTGACCGTGCTTGAAGAGGCCTGGTTCTGATGAGCTCCTGCATGAGAGGCCCTGCATGCCGACCTGGCCTCCTGCTGCTCCTTCCCACTGTGCAGCAGGGCCCTGCTCCTCGCCTGCACTCACTCCAGGCGCGTGGGCTTAGCCAGTGTCCCCTGCCCGAGCTTGAGCAGTGCATTGTCATAGCATGTACTCACTTGCTGAGGTTCTGGTTTTAGTTTATCTTGTATTTCGGCAAGTGTGTGAATGTCTGGTAATGTCAGTAATTCAAGGGAAACAGACCTTGCATCATAGATTTTGACTCATCTGCCTGACATTCAGCTTTAATCATACTAGAGAACTTTGACATTTGAAGAAGCCCCATGATAATATTTTCTTTGAGTCCATTTTTTTTAGTCCATTTTTATAAATTCCAATTCATCCCCCCAATTTTTTTTTATTAAAAAAAAAAACATTGAGTTTATTTTTAGAGTTTATTTTGTCCTCATCTTTCAGTACTGGGGATCAAACTCAGGACCTTGCACTGGTGAGCCATGTGCAGTGCCACTGAGCTAAATCCCTGGCCATTTTGTCCTCCTCATTGTATGGTACACTCCGGTGGAGCTCAGGGTAATTACTGTGAAATTAGTGATGAGGTGTGGGGTACACCAGAGCCCTTAAGTTCTGTACATTCTCATTACAAGGAAAACAGTAAAGTGGCAGAGCTGGGCTGTGAGAGTAGCCGAGCAGAACAGCATCACTGAGTTGTTACCTAAACACACTCTTTAAATTTTCAGAGTTGGTTGATCAGAGTGAGTCAGAAGGCCCAGTGATTCAAGGTAAGCGACTCGGAAGGAAACTGCATTGGTGATCATGGGCTGCACCCCACGCAGTGTCCGCATACGCACAGGCGCACGCACATGCACACACGGGCGTGGTTCCCTTGGCACCTGCGTGAGGGGGCTGCAAAACGCACATAAATTGAGCTGCTCATCCTAACAGGCATCATGTGGGGAGCCCAGGGTCCAGTGTGGGAAACGCAGTGTCAGTGGAAAGGCCCTTCTTACTGTGCTGCTGGTGCCGTGCCTGGCTGACAGTTGCTGTAAGTTAGTGAGCCAGGTTGCACCGGGCAGGCAGGAGGAATGGCCTGCTGCTCAGTGGAAGTAATAAAGGCTTTTACTAAAGGGGGCCACAGGAGGATGGGGCATGGAGACAGAAGGAGTTTCTTGCTTTCCTGTGCAGCTCTGTTGGGTTGTTATTTGGGGTCGGGAAGCTCAGTGGCAGAGCCCTCCCTTACAGGGTGTGAGGCCCCAGAAAAGAAAAAGATTGATATTTAAGATGAGCTGTGTACTCTCACTTAATGACATTGTGGGGAACCAGGACTTTGAAAATGTCGTTGAATAATTGTGAGTGAGCTTCTTTGGCTGTTCTTTCATCTCGGCTTTGCCTTGTATACAAAGCCTGGGCTTTCTCCTGTACGTTCTGTAAATGACGCTAAGTACGTCTTCATGTGCTTCTCTTTAGAATCAGCGGAGCCAAGCCAGTTGGAAGTTCCATCCACAGAGGGTGAGTAGTCTGGCTGAGACGTGAAGCTGCTGAAGACTTACAGACGGGGTTAGTGTTTTGTTCCCGAGTGTGCCGCTGCGGGATGTGTGCGAGACACCCCACTCAGAGCCGACGATGCATGGCTTCTTCTCTCCATTCTCCCCAGTTAGCTCTTGAATTCGAAAGCAGCTAACTGGATGACCTCTGTGTAACCTAGATAGAAATAGCAGAGTGCCTCTGTGTTCCCTCTGTGCCGGGCTGGGAATCTAACCTCTCCGTTAGGTGTGAGTGGGCTTTGCAGGGTTGTGAACAGAGTGCAATTAATTGCTGCCCTTACGTTTCTCCTGGTAGAAATTAAAGAGACAGACGGAAGCTCTCACATCAAGCAAGAACCAGACCCCACGTGGTAGACGTCCTCCCGCCTAGGGTAAAGAGCCCTGAGCCCTCATGTCCCACTCCCTGTCGTGCACATCTGAACCCCTGCATGTGCAAGCCCTAGCTGGGCCCTGCCCTCCAGCAGAGGCTCTCCTGGAATCAGCACCGTCTCTAAGTCAGAGTTAGAAATGCACCTTTTCCTTAAAGGACAATGTCCGCATCTGCAGGCTAAACTTTGCCCTTCCGCTGGAAGCCCGAGTCAGTACCATTCCTGATGTCTCTCCCTCCTTTCGCTGTACAGTGTCTGCAGAGTCTGGCTGAGCTCAGATCCATTGTCCGTCTTGCATGTTGAGTAACAAGTCTGGTCCTGTTACTCCAGACATCATTAGCCTGGCCGGCTTCTTTTGTGGTGGTGGTGGTGTTTTCTGAGACAGGGTCTTTCTGTGTAGCCCAGGCTGGCCTTGAACTTAGAGCAGTCCTCCTGCCTCAGCCTCCCAAGTGTTGAGACTATAGGCGTGCACCACCATGCCTGGCTTGGCTCGCTAATTTTGGTACCTATTGAACTGAAAACCTTGTGCTTGTGAGGCAGGCAGTGGAACCACTGAGCTAAATCCCAGGCCCTTGGCTAGCTTCTTAACAGGAGGGCTAGTGTGGTTCTAGACAGAGCCAGGACTCTGGATCGTGTGCCCTCATGGCTTTCCCCAACCCTTGGCTGTTAGTGCTGTCGGGGTTGCTATGCAACATGCTGGCCATCAGTTGGCTCCAAAATACACCATGACTGGGTTTTTTTAAGCCAGTGACTTTTGCTGTAATTTGCCTTACACTGTCAGTTACGGACTTCGAGTTCGTATCATTCTCGATCCAAGTATTTGGTTATCAAATATTGCAGTTTTAGGTTGTGATATGTGTGAAGGTTGAATTTCTGTAGTCAGATTAACCTGTTTTCTTGCTTGTTTGTTTTCTCTCTTGTTTTAGCTTAAAGTATCAGTGGTTGAGAAGAACTTTTCGGACCTGTTACTGCCCCAAGCTGTGTAATATACTTGTATAACAGAAATACCTTCTATACAAACCTTTTTTTCTACTTTTAGATAGAAATGTCTACTTTTTCAGCAGTTCTGTGAATTGAATTAAAGAGCAGAGTGACTGTAGATTCGGAATGGCTGGTTTACTTTGGAATGTATTATAAGGATTTTACAGCAATGCTGGAAAAACGACAGGGAAAATGACAGGGATGAATCTCATGAGATTTTTTACGTATCCGGCAGAACCTTCAGCTATGGTGTGTATTTTCCAATCGAGTGAAGATATCTCCTACTGGAACATCTCAGCTTCTGCAGCCAAGGAAATTCCAATGACAGTCAGTTCTTTAGTTTTTCTATTTGAAAAATCATTTAAATAATCCTTTGTTCACAGCTCTCCTTAATGACTGAGTGAACAATTAGTATCTGTATATTTGACTAAACTTTTCCTAAGCTATCTATCATGGTTCATCTGTTTTTTTATCATAATTAAAAGAGAAACCGTCTGGATCACCTAACAGCGTGAGCTCAGTATCCCAGCGTGGATCCCAGAAGATGACAACGGTGGAGCCGCTTCCACTCGTCCTTTTCATCCAAATAAAATTCCCCGTGTGGCCCGGAGGTTGGAGGTCGGGTGTGAGTATCTGGGCCGGCGAGGATGCGGATGCGGACGCCCACCGTCCCGGGACCTGGGGTCCTTGGCTTCTCTGGATGCTGTTCCGGCTTGGCTCGGGTTCGAGGGCTTCACTGCCATCGTTGATTTCTAATTCTGCTTGTAACACGGAGGCACCAGTGTGGGGAGCCGAGGGGTCAGTAAGCTTAATCCTGCACCCTTGATATTCTACGCCTTTGTAGGAGAATCTTACCTGTGTGGAGACTTCACAGACAATAAGAGTTGTAAATCCCAGCTATCAAAGCTAGATTATGTGATGGCATAGAGTTTTCATTAGCTTTATCACAATATTCACAATGGAGAGTTATATTACATGGTAGCAGAAATAGGCATTTTTATGTGTTGCTTATATTTTACCTCAAATTAAACTGTAGATATAGGGTAATAAATAAAATCCATCCATGCCTTTCACACACTAACTCACTTCCTTGTGAGGTGTCTTCATGAGTCTGGGAGACTGGTGGGGACCAGCAGCAGGTGGACGCCGACTCCACGGTTCCAGGTGTTCCTGCTGTAGCTGCTCAGGCCGCACAGGGCCCCCGTCTCTGCTGACCCGGAAGCCCCCTCTGCTCTCAGGCCTCCGGGGTTTCTGGGGGTGCCGGCTGACAACTGTCAGCCTTCAGCCCACTTGGATGGGGGCAGCTGCTCCAGTGAATTCCACGGGCCCTCAAACATCACTTCTGCGCCACCCTCAGCCACACTTGCCAGCCCACCTCCTGCAGGGTGGGCACTGTTGAACCCAGGGCCATTGTCCTGATCGACATCCCCGGGCCTTTTTATATTTGAGATAGGGTCTCAGAGTCACTAAGTTGCCTGGACTGGATTAAACTTGAGATCCTCCTGCCTCAGCCTCCCAGAGTGTTGGGACTACAGGCATGCACCACCAAACCTGGCTCCCATGGTGGTTCAGCCTGCATCACGACTCTTCGCTGAGACTTGGACCCGTTGCACCTGGTGCATGGTAACATGGGGAAGGTTTCAGGTGTGCTCCTGTTCCCAAGCAGGTCCCCTGAGCTAGATAGGCCCAGCTCCTTCAGCATCAGTAAAACACCCTCTCCACTGCACCCCCTGCAGGGGACTTTCCTGACACTTAGCGGGTGGTCCAGCTGTCCCTGCTGCTTCCAGCCAGGTAACAGATGGGGTGGCCCCGGACCAGCTGCCATTGGCACCTGGGACTTGTGGAGGATGACAGTGACGTAGAGGAGAGGGGGGTCCTTGGCGTGGAGCTCCGAGGCCCAGCGCATGGTCAGGTGTCATAGGGCTGCTCGCAGGGTGGGAGCAGGTGGCAGCATTGGAAGCTCCATGGCTGTGGTGGCTGGAGAGCAGAGGGAGAGGGACCGGGGTCCTGGGGTCCCCTTCAGCAGCCTTCCCCCAGGCCCTGCCTCCTGCACAGATGAGCAAGGGTGGTCAGAGAGGCTGGGGTGTGCAGCGTGGGCCAGGAGCCAGCCTGTTCCAGTGGCTCCGATGAATTCAGTGGCCTGCAATGCATGGAACAGCGTGCCTCCACAGTAACTGTGAAACAGACTTGGGGGGGGCTGCAAAGTGAACAGGACCACACTCCAGCTGCGTACAGCTGTCATGCTGCTAAATCGCCCCCAGAAGTTCCCCCAGGCCTGCAGAAATGCCCTGTCACAGCTGGACCGAACCAAGTGCCCACCCACCCAGGTCATCGCTCCTTGGGGAGGGGAAGCCAAGGCTCTGTCCTGTTGCTGACACTCCTGGGCCACTGGAGCCAGAGTGCCCAGCCTTGCCTTCTGGCCTGGTCACTGCACACTAGTTCACCTGGCAGGCAGTACATTACAAGGGAGCTTTTTAAAAACGCTTATGCATGCAGTGCTTGCCTATAATCCCAGCACTCAGGAGGCCGAGGCAGGAGGACCAATTTAACCCCACCGTGGGTGACTTGGCAGCCTGGTGAAACCACCTGCAAATAAGAAAAGCCTGAGAGTGCAGCTCAGGTGAAAGCCCTGGGTTCAGTCATCCGACAGGGAGGAGCTCTGGGTGTGCTGGGAGCCCAGATCTCAGAGGAGGAGGATGTGCCTGCTGCAGCCTCACAAGCGGGGCTCGGGGCCTGGACCTTGGGCTGTAGGCCTTGTGTCTGAGTCACAGGCCACTTGTCCACCACTGCCACCGTGCCAGTGTGCACAGAGCGTGCGCCCCAGCCCGTGGGCAGAGCTTAAGGGCATCGCTGCCCTTGGAGGATGCCCAGGTTGTTGGTGTGTGCCTGTTTCCCTAGGAGGAAGGGGAAGGGGCAGGACGTTGAGAATGGTGTGACTGGGCTGTTATCTCCAGTGGCTCCTGCCGGGTTTAGGCTTGGCTCAGCAGGTGGCCACAGGCGGGGCCACTTGCCGCTGGCTTCTGCCCTGTGGGCAGGGTGGAGGCTTCCGGAGCTTTACTGGCTGCCAGCCAGCAGGTTCACAGGGCAGAGTGAGACTCAGCTCAATGCACCTGGGTAAAGAAATCCTGGCCCCTGGGAGTCTGGCCTGAAGAGCAGTGGGTGACTGAGCAGGGCCTTCCTCCCTCTGGGGAGAATTAAGAGTAGGCAAGGAAGCCAGGTGTGGCGGCGCATGCAGGAGGCTGACACAGGAGGGTCACAAGTCTCAGGACCCTAACCTGGGCAACTTCGCAAGACTTTTCAAAATTTTTTTTTTAAATTTTAAAGGGCTGGAGATACAGATTAGTGCAAAGGCTCTGGGGTTCAGCCCCTAATACACAAAAATAAAAGGACCCTTGCCTCTGGGTGTTCACATGTCACTTCCTCACCTCCACCACAGCCTCTCTACCTGGCTCACTGTGGGGGTTTTTGAGAAAGTAACAAAGTTGAGCCCTGAAAGCAAGTCTGACACAAGAGTGATTTGGACAGCCACTTCCTGCCCCATTCATAGCTGCAAGATCAGGCTGGGCTCGTGGCGCATGCCTGTGATCCCCATACTCGGGAGGCTGAGGCAGGAAGATCCCAGTGAGTTCAAGGCCAGCCTGGGCTACAACATGAGTTCAAGGCTAGCCTGAACTGCATAGTGAGACCCTGTCTCAAAAAAACAAACACAAGGATCTACTTCCTGCACCAGAGAAACCTGTGGGGTGACCTGGAAGGTTCTGTGTGCAGGGTTCACACACATGCTTGGGGTTTAGAACATGTCTTTCGGGAGGGTCACAGCTGAGAGACCGTTGGATCGGGCCCGTGCAGGTGCTGGGTGGGACATTGCTGCCCTCCCCACCTCTGTCACCACCTGACCGGCTGCCTTTGCAGGTTGCAGCTGTGGGCTCCAGCCCTGTGAGTCAGCTACCTCCCTGCCTGTCCTCAGAGGTGGTGGCTGCACCCCACTGCCCGCATCCTCGGGCTGGGGTCCTCCCAACACAAGCCCCTGGGGGTTGGTGATGGTGGCGGCTGAGTGCCTGCCATGTCCTCCCTTCTGAGCAGGCACCATGTGAACCTGGGCCCAGGAGGCTCCAGCGCTGGGTGACACTGCCCCCACAGCCCACCAGCTCCCAGCAGACTGGTTCCTGCCCCGTGACCGCTCTGACCAGCGCCCTCACGATGCCAGTGCCATCCTAACACCTGGGGCCAGGAAAGGAGGCGTTGGGGACGAAGCTGAGTCAGGCTCTGTTGGTACCCATGGCCTCCACTGGGGGTCTGACAGGATCCAGAGGTGGGGGCCCCTGAGTCCAGGCACCTGAGGGCCTGGTGAGGAGCAGAGTCTCCGCATCCCTCCTTGCCAGGCGGAGCCCCTTGGGGCACAACTTCCTCCCTCCTTCCCCTTCGCTCCTTTTGTGATACCCGAGATTGAACCCAGGCCTTCGCAGGGAGCTACATCCCCAGCCCTTTCATTTAAATAAATTTCATTTGTTTAAATTTTGATTCGGACTGGGCTCAAACTTGGCCCGCATTTCTGCAGACACCTGCTTGAGGCCTGTCACAGTCGAGTTGCCCTGGCCCGCTGCCTGTCACGCAGGTGCTCTGGACACGGGGTGGGAACTGGAACTCGGCCCGCAGCCATCTGTCCCCAGGGATGGGTCCGCAGGAGGGTCTCAGGGTAGAGCAGCACAGGACTGTCCTACAGCAGAGGCTGAGTGGTTCTGCTCCTGGTGCGCCACCCGGCTTCTGTCTCTGGGAAAAGACCCCAGAGGGCCGGGCCTGGGCCTCATGTCCCTCCCGAGCCCCTGCCCACTGTCCCCACTGGCCAGCTGTGGGGATTTCCTGGCTGAGGAAACGCAGCCCAGCCCATCTGGGGGAAGCCTAGTGGTGGGAGGGCAGGACTGTGTCATGTGGCCAGCGACAAGGTCCCCGGCAGGACCGGGAGGCCTGCGCCTGCCCCTCCTGTCTGCCTCAGACCTCAGAGCTGGCCGGCTCCCCACTCGCTCAGGCGTCCATCCATCCATCTGTCCATCCATCCACTCACATTGTCCTAGGGTCAGGCATAGAGCCCTGTGGCTAAGAGTGCGGGCCTAGGTCCAGACTGCCCGGGTTCAAATAGCCCCTGCTCCCCTAAAGAGAGCCTCGCTGTGAGAAGATGTGGTTTGGGGTTGTGTTTTGTTCTGTTTGTTTGAGAAAGGGTCTCGCAAGTCAGTGTGTTGCCCAGAATCAAACTTGGGATCCTCCTGCCTCAGCCTTCCATAGAGCTGGGATTATAGGCATGGTCACCATGCACAGCTGATGTCCTAAGCACTGAGCACTTACACTGGGGCCTGACACTCAGCAGCCAATGGATGTGGGGTGTGGGGATTCTGCTGTCATCCTGATCCCAGGGCAGGGCCAGCCAGGTGTCAGTCATTGTTACAACTTTATACTAGAGAGGCTGCGCGGTTTCCCTGTGTGCAACTCCCAACATAAAAGTTTTGTTATTTTTTAATTCTATCCTCCCCTAAAATCTTATCTATTCATTACCCGCTTCCTTAGCTTGTCTTCTCCTCTTGGTGGGGGAGCTGTGGATGCCAAGCAGCCCTGCCAGACCCTCACATTGAGCTATGTCCCCAACCCTTTTTACTTACTCATTTTCACTGAGTCCCAGTAAATTGGCCAGCTGGCCTAGAACTTGCCATCCTCCTGCCTCGGCCTCCTGAATAGCTGAGCTTACAGGTGTGCACCACCACATCTGGCTCCTCATTTTTCTTTAAAATTTTTTTTTTTTAATTTTAAGCTATTTGGTCACCTGTGTTTTCATCCAGGCATTAAAACAAATTCTGTGTCATCCTAACAGAAGGCTGGCAGAGGTCAGTACCAGGTCCAACCTGGTGTGGTGGTGCTCACCTGTAACCCCTAGCACTCTGTGAGGCTGAGGCAGGAAGGTCTAAAGTTGGGAGTCCAGGTTGGATAATGTAGCAACTTAACAAGACCCTGTCTCAAAATAAAAAATAGAGAAAGGCTGGGAGTCTAGCTCAGTGCAAAGGCTCTAGGTTCAACCCCCAGTACTGCCAACAACAAAAAATAAAGTCAAACCTGGGTTCTTTCTTAGCACGTCTTGCCTCTTTACCCAACAAGCGTAAGCCAGGCCCATCAGGGGCCCTGCAGGCCAGGGCCTGGTACTGTGGGACAGGCAGCACACCTGGCGGTTGTGCAAGAGCAGAAAGGCTGCTAGAGGAGGGAAGGAAGTGTGTCGTCAGTGGGGACCTTCCCTTCCCCTCCGCCCAGAGCCCGGAGCCCCCAAGCCCCTGCCCTGGGCCGCGCAGGTGAGACAGAGACTGGCTTCTCCACGGGGCCCCTTGTCACCTGCCCCCTTCCCCACCGCCCCTGGCCCAGGTCCCCCTGGCCTCGGTGCTGTCCAAGCCGGCCTCTAGCTGCGCTGAAGGCTCCCCAGGATGTGGCAACCCCTTGTCAAAGCTGAGGAGAGTCCCCGCCCACCCGGCTGGGGAGACCCTAGGGACACAACCCGGTCACCCAGCGGGGCCTTGGCTGGCCATCCCCAGGGCAGGGGCCTCTGGACCAGTGAGCAGGATGCAGGCGACAGGAGGCGAAGTCCTGAAGAGTGGAGGTGCCCTCAGGCCAGGGGCCGGGTCAGCCAGGCTGGGGGCCAGCGGAGCCCCGCGTGGCACCTCAGAGCCTGCGCGGTCCCGGCCCCTCCCGCTCCACTGCCCCAGGCCCCTAAGCCGGCCTCTGCGCCCCCATCCCACCCACTGCTCAGGACTGGAGCTTGGGCCTCGCTTAGAGCCCGGGCGCCATTCACCAGTCCTCAGCCGCACGCACTCATTCAGCAAGTGACCGGGCCGGGGATTTAGCTCAGTGGTTTCGCCGCCTGCTGCGCAAGCGCAAGGACCTGAGCTCAATCCCCGGTACTCAAAACAAAACAAAACAAAAATACGTGTGCCCCTTTTTGGGCCGGAGATTTAGCTCAGTGGTTCCACCGCCTGCCTCGAAAGCACAAGGACTTGAGTTCAATCCCTGGTACCAAAAAAAAAAAAAAAAAAAGGGCCGGGGATTTAGCTCAGTGGTTCCGGCACCTGCCTCACAAGCGCAAGGTCCGGAGTTTGATCGTCGGTACCGACAAAACAACAACAACAATAAAAGCAAGTGACCATCCGGTATTGGTGAAGGACCTGGTTCGAGTTAGGGACGGGAGCTGGTGGGGCCGAGACCAGGGTCCCAGACAAAACAGGTTCTGCTAGGTTCACACTCTGGTGAGGAGGGGAGGCATTGCACAAAATTGAGACTGGGAGGCTGAGGCAAGAGGATCACAAGTTAGATAGATCCTGGGCAATTTAGTGACTTAGTGAGACTCTGTCTCAAAAAATAAAAAGGGCTGGGAACGTAGCTCAGTGGGAAGACTCTGCCTTCAATCCTCAGTATCTCAAAATGAATAAATAAAATTTAAATTAAAAAATAAGGAGCCAGGAGTTAGGTCCCGAGTTTGATCCCTGGTACCAAAAAAACCCCCCCCAAAACCCAAACAAACCCAGGATGTAGCTCAGAGGTGCCTTGCCTGCCTGGCAAGTGCAAGGTCCTGAGTTCGATTCCTGGTACCCACCCTACGCCCCAAATTGGAAATACATCATTGAGAATAAACTCTGGGAAGAAAACACAGGGAGATGCAGGTGTGGGAGTGAAGTTTCCTGTTTTATGTGGAGTTGTCAAGGAAGGAGGTGAGGAAACCTGCCAAGAAAAAGATGGGATGAGGGCTCGGCACCTCCAAAGGCCCTGAGGTCAGAGATGGTGGTGGATGTGTGTTACAGAGCCACAGAAAGGCCAAGAGGCAGGACCAGAGCGGCCACAGGGCAGAGGTGGGAGCGGACCCGAGGGCAGGCCATCCCCGCCCACATCGACAGCACTGGAGCTCAGGGGCCCCAGAAACTGAAAGAAGAAGCGGAGATCTCTGGGCCCTCCCCGCCCCCTGCCCTGACGCGACAGGAGCGACTTCCTCTCCCCAGGGCATTTAAGACCCGGCTCCGGCTCCAGAGCGCCCGGGAGAAGTCCAGGCCGAGCCACCAGCCAGCCATGGGGGACATCTTCATCCGCCACATCGCCCTCCTGGGCTTTGAGAAGCGCTTTGTTCCCAGCCAGCACTACGTGAGTACCTGAGTACCGGAGCAAGGGGCGGGGCAGCCGTCACCCGCTCCACTGCCCCTGAGGCCACCTGGACCGCTAGGATCAGTGGGCAAGGGCTCCGGCTGGGGCCTCAGCCTGCCGTCGGTCGCCTCCCTCCCAGGTCTCCGCTCAGCGGTGGCTCTGCGTCCCACCGTGCCACGTTAATCAGCCTCTCAGCAGGGTGACCCCACCGCAGGCCAAGCGTCCCCTCTCCTGCCCGGGGCCTGGGGAAATGTTGGCCACCTTGTCCCTGGGTCTCCACGCCCAGAGGAGGGCGGCAAGGGCTGTGCGTGGCGCTCGGAGGGAACATTTATGTCCAAGTCTCCATCTCTTTCCTTTCTCCCTCTCAACTTTTTTTTTTTTTGTACCGGGGATTGAACTCGAGTCCTTGTGCTTGCGCAGCAAGCAGCGAAACCACTGAGCTAATCCCCGGCCCTCTCCCTCTCAACTTTAATGTTGAAATAATTTGCTGCTAGCGCTTGTATGGTTTCAGTTTTCACATTAGTTCTCTGATCTGTTTGGAGTTTGTCGTGCTGTGTGGTGTGAGAAACAGCCAGTGTGGGTGGTAGGTGGGTCCTGGGCATTGAACCACATGTGCACGCACACACACACGCACACACACATGCTTGGCAAGCTCTCTACCCCTGAGCTGCACTCCTGGCCATATATCCCATGTTATCTTTACCAAAAAGGCCGGCCAAGCCAGGTGCGGTGGTGCACACCTGTAATCCCAGTCTCCTGGGAGGCTAAAAAGATTGAAAGTTTGCACCCAACCTGGGCAATTTAGTGATTTATTGAGATCCTGTCTCAAAAGAAAAGACTGAAGTTTGATCCCTGGTATAAATAAATAAATAAATAAATAAAATAAAAGACTCAAAAAAGGCTGGAGGTGTAACTCCGTGTGAAGGCCTTGGGTTCAATCCCCAGCACTGCCAAAATAAAAAATAAAAGAAGCCAACCACTAGTATTTAAAGCTTACCTTCGCTCCTGTAACCTGAGACGCCACATCAATCATAAACTAAATTCCCTAGATGTTTGCAGCTGCTTTTAGATTTTTTTTCTTTTTGGTACCAGGGATTGAACTTGAGACCTTGTGCTTTCGAGGCAGGCAGCAGAACCACTGAGCTAAATCCCTGGTCCTGCTTCTAGATTTTTCTATTCTGTTCCATTAATCATTTGCTCTTATACCAGTGGTATAGTTTTGTTTTTTTTTTGGTACCAGGGATCAAACTCAGGACCTTGCGCTTTCGAGACAGGCACCAGAACCACTGCACTAAATCCCTGGCCCAGTGGTATACTTTTAAAGAAAAAATTGTGCCAAAATATCCATACATAAAATTTACCATTTTCACCATTTTAAGTATGTAGGTCACTGGCACTAGCAATTCACTTTTCATCTCTGGAACTTTTCATCTTCACAAGTGGAAGCTCTGTGCCTACTAAGTAGTAGCCCCCATGTCCCCTCCCTTGGGCTCCCAGAGTACTGGGGACAGGCGTGCGGGTCCTGCCCTGCCTGGTCTGTGAGTCTGACTGGTCTAATAACTTTCTGTAAATGGGATTATGCAGTATTTATCCCTTAGTGACTGGCATTTTGCTTAGCATAATAGCATGATGTGTCCCAGGGTTGTCCATCTTTTTAAAAATTTTTTATTTTTTTGAGACAAGGTCTCACTATGTAGCTCAGGCCAGCCTCGAACTGGTGATCTTCCTGCCTCAGTCTCCTGAGTCCTGGGATTGCATGCATGCGCCACCACACCTGGCTCCATCTTTTTTAAAAAAATAGGTATCCCAGCAGGTGTGAAATACACTTTTTTTTCAGTATGGGGCATTGAACTCAGGGTCTTTGCATTGAGCTACATTCCCAACTCCCTGTTTCTTTGTTTTCATTGAAATAAGGTCTTGCTAAGTTCCCTGGGCTGATCACAAACTTGCAGTCACCCTGCCTCAGCCTCCTGAGTAGCCTGGGTTACAGGTGTGTGCCACCATGCCCAGCTCTCTCAGCTGTTTTTATATTTCCTTTCTGAGGCCTTGGGATTTAGCTCAATGGTTCTGCCGCCTGCTCCGCAAGGGCAAGGTCCCAAGTTCGATCCCTGGTACAAAAACAAAACCAAACCAAACCTCAATAAGGAAATATACATTCCTTTTTCTTTTTTTTTTTTGGTACCAGGGATTGAACTCGGGTCCTTGCACTTGCGAAGCAGGCGGTGGAACCACTGAGCTAAATCCCTGGCCCTGTTTGGGTTTTTTTGTTTTGTTTTGTTTTTGGTACTGGGGATAGAACTTGGGTCCTTGCACCTGTGCAGCAGGCGGCAAAACCACTGAGCTAAATCCCTGGCCCCTACTGTTTGGTTTTTTAAATACAGCTAGTGTGAGACAGAATTCAACATCATATAGCTCACCTGGGTAAAGTGTGTAATTCAGTGTGTTAAGTATGTTCAAAGCTTTGGAACCATCACTAAGGTCAGCTGTAAGACATTTTCCTCACATCTCCTCCCCAAATAAACCCTGTACCTATAAGCAATCTCTCCAGGTCCCCGCCCCAGCCCAGGACGATACTGATCCACTTCCTGTCCATAGAGATCTGTCTGTTCCGGAAATCATATACAAATGGAATCACACATTCCCTTCCTGAGTTATTATTATACCTGACTCTTAGGGACACACATGCTGGACCTGGGATCAAGGTCCTGCTTCTACCCCCAGGTGATGAGAGGAATCTGAGTTGACTAGAAAGAAACTGTGCTAGTCGGTTTTGCATTAGTACAACAAAATATTTGAGGATAGGGAGCTATAAAGAAAAGAGATGCTGAGATTCCATCCTACTCCAGAAAGAATGGCCCTCATCAAGCGCTCAAAAAATGACAAATGCTGGTGGGGCTGCAGAAAAAGAAGCCTTTCTTCTTTTTTTTGTTTTGGTACTGGGGATCAAACTCAGGACCTCGAGCTTGCAAGGCAGGCAGTGGAACCACTGAGCTAAATCCCCAGCCCTTGGTAATTTTCTTCTTAATGGAGGGAATATAAACCAGCACAACCACTATGGAAACCAGTATGGAGATTGCTTAGAAAACTAAAACAGAAATCCCATTCAACCTGGCTATGCCTCTCCTGTGTACATTCACCCCAGAGCTGAAGACCTCATAGTACAGTGACCCACGCACACCCATGTTTATAGCACCACAAGGCGCACAACTGAGTCTTGGGAATGGCCTACATGTCCATCAGCAGTGAGTGGATAAAGCAGAGGTGGTATCCACACACAGTGAGTGCTACTCTGGCACAAAGAAAGACAAATTTGAGTCATTTGTAGGAAAATGGATGCACTTTGAGGCCACAGTGCTGAGTGAAATAAATGAGAATGTTAAATATTCCGTGGTTTCTTTTGTATGAGAAACCCAAAATGTAAATAATTCAAAGAGCAAAAGAAAAGACTGATGACAGGAAATAGGGAGATGGACTTGTGGGGTTGGGAGGGGATCTGGAGAAGAGGGGAGGCAGTAGGAGGTAGAAGGGGAAGTAAAAATGATGAAGTTGCGATATGCATGTGTGCCAACTCCCTAGGACGAATAATGTAATCATCATGTATTGCAAATATATACTAATCTTAAAAAGAAACTTAAAAGACACTTGTTGGGATCACAGTTTGGGAAGCTGAAAGCCCAAGCAGCATGGCACTGGCTGTGGTGGGGACCTCAGGACAGCGGCCTCTGATGGCAAAAGCACAGGAGCGGCCCCAGGGCTTGCCGGAAAACCACGCCCAGTACAGCTGTGCAGGAAGGAGCCCCAGGGACCCGGGAGCGGACCTTAATCCATCCCGGCCACGCCCCGTGACCTAAGCACCGCCCACCATCCCCCTCCTCTTAAAGCCACCTCTTAACCTGGCCAACGCGATGACCAAGTTTCCACCCTGAGCACCCTTGGGGCAGAAGGCACATCCAGACCATGGCAGAAGCTGCCCCAGGTCCCAGAGCTAAGAGCGGGATCTCCCGAGTCCATGGAGCCCGGCTCCCGGGGGATCTCCCTGAGCCCAGTGCCCCAGGCCCACCGAGCTGACCCGGCCGCCCCGCAGGTGTACATGTTCTTGGTGAAGTGGCAGGACCTGTCGGAGAAGGTGGTGTACCGGAAGTTCACCGAGATCTACGAGTTCCACGTAAGTGTGGGGCCGAGGGGGACCCGCAGACTTGCCCAGCCCATAGCTAGGGCACTTTTTTGAACTTTATGAAAAGTGGTACCAAGTGTCAATTTTCATTGCTGTCAGGTATTCATAACAAAATTCACCATGTTAGCTATTTTGGGGTGTGCAATTCAGTGGCATTAGGTACATTCGCAACGTCGTTCAACCGGCACCAGCACGTGTCTCCGGCTTTTTCCTCTTCTCAGACAGGAGCTAACTTGAGGGGTGAGGGGACCAAGTGGGCTTTTCCCCCCCAGAAGTGGGGGCTGAACCCACTCAGCTTTGCACTGAGCTACAAAATTGCTAGCTTGCCCAGGCTGGGCATGCAATCCTCCTGCCTCAGCCTCTCTGCTCCAGCCAACTGGGGTTCTAAAGAGGCTTCCCGTGCTATGGGACTGAGGCTGGGGAGGGGTTGGAAGGAGGTGGGAGTCACACCCAGGCCGGGGAGAGATTTGAGGGTCAGAGCGGAGAGGCTGCGCTGGTGCCGGTGCCGGAAGTGGGGTCGGCTGTGTCTTTCAGCGAGGAAGGAAGGGAGCATCCTTCACATTGCTGACTTTTCCCATCTAGAAAATCTTAAAGGAAATGTTTCCCATCGAGGCAGGAGAAATCAACCCCGAGAACAGGATCATCCCGCACCTCCCCGGTGAGGCCGGGCCCAGGCCCCCCATATCACCCCCCCACACACACACACTGTGTCTCCCAGCGGCCCTGGGTCCCCCCTCTTCTCCACGGTCCCCTACCTTTCCGGGTCCCCTCACCTCCCCCGGGGTCCCCCACCCTTCCGGGTCCCCTCACTTCGGTATCCTCCACCGCCCCAGCTCCGCGCTGGTTCGATGGGCAGCGCGCCGCCGAGAACCGCCAGGGGACGCTGTCCGAGTACTGCTCCTCGCTCATGGCTCTGCCCCCCAAGATCTCCCGCGGCCCGCACATGCTGGGCTTCTTCAAGGTGCGGCCCGACGACCTGCAGCTGCCCGGGGACAGCCCGTGAGTGGCGTGGACTCCTCCTGCCTGGGCGGGGCGGGAATGGGGCGGACAGCGAAAAGGCGCTTGCGACCCAGAGAGGCCAGAGGGGCCCAGCGACGGGCAGGGCTCCAGCTCACGCTGAGCCCCAGCGTAATCCCGTCTCACCGTGCTGAGCGCCGTGCCCTGGCTGGGGACCGCAGCCCTAGGTCCTCCGCCTGACGATGTGACGACCTGGCCATGGACCTACAGTCACCCCTCTCACCCCCCTGCTGGGATTTGAACCCAGGGCCTTCACACTCGGCTACATCCCCACCTGTTTATTTTTTTATTTTTAGACAGGATCTCACTAAGTCACTGAGTTTCTCAGGCTGGGCTGAACATGGCAATCCTCCTACCTCAGCCTCCCAGAAAGCTGGGATTACAGCTGTGTGCCCTGCGAGCAGGGACCCCCTCCAACCTCTGACTGAGGTTCCTGGGCTTTAACGGGCGGGGGTGGGGAGGCCACAGAGGCAGAGCGCTGGCGTCTTTCCCCCCACACTCCTGGGACGGCCTGGCGCCCCGTCATTCCCGAGCCCTCCCCCGTTTCCCTGTCTCCTGGCTCCGGAAAGTCCTCCCACGGGTCCGCCCTCAGCGGGGCGTGAGCTCCTCAGACCTGGATTCTCCCCTCCGCAGGGTGAGGAAGCCAGAGACCTACCTGGTGCCCAAGGACGGCAAGAGCAGCGCCGCTGGTGAGAGCAGGGCGAGGGCCGAGGGCACCCTCGGGGACTTGGAGTGTGGGGCGAGGAGCAGGAGGTGCCCCTGGAGAGCCGCGGGTCCCCTTGCCGGTGGCCACAGCGACCAGCACAGACCTGGGTTTCTGGCAACTGGGGTGGCGGGGACCTTTGGCACAGGGAGGCTGGGAAGGGTTAGGGAGCCAGGTGGCCTCCAGAGGTGACCCAGGGCCAGGGTTTTAATCGGGATCGCATGGCAGTGGTTAACAGTAATCCCTAAGGTTTACCGGCCACTTACTCCGTGGCAGGCACTTTTTAAAATGTATCAATTCTAAGTGGGATGTCGGGGCCCATGCCTGTAATCCCAGCAGGCTGCGAAGCTGAGGCAGGAGGATGGCAAGTTTGAGCCCAACCTGGGCAGCCTAGCAAGACCCTGTCTCAAATTTAAAATAATAATAATTAATAATAATAATAAAAAGGGCTGGGGATGTAGCTCAGTGTGAAGGCCCTGGGTTCAACCTCCCAGTACTGAAAAAAATGCATAAAGTATTAACGCATAAAGCCAGGCACTGGCTGTGTGTAGTCCCAGAGGCTGAAGCAGCAGAAGGGTTGCCTGAGCCCAGGAGTTTGGGGCCCGGCCAGGCAGCATAAAGTGAGCCCATCTCAAAGGAAGCATTTGATACTCACCTGATCAGGTGTACAGCAATAGGGGTAGGGGCCCTGCTGCCGCAGTCCACAGCAGATGTGCTTGACGGAAGCGAAGCTCCTCCCTGGTTGAGGCACTGAGTCCCACAGGGGGACCCGAGCCTGTCCCCTGGGGGCCCAGCCAGTCGTCAGGTGACCCAAGTGTGGCCCAGGATGCAGCTCCCTGGCACAGCCGGCACTTGGCATGAAGGAGGTCCTGGGTTCCATCCTGGCACCACAGGGAAAGAGGTGTGGCCCAGAGCGCCGAGGGCAGGACACGGCGCCCCAGGCCCATGACACAGGCCATGGAGAAGAATTCCCAGGTGCTAGGGGCTGGCAGGGTCTCTCCCTTCTCTTGGGCCTGTGCACCTGGTGACCCCTGCCCTCCCCTCCGGACCCTCCTCTCCATGTGGGACTGGGGACAGAACCCAGGCCCTTCATGCTGAGCTCGGGCCCAGCCCTTTAAAAAATTTTTTATTTTGAGACAGGCTCACACTAAGTCATTAAGTTGCCCAGGCTGGGCTCAGATTCGCAATCCTCCTGGATCCCTGGAAATCTTTTTTTGGTTTTTTTTGGTACTGGGATGGAACTCGGGTCCTTGCGCTTGCACAGCAGGGACGAAACCACTGAGCTAAATCCCAGGCCCTATCCCTGGAAATCTTGCAAAGCTGGCTCTGCAGAGTCCCTGAGGCACCTCCTACCCCATGGGAGCCCTGGAGAGGCTGCACCAGGCCCGGGTCCCTCTGGAGCTGTCACTGTCTCGGAGGAGCTGGGCGCTCGGTGACGGGGGCTGCAGGAATGAGCTCGCCCAGCTGTGGATTTCGGGGGCCCTCACCCGCCCACCCCCACCCCGCAGACATCACGGGCCCCATCATCCTGCAGAGCTACCGAGCCATCGCCGACTACCAGAAGACTTCGGGCTCCGAGATGGCTCTGAGCATGGGCGACGTGGTGGAAGTCGTGGAGAAGAGCGAGAGCGGTCAGCCCCCCACCCTGCCAGGGCCCTGGTTCCCTGGGGCTGGGGGCTGGTCCCTTTGTATGGTGCAAGCCAGATGGCATGCCTGTGGGTACAGCCTGGCTGTGCACTTTGGGTCTGCTCCTGGGGGAGGGGATTCAGAGCTGTCATCCCATGGGCTGTGAGTGGGGGCGTGGGATTTCAGTGTCAAGCACGGAAAAGGTGACATTGGTGAATTAACGCTGGATGTCCATGTGTCTTCCGGGTGTCTCTGTGTCTTCAGCACCCTCATGGTGAGGGAGGCCTCCAGGCTCCACCCCTCTCATTTACCTTCCCCACCCTGGCACAGGCTGGTGGTTCTGCCAAATGAAGGCAAAGCGTGGCTGGGTCCCGGCATCCTTTTTGGAGCCCCTGGACAGTCCTGATGAGGCTGAGGAACCAGAGCCCAACTATGCAGGTACCCAGCCTTCCAGAGCCCAGGGGAACGGGAGGAAGAGGCGGGAGGGAACTGCGCTAAGGAGAAGGCAGTGACTTCGTTGGTGGCTGGATTGCTGCCTGGGCCAAAGCCTCATTGTCTCCTACTTGGGGACCCTGGTAGGTTGTGACATCTTTGGTGAGAACAGGAAACCAGGAGGTGACAGGGAGGGGAAGGGTGGAGGTGACAGAGGTGGCAGCTGAGGCTGCCTGGAGGTGGGGCATCATCACTGCTCAGAAGGGGGACCCTGGCAGCCCTGCGGCTGGATACACAGGGCCTGTGCTGAGTTTGCAGTCAGTTAGGCTTGATTGGCCACATTTTTAAATTGAGAGATTACGGGCCAGGGATTTAGCTCAGTGGCACCGAACCTGCCTCACAAGCAGGAGAATTTTACCCTTCAGTGGGGGATTTATGGCTCTTGTGGAAAAACTGGGAAAAGCCACTTCCAGACTTGGCTGCAGTTGAGTGGCCCTGAGGCCCCATGACCGGAGTCCCCCACGAAAGACGGGTACCTGGCCCGGCCCCTGAAGTTGAGAGACTGGTTTCTGGTGAGGGAGGCGGCAAGTACGGGGCGAGCTCATAGGACGCAGTGGGCAGATGCTCCTGGGTGGGCGTCAGAGGAGCGGCCGGGCTCTGCGTGCTGCTGCACAGCTGGAGGAAGCCGGAGACCCGGAGGGGGTGAAGACCCCACCCCACAGCCCGTGCCCATCATCCGCCAGGTGAGCCCTACGTCACCATCAAAGCCTACACTGCTGTGGAGGAGGATGAGGTGACCCTGTCCGAGGGGGAGGCCATTGAGGTCATCCATAAGCTCCTGGACGGCTGGTGGGTGGTCAGGTAGGAGACCCCAGCCCGCGCCAGCATTGTGGGGCTGCTGTCCTGCCCCAGGGCCCCTTTCCCCTGGGACTCGGGTCCCTCCCGCTTGGTGCGGCTATTCTCCTCCCGCCCCACAGCCCCTCGTTGCCCGTGGCGACCGGGACCTCGGGACCCCTTAGTCCCCTTTTTCCTTTGAAAATGGGCATTGCATTTCCTTTCTTCTCTCCAATGAGCGTCGAATCCTGGTTAATTTTGTTTTTTTCTGGCTTGGGGGAAGACGGCCTCCCGAGATGTTGGGGCCTCCGGAGACAGAGCCCTGGGTCGCCCTTGTCCTGTGGCTGTGGCCTCCCCACTCCAGCCTGCCCCCCCTTGTCAACCCCAGCAGGCACGTGGGAGGCACCCACCAGCCGAGCAGGGGTTTTGCCGCTGTTTTTTCACCTTGTAATGTTTGTGTTATGCAAAGACTTTTGGGTTTTTTGCTCCCAAATATACTGTCGAGCATGGAAAGGAAAATCTTTTCAACAATGGTGCTGGAACACCTGTATATCTGTATGGCGAAAAAATTAAAGTGCTGGCACAGAGGGGAAACTGAGGCCTGCGTCCCCCCTCCCTCCGCCTTGGGGCTCAAAGCAGCTGTCTCGCAGAAAGGAGGACATCACCGGCTACTTCCCGTCCATGTACCTGCAGAAGGCGGGCCACGACGTGGCGCAGGCGCAGCGCCAGATCAAGGGCCGAGGGGCGCCGCCTCGCCGGTGAGCGAGGGTCCTCGGGGCCGGGGGGGGGGGGGCGGGCCCGGCGCGGACGCTGGGAGCGGCCAGGGCCCCGGTGACCTCGGATCTCACTGGCCTAGGTCGACCATCCGCAACGCGCACAGCATCCACCAGCGGTCGCGGAACCGCCTCACCCAGGACACCTACCGCCGCAACAGCGTGCGCTTCCTGCAGCAGCGGCGCGGCCAGGCGCGGCCCGCACCGCAGAGTGAGCACGGGGAAGGCGTGGCCAGAGGCGGAGGGGGGCGGGCGAGCACCACAGGGCCGAGTCATGGGAGAGGAAGGAGAGACCAAGGGCAGATACTGGGCGGGGCCGGAGCAATGGGGCGGAGTCATACGGGGAAAGACCTGAAGGCGGGACCAGAGGGCGGAGGGAGCCCTAGTGGTGGGGGGGCGGGACCAAAATTGAGAGTCGTGGCCAGAGGGCACAGGGGGCGGTGGCCAGTCCTAGAAGGCAGTCAGGGTGTGGAAGGACCGAAAGTGGGGGCCAGGGGAGCTTCTGGGCGGGGCATAAGTGACGAGGCGGAGCCAGAGGGTGAGGTGGGCGGGGCCTCTGACCCACCTTGCTGTACTGTTCAGAGGAGAATCCACGGAGTCAACGTGGGAAGCCGCAGCCAGCGGTGCCCCCGAGACCCAGCGCCGAAGTCATCCTGCACCGCTGCAGCGAGAGCACCAAGCGAAAGCTGGCGTCCGCTGTCTCCGTGTGAGGCCAGGTGCGGTCGCCTCGGCCCCATCCTTGTATATTCGTGTGTATAGCCTGCAGTCGGTGCCCTGGAGCCCTCAGCCCAGGAGATCATCCACATTCTCAATAAACGTTGCTTGGAGTGAACAGAGGCCCTGAGCGACGTTGGGTGGGGTGGGGTCTGTCCCAGAGACCCCACTTCCACCAACTGGGAATTGAAACCAGAGCCTTCACACTGAGTTACATTCTCAGCTCTTTTTTTTAAATTTTTGAGACAGAATCTCTACGTTGCCCAGGCTGGGCTCGAACCTTCGACCCTCCTGCCTCAGCCTCCCAGAGTGCTGGATTTCAGGCATGTGCCACCACTCCTGGGCACGGGGATATTTCTGAATGACAGGGGCCAGTGAGCTCCGCTGGGTGCTGGGTGCAAGCGGCAGCAGCAGAGGTCCCTGCTTGCACACTTCCTTGCTCTCGGCCAGGAACAGGTATGCAGAAGGCCAAGAGCAAAAGGGAGTCCCAGTCCCAGACCTTTAGCCTGGACAGAGGCCCCTGCTCGATGGAGCTCTGCCCCCAGGGCGGTGAGCACAAGCGCAGTAGGAGACTGGCTGTGTCCAGGGCGGGGCCACGCGGCCCCGAAGGAAAGCAAAGACACGCAGGTACAGAGGGTCCTCGCCACTCCGCTGTTCCTGCCCACCTAGGAGGCTGTGACAGAGCCACATTCACGGACGGACCCCAGCACCGCCGCCGAACTGTGTTCGGCCTCAGAGCCCTTGCTGGGGGCTCTGTCCGCCACGGTGCAGAGCGGAACTGCAGAGGACACAATTTGTAGTGAAGGCCACCCCAAGTGGCACAAGGCGCTGCTCCCCAGCTCGGGCAGTGGCTGTGAGGTGGACAAGGCCGGTCCCCTTAGAGGTGAGACACAATCACGCGGACGGACGCTTCTGGAGAGAATGTTCTGTCAAGAGGGTTGGGAGAGCCCTTCGGGGCCGGGACTTCGCAGGCCCTTCCTTCGTGGGAAAGTCTGGCATCAACCGCTACCACAGAGCTATGGGGAAATGAATAGACCCTGCCTGATCACTGGCGCCTACGACCTTATAATTCTACGCAGAATAAGCTACTTTCATCGTTTTTAATTTTTTTTTTTCCTAAGCTGAAACCCTTAGCAAAGCCTCGCTCCCGCGGTTTTTCCCTATTTCCGGTCCCCAGGAAGCGGCCTTGCGTCAGTGCCAGCCTCTCCCGTGTGGTTAGGAAGAGATGTCCCCAGGGCCCGGGAGGGACAAGACCACAGGTGCCGGCTCTGTCAGAGTTGCCGCCACCGCCAGCCATTTCCTCGAGGCTGGACTCAGTTCCGAATCTCTAGTTCTGGGAGCAACATTGGCAGGTGGGGATTTTACAGGTGAGGAAACCAAAGCTCAGAAAAGGTAGGTGATTTGCATACACAAGAAGGGGACAGGGCTAGGAAGCGGAGCCAGGTTACCTGGCGTTCCCAGGTTACCCCGCGCCCAGCTCGGTCTGTGGGTCAGGCTACACGCTTGGGCTGCTCGAGGGTGCAAGTGCCTAGGGGTGCACTCCAAGGGAAGGTGGCCTGGTATCAGGGGCTCAGCAAGGATCCCCAGTCTGTGTCGGAGGCGTGGCCAGCTCTGTCCTCTGCCCCTCCTGGGACAGGACAGGTACAGCACTGCCTGCCCCGGGAATGGACAGAGATGAACAGACCACCACGCCACTCTGAAATGCTCCCATCTGGAGACACGGAGACTGGGGACCGCTGAAAATGACTCCTACTCATTCCACCCGCCCCACAGTGACAGTCCTGGACAACAGCCACCCTACCCCAACCACCCTGGTCCCAACACACACCCAGGACAGAGGGAGTCTGGGGCCTTGGGAGTTCAAAGTAGAAGGCCCTGGCCATGGTGGGATCTGCTAACGGCCAGGAGCCCCACTGTGACACTTGAGTGCAAGGCAGACCCCTACTGGGTCTGTGTCCACCGCAGGTACAGCAGCTGCTGTGAAGTAAGGGGACTGCTGAGCCACCACATCTGGTGTGAATCCTGACGACTTCTTCCACAGTGTGACCTCGGGCAAGCGAGTCAGCCACGCTGAGCCTCAGCTGCCCATCTATGAGAGGGCCGCTGTCTTCTCACTGCAAGCCTCGAGCCCCTGATCCACATCTGCTCAGGTTCCCCAGGACCACCCAACCCTGGCCCCAGCACACTCTAGTCCCTCCTGTGTCCCTTCCTCAGGATGTGGTGGCTGAGGTTGCAGATGCACCTGTAGTCAACAGCCCAGGACAGGAAGTGCCTGGGGCTGTTTCCGGGCTGAGGCTGGGCTTCCAGCTGGGCCCAGGCACTTTATGCTGGCGGCAGCGGCCTGAAGGCCAGCCTCTCCCTGCCTGTGTTGTGCCAGCCCTTCCTCTCTGGCTTCCTGAGTGGCTCTCAGGTTGGGGTGCTCAACTCGGCCCCACCTTTGGCGGAGGAATTCCTCCCCATTGGGAAAGTGTTCACAACTGGGGGTCACTAATTCCCATGGATACCACACATTAAGAACACAGAGCACAGAGGCAGGGGCCGGGGATTTAGCTCAGTGGTTCTGCCACCTGCTTTGCAAGTGGAAGGACCCGAGTTCGATCCCCAGTACCAAAAAAAAAAAAAAAAAAAAAAAAAGAACACAGAGGCAGGGCTGGGGATTTAGCTCAGTGGTTTCACTGCCTGCCTCGAAAGCACAAGGTCCCGAGTTCGATCCTCGGTACCAAAAAGAAAAGAACACAGAAGCAAACCAGGTGTGGTGGTGCACACCCATCATGAGGCAGGAGGATTGCAAGTTGGAGCCCAACTTGGGCAACTCAGCCATCCAGTGAGACTCTGTCTCAAAAAAAAAAAAAAATTAAGAAATTGCTGGGGATGTAGCTTAGTGTGAACACTCTGGGTTCAATCCTCAGTACTGGAGGGGGAACCCCAAGAATTCTACAATATGTGAACACGTCTCCAGTGATTCTCCTTAAATCTGAAACTGCGTTGGACTCTGTGGCCTAGCATGTAACTGGGTACACTCTGCTGATTGGCTGATCAAGATGCGACTGCAGTGCCCATGGGGAAGGGAGGCGGTAGGTGACAGATGAGGACAGGAGTACAACGACAGGAGTGCTATGCAGCTTTCTTGGGTTTTACTGAACCACAGTGAAGCACAGAATATCATAGGAACAGTGCGATACTGCAAACTCTACTTTTGACTCGAAGTGGGGAAGGGGGAACCCCAATGTCTGTATAATCCATCCTCCTCCTCCTACGTGGCCATGTGCAGCATGGAGTCCCACTGTGGGGCCTGCAGCTGCGAGCTGGCCTTGGTCTTGCTCAGTTTCATGATGGAGAAGAGCTGCTCGCAGATGTAGGTGCTGCCGAACATGGACAGGATCTTGGCGCAGTGTCGCCGGTATCTGGGGTAGCTGCTCCAGAGGTACTTGTAGAACTCAGGGACACCCACCTTGTCGTACTTGGCCCTCAGCACCGTGTTGCACTGCAGGTCAATCACCTCCATCTGCAGCTCCTCTCGCACACTGTCAATCTTGGTGGCAAACGGCGAGCTGAACAGGGTGAGCTCGCCCTCGTAGAGCTTGAAGTCAGACAGCCGCCTCTGGAACTCGCTCTTGAGCTCCTCGATCCGGGGGATGTAGTTCAGCCCATCGCTTTCGTTCTGGGAGACTGATTTCAGAGTGGGAAAGTGGGCCAGGTTGTTCCTGGCCAGGTGCGTCTCCCAGAGGCACAGCTTGGCCACGAATGCCCGAATCAGGTCGTACATCTGTGTCACAATCTGGGAGTGCCCCTGCAGGGAGACGTTCAGGGTGTTGAGATGCGTGGTCATGTCCACCAGGAAGGCCAAGTCCCTGATCCAGTCCCCAGAACTCAGCTGAGGCACGGGCTTCCCCCGGGAGGACAGGAAGTTGTCGATCTCTTCCAGGGATTCGAAGAACCTCTTCAGCACCAGCCCTCGGCTCAGCCACTTGATCCCGGTGTGGTACAGCAGGCTGCCGTACTGGCTGTCGAGCTCGTAGAGCAGTGTCGTGAACTCGCTGTGGTTCAGGCCCCGCGAGCAGATCCAGTTCACAGAGCTCACCACCACGTCCATGACGTGGTCCATCTGCAACCTCTGCGCGCACAGGGACTCGGGGTGGATGATGCAGCACACGGACTTCAGGTCGGAGCCCTTGCAACACGTTGCCACCTTGGACTTGAGCTTCGTGACCAGCCCATTATTGGCATCAACCATGGCTGGGGTGCCAGTGGATGCCACGCTCACCAGCTTGGACCAGTCGATGTTGAACTTCTTGAGACTCTTCTCCACACGCGCAAAGATCTCATTGGCAGACTTGGTGCCTGTCATGGGCACCGTGTCCAGGAGCTCTTCAGACGCATCGAAGTTCTCGTCAACGCCCCGGATGAAGATGGCCAGCTGTGTGGTGTTGTTGATGTCTGTGATCTCATCAATGGCAATTGAGTAGGCCACAAACAACTTGATTTTCTCGCGGAGCTTCTCCCATGGGTTCCCAGCCACGTCTTCCACAGGCTGCACCTCAATGTTCTCTGGCAGACTCACACTGGGGAGTCTGGGCTCGGTGCATACCATGTCTGAGGGGCCCAGGAGATACCTGTGGAGCCCGCTCTTCAGCTCCTCCAGCTTGGCGTCCCGCGTCTGCTCCGTGTAGCGGTCGTAGTGCTTGCTATGGTTGGTCTGGTAGTGGCGCCGCAGGTTGTACTCCTTGGACACCGACATGCTCTGCTTGCATATCAGACACGTGGGGATGTTCTGCACCTCCACGAAGAAGTATGCACGCTCCCACTTCTCTTGAAACACACGACCCTCCTGGTCGATCTTGCGTTTGCCCACTTGTGATAGAGACACGAAACACAAAACATGAACCATTTCACTCTTCTCTGAATGCTACTATTAGAAAAGCAAGAGAAAAGCACAGCAGTGAGGGGGCTGGGGTGGGGCTCGGTGCGGTAGTGGCGGGAAGAACCCTGCACAGAGGACCCTGACAGTGGCTCCAGCTGACTGCTGCCCTAGAGGCTTTGGCTCAGTGTGGCCAGTGTCAGTCTTTAGAGAAAACCTAGAGAGGGCCGGGGATGTAGCTCAGTGGGACCGTGCCTGCCTGGCAAGTGCAGCTCCTGAGTTCGATACCCTGTACTGGAAAAAAAGAAAACCTAGAGATTGGGTTTTTTTCTTTGCAGGCTTGGGATTGAACCCAGGGCTTTCACACTGAACTATATCCCTTCCTTTTTCATCTTTTTGTTTTGAGACAGGGTCTTGCTAAGGCACTAAGTTGCTCAGACGGATTTGGTACTGTGATCCTCCTGCCTCAGCCTCCCACAGTGCTGGAAGTACAGGTGACACCATGCTTAGCTGTTTGCATTTTACCATGCACTTTCTCATGTGATTCTCCGGAGAACTTAGAAATAACAGACAGGAAAGGGTGCAGAAGGCATAGGATGTATGAGCTTTTAGTCTCAAAAGAGCCTCAGAACTGCGAGGGACTCACGCCTATGAGTGTGCTCAAGTGCGCATGCGTTTTAAAAGTGAAGCACCGAGGCACCTGCAAAGGACACAAAATACTAACGTTCACCTTTAGGAAATGCAGGTGAGGCTCCAGGACCACAGAAACTGGGGGTGGGAAAGTGGGTGGGAGGAGCCTCTGGGGGATGGAGATGCACTAGCCTTAGGGGGTGCTGGAGTGAGGGGCACAGGCCGAGGAGGCTCAGTGGTGAGCACCTGCCTAGCATGTGAGGCCCCAGGCTCCATCCCAACACCATAAAAAGAAGTACTAGAAACCACTGAATCACCGTTCTCTTCACTTGAATATTAGAAAAACAAGCCAGGCACAGTGGTGCGCACTTTTGATCCCACCACTCCGGGAGGCTGAGGCAGGAGGATGGCAAGTCTGAGCCCAGCTAAGCAACTTAGTGACTTAGCAAGACCCTGCCTCAAAATAAAAAGGAATCTAAAAAGGGCTGGGGATGCAGCCCAGTGTGAAGGCCCTGGATTCAATCCACAGTACAGGGGGGAAAGAAAAGAAAAGAAAGCAAGGAAGAAAGGAAGAAAAGAAAAGAAAAACCAAGAGTACAATAAACATGAGGGATAGGGCTGGGGATTTAGCTTAGTGGTTCCGCTGCTTGCCTTGCAAGTACAAGGTCCCAAGTTTGATCCCCAGTACCAAAAAACCCCCCAAAAAACATGAGGGATAAAGTGAATTAACTGACACGAGTCAATTTTATGTTATGTAAATGATGCCTCAACAAAGCTATTAAAAACATAGGAAGTCAGTTAGCAACCAGATGAGTTTAGGAGGAAATTTATCACATACAAGGGGAAAAGTCCCGTGGGAAGCCCCGCTTTGCTTGAAGGCTCAAGGGCAAAGTCAAGGGTCCAGAAGCCAGGACCCTCGAAGTGAGCACCCGCAGGGGCCCTGCAGACGCCATGGACAGGGTGCCGAATCGCACAGAACACTCACCGTTACTGAGCTCGAGCCCGGGGAGTGGCCTGCAGAGAGAGACACAGTGAATGCAGCAAAGCTCACGGTCCCCTCGGTCCATTCCTTTCTGATCCATTCACACACACCCCACACACCCGTTCAGGGGCTTGCACTGAGCTACATCCCCAAACAGCAACTGGTGCATTTTTTGTGACAGGATCTTGCTAAATTGCTAAATTGCCCAGGCTGGGCTGGAACTTGTGATCCTCCTGCCTCAGCCTCCCAGAGACCTGGGATCATAGGTGTGTACCCAGCTTGTCCCACATACTTTTGCTGGGTGTCAATGCAAGGCATGGTGGTGGGAGGTAAGATTGAGGCAAGCTCCTCACACCCACCAAGAAACAGGGAAATAGACCCAACTCGAAATTTAGTTGCAGGGACCCAGGCCACCTCCTGGGCAAATTCCCTGGTGGCAACTTGCCCACTTCCGGTCAGCTCTGACCTCCAGATTCGTCCGGTGACTAAGCCAGGGACCCCCATTACCTGATGACAGTGAACTTGATAAACTCTGCAGCATCCAGGATCCTGCGCATGGAGCTGATCTCCAGGTACCCGGGCGCCTTGAACACCACACCAGGGGGCATCCCATCGATGACCACACAGCCCGGGTTGAAGGTGATCTTCCTGTAGGGCACTTTCACAGGGAAGTCCACGCCGATCGCTTCACCTGCATGGGGCGAACAACAGCAACTGGTGCAGTCTGCCCCAACTGTACTTTATCTCTGATGTCAGATTTTAAACCTGGCATGGTGGCGAAGCCTGTAATCCCGCTGAGGCAGGAGGGTGCTGAGTTCAAGGGAAGCCAGGGCAACCTAGGAAGACCCTGTCTTTTTTTTTTTTTTTTTTTTGCTACCAGGGATTGAACTCGGGTCCTGGCAGGCGTTGGAACCACCGAGTTGAGCTAAATCCCTGGGCCTGAAGACCCTGTCTTAAAGAACAATGTTAAAAGTGGCAGGGTGTTTGCCTAGCATGCATGAGGCCCTGGTTTAACCTCCAGTACTGAAAAAAGATTTCAAAATCATGCCCACTTGATGATTAGCTGTTACTACTTTACTTCTGGCAGGACTGTGATGTGTGGATGTAAGGGCATTGATTTCCAAGTTGGTGTGGGGAACAGAGCAGACTCCGTCTCTCCATCTATTAAATAGGAATTATCAAAGTACCTACTTGAAGAGCTTTTGTACAGATTAAGTGATCAAATGTGCAGAGTGCTAAAAATAATACTCAGCCAAGGTGCGAACTCAGTAAATCAAAGACAGCCGTAGAAGTTGTTCAGTAAAATCATGCACTGATTTAGATCACGGCTCTTTCACAGAAATATCAACTCCCGAGAAGATAAAGTATCTTTTAAAAAGAAGTATTTCAAGCACATAAATTCGGGATCTGTAACAATGCACAAACTTACCAAATTTTCGACTAAAAAGGTCATTAACTTGTTCTCGTAGCTGTTTAATCTTTTCAATGCTTGATAATCTTTCCTTCTCATTATCTAAAAAATAATTACATAAATAAACAAGCCAAGCTCATTCATTTTTTCCAAAACTGTTGAGGGAAAAGTTTGTACTTTACCTGGCTTAGTAGTCAGTTTACTTTTAGCAATAATTAAGTATTTTTGGAAACTGGCAAATGGAAGCCATGGTAGATAACAGAATTTTCCACATGATAACACAATAGTCATACTCCACAGTACATTTGGGAATATATTTTCAACATCATGCGAGACATGGTATTCAGCCAGGTGTGGTGGCACACTCCAGTAATCCCAGCATGTTGAGAGGCTGAGGCAGGAGAATCACAAGCTTGAACCCAGCCTGGCAACTTGGTGACTTAGCCAAGACCCTGTCTCACAATAAAATAAATAAATAAATAAATAGAAGGTTGGAGATAATAGTTCAGTGTGAAGGTCCTGGGTTCAGTCCCCAGCAAAACACACACACACACACACACACACACACACACACACACACACACAGACAAGGATGTTCATTGGTAGGTAAATGGTGGCAACCTGGTAAATGGCAGGAAGCCAATAAATGAGCACAGTCTGCCAGATTTTGGGGTTCCAAGTGGGGCCTCCTGAGGTAACTCAAAGGGAGAGTCTGAGGGAAGTTCATTGAGCTGGCTTTGCATGGATCAGGCTGGGGTGGGGGAGCATGAGCACAGCGAAGGGAGACCAGCTGAGGAGCAACGGCTACACGACAGTGCTAATGTTCTGCTGTGCCAGGTGCCCGTGAGCAGCAGTGCAGGCTGGGATGTGGGCGCCCTGCTTTGGGGGCTCAGATGGGGGCAATTGGAGGTCAGACCTATCATCATGTTCACCCCCACTTTCAACATTGTAACAGAAAACTTAACCAATACTCCATGACAAATAAAAGGAGTCAAAGGTGCTTGGACAAGAAGGAAATATTTTTCACGCTTAAAAACTTTATTCTAGGGCCGGGGATTTAGCTCAGTGGTTCTGCCACCTGCCTAGCAAGCGCAAGGTCCAGAATTCAATCCCCAGTACCAAAGAAAGAAAGAAAAAATCAAATTCTATTTGATTTTGAATAATTAACATGGCTTGAAATCCAAGAGACAATAAAATAGTGCATAGAAGAGTCTCCCAGCTGTCCATCCCTTAGCCTGCAGTTGCTATGTTATTAGATTCTTTCCTATTTTCCAAATACGGCTTGCACAGACGCATTTAGCGCAGGGTTATTTAATGACGGCAGCAAACCTATTTCCGCTCTGTGGTCATTTCCAACTCCACGCAGTGGGTACGGAGGTGCCTGAGGGCTGGCTTTGCCCTGTGACGCTGGGCGTGGCCGGGAGAAGCGACCCCGTGTCACTGAATGACGCCCTGCGTGACGGTCACTGTCGCCACGTCATGGTGAGCGGGCTACTTGGGCACATTTTATGGCCCTGAACTGTGTCATTGCTCACTTGTCAGGGTGAACTAAGACAACAAGACACCTCCGAGAGCCTGACCTGTGTTGAGAAATGGTTAAGACAAAATGAAAACTGTAAAACATTAGGATAAAGTCAAATCAATACCCCTACCTGGAACCGCCACCTGCACAATGTTCAGCTCTTCAACACCTGATGCGGAAGCCGTGATGCCGCGTGAGTCTGGGTTTCCTTAAAACAGAAATCGAAGTTTAGACGTGATGGGAGCCGGGGCTTTAGCTCAGTGATGCCACCGCCGGCCTCGTGAGCGGAAGGTCCCGAGTTCGATCCTCAGTAACAAACCAAAAAAACCAAACAAAAAGAAGTGACAGGAAATGAGGCCAGTTGTCCAGAAACATCAGAGTGCCCCTCGGATCAGAATCCTAGACAGTATTTTTTCATTTCTTTTCCAGTACTGGGGGTGGAGCCAGGGCCTTCGAGGTGAGCTGCACACCCAGCTTCCTTCCTCCCTGTTTTTATTTTGAGACAGGGTCTCACTAAATTGCTAAGCTGCTCAGGCTGGGCTCGAACTTGTGATCCTCCTGCCTCAGCCTCCCAGCGTGCTGGGATTCTAGGTGTGGCCACTGCCCGCCCATCTTTCTTTCTTTCCTCACTTGTACAGAGCATGGTTCGTCCCACTGTGGGGCAGTGCTATGCAGCCAAGCTTAGTTGTGTTGTCTACAGTGTCCCACGCCTGGGACGGGCGCACTGCTGCCGTGTTGTATACGCATGCACACACACAAGCGCACACACACACACACAACACATACACGGATGACACATACACACACACTGATTTCAGGCTCTTCCCCACGATAATCCTTCAAAAAGAGAACTGGTACTGTGTTGCACGCCTGTAATCCCAGCACTGGGGAGGCTGAGGCAGGAAGATCGATGTGAGTTTCAGGCCAGCTTGGGCTACATAGTGAGACCCTGTCTCAAAAAGCAAAAACAAACAAACAAACAAATAAAACCAAAACCCATCCCCAAACCCCCAAACCAAAACCAAACGAACAAAAACAAAAAGAAAGAAATGAAAACCACACCTTACAATGTGAGTAAATGGGGCTTTTGGCAACTGACCTTTAATTTTCACGTTGCCTTCAGGGTCCTCACTGGCTTCTGAGGAGAAGGGCTGGGTGGACTCTGCGGAAAGAGTGACAGTCACCAAGCAGTCGCCTCATGTCCCTGCGAGCCCAGAACAGATCTTATATGCAACAAGTAAGTCCACAGGGTGCTGGCTGTGTTTAAGGGGTAATGAGAAGCTCATAGAGGATTCTCTCATAAAGGACAGAAGGAGAAAGACACTTTCAGATTTTAATCAAATGCTGCCACTGCCCACGTTCGTGGATAGAGGCCTTCTGTTTGGGGAACTGGGATTCGTGTGTTCACAGTGTTTTGTTGTTGTCACTGGAACTACTGGGACAGACAGAGCTGATGCTGTGGTTATTTCGAAGTTCCCCTCTCCCCACCAGTGACCTCAGGGTGAGGCGCACGCAGTCTAGGATTTCTCAGGGCCCAGTTGACTTCTGGCGGGCAAGAATTACAACACAAGTATGAAGTTCTACATGGACACCAGGGACGAGTGACTCCTAGGTAGGACAGACAAATTAGCTGGGCGTGGTGGCACACGCCTGTGATCCCAGCAGGCTGAGGCAGGAGGATTACCATGAATTTGAGGCCAGCCTGGGATGCACAGTGAGTTCAAGGCCAGCTTGAGCTACATGGCGAGACCCTGTCTAAAACAACAACAAACACAAGGGACAAATATTTCGTGATCCATGACTCATGGGGTATCTAAGAGGTCAACTTCACAGAAACAGGAAGTAGGATGGTAATGGCCAGGGGATAAGGGATATGCATTTTTGAAAAGCATAATTTAAAAATAAAGGAAAGTTAATGATAGAATCAGCTTGTTCTCTTGAGTTAGAGCAACTATGTTTAAAATGACTAATTTTGGCCCGGGGATTTAGATTAGTGGTTCCACCGCCTGCTCAAGGTCCCAAGTTCAATCCCCAGTACCAAAAAAACAAAACAGTTCAAGCTTAGCTGTGTGTGGTGGCGCATGCCGGGACCCCAACACTCTGGGAGGCTGAGCCAGGAGGATCATTAAGTTTGAGTCCAGCCTGTGGAACTTAGCAAGGCCTTCTCTCAAAATAAAAAAAATATAAAAGGGTTGAGGATATAAGGACACACTTCAGTGCAAGTGCAGCAGGTTCAACTCCCAGTACCACAAAGTGGGGGGCAGAGAGCTTGTTGTTCACTTGTGGGCCCAGTTACTCAGGAGGCGGAGGCAGGAAGGCCACTTGAACCCAAGAGTTCAATGCCAGCATGGGGAACATAGGAAAATCTTGTTCCAAAAGAGGAAATAAAGCAATAAATAGCACTGTTACAAAGTTAACATCTGTATCCAGGTGCTGTAAGTAGAATCACAGAACAAGAAAGCAAATGAGGTGATCAAACCCTTAATGCTATTTCATAGGACAAGGACTCAACCAGTTTTCTAAGAAGACAGGCATGCCAGGAAGCCGCTGTCTTTACTTTCAAACACGCCTGTTTAAAGAGCTGGCATCTGCACAATTCCCTAAACTTCTACAACAGAGGCAGAGCGTTCAAGGGCTTCCTTTTTCCAACCTTCCATTGGGGATTCCGTTTCTATGACTTCACTGCTTGTGGAGGAAAGGTGGCTGCCTGGAAGGAAAGGAAACGATAAATGACAAAGTGGAAGACACAAATATCAGAGAAGTCATTGTCAACAATTCAAGGCAGACCTGGGAAGACACAGGAAATACCAGCAATAAACACATGCATGGGCTGGGGATTTAGCTCAGTGGCACCGTGCCTGCCTGGCAAACTCCAGGTCTTGAGTTCCATCTCCAGTACCAAAAAAACCCCAAAAAAACCCCAAGCAGATGCCCCTTGGCTCCAATTCTGTGTACAAACTTTGTGGCAGGTGCAAGCAAAACCTAAGGACACCCTTGCAGAGCCACGACGACATCACAACTTCTTTTAAAGTAAGGAGGCTGAGGCAGGAGGATCACTGTGAGTTCCAGGCCAGCCTCAACTACATAGTGAGACCCTGCCTCAAAAATAAATAAATAAATAAAAAATAAAATAAACCAACAAAGAACACAAATTAACACTAAGTCTTGCTTCTCAGCCTTTTGGGTAAGATCAAACATAGTACAGTAATTCTTTATTGTTAGGGCCAGGGATTTAGCTCAGTGGTTCCACCACCTGCCTCACAAGTGCAAGGACCTGAGTTCAATCCCCAGTACCAAAAAAAAAAATCTTTATTGTCATCTCCAATCTAGTCATTGTTTAATTTCCCCTACTTCCCTCATCTCATTAATGTTTTCTTAAAAAATATTTTATTTGTGTTTAGCATGAGTGAGGCTCAATACCCAGCACACATGCACATAATCTTTATTTGCAAATAGTTTTAAATGTACAGAAAAATTGCAAAAATACAGTGGTGCAAGGAGCTGTATTCCTTTTGTCTAAATGACACAGTGTTGCATTGACCCCTTCTGGCCATGGCCCCTCCCTTCCTCCTGTCCTCTCCCTGCTCCTCCCTGTCTGTGACGCACAAAAAGGCGGACACACACTCCTTTATGCTGCTTCCAAGCCACTGGAAGGAAAGGTACCCAGTCACAATAAAGCTTCCAGGTGGGTATGTGCGACATAGAACCAGTTCTTGGGTCTGATCTACCATTCATACGCCAGTTTTATCAGTCGACCCAAATATCCCCCTTCAGTACGGGCTAGTTGTTTCTAGACACTGTCTCTCTATCATTGTGTGATCTGGAATGGTCCCATGGTCTACATCTCTAAGGCACCGACTTTCTTAAAGAATGGAGACCCTGCCCTGTGAGATGGGACGTCCCTGGAATCTCAGGTGCTCAGGAGGCTGAAGCAGGAGAATCGAAAATTTGAACCCAGGCTGGGCAAGTTAGCAAATTTGCCAGATCCTGTCTCAAAATAAAAAGAGCTGGGAATGTAGCTCAGTGGTAGAGGTCCCAGGTACAATCTCCACCTCTTCCCGCACTAATAGAAGGTTCCTCGTTCTGAGTTTGCCTGATGTGTCCTCACCATTTGCTCCAGATTTTGTATTCTTGGCCAGAATATGGCCTAGAATAACGTGATGCCTGTCTCAGGCCGTCACATCCTGGGAAGGAGTGGGCATGATGTGAATTTGATCACCTCGTTAAGGTATTGTCTTAATGCTCCACCATAAAATGACTTGTCTTCCCACTTGCAACTAGCAAGAGTTCATGTGGGGGGAGGTGTTAAAGTATGATAAATTTGGCCTAAACTGGTCCCTGTACTTGAGCAATGAAGTTTGGCCCAAAGCATCCTCTGTATGCAGTGAAATGTATCCTAAGCATAGCCAAGCAACTGCAGGTCAGCCAATCACAGCAGTCAAGCTTCAGCCAATCACAGGCTACCAACTGATTGGACCAGTAAATACAAGGCAGATGCCCCATGCAGCCAATCAGGTTGTTTCTTCTGTCATTTCCTTCTTCTGTCTATAAATACACCCCAGACAAGAGGCAGGATGGGGCATTCCAAACCATCTTCTTTCTGGAATGCCTTCTGTTCTTTTTGTGCGAAGTGATAAAATTGACTACTCAAGAGTAATCTTTTTCTTTTCCTAGAAGAAACTTTAAGACATATAAATAGTCTACATTTCTAAATTTAGCAACCACGGATGGTTCTTGCTTGATACAATCTTTTATCATAATGGTTACAAAAAGATGGTTTTCGAACTCTATCCTTCCTGCTTCTCAGTCATCACTGGCCCTTGCATGGTAAGCAGTAAAGCTCTGTTTGGAGTGAGTTTGTTCAAATCAGGATCCCAAGGAAACCTACACTTTAGGCTGGGGTCGGGACTCTGTGGCAGAGGACTTGTGTGGCATGAGCAAGGCCTTGGGTTCGATCCCCTGCACCCTAAAACAGTAACATCAAAAAAAGACTCTTCAGTATACCTCCTATAACACGGGTTTCTTTGTTTCTCTGTTTTTGGCTTGCAGTGGTCTGTTGAAGAAATAAGGTCATTCGCCAGGGTCTGGAGTTTGCTGACTACATCTTGGTATGTTTCCGTGTATGCCTGAATCCCCCACTTTTCCTGAAAATTGCTAGTTAGGTTGGGTCAGACTTTCATTTGTTTTGGGGGGGACAAGAGTCTTGGGCGATGATAGTGTATTATATTCCCAACTGAATCCTATCAGGCACATAATGTCTCATTACCTCCCTGTGTGCCTTTAACTAGGGGCCAGGTCCTTCGGGACTTGTCATGATAAAGTCCCCATCCACCTTTTTTGGAATGGTTTTAATGGCCACTGGTGATTACTGTGAAATGTATTGTTTCACTAGGCGTTATAAAATGCTGATAGTTCAGGTCTTCTTTTTAAAAAGCTTTATGATTATTCTTCATACTTCTTCAGGGGAAAGAAAAGGAGGAATCTAGCACACTATTTTATTTACTAAGTGAAAGACTAAATCCAAATAAAATTTGTATTTTATTGTCAAGGACTATAAAATTATTAGTTTGTCAGCAACAGAAAAAAAAAGCATTTCATTCATGTTTTTTTTGTATTTTTTCTCACTGTGAAGTATAGACATGGACACTTAAATTCTACTCATTTTTTTTTTCCTTTTTTTGGTACCAGGGATCAAACTTGGGACCTTGTGCTTTCGAGGCAGGCGCCGGAACCACTGAGCTAAATCCCTGGCCTTGGACACTTAAATTCTGATATGAACTGTTTCTTCCAATGGGTGACAAAAACCAAGCCTGCTAAATCTGACATGCTGGCACCTGCCTGTAATCCTAGCACTCTGGGAAGCTGAGGCAGGAGGATTGCAAATTTCAGCCCAACCTAGGCAACTTAGTGACTCAGGGAGATCTTGTCTAAAAAACAAGACAAGACAAGACAAAACAAAGCAAAACAAACAGGGCTGGGGATGTAGTTCGGAACAAAGGCCCTGGGTTCAATCCTCAGTCCCCCAACAAAAACCAAAAAACCCTGCTCCTTTCATGTTTTCCTGGTGTGCAAAGCCTAAAGTTGTGAGACTTAAATTTAGTTCCTATTCTTATGACTTATATCAGAGCAAATGAGGTCCTAACAGGGAAGATCTGTCACATATTTCAAATTAGGAAATTCGCTGGGGATGGTGATGCATGACTGTAATCCCAGTACTTGGGAGGCTGAGGCAGGAGGATCGCTGTGAGTTTGAGGCCAGCCTGGGCAACATAGTGAGTTTCCAAAAAACCCAAAAAATAAATAAATGATAAAAAACAAAGTTAGGAAATTCACAGGCAACATGGTGTTCTAGGACCCACAGCCTTGACCTCAGTGAACCTTCATTCACTCCCCAGATCTGGAGTTATTCGAGGAAAGGGGATGATTATGTATCTAGGTACACGTTCAGTTTAAGCTTCCTTTTCTTTTCCTAGCTTCTTGCCCTGAATTTTGTTTATACTACAGCATGAGTATCTTGTCCAAACTACTTGGCGTCAGAAGTGTTTTGGATTTCTAACTTTTTTTACATTTTGAAATATTTGCATATTCATGATGAGCTATCTTGGGGATGGAACTCAAGCCTGAACAGTAAATTCATTTAGGTTTCATATGTACCTTATACTATTTTTTGGCTTTTCGAGACAGGGTCTTGCTAGATAGTTTAGGCTGGCTTTGAACTCTCTATGTAGCCCAGGCTGGCCTCAAACTTACAGCAGTCTTCCTGCCTCAGCCTCCCAAGCGCTAGGATTATAATGCATGCACCCACACCCGGCTATGTGTCATTTTATACAACATTTTTAGTGTGCCTGTGACTTGACTGTGACCCTGAGGTCAGATGTGGTATTTCCCACTTATGATGTCACACTAGCCCTCAAAAAGTGCCCGATGCTGGGACATTTCAGATTTTATTTTGAATTTTCATACTAGGGATGCGCAACCTGTAGTAACAGTTATGGGACGTTAGGCCTGGTCACACTGGATGGGAAGGAGCAGGAGGGAGGTGGAGGCTGCTGGTAAGATGAAGCGTGACGGGGGAACGGGGGGTTGCAGTAGCGTGTCACACCAGGCTGTCAACACACAGACTTCCTGTCCAGTTCAGCCAATGATGTCCACACCCTTGTTAATCTAAAGCAAAAGGTTCCCTTTATGTTCTGTGGTGACATTAAAGACAAGTAACCTTTGTGTCAGACAGATACTGTACAGGCGGAAGTTTCTGTTCCAGTTTAGATGTAGAGTGTCCCCAAAAGACACACATGTTGGGAGGGGGATTTGAAGGTGATTTGATCTGATTGGTTCAGAGCTGAGCGTGCTATTAGGAGGTGGGGCCTGGCTGGAGGCAGGTCTCTGGGGGCATGGCCTGGAAGGACACACCCTCTCCCGGCTCCTCCCTTCTCGCTATTTCTGATCCCCCATGAGGTGAGCAGCTGTCCTCTGCCAGGCCCCTCCACCGGGACTTCGTGCCTTGGAGCCAGCTGAGAGGGACTGTAACCATGAGCCAAAATAAACCTCTTTAAATTGTGGGTGTCAAGGATCCCAGCGAAGGGAAAGTGACCAAGACACTTTGCTATAGCCGATGAACAGTGCAGCAACAATTCCCAGAATGTGCAGACTGGTTCACACTGTGTCACAATTCTGCTAAAACAGAGCGGAGGGGGTGCGAGGGAGTTCAGGGCCGAGCAAGGGAGAGGCCTGACCATGAAGGGGCAGCAGCACAGACAGATTTCTTTGGGTGACTCTGGGCAGGTTTGCAGACAGGGGCTGACCGTGTCATGGGTGGGAGTGGGACTGGAGGGGCAGGGAACCTCGTGAGAGGGGAGGCGGGGGTGGGGGGAGGCGAATGGCCGGGCGCCATCATGCGCAGCGCCAGAGTCTGAGGCCCAGTTCTGAAGGGCAGCTCCGGTTGGGGTCTTCACGCCCTGGGGTTTCTCTTTTGATCTGTGGCTAGCAGATGTTGAGTGCAGTTTGTTGGGGTGCACAATGCAGGAAAACTCTAAAGGGCCACAAATTTGTTTGGAGTTTGTTACAACAATTGCATGTGTAAAATTTTGAATTTGAGCCTAGACGTGGACTTGCCTAACATGCACGAGGACCTTGGTTCCATCTCTAGCACCCCCCTCCCCGCAAAAAAAAATTGACACCAACAAGCTCTATTTTTGTTGAGTCAGGGTCTCACTTAGGTAGCCCAGCTGATCTTCCTGCCTCAAGCTCCCAAGTACTGGGATCACAGGTGTGCACGATCACACCTCGCAGCAGGAAGCTCTCTTATTCTCCTCCTATACTGGGCATGGAATCCAGGGGCCTCACACTGAGCTATGTTCCCAGCCCTTTCTTATTTTTCCAACAGGGTCTTTCTAAATTGTTAAATTGGCCAGGCTGGGCTTGGCCTTGTGGTCCTCCTGCCTCAGCCTCCCAGAGTGCTGGGATTACAGCCACACACCAACACAATTGGCAAGTTTTTAGTTTTGATGAAGTGCAGTTTATCTATTTTTTTGTTTTGGTTGCTTGTGCTTTACATGTCATATCTAAGAAACTGTTGCCTAATCCAGAGTCTTGAAGATGAACATGTCCACTTTCTTTCCAGAGTTTTGTGGTTTGGGGCTGGGGACGTGGCTCAGCAGTGCCGTGCCTGCCTGGCAAGCACAAGGTCCTGAGTAAAAAAAAAAAAAAAGGAAGTTTTGTGTGTTTAGCTCTTAGCACACTAAGTCTGATCATCTTGAGATGATTTTAGTATGTGGTGGGAGGTAGGGGTCCAGATTTATATACATATGTATATATATATTTTTGGTACTGGAGACTGAACTCAGGACCTTGTGCTTATGAGGCAGACATCGGAACCACTGAGCTAAATCCCCGGCCCCCAGATTTATATTTTTCCAAGTAGATAACCAGTTGCCCTAATATTGTTTGAAAAAAATGGTTCTTTCCTCATGAAATTGTTTTGGTACCCTTGTTGAATTGGCTGTAAACTTAGGGGTTTTATTTCAGGAGTCTCAGTTCTATTTCAGTGGCTCATATGTCTATCAGTGTTGCTTAATGTAGCTTTAAGGTAAGGTTTTTTGTTGTTTTGTTTTTTGGTGGTACTGAGGGTTGAACTAAGGGCATTAGCATTGGCCTTTTCACAACTGTTTTTTTTAGACCAGTTCTCACCAAGACACTAAATTACTCAGCTGGGCTCAAACTTGCAATCCTCCTGCCTCAGCCTTCTGGAGTGCTGAGAATGTAGGTGTGCACCACATGCCAGGCTTGTAGTTGAAGTCAGGAGGTGTGAGTCTTCCAACTTTGTTCTTTTTCAAGATTGACTATTCATGGTTCCTTCATTTCCATACAAATCTGAGGAAAGTTCCAGTCCATGAACACAGAAAGTCTTTTCATTTATTTAGATCTTCTTTTCTTTCTTTTGATAACATTCTATAGATTTCAGAGTATAGGTCTTATACTTTTGGTTAAATTTAATCCTAAGTATTTTATTCTTTTTGATGCTATTATAAATGGAGTTTCTATAATTTCATTTTTAGGTTGTTCATTGGTAACATATAGAAATAAAATTAGGGCTGGGGCTGAGTATGATGTCAGACACCTGTAATCCCAGCACTTGGGAGGCTGAGGCAGAAAGATCACTACGACTTCGAGGCCAGCCTGGGCTACATAGTGAGTTCAGAGCCAGCCTGAACTACACAGTGAGACCCCATCTCAAAGGAGCAAAACAACAACAAAATTAGGGCTGGGAGTGTAGCTGAGTGATACAGCGCACAGTTAGCATGTGTGAAGCCCTGGATTCCATTCCCAGAACAAAAAGAATAAATAAAATTGATGTTTTCATACAGTCCTTGTACCCTGGAACTTCACTAGGCTCATTTACTTGATCTGCTCAGTGTGTGTGTGTTCCTTAGGGTTTCCACAGTACAGGGCCATGTCATTTGCAAACAGAGATAGGTTTCTTTCTTCCTTTCCAATCGAGATTTTTTTCCTCACTGAATTGCCCTGGCTAGAACTTCCGGAACAAAATGGAAGTGGCAGGAAGAGATGGCCTTGTCTCGCCCGATCTCAGGGGAAGCTTGTGGTTTTCCACTCCCAGTAGATGTGACACTGTTGTTGAGCTGGGTCCCCAGCCTTTTGGCTTGGACCACATGGAGTGGACAGGGACTCTCTAGGGTTCTGTGTGAAACAGATGCTGTAGTTCATATATGTAAACAATAAAATCCCCTTTATTTTCCATGTTTTTATTATAACATTAAAAAAGAGGGCAATAAAAAAAAAAAAAAGTTAGAGGGCCAGGGATTTAGCTCAGTGGTTCCGGTGCCTGCCTCACAAGCTCAAGGTCCCGAGTTTGATCCCTGGTACCAAAAAAAATAAATAAATCAAAAATAAAATAAAAATAAAAATAAAAAGAGAGCAATAGAGATGCTATCAGCTACTGGGATATTTGACCTTGATTTTGTGAAATGAATACATCGATGTCTGGGTCAATGGAACCAATTCTTACTGAGTTCTTGGGTTGCTCATTAGCTTTTGATCTAATTTTACCATTCGTGAACTTCATTTCTGAAAATACTTGTTTCCAAATGTACATAGTGCTGCTGACAGAAAGAAGCAAGGACATAAATAAGGTGTGACTGTAAAGTAAGGGGTATTCTAGAGTCTTATAAAAGTCTAGTACAGAGATATGACCAAATCTGTCTTTGAGTTGAACGTCTGATTGCTAACTCTATAGATCCCATTTGAAAGTTCACACGTAAGATATTTATGTCCACTGAAACTAGAGTCACAAATATAAATATGACAAAAATTGATATTTTTGGAAATTTTGAAACTGGTTCTAAAATTTGTCAAAATGGAAATTATTTTACAAAATAACACAACAGGGCTGGGGATTTAGTTCAGTGGCACCAAACCTGTCTTGCAAGTGCAGGTCCTGAGTTTGATCCCTGACACCAAGAAAAACAAACAAACAAAAACCACAATAAGCCCAAGTTCAGTAATGACAAAGTGTGATTGAAAACCATGGTGAATATTCAGATTTTTTTTTTTTTGGTACCGGGGATCGAACTCAGGTCCTTGTGGTTGTGCAGCAGGCGGTGAAACCACTGAGCTAAATCCCTGGCCCAATATTCAGATTTAAAAAAAATTATTACAGTAAAAGACACATTGGCAAGAACCACCCTCAAAATCCTCCCTTCGGCATGGAATACTTATCCCATCATTCTTGCCACTTTCTGCAGCAGTTCTGCAAGTCTCTTTCATGAGGGTCTTTAGCTGTGCTGTCCTGGCTGCCTTGATGTCTTGAATTGATTCAAAACTTTTCCCTTTCATAGTCACTTTGGCAATGGCCAGAAGTCACAGGGTGCCAGATCCAGTGAACAAGGTGGATGAGGACACAGCGTCATATTTTTACGGCCTGCCTTTCTGTTATGTGGCACTGGGCAGCTGTGTTTATTGTATTTTTAACCCCGCCTCACAAAGACACTCAGAGGACTCTAGAACAGCTTTAGAAGTGGGAAGAACAACGGGATGAGTGGGTTCCAAGTCTGGGGGGCAGGATTTTTTGTTTGTTTGGGCATCAGACATTCTCATTCTTTAATATTCATACCACACCCCATTCACAATTATTTAATGGAGTATCTCCCACTTTTTATTATGGTTTTTCTCCTCAGGGGAGGGTTTTGAAAGGAATTCGTGGCAATGTGTCTTTTACTGTAATACATTTTTAAATTTAAACATTCACTGTATATTTTTACCACACCGGTAAATAAAACCTCCACTGTGCATAATAATAGAAGCGTGTGTCCTCAAAGGCACACACACACATGTGGGTAAGGCAGATGCCTGACTCGCCCAGTTGCATACTGGGTACGTCTGCTGTGTATGGGGTGTGGGAGGTGGGGTCAGCACAGGGTCCTCCCAATGCAGTGGCCCTTGTCGCTCCAGCATCCTGCAGGTTTTTTTGTTTTTCTTTTTGAGATAGGGTCTCACTATGTAGACCAGGCTGGCCTTGAACTCAATGGCAATCCTGCCTCAGCCTGCCAAGTGCTGGGATTACAGGCAGGCACACCATACTTGGCTTGGTGCAGTTTTTTCAAATTATGAAAAATCTTGCTTAAAGCCACATAGTAGTGTTTTAAAAAATCTTAAGACCTCGAGAGGCCATGTTGACTGGTTGTCCAGGGGCTTGCAGCCCATGTAGGATTTTGGTAAACAACCTTTATCAGGATGAGGATGCGCCCTTTAATGCCTGGGAGCTAAAGTGTATTTTTATTATGAAAGGATGTTGAACTTTTTTCAAATGCTTTTCTCCTACATTTAGTGAGATGAGTGTGTGGGGTTTTTATTTGTTTGAGACAGGGTCTTGCTATGCAGTTCAGGCTGGCCTTGAACTCACTATGTAGCCCAGGCTGGTCTAGAACATGTGGCGATCCTCCTGCCTCAGTCTCCTGAGTGCTGGGATTATGGCGCTGCACCGCCACATCTGGCATGGTGTATTTAAGTGTTTTCTAAACCCCTCGGTGCTCTGGAAACTTTTCCATGATGTCAGAGCAGTCCACGCTTTTTGGGATCAAGAAGGAAGTTGTCCCAGGTCATGAATGTTACAAAGAAGGTGCCTCAGGTAGTTCCATCATTCCCACACCGCGCTGGAGAAAGACCCTGTGTTATCCACTTAACCTGCATTTGTCCTCCCTTCCCCTCCCGCTTCCTTTCCATGGTGCTGGGGATACAACCTGCACACAGGTGATGCTGTCATGGAGCTGCATGCCCAGCCCTTCCTCTCTCTTTTTAGTGGACATTATCTGTTTATCCTAGTTCCTCACGTACATGACTTTTGTTAGTTGTATTTATTCATTTTGCAGTGCTGGGGATCGAGCCTGGGGTTCATGCATGCTGGGTAAGTGCTCTACCACTGAGCTACGTCCCCGGCCCCCTCATGTGTACAATTCTCTCTCAAAAAATAAAGTAGAAGGGCCAGGGATTTAGCTCAGTAGTTTTGCGCCTGCTGTGCAAGCGCAAGGACCCGAGTTCGATCTCTGGCACCAAAATAAATAAATAAATAAATAAAGTAGAACGGTTGCAGGTAAATATACCTAATCATTTCATTCTTCAACTGCTACATTTGGGAGCAAAATCTACATGAATCTTAACTTTTTGTGTTTTTTTGGTACTGGAGATTGAATGCCAGGCCTTCACACTGAGCTACATGCCTTGCACCTTTAAAAAATTTTTATGTTGAAACAGAGTCTCACTGAGTCACTAAGTTGCCCAGGCTGGGCTTGAACTTGTGATCTTCCTGCCTCAGCCTCCCAGAGTGCTGGGATGACAGGTGTGTGCCACGGCATCTGGATGTATTTGATTTTAATTTCTTAACGGTCATGTTGGTAACACTGTCCCACTGATGGGGCAGCCTGGACAGGGGTGGATTACATGAGAAACAGTGGAACACACAAGAGAAGAGTAATAAACAGACTCAAAAACACCCCCTGCAGTATCTCCACACAGCCACATATGGATTTGGGCTAAATGGCATCTGTCATAGAACTGTAAGACTCTTTTACCTTGAATGACAGTGTTATAGGCCTGGGGTCACAGACTCAGTCAGATCTTTATTCCTCTCTGCCATCGGATGGTTAACGATTTTCCATCATGAATAATGTTTGGAGAGAATGACTCAGAAACAGAGTTACCTGCCATGCTACAGTGATAGTAATTAGGGTCTTCTGCTTCTTTCTTGATGGTCACAGCTTCTGCCTTCAGTGAGATGCCTTTGGACACACAGAAATGGCACACTTAGGGGCTGGCCAGACCCACTGGGCACAAGCAGCTCGTGCAGGGCTAGCAGGGTGGTGCTGGGGACACCCGTGAGAGACCTTGGGGCAGCCACTGTCAGTCCCTTCACTTTATCAGATAAATAAGGGCAACAGAAAGCATAGCATAGAGATGTCTTGTATATTCATGATATTGAAATTATGAATACGTACTTATGTGCATCTATATAGAAAGCATGGGTGATGTCAGTGTAGAATAGTATCAGATCAATACGAAGGGAAAACAGGAACACAAAGGAAGGAAGGAAGGGATGGGAGAGAGGCAGGAGATGGAGCAAGACCAGGTGGGGGCAGAAAGCCATGGGGGAAGAATCGAGAAGCCACACAGAGCAGGGACAGCTGTGGCAGGACATCAGGAACCCAAGAGGTAAAGGCCACCCACCCCCTAAGACCCAGCACCCACAGAAGCAGAGGTGCTCGGACCTGGCCTGTGGCAGCCTCCTTCACTTTTCGGTTCTGAGTCCAGAGGCTCGGGATGCCGGGACACTGCTGCTAAACCCTGTAGGGTCCAAAGCCCCGTCCTGGCCCACTAGGTCCCCCGTGGAGTCAGGCTCCTGTCGGCCCCCCACTGTGGGTCCTCTTGCTGCTCTGCCCCAGGGAGCTCTCAGTGTGCCTGACTCCTGCCCTCCTGTCCTGCTCAGCTCTGTTCGGGACACCCAGAGTCTGGGAACAGCTGCGCCCAGACCCTCCCTCTGATAACCAACCGAGGTGGGTGGGTGGGTTCCCAGTTTGGGACCTGGTTTTGGGAAATGTTCTCTTCCAAGATCACTGAAGACATGCTGGGGACGTGGTTCAGTGACAGGGAGACACAAAGAGAACGAAAGCCAAACAAAAGTTGTTGGGTACACAAGGCAGTTGCTTGACTTACTGATGGGAGCCAGGGCCTTCGCCCCCAGCCACTTCCTAGCCCTTTCTTATTTTGCATTTTGCGACACTGAGGACTCTTAGTGAAGACTTCAGAGCTGCTTCAGAAAGTGGCAAGGCCAGTGGGGCGAGTGTGTCGGAAGTGAGGGAAAGTATTTTAAGGGGGATTCCCGGCGGTGTGTCTTTTACTGTAACAGATACCTTATTTAAGCACACATGGCGGTGCTGGATCAGTCTGTGTCAGTACTGCTGACCTATGCACCATTTTTATCTTTTTGTTTTTCTACGGCCCTGGGGCCGGTACCCAGGACCCCTGTGCACAGGCCAAGGGCTCCACCACTGAGGCCCAGCCTCACTGCTCTTTTGGGAGTTTGGCTTTAGACACTTGCTTAAATTTTCTGAACTTCCTGTTTTTAATGCTTTTGGTGTTTTCCTATCCCTAGATTGCACTTTGGAGTTTGCAGAGCATTTTCTGTTCCTGGCCTTTCTCTCCCATTCATGCTGGCTCCTTTGTCAGGATCGGGAAGAGCCAGGGATGGGCGTCCACCGCTGTCACCCACAGGCGAGGGACCCAGCAGCTCGGCGATGTCACTGAGCCTTGGAGCTGAACGGTGCAAGGAAGCAGCGAGCAGCATCCGGGATGGCAGCAGCTGCTCTCTCTGCAAGTCCATTATCATGCTGACCTGACACACTGTGCTCACTGCAGACTTGGGCTAACTTAAATACATCTAAAGCAGTATTTTATCTGCAAATAGATTCTCCTTGACACAGCTTAGTAGCTAGTATTTCCTAAACTGGGAGCTCTCTGTTCTAGATGGCTGAGTGGAATACGATTCCAGGTGGAGTGTCCCTAACCTGAAAACCTGAAATACGAAATGCCTCAAAATCCAAAACCATCTCAGTGCCAGCTTGACACTGCAACTGGAAAATTCCTTGCCTGACTTCATCTGAGTGGTTACAGTCAAAATGCACATGCTGGCCGGGCGGGATGGTGCACGCCTGACATCCCAGCACTCAAGGAGGCTGAGGCAGGGGGACTGTAAGTTCGAGTCCAGCCTGGGCAACTTAGTGAGACCTTGTTGCAAAATAAAAGATAGAAAAGGGATGGGATGTTGCTCAGTGTGAAGGCCCTGGGTTCAATACTCAGTATGACAGAAAAAAAAAAAGAAAGAAAAGGAAAAGAGCAGGTGCTCTAAAAGTACTATATAAAATGACCTTCAGGCTGTGTTTAAGGGAAAAATGAATTTCACTTTTAGACTTGTGTCCCTGCCCAAAATATCTCACGCTGAGAATGCAGATACTCCAAAATTCAACAAGATCCTCAACCTGAAACACTTCCTCCAAGCATCTTGGATAAGGGCCGCTGGCCCTGTACTCTGTGAATGAATAAGGCCCGGGTGAGGCCAGTGAGTGTTGTGGGACCCAACTGTTACTTTAAGAAGTCAAATGGAAGAAAGCGGTCAATGGTACCTTGCCGAATACTTGGTTCTGAGAGCGCAGGGCACCTACCCGTGTCCTCCAGAGGTTCAGTTTTCACACTGATGGGGACATAGCTGCAAGGACAAGGGGACCCTGGTCAGGGAGGCTGTGAGGACAGGCGGAACCCAAGACCTGGTTCTCAGGTCATGGAGCCCGAGCCCCACTGGGTGCAAAGCTGCCTGAGCTCTGACGTCGGCCCCTCCAGTGCTGGGTATGATCCCGAATTCCCCAAACCCTTCTGAATGAAGACTGCAGAATAAGCAAGGGTGGCTCTGAACTCTTCATGTTGTACTTTAAAATGTGACTCCCCGCTTTTAAAAAATTAGCATATGTTTGCGATGCGTAATAAATACATTCATTGTGCGGAACCTGTGCAGATAATTGCATCTTTTAGCTTCCACTTCGCCTCCCCACCCTCCCAACTGCCCTATACTTGAAATGTTAAGAGCTTTTCCACCCTCTAAAAACTATCACTTTGCAGTCAGATGTGGAATTTTCCTCCCTTCCTCCTCCTTTGTGGTACTGAGGTTGAGCCCAGGGCTGTTGAACTGAGCTACTTCCCCAGCCACTCCTTTTTTTGTTTCATTTTGGGACAGGGTCTCCCTAGGTTGCCCAGGCTGGACTTTAACTTGCAATCTTCCTGTCTCAGCCTCCCAGAGTACTGGGATTACAGGCGTGCAGCACCATGACCAGCTCAGATGTGGAGTTTAGTTATGATTTATTCTTTACCTTGCCTTTGGTGATAGCATTGACCTCTTAGCGTCTGTCACTGTCCCATGGTCACCTGTGGGGAGTAAAAAGACACACACTGGTCCTCTCGGCCCCTGAAATGGGACCAGCACTCAAAGGGACACATATTGAAAAACAAACATTGAAAAGACAGAGTGCCCAGCACTCAGCTATCATGGGACAGGAGCAGGGAGGGAAATCAGTTAAGGGCAGGTGTGTCTGGGGCCTTGCTATGTAGCCCAGGCTGGCCTTGAACTCACAGCAATCTTCCTGCCTCAGCCTCCCAAACAGCTGGGATTATAGGCATGGGCCACCGTGCCCGGTTTTGAAGTAGAAGGGTGAGAGACTCCTAACTTTGTTCTTTTTCAGGATTGCTGTGGCTGTTTAGGGTCCGAGTTTCCATGCAAATCTCAGGAGTCTTTCCGTCCACAAACAGCAGAAATCTTTCCACTTATTCAGATCACTAACCAGGACTCTGAGATGCCCTTCCGACCACACCCATCCCACCCGCCCATCGCTCTCGGGGATGTCCTTCTTCAGCTGCCGGAGAGCACCACGGCCCCTCTCTCTCCTCGACCAGAGTCTCAGGCACAGACCCACAGCCCAGGTCCTGTCCCAAACCCAGCAATGCCTGGCACAGGCCCAGCTGGGACTCCAAGGCCACACAGTGACCCTGGCACCCACGCACTCGGTGACATGGAAAGGGTGGGTCTCGCTGTCCTTCCCGGTCTGGATGTAGAAGCTCTGGGCAAGGGGGCTGGGACAGGCCAAGTCCCTATCTGCAAGTCCCCTGCAGACACCTGCCCTGGGTGCCAGAGGTCTCCTTGATGAGGATGTGCCCCAGCAGCTGGGCGTGGTGGAGCACGGCTGCAATCCCAGCCCTCTGGGAGGCTGAGGCAGGAGGACAGCAAATTCCAGCCCAGCGTGGGCAACTTAGCGACTTTGTGCGACCCTGTCTCAAAATAAATAATAAAAAAGAGCTGCAGAGGGAGCTCAGTGCAAAGGTCCTGGTTTCAATCCTAATATTGGAAAAATAAAAACAAAGCTGTGCCCAAGCAAGCATGTGGATGGTGGGAGGTGGGGTGGGCAGCCAAGGGGAGCCACCGAGGAGACCATGCAGTGGTCACTTACCCAGCTGGCTCTCCATGCCCAGGAAAGGCCTGCAAGAAAACCATGCCCGTCAGCCAGCTGCACAGGCGTCTGATAACTGGCGGTTACACATGCGTGAAGGGCTCAGGCACAAAGGAGGCACAGCAACACTGTCCGCTGGGGCAACACGGAGTGGGTCACCTGTTTATGACGAAGGAAATCCCTGCTTTGTGCTCCAGGACCCACTTGAGGGTAGGGAGATCGTAATTCTCAGGGTGCTGCAAGGCGGCTCCCTCCGGAAGTCCCTGCACCATCACGGCCGCTGGGTCCCGAAGCATCTGCTCGTAGGGGACAGGCACTGTGGTCATTGTCCCCAGTGCTCTACCTAGAACAGGAGGCAAACGGCTCTAAACCGTGTGTGTTTCAAATCCACGGCCAGCTTTGTTCAGTGTCGTAAACACAGGCGCTGGCGTGTGGCTCTGAGGGTAACATTAAAAGCACGAAGGAGCTGGGGGAGGTGGTGCACATCTAATCCCAGCACTCAGGAGGCTGAGGCAGGAGGATCACAAGTTTGAACTCAGCTGAGGCAATTTAGCAACACACCAAGACCTTGTCTCAAAAATTCCAAGGTCTTGAGGGCCAGAGATTTAGCTCAGTGGTTTTGCCATTGGTGTGCAAGCACAAGCGCAAGGACCCGAGTTTGATCCCCAGTATCAAAAAAAAAAAAAAAATCCCATGGTCTGGGGCTGTAGCTCAGTACAAGGGCCCTGGGTTCAATCCCCAGGAAACCTCCAAAATAAATAAAGCTGCACTGGCCAAGGCCTGGGGCTCCAGAGATGGAATCCAGGAATGACATCTGACTAAGGGGGTGGAGGTGGACCACGCTGTCACCTGCAGAACCCCTGGGGACTGGCTTGTGTTGCTGGGTGGGAACAAGAGTCAAAAGCTAATGCACCCTGCACAGCCGTGCTGTCACCTGCACCGTCCACCTCAGGCTAGCATACGTGGACTTTACCGTAGCACAGGCCGAAGTGGTCTTCCACTGCCTTCCTGAGCGTCTCCACTTCCCCCGAGCTGACCTGCACCCCGCTGGCCGGCCGTGGAGGCTTCTCCTCAGCCAGGCCTTCTGCAGCGCCTGCAAGCACAAGAGGGACAGGGGTCAGCAGCCCTCATCCATCCATACTGTGCCTTCCCTGCACTCTGTGTCACTGGCACTGAAGAAGAAGGGGAAAAAGGGAATAAGCATGCAGGGCATGGTGGTGCACACCTGTCATCCCAGCATTCTGGGAGGCTGAGGCAGGAGGGTGGCAAGGTCGAGCCCAGCCTGGGTAACTTAGTGACTTAGCAAGAGCCTGTCTTGAAATAAAAAAGAGCTGAGCATGTAGCTCAGGGCAAAGGCACTGGGTTAATCCCTAGAACTACACACCAAAACCAATGTAGTCGGCCTACAAATGGCAGAATCTCACTTTTAAAGGTGCATATGAGTATTTGCCACTGTAAACGATGTGCTGAGCCGTACCTTAGGTCCTGATAGGTTCAAAAGGATGAAGAGCATACGGAGCCCTTTTACAGATGACAGCAAGATTTAATCGGAAGGCAATAACCAAAAAAGTCCTCATATACTGGGAAATTAAACAACAGACTTCTGGATAACCATAGGTTAAAAAGAAGTTACTAGGAATGTCAGAAATTATTTTGAGCTAAATGACAGGCAATCACAATATATCAAAGTCTGTAGAATCAGCTAAAATTGTAACTTTAGTGCATATAATAGACAGCTAGTGACCTAAGCTACCCTATCGAGACGCTAGAAAAGCAAAGCACTTAAACCCAAAAGAAAATTCAAGTAGGGAAATAATAAAGAGCAGGAATAAATCTTTATTAAGAGAGGCCAGAAGGCTGAGGCAGGAGGATCACAAGCTCAAGCCCAGCCTGAGCACTCAGGGACTGAGGGAGACCCTTTCTTAAAGCAAGAATTAAAAAGGGCCAGGGATGCAGCTCAGTGCGAAGTCCCTGGGTTCACCCCTAGTATCAGCAAACAAACAAACCGAGGGAAAGGAGGTTGATGGTACAAATGGTTATGAACAAAAGAGGAAGACTTTAGACCTAGCCGGCCCTGGGAGTTCCCCCATTTCTTTGGGAAGGACTGACAGAAGAGTCTCTCATAAAATGTGGGTTTACATTACAAATACAGACACCTCATGGTCCTCAGGTTTATTCTACAAACCCAGAAGACACTGAGGGCGGGGTGCAGCTCAGACACCTCTGTCCTGCCTCTCAGTGTGAAGCAGCAGCTCCTCGGTCTGGCCCAGGAAAGGGAGGTCTGTCAGAACCATGAGGACGAGGCGTGGACCTCATGCTGCCCAGGGCTGGCCAGCAAATTTTTTTCCCCCTTTGGTGTTTTAAGACAGGGTCTCACTAGCCCAGGCTGGCCTCGAACTCGCGGTGATCCTCCTGCCTCAGCCTCCCAAGTGCTGGATTACAGGCTATGCCCGCAACATTTGTAAGAAGTGTGAAAGATGGGGGCGGGGGACAGGACTGAGAGCACCTACAGTATTTGGCGAAGTCCTTCTGGAGATCTGCTCGGGCGTGGACAAAGGCGCGACCTCGTTCAGTGCCCACCACGAACACGTCTGCCTCGTACACGGCGATGCAGGCCACCTCGGCCTTGGACTTGGCCAGCTCTTTACACTGAAAGAGAGGCAGACACGGGGCGTGCCAGACGGGAGGTCCGCCGGACAGAAAGAATGCAAATTAGGACAAGAAGGAATACTTGCTTAGGGTGAGAAAAATCACCAAGAAAAATGCTGATCAAGTAAATACATAAAAAACCCAGAGAAGAACGTATTTATTTACTGTCTGACATCCTCTCCAGTCTGCCCTTTTCCAGTGTGTGATGTAGACTCTTCATGGGCCGTTCATTCATTCATTCATTCATTCGGGGTCATAGCCCAATGGTAGAGTACTTGCCTAGCAGGAGCAAGGCCCTGGGTTCAACCCCCAGCACCCCCACCAAAGACAAAACAAAAAACCAACAATGCAGAGGATTGATTTATTTATTTGTTTGTTATCCTGAGGATTGAACCCAGGGCCTTTGCATTGAGCTATATCCCTAGTCCTTTTACTTATTTATTTTTTTGGGACAAAGTCTGGCTTTGTAGTTCATGGCGGCCTAGAACTTGTGGGTGGCGATCTTCCTGCCTCAGCCTCCTGAGTGCTGGTACTACAGGTGTGAGCGACTATGCCTGGCATCTTGTTCTTCTAAATTTTTTAAATTTTGAGACAGGGTCTCGCTAAGTTGCCAAGTTGTCTAGGTTGGGCTTGAATTTGTGATTATCCTGCCTCAGCCTCTCAAGAGTGCTGGGATGACAGGTGTGCACCACCACAGCTGGCGGACAATTTTATACTGTCATGTTCTATGGAGAGAAAACTTATTGTCCCTTCCAGCATGGTTCCTTGCATTTGCTACTGTTGACTACAGCGAGGAGGAAGGCGCGATTCCTAACACGGATGCACTTGCTGTTCAGGGTAGCGCTACAGGCTTATGCCCTACACACCCATGAATTATCCTGTTTTCATTGTTATTCTCTAGACCTGCTCTGCCTGTGTACAGGAAGCCTCATTCCTGCCCTGCTGTCCACATCCGCTGTGTTCCTACCTGCACACGAGCTCTAGCCCTGGCCCATGCTGCAAGTTCAAGCCCAGCCTGGGCAATTTAGTGAGACCCTGTCTTAAAATTTAAAACTTTAAAGGTCAACGATGGAGCTCAGTGTGAAGGCCCTGGTTAAGTCCCAAACAGTGCAAAAGAAGAAAAAGTACATAGATAATGTGGGAAGCCCAGCGCCCTCTTGAAGGCTGTGTGAGTGGGTGATGCGTCACAGGAAGGCCGGTGTCCCCGCTGTGGGGCGCGCGGCAGGACCCCGGCCGCCTCACCATGGACTCGAGGGCAGACACGAGGAAGGTCACCACCATCCTGCTCTCCGAGGGCTCTGCGTCTTCCCCAGGCAGCGTGGGCATCACGACTTGGGCCATGGTTCCTGCGCAAGAGAAGCGGCGAGGAAGTGAGTGGGAGGGACGGGGGCCTCGGCACAGCCTGGGCCCAGCCCTTCCCGGGCAGCGACCGCCCCTCCTCTACCCGCTGTTCGGCAGGAACCCCACTGGGCCGGAACCGCATCAACCCCTGCTGCGGGTGCCGCCCGGATGCTCTCACCACTTCCCTGGGGCCACCTAAACCAGACACACGCATGGTGCAGCTCCGCAGCCTGCTAATCCTGCATGTGAAGCCGTCAGCCAAAGCCTCCTCGGAAACACAAACGCATTGTCCGCCTGTCACCCTACCGCGGGCACAGAGAGTATCCTGGGTCAGCACCGCGGTGTAGGGGTAGAGAGGTGCCGTGCATTGGATTCGATCCCAGCACTGCAAAGTCCAACATCAACAAATGAAACAACTTTGGTTTTGGCAGGAGTGGTGGTGCCCACCTATATCCTGCACTCTGGGAGGCTGAGGCAGGAGGATTCCAAGTTGGAGCCCATCATGGGCAACTTAGTAACTTAGTGAGACCCTGTCTCAAAATAAAGAATAAAAAGGGAATATAAATCAAAAGGACACGGAAATTCCATCTGACTCTGGAAAGAATACCCATCATCAAGAACTCAAAAAAAAAAAAAAAAAAAAAAAAAAAAAAAAAAAAAAAAAAAAAAAAAAAAAAAAAAAAGAAAGAAAGAAAAAGAAAAGAAAAAGAAACCAAAATGCTGAGATAGTGGGGGAAAAGGAACTCTTCTACATTTTTTCCCCTTCTACATTGCTGGAAGGAAAATAAACTACTACAGCCACTATGGAAATCAGTATGGAGATTCCTCCAAAAAAACTAAAACTAGAAATTCCATTCAACTCAGCTATTCCTCTTCTAGATATTGTCCCCAAAAGTTAAGGATGTCATGTTACAGTGACCCACACAAATCCGTGTTTATAGCAGCACAACTTATAATAGCTGAATCTTGGAAGCAGCCTCTATGTCAACAGATGAATGGATAGAGCAAATGTGGTATTTACACACAAAGGAGTACTACTCTGTCATAAAGAAGGATAAACTTGAGTCATTTGTGGGAAAATGGACAGATCTTGAGACTATAATGTTAAGTGAAATAAATCAGACACACAAGGTTAAATATTGCATGATTTTTCTTATATAAAAAGCCCAAAGTATAAAGAAATTAAACAGCAAAACAAAAGACTGACAACAGGAAATAGGAGGCCAGACTTTGTGGAGATGGGAAGATCTGGGGATCACAGGAAGGGAAGTAGAAAGGATCAAGATCCCATATGTATCTGTACCAATTCCCCACGTTGAATGTATTTATCACAGATCACAAACATACACTAATAAAATTGTTTTTGTTATTTTTCAAAATAAATGGAAATAAAAATGGGCTGGGGAGGTAGCTCAGTGTGAAGCCCTGAGTTCAATCTTTGGTACTGAATAAAAAAAACCAAAAAACTTTGGTTCTTAACAAGGAATAAAATATGCAAAATGAAACCAGGTAGAGCTCAAAACAAAGCTTCTCTCAGTTGCCATCAACTGTGCTACCAGTGAAAATAAAAAACGCACCACTAAAGTCTCCCAAAGTCTGCGTGCTGATTACTGCTTTTTTTTTTTTTTGTACTGGGGACTGAACTCAGGTCCTTGCACTTGTGCAGCAGGCGGCGAAACACTGAGCTAAATCCCCGGCCCACTGCTTTTCTGTTTATATCTAAAGCCTCCGCAGTGTTCATTTAGATCGCAGATTTTACGCGGTGATCAACTTCTGAGCTATCTCTCCCACCTTCCCTTCCTCTCTTCATTTCTTTCTCATTCATTCATTCAGCAGCAAAGGGGACTGAACCCTGATCCTTTGGACTGACCTACATCCCCAGCCCTTTTCTTTCTTATTGTGAGACACGGTCTTGCTCAAACTAGGCTCAACTTGTGATCCTCCTGCCTCAGCCTCCCAGAGTGCTGATGTTGCAGGTCTGTACCACACTGAATGGCTAACGTTTGCTCCTTTAAACCTGGAGATGTGGGGCCGGGGGTTTAGCTCAGTGGTTCCAGAGCCTGCCTCGCAAGCGCAACGTTTTGAGTTCGATCCCTGATACCAAAAAAAAAAAAAAAGTAAAAGTTCGGGGATTTAGCTCAGTGGTTTCGTGGTTTCACCACCTGCTGTGCAAGCACAAGGACCCGAGTTCGATCCCCGGTACCAAAAAAAAAAAAGGAAAAAAAATAAACCTAGAGATGTGAAACTTACACAACCTCTCGTGTCACACTAGTTTTCCCAGCTGTCCTTGAGGCTTTGCTCTCCGCTCGCCCCACGCACTAGCTTACTGACGAGAAGCAAACATCTGGAAAGGGCTCAACCATCTGCAGCCTGTGTGTCCAATGCAGACAGGATGTTTATAAATAAAGTTTTATTACGACACAGCTCCCTGCACTTGTTTACATGTCTGTGGCTGCCTTCTTGCAGGGGCGGCTGCATGTCAGCATGGCCATGTCACCAAAGCAGAAAAAATATACCCTATCCCTGATGTAGGATTTGCATCCATTGTGTACAACTTGCCATCACTTGGACTGTCACCGGCTGCATTTATTAAACCCCTGAAATCTTGAAAGAGGCCTGGTTTCTATTTCTAACCTTACTTCTAGTTTTCCTTTCCAAAGGTTAATTGCTCAAGTCTCCGAGGGCTCGATTTTAACTCTAAGTTCTGAGAGCGCCACCTTCGCTTGCTGGGCTCAGCCAGGACACACGAAAACTATGAAGATATCTGTTCCCCATTCGGAGACCCCAAGACTTGAGCCCCGCACTGCGGGCAGGAAGTTTGCAGGAAGCGTAGGGAGGGGACACGGGACCAGAATCTGCGCCTGCGCGGTCCACCCAGGCCGCTCCGCTGGTGGCCAAGGGAGAGGGTGCTGGAAACGGTCGGGTGGGAGCGGAAGCAGAATGGGCCGGGGAAGGAGGGCAGGAGGAAGGCCCTGGGCAGCCGGACAAAGAGGGTAAGGATGGCCGACCTCGGGGGCTAAACGACAGGGCGGGCAGGGCCAGGGCTGGGCTCGGTGGCAGAACCCTTAAGGCCCAGCACTGCACGGAGAGGGCGGAAAGAGAGGCTGGGCGTGGTGGGCACAGCTGTCATCCGGGCACTTGGGAGGCTGAGGCAGGAGGATGGCAGGTTTGAGCCCAGACTCTGCTAAAAGGGCTGGGGATGTAACTCAGTGTGAAGACCATGAGTTCCATCCCTAGCACCACAAAAAGAGAAAACCGAAAAAAAAGAACAATCCAAGCAGGCAGGAAGAAAGAACGTGGCCTGCTCAGCTGCCACCACCAATCACCACCTGGCGGAAGGCTGCTCAGTTCTGCAGTTGTAGCCTCGAGCAACATGCAACCAGCCCTTTTCCAGTTTCATATCCAGATATCTGTTTACTTTAGACTGCCAGCATGAAACAAAAACTTTTTTTTTTCTTAAAACATACAAAGGTTAACTCACATGTTTGTCCGGAATGGCTATTATCAAAGAGACACAGAATAACACCTGCTGGCAAGGCTGCACGAGGACAGTCATTATGGAAAACAGTACGGAGCTTTGCTGAAAAAGGAAAAAGAGCTTTGACCGGATCACATAGCCCCACTACCGCCCACAGCCAAAAGAACTGAATCTGCATTTGCATGCCTATTGCAGCACTGACCAGACACAGATCAGCTGAGGCATCTGGCCCTGAATAAATGCGTACAGACACCACGCCTGTGCAAGAGGGAACAGCCTCAGCCGGAGGGAGGAGTGAAGTTTTACAGCAACATAGGTGGAACTGGAAGACATTATGTTTAGTGAAATAAACCAGGCTTGGGAAGGCAAAGATTGCATTTCTCACTTGTATCTGGAAGCTAAAGCTGTTCTTGTAGAAGCAGAGTAGAATAGTGGGGATCAGAGGTTGGGCAGGGCATGGTGCACACGTCTGTAATCCCAGCACTTTGGGGGCTGAGGCAGGAATATTGCCAAGAGTTTGAGGCCAGCCTGAACTACATAATGAGGCTTTGTCTCAAAAAGCCTAAAACCCCCCCCAAAGATCTTTCTTCTTGCGACAGACTCAGACCACCGAGTGGTTGGAGTCAACTTGTCCTAGAGGCTGCTGGAGCTGACACCACTGTCCTGCATACAGCACCCCACCCTGTGTGTTTGCGGCCCAGGAAAATGTCTTGGACTTGGGATGTGTAGGCTTCTGTGGCTTTTGCAGAAGTCCAAGGTTTGGAGCAAAGAGGGAAAGAAAGAAAAAGGCAACAAATCAACTCCAATGGGCCAGGGGCCAGGCGAACCTCTATTTCTGTCCTGAACCAAACACGAGTCTGTGCAGAGCTGAGCACAATCTGACCCAAGGGTTAGACAGCAAAAGGGACAAACACAAAGACAGAGATGCCAAGCCTTTTGTTCCATTTTAGTCAGCAGCCTCGAGGACAGCTGGAGCGTGTCCCCTTGTGGTCTGTCACACAGAAAACACCTCATCCCACCCCAGCAAATCAATAAAACCCTGGGGGTCTCTTTCTTCTGGGAGCAGCAGCTCAGTCACTCTCTTGAGTCCCAATTTGGCAGAAGCCCCGCCCCTCCAGCCCCCAGAAAACTTTGGTTCAGTAGCACAGTATGGTAACTATGGCTGGCAACAGTTGTTCAGATGCAAGCATCCTGTGTGTGGAAGGTGACTGGATTGTGGGGCCCTAAACTCATCAGTGGATTCATTCTTGGCTGAGTGCATTGTTAGGAGGGGGCCTGGTTGGAGGTGGTCACTGGGGTGTGACCTGGAAGGGTGGATTCTTGTCCCCAGCTCCTCCCTTCTCTCCCTGCATTCTGGCTGCCATGACCTAAGCAGCTCTCCTCCGCCAAGCTCTTCCACCATACTGTTTCTTGGAGCCAGCTGACCATGGACTGAACCCACTGGAAACCGTGAGCCAAATAAACTTCTCCTTTCACTTGTGAGTGTTGGGTGCTGTGTTCCAGCAATGGGAAAGTGACTAATGCAAGTGTCTACTTCACAGTAGTTAAGAAGAGGCAGGAGGATCACAAGTTCGAGGCCAGCCTGGGCTACATAGCAAGACCCTGCCTCAAAATAAATAAATAAAAATAAAAAAACAAAATAGGGAGAATTTTGAATGTTCCCAACACAAAGAAATGGTAAATATCTGAGGTGATGCCGATTAAACTGTCACACTGTACCCATAAGTATATACAGTTATGTGCTAACTGACAACAAAAAATATACTAACAGTAACACCCACAAAGCTTGGCCCAGAAATTTCCCTCTTTGGTAAAAACCTATGAGAATTAAAAATTAATGTTCACACAGAGCAGGGGATGGTGGTACACGCCTGTCATCTCAGCTACATGGGAGGCTGAAGCAGGAGGATCACAAGTTCCAGGCCAACCTGGTCAAGGTGCTATCTCAAAATGAAATATAAAAGGGTTAGGGCTGTAGCTCAGCAATCACTCTCTAGCACTGCAAAACCAAAGTCCACACAAAAGCACACAGTACAAGAATAAACACAGAAGTGTTATTCATGACAGCCAAAAGGTGGAAACAACCCAAGTAGCTATCAATTGATGGGAAATCAAAATATGATCTACTTAATGATTACATAGCCACAACATAAAACTAAAGAAGCCAGACACAAAAGATTCCTTAGGATGATTCCATCTACATGAAATGTCCAAAGCAGACAAATCCACAGACAAAAGTAGTTTAATGCTTGCCAGAGGCTGGAAGAGGGGTGGGGAATAACGGCCCGTTCTCAGGCGCTGAAAATGTTCTGCATCAGTGGTGGAAGTGTATTCGCAAACCAACTCACTGCATTACACACTTTTAAAGGGTGAATTTAGCTGGGCACAGTGAAGCACACTTGTAATTCCAGCACTCTTGGAGGCTGAGACAGGAGGATCACAAATTCGAACTCACTTTGAGCAACTTAGCCTCTTACTAGAAATCCTGTCGGGAAATAAGAAATACAAAACGCTCATCTAGCTCAGTCAATGGAAAATGGTTTAAACTACATGGCTGTGGCATTTGCTATGCAGTTGGTAAAAATCCTGCTGGTGGATGAAAGGAGTGTTTCCCACATTACCGAGGCAGATCTGTTCCACACCATTCAAACCCTCATGAGGATTAATGCTCACTCCAGAGGCAATGCTCCAGAAGGACTGCCCCAGCTGATGGAAGTAGTGTGATCCAACTATGAAGCAATGATTGATCCTGCTCATGGAGGCCCTAATTTTATGATGCATTCTGGGATCTCTCAAGCCTCAGAGTATGATGACCCTCCAGGCCTGAGGGAGAAGGCAGAGTATCTTCTGAGGGAATGGGTGAATCTCTACCATTCAGCAGCAGCTGGCCGTGACAGTACCAAAGCTTTCTCTGCATTTGTTGGACAGACGCACCAGTAAGGAATACTGAAGACTAATGACCTCATAACAAGATTCTTTTGTCTATGTACTGAAATGTGTGTTGAAATCAGTTACTGTGCTCAGGCTGAGCAGCAGCACAATCCTGCTGCTAATCCCACTATGATCTGAGCCAAGTGCTATCACAACCTGGATGCCTTTGTCCGACTCATTGCACTGCTAGTGAAGCACTCAGGGGAGGCTACCAACACTGTCACAAAGATTAACCTGCTGAACAAGGTCCTTGGTATAGTAGTGGGAGTTCTCCTACAGGATCATGGTGTTCGGCAAAGTGAATTTCAGCAGCTTCCCTACCATCGGATTTTTATCATGCTGCTCTTGGAACTCAATGCACCTGAGCATGTGTTGGAAACTATTAATTTTCAGACACTCACAGCTTTCTGCAATACAGTCCGCATCTTAAGGCCCACCAAAGCTCCTGGCTTTGTATATGCCTGGCTTGAACTGATTTCCCATTGGATATTTATTGCAAGAATGTTGGCACATACGCCACAGCAGATGGCCTATGTATGCGCAGCTACTGATTGATTTATTCAAATATTTAGCGCCTTTCCTTAGAAATGTCGAACTCACCAAACCTATGCAAATCCTCTACAAGGGTACCCTAAGAGTGCTGCTGGTTCTTTTGCATGATTTCCCAGAGTTCCTTTGTCATTACCATTATGGGATCTGTGATGTGATCCCACCTAATTGTATCCAATTAAGAAATTTGATCCTGAGTGCCTTCCCAAGAAACATGAGGCTCCCAGACGCATTCATTCCTAATCTGAAGATGGGTATGTTGAATGAAATAAACATCGCACCCCGGATTCTCACCAATTTCACTGGAGTAATGCCACCTCAATTCAAAAAGGATTTGGAATCCTATCTTAAAACTCGATCACCAGTCACTTTTCTGTCTGATCTGCGTAGCAACCTACAGGTATCCAATGAGCCTGGCAATCTCTACAACCTTCAGCTTATCAATGCACTGGTGCTCTACGTAGGGACTCAGGCCATTGCACACATCCACAACAAGGGCAGCACACCTTCCATGAGCAACATCACTCACTCGGCACACATGGACATCTTCCGGAACCTGGCTGTGTACTTGGACACTGAGGGTCGGTATCTCTTCTTGAATGCAATTGCAAATCAGCTGCGGTACCCAAATAGCCACACTCACTACTTCAGCTGCACCATGCAGCTTTTTGCAGAGGCCAACACTGAAGCTATCCAGGAACAGATCACAAGGGTTCTCTTGGAACGGTTGATTGTAAATAGGCCACATCCTTGGGGTCTTATTACTTTCATTGAGCTGATTAAAAATCCAGCATTTAAATTCTGGAACCATGAGTTTGTACACTGTGCCCCAGAAATCGAAAAGTTATTCCAGTCGGTTGCACAGTGCTGCATGGGACAGAAGCAGGCACAGCAAATAATGGAAGGGACAGGTGCCAGTTAGATGACCTGTATCTCCACTGTAAAGGTGTCAGCCTTGCAGTCTCACTGCACCAAGTTCATAAACTGAAGAATCCTTTCAACTTCCTGACTTTCCCAGCCCTTTGGTTCTCGGGTCTGTCCCACTTACTGTTGGGGCCAGCCTCCTGTTTAGGTGGGCACGTTCCAAAGTTTAAATGCATTTTTTTGACTCTTGGCCAAAATTTAGAACATGCTGTGAATATCACTTTGAATTGTGTAAATATATGAAAAAGAAAACCTTTGTCTGGAAAAAAAAAAAAAAAGAAATACAAAACGGGCTGGGTATGTGGCTCAGTGAGAAGGTCCTGCGCGCAATCCCCAGTGCAGCCAAAAGAAAAACAAAAAAAGTGAATCTTAGCGTAGCGCAATAAAGCTGTAATTAAACAACAAAGCACGAGTTTGAGAAGGGAGTGTTGAACTCTGGGGTACAACTGCGACAGAATGCACTGAGCCCTTTTATCCTTGCGTCTGGATTTGCTTCTCGTCAAAAAAAGAAAAAGAAAGAAAGAAAAAAAACCCCGGGAAGCCCTGCAGCGAGCAGAAGTGTACTGAAAACCCACGCCGGAGTCACCAGGCAACGCGTGACGTACGGGGCGGAGCTTGGGCGCAGTTACCAAGCAATAGCGGCGGTCCTGCCTCCTCGTCTAACCAATCAGGGGCGTCTGGACGCAGCTTACGCGCTTCACGTACGCCAGGGGGACCGTGACCTCGCGCGCACCGCGGTCCCCGACCCCCCGTATCCCGCTCACCCAATCAGAAAGGAGAGGGGCGCGGGCGGCCGATGCCCCGCGGCAGGACTTCCCCGCCCCGCCCCCACCCCGCAGCGCGGACAGGCTCGGGCCTCCGGGCAGCCTGGGCGCCTCCGCCGTGGCCGTGCGGGCGGCCTGCCCTCCCCGGCCTCCGGGGCGGGAGCTCCGAGATGCGCGCCCGTTTCTAAGGGCGGTGGGGGCGGTACTCACCTGAGGGCGCCGACAGCGGGGCGCGGGTCCAGGCCTGGGCTCCGGGCGGGCGGCGGACGGCGGGCAGCGGCCGGGCCCGAGGTCGGGGCCGGGGCGAGCACGAGGCGGCGCGGCCCTCCTTTCTCTCTCGCCCTTTATTCTTTCTTTTTGCTTTTTTGTTTGCTTCCTGCGAGGCGGCTGCAGCCGCGTGCGCGCAGCGCCCCAAGCGGGCGGCGCCGTTTCCGGTGCTCGGTCCGCTCGGCCGCGCCTCGGCCCGCAGCCCGCAGCCCTCAGAGCGCCCGCCCGCCCTCGGGTCCGCGCTCCGACCTCTCCAGCCCCAGCTGCGTGGCCCGCACGTGTCCTCCTGCGACAGCGCCCCGCCCGACAGCGCTCCGCCCGCCTGCCGCTTCCTGCTGCGCCCCTTCTGCCTCGCCCCGTTGCAGTCTGTGCCTTTGCCGTTGTTGGTCACATCTGCCTGTTCCCCCCCCCTCCCCACAGCCGGGTCGGCGGTGTCCCCATCAGCACTCAGGGCGGCGCTCGAGCAACAGTGCCGCGGGCTTGGTCAGCGTGCGTTGCAGTTCCGTATTTACTTAAAACATGCCGAAAAGGGAATTAATAGGTTAATACAAAGCCATTCACCCATTCTTGAAATCCAACATACTGTGCCTTGTCTAGTATTTTTCTATTCTTTATTTTTGGTACCGCAGATGGAACTCGGGACCTTGCGCTTTCGAGGCAGGCGGCAGAACCAGTGAGCTAAATCTCCGGCCCCCCTTGTCTAATATTTTTAGGCAACACGGCAGACATAAGTCTACAGTCCCCCCACCCCTCTGTTAAGTACGAGATGAGGTCTGAGGAGACCCTTCTGGAAGGCACCATCCTCATCCCCGACTCCCCAAGCACGGCTACTGTTACTGTACGTATTCTAACGCGTTTCTCTTTAGTGGAAAGGTTAGCGTCTCAATTAGCTAGTATTTTTCTCTAAGAGGCTATCAAAGGCTTCCTAGCAGGTAAAAGAAAAATGTTCTTTCAAGCTAAAGAATGATTCAACAAATAGTGAGAGACTCTTATTAAATTTTAGGAAGAAATGCTTGCAAATATTTTCAGTATGTTACTTAGAGTATTAAGATACAAATGAGCACATAGCGGGTAACGAGCCCTGGATCCTCTGGCCTTGTCTTTTTTCTTGAGGTAGGATCTCACTATGTAGCCCAGGCTGGCCTTGAGTGCACAGCGATCCTCCTGCCTCAGCCTCTTGAGTTCTGGGATTACAGGCATGTGCCACCACGCTTGGCCAGATAACTACTTTTAAAAACCTGATGACACATACCTGTAATTCTGGCTTTCAGACGCTGAGGCAGTAAGATGAAAGATTCAAGCCCATCCTGGGCAACTTAGCAAGACCCAGTCTCAAAATGAAAAAAAAGAAAAAGGACCGGGGATGTAGCTCAGTGCAGAGGCCCTGGGTTCCATGGCCAGTACGGAAGGTAAATCAATAAACAGTCGGAGCCTGAGGGATGGGAAGCTGCTTGGCCTTCAAAGACTCTGTGGTCAGCAGGAATTCCCAGAACCCAGTTCGGGAAACCAAGGTTGCTAAAGTCCAACCGGGTGAGGCAAGAGAGTGCCTCTGCTTCCCCAACCCAAGCAGAAACCATCTTGGATAGTCCAGGGCGAATCCAGGTGGCAAGGGACAAACATACCTGCAACACAGTCGCTAGGTGACTTGGAAACGCTTTCCTATATTAGCATAGGAAAATCACGCCCTGAAGTGGAGACAAAGAGCCAAGGAGGCCATGAGGAAGAACAAACCCTGCCTCTGCAGATGATGACTGATGCAGAGACACCGGGCCAGCTTCCTTCCTGCCCCCGGTAGTGCTGCCTCAGCGTCCATGGAGAGGAGAGTGCAGGGGGACACGGTGCTGGGAACACTGCCTTCACAAAATGCCAGATGCTGGGTAATTTGTAAAGAGCACAAATTCAGGCCAGGCATGGTGGTGCCCACTCGTAATCCCACTGTGCTGGGAGGCTGAGGCAAGACGATTGAACGTTTGATCCCAGCCTGAACAGCTTAGAAACTTAGAGCTTTTCTAAAAAGTAAAGGGCTGGGGATGTAGCTCAGTGTGAAGGCCCTGGGTTCCAGCCCCAATACTGCATAAATAATTTAAACGCCTACCTGGTACACCCCACAGTGGAGGTTAAATACCACCACATGGCACCTTGGGGACACAACCCACACCTAGATGACAAGACCCTATCCCATTCATGAGGACAGAACCCTCCTGACTCAAACCACAGAGCCAGGAAAACTGAGGCACACCCTTAAACACAAGCCCTGAATGCATCAAATTGTTTCCAATAACTTGATTGTATCCCAGGGTGAAGCTCGAGAACATTGGCAGTTATACAAAAATAGTCAGCTTCCAGAAAGGCAGAAATATTCAGCTTCCACTAAAGGCAAAATTTGAGGATGACTTGGCAAGAATTGGTACAGAATTTCTTTTTCCTTAAATGTTTGGTGGAATTCACCAGTAAAGCCATCTGGGCCTGGAGGTTTTTGGGTTTCCTTTTGTTTTGGGGTGGGCAGTGGGCATGGAAGCCAGGGCCTCCTGCAGGCGGGGCAAGTGCTCTACACAGAGCTGCACCCTGGCCCTGGGCCTGAAGTTCTCTTTGTAGGAGAGTTTTGAGCTACTTTTACCTAGGACTCAGTTATTTGTGCCTTCTTGAGCAGGCTCTGGTGATTGGTGTCCTTCAAGACAGTTGTTCATTTTATCTAAGGTGTCGTTCAGTGTCATAATTTTGCTCCTGATTATCTTTTTAATGTGTGTAGACTCCAGTGATGTTCCATTCCCTTTCTTCTCCCGTGCGAGAGACTGACTCCAGGGGCTCCTCACTGATTGTTATATGCCTGGTGGCTTGATTGGACAAAATGTTGTGAATTTTGCCCCTTTTTTTTTCATTAGTAGGGATTAAACTCAAGGCTTTCACACTGGCTACATCCCAGTCCTTTTGTTATTTATTTATTTATTTATTTAGGTACTGGGGATTGAACTCAGGACCTTGTGCTTGCAAGGCAGGCTCCCGAACCACTGAGCTAAATCCCCAGCCCACCTTTTGTTATTTATTTTGATACACGGTCTCAACTAAATCACTAAAATGTCCAGGCAATCCTCCTGTCTCAGCCTCGCAGAGTGCTGAGATTACACTAGATCCTTGATTTACAAACTGAATTCATTCCAGAGGGCTGGATGTAACTCAAGTTGGTCAATTGTCTTCAAATTCTCTCTCTTGTATAATTTTAGGCCACCCTTGGTTCCAGGCAGACCTCAGTGTCCTGAGAGAGACACTGGGCCAGGATTCCTCAGGAAAGGATGTTGTAATGTTCCTTCCAAAACTCTTTAAGGGTTATATCTGTATCTGAGAACATCTGGAAGCACAAGTGGCCAGTATGGAGGTTGTAACTCAAGACTTTGTTCCTAAGTTAAAACTAAAATTCCAATCATAACCCAAGTTATGTCAGGCCAGTCTAAGTCAAGGGTCTACTGTATAGCCTGCAGCTCAATGCCCAGCGTCTCTCCAGTTCATTTTATGAGGATAGCATTGTCCTGATACCCAAGCCCAGTAAAGCCATCACAAAAAAAGAAAACAACAAATAAATATCGCTCATAAGCATAGATATAAAATTTCTGAGTAAACTTTTAGCGAGTAAAATTTAACAGTATTTTTTTTTTAATCATGTTGTTTTTTTGTTTTTTTGCTTTTTTTTGGTACCAGGGATCAAATTCTGGTCCTTGCAGTTTTGAGGCAAGCTGTGGAACCACTGAGCTAAATCCTCGGCCCAATTTAACAGTATTTTAAAAATAATGCATCATGCCAGATTAGTGACCCATGTCTGTAATCCCAGCTACTAGGGATGCTGAGGCAGGAGGATTGCCACGTTTGAGGCCAGCCTGGGCAATTAATCAATATCATCTTAAAAAAAAAAGGAGAAGTCTGGGGATGTAGCTCAGAGGTAGAGAGCATGCTGGGTTTGAGCCCCAGTACCTTCCCTCCTCACAAACGTGGAAGAAAGTGAACAGTGGGGTGTGGTGGCACGTGACCATGATCCCAGCGTTTGGGAGGCTGAGGCAGGAAGATTGCTGTTAAAAAGTGGGGGTGGACACTGTCTACAAATGGGGGCTGGAACTGTGCAGTGGGCAGCTGAATCCTGGGTGAGCTGGAGAGAATCTCACATTTGTGGAGTGCAAGGCCCAAGATACGGATGTCAGTTCTCCTAGTTAACTTCTCTCAGCTCATGAGCTGAATGCAATTTCAATCAAAATTCCAGTGGGATTTTTTTTTTAATGCTACTTGACAGGAAGATTTTTAAATTATATGAAAGTCAATGTTATGACTAGGAAAAGGAGTTTTGTAAGAATAGAGAACAAAGCAGAGAATGAAAATGAGAGCGTGTCATAAAGACAGAGGAGTTGAAAACTTGCCTTATTGTACAAGAATAGAATGGTAGAAACAAATAGCTTCCCGAAATTGACCTGTGTATTTATGGAAATTCTTTTTTTTTTTTTTGAGACAGGTCTTGCTGTGTAGTTCAGGCTGGTCTTGAACTCCTGGCAATCCGTGCCCAACTCCACCATTTTTTTTTCCAGTACTGGGGATTGAACTCAGGACCTTCCGCTTGTCAGGTAGGCGCAGTGGCACTGAGCTACATCTCCAACTTCATCATTTTCTTTTTTTTTTTTTGGTACTGGGGATCGAACTCGGGTCCTTGCACTTGCGCAGCAGGTGGCGAAACCACTGAGCTAAATCCCCGGCCCCATCATTTTCTTTAAAAACACATACATGGGCCCTGGGATTTAGCTCAGTGGTTTCGCCGCCTGCTGTGCAAGCACAAGGACCCAAGTTCGATCCCCAGTACCAAAAGAAAAACCAAGAACAACAACAACAAAAATAAAAACACACACACAAGGCTGGGGATGTAGCTCAGTGGTTCCACCACCTGCCTCACAAGCGCAAGGTCCTGAGTTCGATCCCTGGTATTAAAAAAAAAAAAAAAAACACAACAAAGATAAAGTAATGTCTTTGTGGCTGTGTGTGTGTGTGTGTGTGTAAAGGAGTTTTAGCCTTTTCCATATATAATGTTACTTTTTTTACAAAGGGACCATATGGCTTATTAGTTGTACAGTTAAAATTTATTAATATGAATTAAACCATGCGAAGCTAATTAAGTTCACTTTCTCAGACTGCACAGTTTGCTACCTCAGTATATCAGAGACAGCCAGGTGCAGCAGCACAACCTATAGTTCCAGGTCCTTGGGAGGCTGAGGCAGGAAGGCTGCTTAAGCTCAGGAGTTTGAGCCTGGGCAACACAGAAAGATCCTGTCTCTTTTTTAAAAAAATCAAGGAAAGTAGAATATCTATAGGAAAACATTATAGGAGTGCGGAGATTTAGCATGGCTAACATTACACACATTTTGATATTTTGGAATAACGGCTAATTTTGTTGTTTAACCATCTTTTCCCAGCCAAAAATTATTCAAAATTCAAGTACTGTACTTGGCAGCATAAAACCAATCTATAAAACCAATGAGGCCCGGGATTTAGCTCAGTGGTTCTGCAGCTTGCCTTGCAAGTGCAAGGACCCGAGTTCGATCTCCGGTACCAAAAAAACCCCTGCACAAACAAAACCCAATGAGGTTTCGAGCTAGGCTTGGTGACATACACCTGTAATCCCAGCACTCAGGAGGCAGAGGCAGGAAGATTGTCACAAGTTCGTGACCCATGGCCTCCCTCTGCTATACAGTGATACCCCATCTCAAAAATAAGAACAAACAAATGAAAAAAAAGAAAAGAAACAAAACAAAATCAGGTTTTGAACGCATGTATGTAATCCCAGGATTCCTGGAGGTTGAGGCAGGAGGATCACAAATTTGAGCCCAGTCTAGGCAACTTAGTAACTTGGTGAGACCCTGACTCAAAAAATAAAGGGCTAGGGCCAGGGATTTAGCTCAGTGGTTCCGCTGCCTACCTCGCAAGCGCAAGGATCCGAATTCGATCCCGGTACCAAAAAAAAAAAAAGGGCTAGAGATGCAGCTCGGCCAGAACACCCCGTGGTCAATCCCCAATACTACAAAAGAAAAAAAAAATCTATGTTTTGAAAAAAACAAAACAAGGACCCCCGCCCCCCCGCCATATTTTGATAATAAAATTGAAAAGCTCAATTGTACTATGATTCCCGCTCCTGATTGGCCAGACGGACTTTGAGGCCGGTGATCAAGGATGGGCCAACACTGCCCTCAAGTGGCTGTAATTCACATTGCAGGGATGCCCTTCTGTCCACAAAGTCTTTTTTTTTTAAGCTTTTTTGGGGGGGGCGGGGTACCGGGGATCGAACTTGGGACCTTGTGCTTGCAAGGCAGGCGCCGGAACCACTGAGCTAAATCCCGGCCCTGTCCACAAAGTCTTAAACCAAGGCTGTTTTCTTTTGGACATCCCTTGAAAGTAAAATGTTTTAGGCTTCTGATTTTTAAATTTTAACAAGAAACAATTTTTTAAAAACTCTTATCTGTTGTCATTACCAGTTTTGCGAAATAACAAGCATTTCTGTTGTTTTTTTGGTTTTGTTTTTTGAGACAGAGACTCGCTATGTAGTTCGGGCTGGCCTTGAACTCACTATGTAGCCCAGGCTGGGCTCGAACTCACAACGATCCTCCTGCCTTAGCCTCCCCGATGCTGGAATTACAGGCGTGCGCCACCCCACCTAGCTTTTTTGTTTTGTTTTTGTTTTAGTGTTGGTCGCTATTGTGACCCAAGGGGTCCTGATTCTGCCGTGATGCTGGGCAGGAGACAGAGGGCCCCCATACGGGACCAGAGTGGTGGTATTTGTCCACTGGCCCCAACCCCATTGGGCGGAAGCTGCCTCGTAGGCTGCCAGCTCCTCCTCTCTTCTGAGCGGCTGGTGTGTGGCTCTGCACCTGAGGTCTGGGGTAGAAATTTAAAAGTATGTGGCACGCACTTGGAACGACAAGCTCAAAGCGGCTGTCAGCCCGGAAGAGTTCGTCCCAGCCGTATCCGGAGGCTGAGGAAGGAAGACTACTATGAGTTCAAGGCCAGTCTGGACTACACAGGGAGACCCTGTCTCAAAAACCAAACCAAACCAGTTCCACAGAATGGTAAACATTACCCGTAACATTTCACCCCACAGTAAGTATATTCGCTTCAGATTGGACGCAAGGTACATTCCAGGACAACACAGTGATCTGAACTGGTTTTGGGAGTGGATTAGAGTGGGATGAGCTCCTGGTATCAAGTGATGTACACAGAGCGAGCGAGTGAGCAGCGGGGCGGTGGTCGCCCTCGGCTAGATGCCATCACGGAGCACGATGGCTCGCTTGCAAGAGATCCTACAGGCCATAAAATCCAAACTCCTCGTCTTATTTTTAAAAAATCACTGCATGTATGTATTTTTCCCCCTCTTTTCTTGGGGCACTGGGGATAGAACTCAGGGTTTTAAGCACTGAGCTACATGCTCACCCCATTCCCAGTTTTTTTTGGGGGGGACAGAGTCTCCCTATTTTGTAACCTTCCTGCCTCACCTTCCCAGGATGCTGGGATTGCAGCGTGCTGGCTGGCTTTGTTTTTTTTTCGGTATCGGGGATCGAACTCGGGACCTTGAGCTTGCAAGGCAGGCGGCGGGATCACTGAGCTAAATCCCGGCCCTGGTTTTCTTTCTTTAGCCGCTCATTTTAGAGGTGAGATTCACGGAAGGAGGCAGACGGAAGTGGAAACAGCTGCAGCAAAGCCAAATGAGAAGTGACTCAGGCCCGTGAGAGTCAGGAAATACCAGAGGTCTGGCAGAGCGCACGATTCGCGAATTCTCGCGGTAGGCGCCCTCCAGTTTTTCTCCTGCTAAAGGGCAGCCGGCTGCCAGATCTCGCGATATGTGGGCTTCCCTCAGCTCTTTTGCCTTCAACCAGTAACAAACGTGGCCGCGACGGCGGGGCTCTTCCGCCAGGTCGTGAGGTCAAGGGTCACGCAAAAGATGGCGGTGCTCAGGAATAGTTGAGGCGTGCAGTGGAGGATGGCTTTGGTGGCCCTGGGTCGCGTGGGGCGGCGGCTGAAGTGGTTGGGGCCCGGCCGCGGGCACTGGACGCCGGCCGGACGCTCGCGGAGCCGGCGAGAGGCGGCAGAGGCCGAGGCGGACGCGCCTGTGGTCCAGTACGTGGGCGAGCGCGCCGCCCGCACCGACCGCATCTTTGTGTGGGGCTTCAGCTTCTCGGGGGCGCTGGGGGTCCCCACCTTCGTGGTGCCGGGGTCCGGGCCCGAGCCCCGCGCCGGCTCTCGGCCGCCCCGCAGGATCCAGATCGTGCCCTACCGCCTGGAGCTCGACCAGAAGGTGCGGGGACGTGGGGAGGGCCGGCGGGCCCTAGCTGGTTGCGAGCCGGAGAGGGAGCCGTGTCAGAGGCCGCCGCCGACACCTGTGCGGCGACAGGAGCGGGCCACAGTGCTGCTGGACGCCGTCCCTTGTCTAGCATCCCCGGCAGTCGGCGGTCGTCGCCCCCATTATAGGGGAGGACAGGGAAGGACAGAGAGGCCAAGGCCAAGGTCCCCAGCTGGTAGCTGTGTGTATAGTGGGGCGCGCAGGTTGCCTCCACACGTTCCTTGTTTCTTTTTCTTTCTTTCATTGGGGTTTTGCCATCCGCAGCTCTTTTTATTATTTATTTATTTAGAGACAGGGTTTCTTCCCAAAGTTGCCCAAGCTGGGCTGGAACTTGCATTCTTCCTGCCTCAGCCTTCCGGAGTGCTGGGATTATAGGCACGCGCCATCACGATCCTCTGGCTCCAGGGGAGAAACATAATGGCAGAGGGTGTGAGGGAAGAAAGCTGCTTAGTTCCTGGCAAGCAGTCGGTTAGGTTCTGTTTCCTCTTTGTGGACTGGATGAGAATCCTGGTTCCTAGGGCGACCGTGGAGACTGAGAGAGACAGCGCGAGTCAGGCACGGAGTAAATGCTCAGTACAGGCCAGTTGCTGTGTTAAGTGCAGGGTTCAGCAAATACCCAGTGCTGGAACCCCGGACCCCTCCAGTCAGGTGACCCTGCGGGAACTCTTTTTCAGATTTCCTCTGCCGCCTGTGGCTACGGATTCACACTGCTGGCCTCCAGAACCAAAGACGTCACGAAAGTTTGGGGCATGGGGCTCAACAAAGACTCGCAGCTTGGATTTCACCAGAGCCGGAAGGATAAAAGTGAGCACTGCCCTGGGTCTCTGCTGCTACAGCGGAGCGAGATATGGGGGAGAGCACTTCCGGCTTCGGTGCCCACCTCGCTTAGCCTTCTGGCACAAGGGCAAGAGCTTGAGATTTGCAGGGGCCTGTTTGTCTCAGAACCCACAGCTCCCAGAGTGCAGTCTGGGGAGAAGTCAGTGAGGTCCTGAAGGTGGAGGCTGTGTTCCACATGTTTGAAACTTCTGTTGTAAAAATGTTAGAAATAGTAGACATTAGCCTGACCATATTTCTGAAAATAGACTGTTAGCTGGACATGGTGGTGCATGCCTATAATCACAGTACTCTGGGAGGCTGAGGCAGGAAGATTGCAAGTTTGAGCCCAGCTTAGGTACAGGTCAGTGTGAAGACCCTGGGTTCAGTACTCAGTCCTGCCCCCCCAAACTTGACTGTGAAGGTTAGAAATAGTACATATCCCTTTTGCTGGGGATTTAGCTCAGTGGTTCCGGCGCCTGCCTCTCAAGCGCAAGGACCCAAGTTAGATCCCTGGTACAAAAAAAAAAGTACATATCCCTTTTATTTGTCACATAAGGAAGAAATTACCCAGAAGTACATACTGGACAAACCTTTTTTTCCCCCATTCCCTGGTTCATTTGCAAATATGTCTTTGCATGATTTAGATCATAGTATATATTTTGTTTTCTGCTTTTTTCAGTTAATTCTTTTATCAGAAATGTCTTTTTGGGGCTGGGGATTTAGTTCAGTGGTTCCACTGCCTGCCTTGCAAGCGCAAGGTCCCGAGTTTGAGTGCTGGTACCAAACAAACAAACAAAAAAGAAATGTCTTTTTGTAAGTCAGTATCAAAGTCTTTACTAGCTGTAAGATGCTGCATTGAATTTATTTTTATTTATTTATTTACTTTTGGTACCGGGGATGAACTCAGGACCCACACTTGTGAGGCAGATGTGGTACTACTGAGCTAAATCCCTGCCCCGAATTTATTAGTAGCTTTGGACAGAACGGTGTGACAAGTTCCATAGACTGCCACCAGCTTCAGCTGTCACCAGCTCACACTGGTCATGTTTTATCCTTTTTCTCAACTTTTTGTTTGTTTGTTTCGGACAAGATCTTCCTGTGTAGTTCAGGCTGGCCTTGAACTCACTGTGTAGCCCAGGCTGGCTGTGAACTCATGGTAATCCTCCTGCCTCAGCCTCCTATGCACTGGGCTCGCAGACATGAGCCACCATGTTTGGCTTTCCCACTTTTTTCCCAGTACATTTAAAGCAGATGTCCATGTTATTAATTTCATTTATAAGTCTTCAGTCCATCCCTACAAATATAAGGACTCTTAATTCTGTGACGCTGGGGACAGAGCCCAGGGCTTCAGGCATACTGGAGAGGCATGGACCACCGAGCCACAGCCCAGCGCCACAGCCCAGCCCGGTGCTTAAGACCAGTGTGCTGTTGGCCTGAGGGAGTTGCCCCTGTCTGTCGTAGAGCAGGCTGGGCAGCATGGTCCTGTGCTGAGGCCCTGTGCTCTCCTCAGCCCGTGGCTACGAGTATGTGCTGGAGCCGTCGCCTGTTGCACTGCCTCTGGACAGACCCCAGGAGACCCGGGTGCTGCAGGTGGCCTGTGGCCGTGCGCATTCCCTCGTCCTGACTGACAGGGAAGGAGGTGAGGCGAGGGGAGGCAGGGGCACGGCCCAGCCCTGGGAATGGCCTCACTAACTCATCCTTCTGTTCTCCGAGCCTCTGGGAGGATGACAGCTGTGAGCCAGCTGCCACTGGGCCTTGTCTGGAATTGCAGCTGCTTGGCAGGCTGAGGCAGGAGGGTCACGAGTTCAACCTCGGCCTGGATGTGCTCTGTGGTGGGGCGCTTGCCTAGCGTGTGCAGGCCCCGGTGCCCATCCGGACACTGGGGACAGGACAGGGTCACCACGGGACAGAGTCCCCGAGCTGGGCAGTGCACAGTGCCCTTCCTGCTGCCTCAGAGCGAGCCATGTGCTAGTGACTGTGCAGTGGCCCAGCTCTCTCCGCAGGAGAGGCCCAGGGAGAGGCCGGCCTGGTGGAGGTGACTCCTACGTCTGTCCTCCGCCTGAGCCTCGGGACAGGAGGACCCAGGAGGGCACCCAGCGACAGGAGCAGGGAACGGGGTCCTCCCCACGGAGGCCGGGGTGCTGGGGACGAGACCCCAGGCAGGGATGAGTGGTGGCCAGGGCCCTCTCAGTCCCCTGATCTCAGAGCGTGGTGTGCTTCAGTCTTCAGCATGGGAAACAATGCCTACGGGCAGTGTGGCCGGAAGGTGGTGGAGGACGAGGTGTACAGGTGAGTCCCCAGGGGCAGCCGGGCATCGGCAGCGCCCCTGCCCATCACTGTGAGGGAGGTCCCCGAGGAAGGGCAGCCCATTCGCCAGCTTGGGAGGGGGAGCCTGAGGGGTGGAGCTTGTGGCCTGTAAGCCCCTTTGAGTGCCTTTTTGTAAATCTGTATTCCACCTAATCGACCAACTTCAGTGGTTTCCCTTTATTGCAGTCTTTTCATCTCGGTGCTTAACCTCCCACTAGCTTTTTGCGTCATGGCGCCAGATGCTGCTGCTTTTTTTTTTTTTTTTAATTAATTTTATTGGTACATTTTAGGTATACGATATGATGACATTCATCATTGGAAATGTGCACCTTTACATACTCTCTTGGTTCTTATTTTTCCCCCATTCCCCTGCCCTCCCTATTTACAAAGACTTTCTTAAAGTCGCCTTGGGTTGGGTTTCGTGTTCCTGTCCAGGCCCAACTCTGCCTTCCCTTGGGGCTGGCCCTGTGTAACAGCCACTCCTTCATCTCAGGGAGTCGGTGCAGAGGCAGAGCCCGTCTCCATCATCTCCTCCACCCCCAGATCCCTCCTCCCCTCCACAGTCTGTCTCCCTGTTCCCCTCAGCTGTCTTATTTTGCTCTTTATGCTTCGGGTTCCTTGTATTAGAGAAGCCGTGCATTATAGCCTTGAGGTGCGTGCATTTTCCTACAAGTGACTCAGCCTCTGCGGCAGGGTTGCGCTCTGCCTCTGCCCTGTCCGTGCATCTGCGAGGGACATGTCCGGCCGCGTCCAGGGTTTGTGCAGTTGTAAACCCGGCCCCTTGGGGTCACGGGGCCGTGATGCCCTTCGCTTCCGGAAGATGCTGCGAGGTAGAGCCACCTCTGATGCAGTCCCTGTGTTTGGGTGTGTGAGTTTTTTGACTGTCTCCCTTCTCTGTTTGCTTGGGCCGTAGTGAGAGTCACAGAGTGCACAGGATGCAGTACTTCGATGGCCAGGTGGTCCAGGTAGGGACGTGTGGGCCATGGCAGGTTTGTTTGGGCGAGTTCCAAGTTAAGTGAGTGAGAGCTCTCGGCCCGCCTCCCACAGGCCTGGGTTTACGCTGGGTGCTGGAGGGACTTGCAGTGAGATTTCAGGGGCAGGAGGCGTGTGTGGGAGGAAGTCAGCAAGCCGGCCGTGTCTTGGGCTCGTTGGTGCTGATGGGTCCAGGCTGGCTGTGTCTGTGGGCCAAGCCTGGCACACATGGGGCCCTGGAGAGCTCTCAGGTGAGAGCGTGAGCTCCTAGGCATGTGGGGCACCGAGGAGCCGGGCGAAGGCGCTGTTGCTGGAGCTCACAGGCAGGCAGGGACAGAGGTGGGGAGAAAGGCCTGACGTTCTCACGAGCTGCGTGTCCTTCGTCCCTGGCAGCGGGGCTGGTGAAGTGCCGGTCAGCAGGCACACGGTGGACAAGGCTGGCTTTAGCTGTGGCGTGGCGCAGTTGGGGAGCAGTGGGGGCTGCTGAGTAGACGTGGGGAGGGGGAGGGGGGCCATGGGTGGGGAGACCCTCGGGTGGGTGCCCAGTCCTCTGGTCCCCGAGTTTCATTGTTGTCCTGGGTCCCCAGGTCGCCTGCGGGCAGGACCACAGTCTCTTCCTCACGGACCGGGGTGAAGTCTACTCCTGCGGCTGGGGCGCCGACGGGCAGACAGGTAGTGCTTGTGCCCCGGATGCGTGCGGTCTGGGGCGTGTGACCTGAGGCTGTGTGCACTGTGGGGACCTTGCACACCTTTGGGGAATGCTGATCTTTTGTCCAGAAATGAGCCAAGAAAGCATCCTCAGCAGACCTGAAGTCCTGGGTTCTTTTTTCTTTCAGTACTGAGGATTGAGCCCAGTGCCTTTGCACTGAGCTGCAGCCCCAGCTCTTTTTTATTTTTTGAGACAGGGTCTTGATAAGTCTGGGTTGGCCAGGCTGCAATCCTCCTGCCTCAGCCTCCCAGGATGCTGGGATTATAGGCATGTACCACCATGGCTGGCTCCGGGGGGTTTTTTTTTTTTTTTGGTACCAGGGATCGAACTCAGGTCTTTGCGCTTGCGCAGCAGGCAGCGAAACCACTGAGCTAAATCCCCGGTCCTGGGGTTTTTAAAAATGTACCAGTCATGACTGTGTCCTTTTTTCTTCTCTGAGGACATGCAGATAAGGAAGGTGTGGGCACACAGGAACAGTTCAGGATTTCTGAGTTGATGTTTTGAGTGCTTCCAACTATGCCTGCCTTGTCGCAGGTCCCAGTAAGTTGGCAGGAAGGGTGAATAACGAAGTGTTTACTGCTTCGCTAGGTCTGGGTCACTACAATGTCACCAGCACGGCCACCAAGCTGGGCGGAGACCTTGCTGGAGTGGAGGTCCTCCAGGTGGCCACCTACGGCGACTGCTGCCTGGCTGTGTCGGCGGATGGAGCTGTGTTCGGGTGGGGAAACTCTGAGTACCTGCAGCTGGCGTCCATCACAGACTCCACACAGGTACAGCACCCAGAGGCCAGCGCCAGGCAGTCCTTGCCAGGCCAGAGCTCAGGGCACAGCTCAGCCCAGGCTGTTGTAGCAGAGCTGCTTCCTGGCCTTGCTCCAGGGCCCAGATGGGCTGCAGTGAAATGTGTCCTCCCCTGCATGTGTCCCCCAGAAAGCCTTCAGTGTCTCCAAGAGAGAGACAGCCCAGCGTGGTGGTGCACGCCTGTCACCCCAGCACTTGGGTGGCTGAGGCAGGAGGGTTGCTGAGAATTCGAGGCCAGCCTGGGTACACAGCGAGACCCTGGAGATGAAGCCCCAAGACAAACTGAAGTCAGCTGATGCTGTGGGAATAGCTTTCCTTGGCCAGAAGTGCACAGTGGCTCTGCACTCCTTGGAGCCAAAGCAGAAGGCAGTGTAACCCAGGGTTTCTCTGATGAGCCGTGGGTGTGTTCAGAAGGGAGCTGCTTCCCCTCTCCCAGCACCTGGGGACACGTCTGGTGGTCTTCCTGTCATGTCACCGTGATCTGTTGCTTCCTGGTCGGTGACCCCAAGACCTGGTGGGTTAAACCCCATGCACTTCTCAGATCCCAGGGCCCAGCAGTGCTCAGCTGGGTGTTGTGGCTGTGAGTCCCTGAAGTTACTATCACCTTAGGGTTCTGCTAGGAGGAGGGCCCTGTGCCGGGCGGGCCGGGGGGCACCTTCCTACGTCCCCCCCAGCACGGAGAGGGCCGGCCCCTACGTGTTCCCCTTCAGTCCTGCACGTGACAGCCCCTTGCTTGGGCTGGAATTATTCCCCACAGTCAGGTCACTAGGTCTGGCCCTAGCACAAGGGGGGATCACGCGGCAGACTTGAGTCATGGGGAGCTCTCTGGGAGAGGCTGATGTGGTCTTGGTTTTGCCTTTGCTTTTTGTGGTGTTGAGGATGGAACCCAGGGCCTTCTCACTGGCTACTTTCTCCTTTTTTATGTTTTATTTTGAGACAGGGTCTCACTAAATGCTGAGTGACCCAGGCTGAGCTCGAATTTGCAGTCCTCCTGCCTCAGCCTCCTGAGTGCTGGGATTATAGGCATCGCCACCACACCGTTTGATGTGAATTTGGAGTGACAGCCACCTCCTCTGCTAGCCCAGGAGACACCCAGGACTGTCCAAGGGTGGGAACCGGGTCCCTCGCTTGTGCTGCAGCCCCTCCCCGTGTTAGCTGCGCAGTGAGGGAGCAGGTTCTCCCTGGCCTCTGTCCTAACCGTTGACCGTCTCTGATGTAGGTCAGCGTCCCCCGGAGCCTGCCCTTCTCTGGAGTGGGGAAGGTGAAGCAGGTGGCCTGTGGCGGTACAGGCTGTGCCGTGCTAAACGGTGAGGCCCCTTCTGGCAGTGACCGGTGTGCAGTGCAGGACAGAGGTGGGGACGAGGTCAGGGCTCCCAGGCCAGTGTGGGGGACGGGAAGACAGCGGCATGCTGTGTGGGGACCTCAGGCATGGGCACGAGCCACTTCATTCCTCTCCTCCAGCTGGAAATAAAAGGCACTGAGGCCAGAGGGTCACAAGTTCAAGCCCAGCCTGAGCAGCTTAGTGACTTTGTGTGACTCTGTCTCAAAGTGAAAAAAGAAAAGAAAAAGAAGGAAAAGGCAGGTAGATCTTAGATACTGAGGCCCACGCCCACCTATTGTCACCATTGAGGATCACATTGATGTGGGGAGGTTGAGCCTAGGGCCTTGGTGTCCTGCTCTATCCGAGGCTGGGCAGCTGGGAGAGCCCTTGCCTGGCCTGTGTTCGGCCCTGGGCTCGGTCTCCTGCACTCGGGCCTGGTAAAGTCCTAAGAGTCTGGCCAGAGATTGCTTGTGTGTTTGGCGTGGTTTTCTGAGCAGTGTGCCACTTAGAGCTATCGGGAGTTTTCCTGAGTCCATGGGGGTTTTCTGGGTGATTTTTGAACTGGCCCCCGGCTCTCTGTGCCTCCTGTCAGGATGTGGGAAGTTTGTGCCCTGAAGCTGGCTAACTGGCCAGACAGACTGCAGGCGAGCATTGGAGCAGGACAGAGAGGATTATTTCAAATCCCTGTCAGTGCGTCATGGCCATGCCAGGGAAAACTCCCCAGGGCTACATGGATGTAACGGGAGTGGGTGGCACGGTCTGCTTTCTGGCGGGGGAGGGTTCCATTGGGTCTGACTTGATGGCTGTTGTTTTCCTGTAATGCAGAAGAAGGCTCCGTTTTTGTCTGGGGCTACGGAATTCTTGGGAAAGGACCCAAGCTTGTGGAAACTGCTGTCCCAGAAATGATTCCACCCACGCTCTTCGGCCTGACGGAGTTCAGCCCAGATGTCCAGGTTTCCCGAATTCGATGTGGACTCAGCCACTTCGCTGCCCTGACCAGTAAGTGACCGGGCCATGGGCTGCTCCTGGCATCCGTCTGTCTGTCTGTCCAGTGAGTTGGCACTGCGGGGAGATGCAGAAGTTGCTTGGCTTGAGGTTGTAGAACATGAGCTTCTTTTTCATCCTGGAATTTGGTTTTCAGTTCCTTTGGTTTGTGGTTTGGCCAGTGTGGCCGTGAATGGGCTCAAGTGGGCACGGGTTGGTGGCAGGAGAAGGGTAGGGCCAGGGCCAGGGGAAAGCGCTAAGGTTTGGCACATCCATGGGTGGGGAGTGAAGAAATGAGTGTGTAGGGCTGGGGATGTAGCTCAGTGGGACGCTCCTGCCTCGAAAGCGCAAGCGCAAGGTCCTGAGTTCGATGCCCGATACCTGGTCTTCCTGGGTCCTGTGCAGGTCACACTGCTGATCTCCGTCACTGGAACAGAGTGTGGCATTAGTTGCACTTTTGTGACCCTCAAGTAAGTTAGCTGTGTCTTGCCATTGAAGAGTCCATCTGCCTCATGCTGAGTGTTCTCTCTGGGCATCTGGGCCACACAGTCCGCTTGGGCTTGGGCTGTCCCCCTTTGAGTCCTGGGTCCTCTGCTCCATGAGGCCCGTGCCTAGGGCCCGACCTCTGCTGGGACTGCGAGCGCCCGGCCACAGCAGCTCCACCACATGCAGGGGGGTCTTCAGTCTTGCGGGTTTTTAACGTTCTTTTTTATTTAATTTTTTTCTCTTTACTTATTTTTTGGGGGCTGGGGGTTGGACCCAGGGCCTGCACATGCCAGGCAAGTGCTACTCCCCTGGCCCCTCTTTTATTCATCTGCTCATTTTGGTGCTGGGGATGGAGCCGAGGGCCTCACGCATCCTAGGCGAGCACCCTGCCGCTGAGCTACATCCACAGCTGGTTTTTATTTTTTAGTTTAAGTTGTTTTCTTTCCTTTTTTTTTTTTTTAAATAGGGTTATTTAGTGCGTGGTTTTAGAGGTTGTAAGGCCGGGAGCCAGTGTTGCTCGGTCCTGGTGATGGCTTCCTGCCTGGCAGAGTCCCGGGTGGCCTGGCATTGAGGCAAAAGCCCGAGAGCACCCGAGTCCGAGTCTGTGTTTTGTTTTTATGGTGAATGTTTGATGCCTGCTTACCCCCAAGCAACCCACACACCATGCCCTCGGTCAGCCCTGCTCTCCATAGCCCCCAGTGGCTTCTGGACCACAGGAGGGGGATCTGCTATTCCCTGTGATGGCCCAATGAGAGGGGCCTTGCAGGGTCGGTTCTGCCCCTCTGTGAGCGTTTGCTGTTCTCTCTGCTTCCCACACCTGAGCCTCGTGCCAGGCTGCGGGTGGAAGGTCCAGGCCACGGCGGGGACTTGAGCTGGGGCCGGGTTAGGGGACTGCTTCCCAGAGCCCTGGCCGGCGGTGTGTCCTGCCACAGCTTAGTCCGTTTTCTGCTGCTGGGACAGAAGACCTGGGGCTGGTGATTTCTAGAGAAAAGAGCTTTTCTTCGGCTTGCAATCAGGGAGGCTGGAAAGTCCCCAGTGGGGGAACTACGTGTGTGGAAGAGAAGCACAACTCCCGAAGGACAGCACGGGCCTCTTTGTGAGGGCGGAGCCGTGACCTGATTTCAGGGCCCACCCCTCTTGGCTCTGGGACGGTGGGGACCAGGTGTCCATCCCAGGAACTGTGGGCCACAAGCCAAACTGAAGCCATGGCATAGCTCACTTTCAGAGCACCATGGCCTCCTCTTTGGGCGCTTCTTAGGCTTCGTAGCCGCGTGCTTGTCGGTTTGATCATTTCTTTATTTGTAGCTCTTGGGCTGGCTCAAGCCCTGTCAACGTCCTGTCCCCAGCTCCCAGAAAATGCGCAGACCTGTCAGAGTCAGGACCCAGTAACTGTCACCTGACCGAGTGCTCCCGAAGGTGGAAACCCACACAGGGAATAGCAGACCACTCTCCTGTGGTCCAGAAGCCCTGGTGGGGGATGTGGAGGGCAGGGTTGACGGATGGCACGGTGTGCATGTTGCTTGAGGGTGAGCAGGCGCCGGGAAGCTGACTCTCCGGGGAGATGCGCTCTGTGCAGTCCCTACGCCTCTCTCCTTCCTTTGCAGACAAAGGTGAGCTGTTCGTGTGGGGCAAGAACGTCCGCGGCTGCCTGGGGATCGGCCGCCTGGAAGACCAGTATTTCCCATGGAGGGTAAGGACTGTCAGGCCTGGTGGCTCACCTGATGGCGGCCGCCGGCGACACGGGGCTGCAGGGACCTCACGGGCACTGGCCCTTCACTCGGCGAGGTCCGCTCCCTTCTGGGCCGGCTGAGGGCACAGCGGGAGGGATTGGCCCACCCAGTGTTCCTCGGGATGGGACCAGGGGCAGGGGGACAGGAGCCCGGCAGGTGTGGGGGGTTGGGAGAGGGTGCGGAGCCCATGCCAGGAACTGCAGAGAGCAGCCTGCTGGCTGTTCCGTCAGACAGGGATCCCGGCTTCCCCAGGGGCAGGGCAAGGAGCCCGTTTCAGCCACAGTCCCAGCACTCGGGAGGCTGCGGCAGAAATATAAATTTGAGAACGAAGGTATCTCATTTCACACTCAGAAGGGAAAGAGGTTCGTTCTCAAATTGCAGTTCATCTTAGCATTGTTTACTAAGTCAGGCCTTCAGGTTATTCTAAGAGAAGTTATTTGTTCTTCCTGAATACAGAACATCTGTGCGTGGTACAAGTGTGTTATGGAACACAGGTTTCTGCCGTCTGGGCCTTGTTCCAGAGGCAGCCAGGGTCCTGCTTAAGTTCCCTTCTGGGCACCATCTCTGCCAGGAGTGTGTGCACCTGTGTGTGTGTGTGTATGTGTGTTTGTGTACATATGTATTTTTATGGGAGGCTCGATGATGTGTTTTGAAAATTATGAAATTTTCCTTCCTTCCTTCCTTCCTTCCTTCCTGTCTGTATTGGGCATTGAACCCCAGAGCCTTTGCACTCAGCCACATCCCCAGTACTTTTTCTTTTCTGTTTGACACAGGGTCTCACTAAGTTGCCCAGGCTGGGCTCAAACTTGCAATCCTCCTGCTTCAGCCTCCCAGAGTGCTGGGATTATAAGTCTCTACCACTATGCCCAGTGTGAAAGGCATTTCTTTTTTTTTTTTTGGTACTGGGAATTGAACTCGGGTCCTTGTGCTTGTGAGGCAAGCGGCAGAACCACTGAGCTAAATCCCCAGCCCAGGCATTTCTTAAGAGTACTTGTAAAAATGCAAAGACTTGTGTAATTTAGATAATACATGAACCTTTCAAAGCCCCACTGCTAACGGTCCTGGAACACTGTGTTTTAGGGACTGTTTCTGTCAGCCCTTCACTGTCTGCTGCTTCTCCAGATCTCAGCAGGCCCAGGCTCCCTTACTAAACACTGCAGATACACTCTGAGAGAGCAAGTCAGAATTTTGGGAGGCTTGGTATGTAATCCAGACAGGCCTTGAACTTGTTATCCTCCTGCCTCAGCCTTCCAGGGTGCTGGGATTACAGGATCATGCCTGGCTGAAGTGGAGGCTTGAAGCTGTTAGAAGTGCGTTGCCCTTGAGTCTCCTGCCCAGCGACACTGGGGCTGCCCTGCCCCTTGACCTGGGGATGGCGGTGTGGAGGAAGTTGGGCTGCTGGCCCTCAACGAATTCCGTCTTCTGTGCTCGTCGTGTCCTCGCTGTGTTTGAGGGGAGCTTGGGAAACTGGAAGCAGCAGGGTCCCTGGTGGTGCCCTGACAAGGGTCCTGGCTCAGCCTTCATTTCCGCAGACCAGAGCGTGTCACCCTCCCAGGCGACACAGGGAGGTTGGCCACTGGGCAGGGTGCAGGGCTGGCACCCCTGTGGCTCAGAGTGTGCCTCTCCGCTCCCACTCGCTATGTTCCTCTTGGCCTCGTGCTGCCCGTGTGCCCTGGGGAGGACACCCAGCCGTCCTCCTTCCCCTTGCGCACCTGGTGAGCCCTGAGGTTTGTGCTGGTCCTTTGTCCTCTCGTCCCCTCTGGATTGGGGCTGGAGAGGTTGGGTGAAGGGAAGGTGTACCAGGCGAGGTGGCCCTTGAGTGCTGAGAGGGCGCAGGGTTGGAGCACGGGCCCTGCCCTCCTCCTTCTTGGCTTCCTGGGCACCAGGAGGTGAGCGGCTGTGCCACCCCACTGCTGCCATGCCCCTTGGGACCATGGGAACGTGTAGGGACCGCTATGGGTCACTCTCAGGCCTGCTGCAGCCCTCTCCTTCCAGGAGCCCTGGGGATGGATGTGCTGCTCGGTGAGACCAGGCCAATCCGCGGCTTTCTGGCTCCCCTGTGACCCAGGCTGGGCACCAGGGACAGGAGTGGGGCTGTGAGCGGCCTCCTCGGAGGGTGCAGTGTGGACTCGAGGGCTGGCCCCACACTGGCCCAGCTCTGCTGTGTACTGGGCTTCCCCGTGAGGACCTCGTGGGAGGCCTCTGACTTCCAGCTCCCCTCACACGGCCACCACCATGGCCCTGGATCTCCAGGGCCTCGGCACAAGCAAGCAGGGTGCTGTGCAGTCAGGAGGCCTCCCAGGCCTGGCCACCCCTACCCACCTCTGTTACCCAGGGACGATTGGGCGGCGCCTGCAGCTCTGCACCCCCAGTTCTGCCGTCTTGTGCCTGCAGAGGGTGGCCACTTGCTTTAGGGCCTGGTCGCTGTGGAGAATAAGCTGCCCCTCTCGGAGGGTCGCTCGGGTGACATGGAGACCTGATTGTGCAGCTGTCCCCGCGGAGGTCAGGGAGCGCGGATTGGCAGAAAGAGCAGGGCTGACCCTTCTGACTTGGATGCAGCCCTGAGCCGGAGCCGCCAGGGGGAGCCAGAACCTGCCGAGCGCCCTCCCAGAGGCCTCAGCGCTGCTGTTGACCTGGCTGGTGCAGAGGCAGAGAGGCCCATAGTGCTTTGGGCTCTAGGGGCCAAGCCACTCGGGGACAAGGACATAGGTGCTGAAGGGCCGAGGGTGGGGCCCAGATGCATGCCGAGCCAGGCACTCTCCCGAGGGAAGGTAAATACTGTGTCCCTAATGGCCCGGGTAGTTGCTAAGGCCCACCTGCGTGTCACCACGGTGGCAGCACGTCTTGCTGCTGCTGCAGGGCTACCTCGGAGCGCCCTCCACAGCGACGGGTGATCGTGTTTGCAGGGCGCTTTCTGTGACAGGTTCTGCTAAGGCTGTGTGTTTGGGGAGCGGGAGTGGTGTGGCCCGAGCCCTCCCCTCCGTTTGCCTGGTAGCCCCGAGTCCCTAACAGCCTGGTCTCCCCAGCCAGAGGTGTGGAGGGAGGGGGGGCAGCGTCCCCCACTCTGCACTTCCAGGCCAGGGTGCCTGGCTTAGCGCTCAGCAGGCTGCTCAGTGGGCACTGTGCCCTTGCCAGCCCTGAGGCCACCGGGTTGAGTGCTGCCGCTGAGGGAGGACGGTGGGGTTGGGTCTGCTCAGTGGGGCAGGCATCTGTGTCCTAGTGTGGGTCTGAGGGCCCAGCCACGTGGGGCACTGCTTTCACACTTGTCACTTAGGAAGAGTGAGAGGGGCATTCATCTGCCTTTGCATCAAGAACCTGTAGAAGGTTCTTGAGGTTCTTGAGGTCAGGTGTGTGTGGTAGTGCACGCCTGTAATCCCAGCACGCTGAGAGGCTGAGGCAGGAGGATTGTAAGTTTGAGCCCAGCCTGGGCAACTTGTCCAGCAGACTGTCTCAAAATTAAAAAAAAAAAAAAAAAAGGGCCAGGGATGTAGCTCAGTGCACAGGCCCAGGGTTTAGTCCCTAGTACCCCACCACCACCACACGCACACACACTGAGGACCCCCTGTAAGGCCATGAGGATGCAGTTAGTTTCCAGCTGAGAGGGAGGCAGACTTGGGCAGAAGATGGCAGGGTGGCATGAGCTTTCCCCACCTCTCATCACAGCCGTGTGGATGCTTGTGCCCTGGTCCTGGGGACAGTCATGGTGACCTGTAGAGGGGACAGAACGCCCTGGAGAGCAGTTGCCCAAAGGCTCCACTAGCTCCAGTCGCCATGGGGCAGGGCATCCTGCTGGGCCTTCAGGACATGTCCGCCCAGATGGGCAGAGTGGGCGCAGTGCATCGAGGCCCTGGTGTGGTCTGAGACACAGCCAGGATTTGAGGCCCCAGTGGGGTTGGGGGTGAAGGGACTGGAGCCACCAGGCAGGAAGGAGTAAGGGCTCCTGAGCTGCTCCAGGAGCTCGGGCAGTGTCCCCAGCACCTGGCCCAAGGGTGTGGCCCTGGAACAGGCACAGGCCAGGCTGTGCATGCAGCCCAGTTGGGCTCTCAGGAGAGCATGAGCAGTCGTGGCCGCTGTGGGTGGCAGGGAGTGGACTGCCGGTTGCAGGACTGCTGCCGCTGGCCCGGTGGACATCCAGCCTTGGCTCAGGGCCTGGGTGCTGATGGGCAGCCAGGCCACCCGCCTTGCAGCGAGCTTTCTCCCTCATGCCTGCGTGGCACCGGGATTTTCTTCCAGGTGACAATGCCCGGGGAGCCTGTGGACATGGCGTGCGGTGTGGACCACATGGTGACGCTGGCCAAGTCCTTCATCTGAGTCCCCTTCCTAGCCTGCTCCAGGCTGGCCCTGGCCTGAGCCACAGCAGCAGTGACACAGCACAGTCCGCCTGGGTGGCCCTGTGTGCTCGGTCTCCTGATGCCCTCGGCGGGTGCTGTGGGGAGTCATGGGCACATGGCCCCTCCTCCTGCCCAGGGAGTGACCCAAGCGCTCAGCACACGGGATGGCTGCCCACAGTGGCCCCGCTCTGGAGCAGTCGAGGCCACTGCACTGCTGGTGAGGACAGCTGGCACCAGTCACCCTATCTGGTGACACATGCTGGTGTCCCTTCCCTCCTGGAATGCCAGTCTCTGTTGGTCTCAGAAGGTGGCCTCGCCACACTGCTCAGGAAGGCATTTGTCTCTGTCACGGCGAGCTCAGTGTGTGCCTCAGGCTGGGGCTTTCATCCTCCCCTGCTCGCCACCGTGCCTGGTTACTGCCATCCTCAGGTCCCCTGGTGGACCCAGCAGCCAGAAACTCTGTGAGGAGCTGCAGTGTGTGCATGGCTGCCTCGCCCGCGGCCTGGTCGGGCTCTCAGGACCCTGTGAGGCTGAGGAGCCCCTACAGGAGGAAGCTTCAGGCCCGACACAGCTGTGGAGGCCTGGCTGGAGCCTCAGCCATGGACAGGAAAGATCCTAAGTTGTGAAAAACATTTGAGTCAGAAACGTAACTTATCTTTTCCTTTATAAACAGTGTTTAAGAATCTCTTTTGGAATAAAGTCTATTTTCTACTGGCTTAGGAACTGAAGTGGTCTTTTAAAATTTTTACTTGAGCCAGGCATGGTGACACACACCTTCAATTCCAGCACTCGGGAGGCTGAATCAGGAGAATCACTGCAAGTTTGAGGCCCACCTGGGTTACACAGTGAGTTCAAGGCCAGCCTGAACTACATAGCGAGGCCCTGTCTTAAAAGAAAATTTTGTTTTTACTTGATCACTGAGAGAGTAGCTTTCTAAAAGAAGGAGCTTGGTAAAGAGACAACTAGAAGCCAGTGAGGGCCGCCATGGAGGACAGGACTGTCCATAAGTCTCCTGTTCCTGAGACCCGCCACCAACTAGGCCCATGCACCACCTGCTGTGCCCAGTTCATCCTGAGCAGACTGGTGTGGTCTCAGGTGCTGGGACTGCGTGTCATTTAGGGTCCTGTGGTGACAGCAGTCCCTGGTGGGCAGCTCATCCAGGGCAGAAGTGTGAACACTGAGTAAGATGGCCGTGGAGAGGCAGTGGGACAGGGGGCACGGGTCACTGTGATAAAAATCCCTGGGGACGGAAGGGTGCAGACGGAAGAGGAGAGGTTCCCCTGGCAGGTCCCAGCAGCTCGGCCGCTCGGCTTCATGCTGGGGAGGGCCTGGCAGAGGAGGTGCTGGCTTCATGGCCGAAGGGACACGGTGGGGACAGCAGGGGCCAGATGTCCCAGAGGCCACACCTGCGACCTCACCTCCACCAGCCCCAGCGTCGAGTCACTACTGGGCTCGTATGATGAAGGTGGGGTCTGTGTGATTCGTCACCCGAAAAGCCCCGGTTCTGAAGGGCGAGCGCCATGGGGGACATTTCTGCTCCACTGGTGACACAAGGTGTTAGGGTGGAGCCAGGGGTCCTGCAGTGACACAGCCAGGTTCCCACAAATGGAAAGCTCATTTCCCTTCCGGTCCTGTGGTTGGTGGGCTCTGAAGTGGCCACAGCAGGACCAGGACACCTGGTAACTGCTGAGTGCGTGGCAGGGTGGTGGCTGGGGCCGGGCCTGGTCACACCCACAGGGGTTTTCGCAGACATAGCGGGTGGTGGGGCTCTGGAGTTTTTTCCCTTGCCACTACAGAGATTGGATCCAGAGTCTTCACACTGAGCTGCATCCCCAGCACTTTTTAAAATTTTGTATTTTGAGACAAGGTTTCACTAAGTTGCTCAGGCTGGACTCAATCTTGTGATCATCCTGCCTCAGCTTCCCAAGTGCTAGGATCACAGGCGTGTGCCACCACATCTGACCTCTCGACTGCTTTAGGAGTCAGGCCCTTGAGACGGCGGTGGGTGCTGTCCCTGGGAAGGATTCAGGGATTCTCAGGGACCCTGTTAGTTCCTGTGAGCCTGGCTGGCCCTGCAGCCTTGCTGGCTTCCCTTCTGGCCATGATTGTTCCTTCCACACCTGCCACCACTGGGGTGCCACGTGCCAGATGGTGATGCAGACAGGGCCGCCCCATCTTGGACCTCTTCATGTCCAAAACCATGAGCCAAATAAGCCTCTTTTCTGCTGGGGAGGAACTCGTGGTGAGCGCTTGCCCAGCATGTACAGGGGCCCAATCCTTAGCACTGCAAAAACCAAAATCTCTCCTTCGTAAAGTACTCAGCTTCAGGTGCTTTGTTATAGCAACAGAAAATGGACTAAGATTCCAAACCTCAGGAGTGACTAAGCCAGCACAGCTGAGCCAACTGCCCTCAAGTTCCCTGCCCCTGGAGGTTGTGCTATGTGAATAACGATGACCTGAAGCCACGAAGTTGCAGGCAACGTGTTCTGCAGTAGCAGGTGACAGACACTATCCCTCTCGCTCCAGGGGATTGTTTCTCAGACTGGGACTGCAATACCTCCAGGCCTTTTGTTTCCCCAACCCCACCGTGGAGAAAGGGGAAGAGAAGACCCTCAGATAAACCTACACAAAACCAGACAGTCATCAGCCAGTGTCATTTTTTCTCCTTCATTTTAATGAACACTTTACAAAGTACAAAATATACTGTCTTTTGGGGGGAACATTAGGTACTTTTTTCTCTCCATCATACAGTACGTGAATTTTGAAGGTTCTATGTTTGACAAAGAAAATAAGCGTGAGGGCCCCAGGGGTGGGCCAGGCCGGCCACTTGTCCCCTTCACCCAGGCCTGGGGGTTGACGCACCAGGGCTGCTGGTGGTGACCTGGACATGGCACGCCAGGTGCAGGCGAGGGGGCCGAGGGCAGGAGCACCCCGCACCCCTTCCACCCCCCCATCTTAGGATAACGGAAATGATTTTGGCATAGAGCAAGAGGGCTTGGGGTTATTTCTCATCTCACTCCCTTCCTGTTCTGGAGCCAACCCCATCCAACTATTCCTGGGCCATTTTCTCTACAGGTAAACTGAGGCAGTGGAAAGAGAAACACACTGGGCTTGGCCTGCATTTGCTCGCCTGCTGGGCTCTGCCGTCTGCTCGGGCCCCAGCCCACAACCTGCCCCCGTGAATACGGGGGTGATCCGGGGCAACTGCACAGGGAGGCCCAGCCAGGCCCGGCTGCGGCATGGACGTCCAGGCCCGGGCTAGGGACACCTCTGCCCTTCCACAGTTTCAAATGGGGACCCCTACCCAGGCAACCCCACCCTCTGCCTTGAAGCCAGCTGGGTGTCCCCACCTGGTCACCTGGGTCCATGTGGCCCATGGACTCTACTGAATGAGCCAAGCCGGGCCCCGCACACGCACGCGCACACTCATGCTCACACACATGCGTAAGAACCACGTACGGCAGTGTCCTGATGCCGAGGGCCGGGCCACCCTCCTCTGGCACCAAGAGCCACAGCCCTCCCATCCCGCCAGCGTCACCTCCCAGGAGGGCGGCCTCCACCCTCTGTCTATGGAGAGGGACAGGGACGGCTGGGCTTGTGGTTTTGCTGCTTCTACCTTCAAAAGGAAAGAAAAATACCTGGGATGAGCTTGGAAACGCAGGACAGGCTATCTAGCTGCCAGGGCTCCCTCCTCCCCGGCCGCCCTGTCCCTCCATGGGTGACCCTGCCTGCCCACGGCACCTCGGGAAACCCCCAAAACTGAAGACCCCCATCCATGCCCGCTCACCAGCCATGTGGCCCCCTGCTCCCCGTGGGCAGTGGTGGGGTTCTTCTTTCCTCCCTGTTTCGCTCAGAAATGGGACAGCAAATTCTGTCACAACAGGGCTGCGGCGGCCTGGGAGTGTCCCGAATCCCCTCTCCTAGCTGAGGGTAAGAGCCCAGGTCCAGCCAAGAGGCTTGGAAGGTGGCCCAGGGTGACCTTGGGGACTCCAAAGGTCTGCCAGGGAAGTGTGGCAGGTGGCTTGAACCCCTCTGAAAATCACCCAGCAGGCTGCGGCTGCGGCGCTTGGACTGGGGCCCCTTCCATCTGTCCTGATCCTCTCTGGACCTCCTCGCCCCCCTGGCACCCTGTGTCCCTCACAGGGACCAGGTCCCCAGACAAGGGCCCTCCTGCTGGGCACTGAGGCCAGGTGCGTGACAGTCACATCCCCCACTCCTCCTCCCCAGGGGACCTGCTGCCTGGGCTGGTGGGTGGTGCCCAGGGCCCCCGAAATCCTGGGGAGGGGCTGTTACAGGGTCATGGCTAGGGACCCCTGTCCCTGTGAACTCATCCTGGGCTCCTCACAGTCTGCTACAGGGAAGGGACGAGGGCAGAGGTCAGGGCGGAGTCCACACGTGGTGCTTTCCTCATTAGAGAGGTGGAGACCACACCCCACGCTGGGGTGGATCCAGCCTGGTCACCCCACGCCAGACTGTGTCCCCAGCCACTGCACTGCAAGACCGTCCTCTCCCCCCACCCCCGCGCACCTCTGTCTGACCTGCATGCGCATGCAGGTCCCAGGGGGAACTAACAGCCCTTCAGGGGTCCAGGTACAGATGGCCTCCAGGGAGGTCTGGAGGGAAAGGTCAAGGGCTGGCGGCCCCTGGGAGCCCCTGGCCAGGGCTTTGGGGACCATGCTTCGACTACACCACACACAGAGAACAGAAGTGTGCTCCCTCCCACAAGTAATGGCGGGGGGGCGGGGGGGGAGCAGGGGCTCCCTGTGGCCAGGGAGCAGGGTGCTGGGGGCAGTGGGGCCCTCGCCCAGCCCCTTCCCAGACACAGCAGTCAGTCACCTGTGCTGTTTGGGGACAGATGACGCCAGTCCCCAGGAGCAGGCCTGGGCGAAGGACCTGCATTTCTAAGCTTGCGGATAAAAAGAAACCAGGTAAGGGGCCACCAGGAAAGGAGCCATCCATCCAAGGAGGGAAGGCCGGGTGTGGCCATGTGCCAGGGCAGGTGCTCAACTGACCCCGTGAGGGGACGCTCTGTTAAAAACAAGTCCCAACTGCTCCTCCAACTAATGTCCCCCTCCAAATGGACACAGGTGTCCAGGGGCCTCGGCTGGAGAGTGGTGGTGGGGAAACCAGATCCAGGACACGCCTGGGCCTCCACGCCACCCTGTAGCATGCGCTGTGGGCTGCTGGTTTTGTCGTCTCTCCAGGGAGGCCCGCGGGACCCACTGATGTCGCATAATCATATTGCCTATAGACTCAAGAATACGCGGTGGCTCAACACTGTCAGTGTGCACAGCCGACACAGTGGGACGGGGCCTCGCACCCACGCATGCACACACAGGTCTGTGTGTGGGGGGGTCTGTGCCCGCACCCTGTGCACACAGAATATATTACCATATATATTGCTCAAGTATAGATGCTATTTACAGTGTGTGTGTATATATATATATATGTATATATATATATATATATCAACATAAAACAGATATTTATAGGTGTGTACAACAGACAGTCCTAGAAGTCTAGGGGCTACATGACTGGGGACACCAAGCTGACGCACTGGCCCGGTAGGAAGGAAGCAGACGGAAAGGGGTGCAGAGAGGGGCTCCCCAGAAAATAAAGGCCTTCTACGGACAGCAAGGGGATTCGGGGCTGCAACCACAGCCCTGCCCACTCAGCCACCTCCTTTTTGGGACCAGCAAACAATTGAGATTTGGTTGCTTTGGGGATTTTGTGCAAAATGAATTAACTTAAAAACCAAGCAGGAAGGTGGGTTTCTACTTAGCATGCTGGGCCCTGCAAGGATGGCTTGCAGTTCCGAGTGAGGGGGCCTCCAGGCCTGTCCGCCTGGCTGGAGCAGCAGGAGCTGCTCACACAAGGGCTCTCCCAGGAGAGCAGGAGTCCCCCGTCCTCAGCTCCGCCCGGGACAGCACACAGCCTTGGGACCCTGTGCCAGCTCTGGTGTCCATGCCTGTCCCTGGACCCACAGGGCCCCCAGTGGCGCTGAGCCCTGTGTCCCTGGGGAGAACTCGGTCAGAACCCACCTCAAGAAAAAAAATGACAGCCAACGGCAGCAGCCCAGGCACAACTGCAAATACGTTAAATAAAAATCTAAAACAAAGTATGATTTTCTCTATTAAGGCTCAGTTAAGCTGCCTCCCAGGTCAAGTACTTGTGAATGCCCAGCCCCAGGGGTCAGGGCAGGCAGGCAGGCAGGCGGGTGGTGGCCACCCGTAACCCCCAAATGTGGGGTGCAGATGGGGAGGCCAGTGGGGAGCCCTGTGCTGGTCTAGCTGACTGTCAGGGAGGCTGGGGTGACCTAAGAAACCCCAGGTGAAGACTGCTGGGGAAGCCCCTGCTGGGGGGAAACCAAGGCTCTGCCCACCCGAGGAGGGGCCAGGAAAGCAGAGGACAGAGAAGCTGGTGTGCCGAGCTGGTGGGCCCCCGGGGTGAGTGCTTAGGGTGGGAGGTACGGACAGGGCCCTCTTGGCAGTCGTGCTGAGATGGGGTGCAGGCCCTGTGGCTGGCAGGCGGGGGCAGGGTGGCCCACCAGCCTCCACTCCAGGGGAACCCGCCTTGAGCCCCGAGAACGGGGATCAGCAACCACCCTGTTCAGCCCCCCACCTCTCGGAGGCCACCAAGGGCTCCACCTGCCCAGCCTGGCTCTGCCAGCCCCCCAAAAACAGCCCCAGGAGGAGGTGGGGCTGTTCCCCAGGCCCCGGGGCCTCAGACGCCATTTTCCAGGGGAGGTGGGGGAGGCAGGTCCCTTTCCAAGGGATGGGGCTCCTGGGAGGCCTTGGCCCTCAGGGCAGTGTCCCTAGGCCGCTCTTCCAGTCTGGAGAAATACTGCAAGAACACGAAGGGCAGCGGGGAGTGAGGGCATCAGTGCTTCTCGGCCTGGCTGACCTTCAGGGCGCTGATCACCCCGCTGATGTTCTCCTCGGGAACCTGTGGGCCAGAAGCAGAGCCATGAGCTGGAGATGCTGCCCTCCCGGCTCTGCCCGGCCCAGCCCGGCCCAGCCCACCGGGTACTCACCAGCGCGTGGTCAAACTTGAATGTGCTGATGTAGTAGGCGGGGATGTCGGCCGCAGCCAGGGGCTCAGAGATCTGGGCCACGATGCCACACTCGTCTGGGGAAACCGGGCAAAGCTCAGAGCTCAACCTCCATGAGGCTGGGTCCCCTCGGCCCATGCCACCTCCCTGTACCTCATCCTCCAGGGACTCCCGGGGCATCTCTGACCCACTGTCCGGCAACGCGCTCCACCCTCGGGGCTCCATGTGCTGCTGGGACCACGCTGCCATTTGCCTGTTCCTGCACACATCCTCCCTGCCATCCTGTGAGCTCACCATGGGCAGAGCTGGGGCTATGTGGGTGCGCGGGAGTGTGGCTCGGGCCGTGTCTGTCTCACTTGGAACTCTTTTTTATTTTTTTGCTTGGTGGGTGCTGGGACTTGAACTCAGGACCTTTGCACTGAGCTACCTGCCCACAGCCTCCCAGAGTGCTAGGATTATAGGTACACAGCACCACAGCTGGTCTTGATTTTTTTTTTTCTTTTTGTGAGACAAGGTCTTGCTATGTAGTTCAGACTGGCCTTGAACTCCTGCAATTCTGCTTCAGCCTCCTGGGGTACCCCCACGCCCAGCCTGGCCTTAATTTTTGAATTAGGAGAAATAAAAGCCCTCTGACTGATGTCTATTGCTTCGCCTGCCCTATTCGCTGGACGCCTGCACACACCTATCACACACTGGTCAGGGGATCCCTTGGAATGGGGACTTCAGCCTCAGTCTCCCCGTTTATTCCACCCAGCAGGGGCTGAGCCACCCTGTGTGGGGCCCCGGGGCTCACCGAATCCCAGGGGCTGCCCTCCGATTCGCACCATCTTCCACAGCTCTCCGGATGCACTGGTGAAGAGCAGGTTACTGGGGAACCTGCCGGGTGAGAGGGGGTCAGGGCTGATGTTCCGGGTGCACCCTGCCCGACAGCCCCCTCCCAGCGCCTAGGCTGTGCACCCTTCTCGCCTGGGGTGGGGACAGGGGGACCGTGCTGGGCAAGGGCTCTGGAACAGAGGACACCAGGGCGAGGGGCACACCCATGCTGGCATCGCCCGGCTCATCTAGGGACAATGTGGGAGCCCAGGCCTGGCCCACTCACCTCTGCTGGGTCTGCACGTCCATCACCAGGGAGATGTAGCCCTCGATGAGGGAGAAGGAGAAGAAGCGGATGTGGCCGCAGTCCTCGCCAGCTGCCATGGGGTCCTTCACTCTGGGGGCAGGGAGCTGGTGAGGGGGGTCCCCACCAAATGCCCCTGGCAACTGCAGGGGTGGGCACCGTTCCTCACTGTGCCCGAGTTTCCTCCACGTCTCCTCGTGCAAAGGGCCTGTGCCTCTGTGTCCCAAGTCCACACTTCCGGCACAGGCTGAAGTCACAGCCAGCTCTCTGAACCTACCCCACCCCACGTGGTGTTGGCCTAAGCTTGGAAAAATCCGTTCTGAGGACGGGTGCAAAGTCTGTTATCCCCTGAGGGAGAACACCTGAGTTTGTGGCCTCTCAATGTAGCTGGACTGCACGGAACTCAGGGAAGAGGGATCTGAGCACATCGCCTCTACAGTACCAAATCCAGCGAGTCCCAGAGTGGGCGTCTCCCCCCTCAGACTGGGGCTCCTAGGGAGCCTGAGCCGCCTCCATCAGACCAGCTCCCGGACAGGCCCACACCTCTCCCCTCTGTCTCACCCTAGGCCCAAGCTGCAGTGTCCTAGACGCCAAGGGTGGGGCCCTACCCATTGGAGTAGAACATGACGTCCATGAGGAGCGTGGCGACAGTGGGCAGCGTGTCAGGGTCCAGGCTGGTGACACAGAACCTGTTGCTGGGGCTGGACAGCGGATGGATGACCGACCTCTGGACTGCGAGGGGACAGACACGGTGGAGTGCAGTGGTGAGGCCAGGTGGGCCAAGGGCAGGGCCACTTGCAGGCCTGGCAACACCTGGCGCGCTGCCCCTCCAGCCTCCCTCACCACCTACAGCTGCCCCTGGGGTTCTGCGGTCACCACCCAGCTTAGCTCCCACTGGGCTCCCACTTTCACTCCACAGTCCTTGATCCCGGGGGCCACCCGATGGTTGGGGCTGGGGTGGAAGGGACCTCTGGGCATCACTGGCTGCACTCACGTCGACCTGCCTTGCGAGCCCGTGATGGGAGGAGCCCACCAGGGTCACAGCACCACGTTAAGTCTGGTGCTTAAGCCCAACTCACCCATCTTGGGCTTTACAAAGCCATTGGTGATGCCCAGGTTCTCGGCTGCCACTGTCTCGCCATTGACGACCCGCAGGATGGTGAACTCTGACGACAAGGTGTGGGTGACGAAGGGCAGGTCTCGCTCACGTACCTGGGGGTGGGGTAGGACGGAGGCCATCAGTCACGTGGGTGGGCGGAGCACGCATGCGTTTGAGGTGTGCGTAAGTGTGTGCGTACGTGCGTGCGCGCCCCGACCCTCACCAGGATGAAGTCCGTCTGGTAGGTGGACAGCATGAAGACTGAGATGTTCTGGTCGGCCAGGGGGGCGATAACCGACTTAGCGATCTTGGTCACGCCGATGGGCTGGGAGCTGGAAAAGCTGCCGCCGCCGGACACCACGTTGAGGGCCAGCCAGGTGGCATCAGCCACACTCAGGTGCTCAGAGGAGGGCAGCTCTGCAGGGTGACACAGAGGCGGCCCTGTGACTGTGGGGCCAGCACTGTCCCTTCCGGGAGCCAGTTTTCTCCTTTATCAACAGAATGGGACCTGCCTCAGACCCCATCGCAGGGGACTGAGCAGGGAAGGACCTTGGGTAGGTGGGAACCCAGAGGTCTGGCTTATTTCAAGCCTCAGTTTCTCCAGCTGTAGCATGGAGCCAGCAATGCCTCTATGATTCTCCAGTCCTTCCAGCCCTTCTGTGTAGCAGGCATCACCATCGCCACCATCGCCCCACCTGTCTCTGGCCCCGTGCTTTTCAAACTGGGTTCCCCAGGACTTCTCAGGGGTAGCTGTGGGTGGCTGAGGCGGGGAGGAGGAGACAGGGTGGGGCCCTGGGGTTTTTCTCCTGTGCTGCCTACTGGACTTTGCTGGAAGAACGTGCGGCTCTAGGAAGGGCCCTGAGGGTGGTGCACAGTGACAGGCAGTGATCGTCACCCAATTGTCGCCTGGTGTGGGCAGGGTGGGGCGGCTCAGCAGCAGCCATCGCTGCGTCTCCCGGATGAGCTCCCGGAGCTCCAGAATCCACAGCAGTCCCCAGCACCCCGGGAGCCCACCGGGGGTGCAGGTACCAGGGGTGTACGTGTCACCATGGACACACGCCACAAACAGCACGGCTGCACATGGGGCTCTCCACGCACCTCAGGGCAGCTGCTCGGATCCACCCTGTACCAGGCCCAGAGCGAGCAGGGGACCAGGCGACAGAGGCAGATCTGACCCTGTGCGGCCTGCAGGGAGCCTGCAGAGGACTCAGGCTTGTGCTCACGCTACCTCCACAATCCAGACGCCCGAAAGGCTCAGCGATTTGCCCAGGATCGCTTAGATAGGGGGTAACTGAGTCGGAAGGAACTCCACTCAGAAACCCAAGCTCTGTCCTGGCCACTACGTGCCAAGGGGCACCGTATCTCTAAGGAGGCAGAGGCCTCCGAGAGTGGGGGAGAAGGGGGCTTTCTGGGCTCAGGCACTATGGTTCCCGAGGAGGGGAAATTGAGAGGCCCATCTGGGTCCTTCCCGCCTAGCTCTGGTCGCCATGGTGACCGCAGCCTCGAGAGCCAGTGGTTCCTGCTGGTGAGAGCTCAGCGGTCAGCTTGGGAGGCGCAGGCCCAGAGAAAAGCTCCGGACACACTTCTGCGACCCCAGGCCGGGGGCTCGGTCCTTCCACCACTTCTTCCGGGGATCAGGATCAACGTCCCCAGCGCCAGGCCCGGCACAGAAAACAGGCTCCCCAGAACCAAGACTCTGATCGCGCTTCTCGCTCTTCCGGGCCTGTGGCCCCCTCCTGCCATGTGCAAGCAGTGGGGTACTGATACCCGGCCTTGCTAGGGGGTCACCTCTGCTCCTGCTGCCAAGCCCACCTTCTGTTGGAGCGAGTCACACAGCCCGCTTCCGTACATTTAACGATAAAATAGAAAGTGCTCCTTTCTTTCAGTCCTGGGGATTGAACCTAGAGGCACTGTACTACTGAGCTACATTCCCAGACCTTTTCTTTTTTTGTGTGTGTGTGGGACTGGGAATTGAACTCAAGACCTTATGCTTGCCAGGAAGGTACGGCACCGCTGAGCTATACCCCCGGCCTGGGCCTGTCTTTTCATCTTTTTTTGGTACCTGGGATCGAACTTGGGACCTTGCGCTTGTGAGGCTGGTGCTGGAACCACTGAGCAAAATCCCTGGCTCTGCCCTTTCATTTTTTAATTTTGAGGCAGGTCCTCATGAAGTTGCCCAGGCTGGCCTTGAATTTTTTTTTAAAAAAATTATTGTTGTTTGAGACAAGGTCTTGCTATGTAGCCCAGGCTGGCTTTGAACTCACTATGTAGCCCAGGCTGGCCTAGAACTTGCAGTGATCCTCCTGCCTCAGCCTCCTGAGTGCTGGGATTACCGGTGTGTGGCCTTGTTGGGACCCTCCTGCCTGGCCTCCAGAGTAGCTGTGTACCACCACGAGTAGAGAAAATGCTGTTTCATTAGCAGACCACTGGGGAGACTGAGCAGGTTGTTTGTCACTGCATGACCCCACACCAGGGCCTTCTGGGCTTTTGCGATTCATCTCCATGGACTCCAAACTCCTTAGAACAGCCCTGTGGCTTCCGGTCTCCTTTGGAGCAGAAGCCAGAGTCCTGTGTTCCAGCCAGCACTGCCCTGAGAGCTCTCTGGGGTGAGAGAGATGTCTGTCTTGTACTGTCCAATGGTGCCACCTGCGGCCATGGGCATTTGTGTGTGCTGCAGAAGACCTGCTGCTGTGGTGTTAATTGTATTCATTAAATTCCAACAGTGCCTGCCTGGCACGTGGAGACCATCCTGGGTGGAGCAGCTCGGGGACCAGTTCCACTAGTCTGCTGCCGGGGGAAGGGACTCTGCCTGTGCTGATCTTGGCCAACCCTGGCACCTGCTGGGTGGGTGTGAGCCCCCCAGCCCCGTGCTCAGTCCACAATCAGGCTCTGGTCACACTGCTAGACCTGGGGCGGGGTGGCCTTCGACATCACCCCCTAAACCTCAAATGCCAGAACCTGGGGATAGGCAGGGGCAGCCAGTGTCAAGGCCCAGGCCACCTCCTCTGAGTCCTCCCTCCATCAGTGCAGTCCAGCTGGTTCTGAGAAGCCACTTCTCCCGTCCCCATTTCCCGGAGCAGGACACAGAGGTTCAAGGTCATGAAGTGGCAGGCAGAAGTAGTTTTGTCGCTGTGGGGACAGAGCAGCAGGAGTGTCCCCCGTGTGGCTTCAGTGCTGGCTCTGTCTTCCCCAGGGGGTGGGGCCGGGTGCTGATGTCACCCATGGGGGGGTACGCTGCCTGGCTTCCAGAAGGGGAAGCTGTGCTAGTGGCACAGGGGAACAGGGCCCAGGGTGTGCGCTACCCCAATCCTGAGGAAGAGGGATGAACCCAAGCCTTGGGGTGCCTGAGGTGCCATTTGGGGAGGCCCAGGGAGGCTGGCCGGGGTGGCAGGCTGTCCTTCCCCTGAGGAGACGAGGCCTACTCCCGGACTGTCGGATCACCTCTGTCACTGCCCCTCGTCCAGGACCCCCAGGGAGCTCTCGGAGCCCGGGGCTGTCCCTGAGTGGTGTCTCTCCGTGGCTGTGGTCCCGCCAGTGTGGCTGCATCCATGTGTGGTACCTGCCTTTCTCCAGCTTCGCCTACCCTGGCCCCTGCTTGGTTCCTCAGGTCAGGCAGCTATGGCCTCGGGCCAAGCCACTGCCCCTCATATGGTTTTCAAATGTGGGGTGACAAGCTCAGCCCTGACTCTGGAGGGTGCTTCGAGGAGTCCCTGAGATGATCCCGCTGAGGGCCTGCTATGTGCCTGTACCGAGTGCTTGGCCAGCCAGGGACCTAGCATTATGAAGCACCTGAGGCTACTGCTGTGAGCCCTTCTTCCTGGATGCCACAGCAAGGACAGTGCTGCAAGGGGAGAAAACTATGCAGTTTCCCTGGGTGTGGTGGTGCATGCCTGTGGTCCCAGCACTCTGGGAGGCTGAGGCAGGAGGATTGCAAATTCAAGCCCAAGCTGGGTAACTTACGCCCCATCTCAAAAATTTAAAAAAAGACAGGGGATGTAGCTCAGTGCAGGGGTCCTGGATTTAATTCCCATAACCACAAAAAAACCCCCCAAAACAAAACCCCTTAACACACACAAAATAGAAACATGTTTTCTGGCTGTGAAGCATTTGTGCATAATCGCAGTGTCTGTAACATTTACGCTGAGAAGGTGGAGCTGATGTCCGGTTAGGGAGATGTGGTAAGTAGGACCGGCAAGTATTTGGGGTGCACTGCTGTGGCATCTCAGTTTCCGGGACACATCAAATGCTCACCAAACAATGTCTACACCTATGGAAAAAGCCACTGTCCTGGGGGTGTGGTGGCCTGGCTCCACTGAGGGCTCGGGATGCTCCCCCAGGAAGTCCCCCTGGCCTGCAGGTTGGGAGCTGTCTTCAGTATCAGGGGCCCCAAAGCTGGCTTCTAGAGGCTACTTAGTTGGGGACAAAGAGCCGGAAGTTTGAGCTGATCACCGTGCCCCGCACACATGGGGTGCCAGTGTGTGAATGGGGGGTCCCTCAGGGACAAGTGTGTTGGGCAGTGTCACGGGGAACTGGCCCTGAATCACAGGAGGTGGGGGTGGCTGAGCCTGGATTCGAATGTGGGGCTCACGGTGGTGCTGTCCCACTGAGCTACATCCAGCCCCAGGAGGTACTTTTGATTTTGTTTGGTGGTGTTTTTGAGATGGGGTTTTGCTGTGTTGCCCAGCTGTTCTCAAACTCTGGGCTCAGCTGACCCTCCTGCCTCAGCCTGCCGAGCAGCTGGGACCGCAGGTGTGAGCTACTATGTCTGAAGGAGACACGTCTCTCTGGTCGCCACCGAGGCTGGCCAAGTGCAGTACAGGTCACAGTAACGCAGCACTGTCCTGGTTACAGAGGGGCCGGGGTGTGCAGTGGGCCACACTGACCGAGAAGAGAAGCTGGCCTGTCCACCTGGTCAGCATGGGGTCCCAGGAACACCTGGCCCCAAGCGGCCCTCCCATGACAAGTGACATCAGTGGACCCCAGCTGGCTCTGTCCTCCTGGAAAGCCCAGAGCTGGGTCGGGCTGAGCCGGGGCACGGGGCCGTGGCCCACTGTGCAGTGCGCACATACCCCAGACCCTGTCCCCCCAAGCGCCCTCCCCCTCTGCAGCCCACCTGCTGTTCGCTTCTGGCTTCGGCTCTGGGCTCTCCTCCTCCAGGTCCTGGGGGCCCCACACGGGAGCCCTGGAGAAGTTAATGAGTGACAGTTCCTCACCTGTAAACTGGGTCTTTACACTTTACCCCAGGGGCCTCTGGAACAAACGATTCCAAGGTCCTCAGGGAGCCTCAGCCCCCGGTTAATGATAGCGGCGATGGCAGTGGGTCCTGATTATTCTTACTGCTCTGCAGTGCTGGGGGGCGGAGGCCAGTGCCCTACCTCAGGGGGACAGCCGCAGCCCATGAGGTCCATTTTCCACGGCTCCAGGAGGCCCCATAGCCCCCCAAACCCCTGGGATGCTATACAAGTCCAGTCCTACGAGTGGCCATGCTGGGAGGGCTCCCATGCTCCTGATGCTGAGGGGCAAGAGAAGGCTCCGGGTGAATGCAGATCCGGAACCTCCCAGGTCGGCTCAGCCCCTCAGGAGGGGCCCCACTTGTCCCACGGCCCAGTCCTGCCCTGGGTGGGGGTGGGGGCTGGCTGTGTGCACAGCGCCCTCTGCCAGAAACTCCCTCCCCTGCGCCTCCTTCTTTCCTAAGGGCTCACCCCAAGCACGCAGCCTCCAGGAAGTCCTCCCAGACCCCAGGCTGCAGGGTAGCCTTCTCTCTCTTTTTTTGGTACCAGGAATCGAACTCAGGACCTTGCACTTGCTAGGTAGGCGCAGTGCCGCTGAGCTAAATCCCCAGCCCCCTGGCCTTCTCTTTGGACACTGTTCATCTTTTAAAAATTCTTTTACAGTACTGGGGATTGAATACAAGGCCTTCACACTGTTTAGAAACAAATGTATTTTAAGACAGGTTCTCACTGAGTTGCTAAGTTGTCCAGCCTGGGATTGAACCTGTGGTCCTCCCGCCTCAGCCTCCCAGAGTGCTGGGATGACAGGTGTGCGCCACCACGCCCAGCCTCAGATGCACTCTTGACTTTTGACCTTTCCCACGCAGAATGGGCTTCCTGCCACGCAGCCCCCTTCGTGGGTGCAGAGGCACCTACTTCCTGATGTCCTGCTTCCAGAGCTGAGGCCCCTCCCACCCGGTCTCCCCTGCACTGGTGTCCCCCGAGACACCTCCTCCCCTCCTCCCCGCAGGGCCATGACTCATGGTGCAGTCGCTGCGGGCCTCCGGCACCTGCAGCTGGATACCGGGACAGGCACAGAGCAGCTGGGCAGTGACCGCCACTGGTCCCCATGGTGATCCCCCTGGGTCCCCGAGGTCCCTGAGGATATGCCTGCCGGGGACCCGCAGAACGGCCACCTGGCCGCACTCTGTCTTTTTGTATGTCTATTCCCAGAGAAGAAGGCCCACGAGGTTCCTCCTTGCTCTGAGGTGCCCAGGTCTCAGCAGCTCCAGGCAGAGATAGAGAGCACCCCTAAGAAAATGAGAATGCGCTTGGCCACCCAAGCACACAATCTTTGTTATTCATTCATTTATTTATTTAATGCTAACTGGGGATTGAACCCAGGACCTTCACACTGAGCTAGATCTCAGCCCTTTTGAAATTTTTTCTTTGAGGCAGGGTGTTGCTAAGTCACTAAGTTGTGATGGTTGGGTTTAAACTTGTGATCCTCCTGCCTCAGCTTCCCAGAGGGCCAGGCTACAGGTGTGTGCTGGATGAAGGAAGCTCATAGCCTTCGAGTTCTTGAGACTTATGCTGTGTAATTATGGCCAAAGTCCCTGTCTGTAGTTGCAGTGCTCAGAAAATGGCGCCTTTGATGTGTGTGCCCCTGTGCTGTGGAGCAGGAAGCCCCTTCCTGGCTCTGGCCATGTGCTTGCCCAAAGAGCAGGAGGGACACAGTGCTTCCTGAGATGTGGGGGCCCAGGCCCAGCACCCCACACTCTTGGGCCAGAGCTCGTGTGCGTCACAGGGGCCACCAAGCAGGCTGTGAGGCCCCCTGAGGTGGCCTCCTCTGACCTTTGGCTTCTCAGTATCTCCAGCACAGGGCATCGGGGTCTCTGGCCCCAGTGACACGAATTGAAACCACAACACGGTCGACTTCCGCTCCCAAGTGCCCGTTCTCAGCCCCGACTTAGGAACCAAGCAAGGTGGCTGTGAGCCATTGGAGCAGCTTTATAAGTTTATCACTGGAGAAAAGGGAAAATGGCTGGGATGCTGACAGGGATGTGGACGGGCAGGACGCAGCACCACGCCTGCCGCCCAAGCCGTGGGAGGAGGTGCTCAGCTCTTCTGTTGCAAAGACAGCACGTAGTGTGAACGCACTACACAAGTGGACCACAAGGACCTGGTTAGGGTCAGTGGGAAGGAAATGACTAAAGGGCGACAAGAAGGGGTTGCCTTCTCCGGGGTGGGACTGTGGCTTTTTAAAATGTCACAGTGGTTGCAATCTCTGCCCCTGTCCTGATGGTGGGGACTGAACCCAGGGCCTTTGCACTGACCAGCATCCCCAGCCTGCTTTTTAACTTTTTATCTTGAGACAGGGCCTCACTAAGTTGCTAGGTTGCCCAGGCTGGGCTTGAACTTGAAATCCTCCTGCCTCAGCTTCTTAGAATGCTAGGATCACAGGTGTGTGTCACCAAGGCCGGCTTCTTTGCATGTTTTGAAGGATGCCACTCAGTGTTTTCGCAGGTGTCTGAGTCTGCTGTCCTTGTGGAAGGCAAATGCAAGCCCCTCCTTGTCACCGAGGTTGGGCAGATGACAGACTGCTGTGTATCGGCGACCACGCAGCCTGGGCCCACGAGCACCCACCAAGGACACTGCCACTTTGGGACAGGCCACAGGCCACAAACGTTCAGAATGAACCTCAAAGGACCTGGGGCAGGGGGCTCTGAGTGGGGAGCTAAGAATGTTCTGGAATGCAGCGCAGAGGGGCAGGGTTCCGGGAGTCCAGCAGGCGGGGCACTCACCCAGGAAGCCCTCCTCATCCACGATGATGGTGTAGTCCTCTGGCGTCTCAGTCAGACTGAAGAATTTGCACCTGAGGACACAAACACAGGCCGTCCAGTTAGTCCCGGCAGGCACCCTGAGGCAGCCACTGACCTGACCTGCCAGGGTGTGCCTCAGTTTACCCAGAGCTCTGAGTGGGGCTGCTGTGTGACCCCCGGGAAGCTGATTGTCTCGCCTTCTGTGCTGCCCCAATCTTTGGGGACCCCCGAGCCAGGCCCCAAGACCCCATCCGGTCGAGAGTTCTGAGGTGGAAGGGAGGCTCTGCAGGGCTGTGGTAGTGGGTCCCTGAGCCCCGGCATTTGCAGGGTCACCACTGCTTAGCCTGGGTGTGTGCTGCTCATTTTCGCCCCAAACGAGACCCCTGTCCCTGCTGGCTTCGGATCCCCAGCTTCCTCAGTGTGTGGCAGATGCCTGGGGCAGGTGGGAGCCGGCATGGGGCGGGGCAGGGCTGACTCCGGGGGTGCCGGCTTCTGGGCGAGGACGGTCCCTGACCTCTGCAGCCAGCACTGGCCCCGAGCACCCAAAATGCAAGTCTGAGCATGCCGGGCAGCGGGGACAGGAAGGGACCCGAGCTCACAGCGAGGCCAGACCTGGCTCTGGCCCTGTGAGAAACCTGCCTGTAAGTCACTGAGGGTGCAGGATCCGAGCAGAAACGGAATTGAGAAGCAGACATGGGGTGGCAGGGCCGGGCCCCCTCCTCAGCCCTCCCTTCTCCCAGCTGCCCCGATGCTCCTAGGGTGAAGCCCCCTGCAATTCCCCAGGTGACTCCAGGCCCTGGCGATTGAGCTGCTGTGGGTTTGCTTCTGGGAGCCAGCAGCACCTGCCAGACAGACCTCGGGGCTCGTTCACCCCAAAGCGTGGCCCAGGAATCCGGGCAGGGATAAGGGAGGAGTCACCCCTATCTCACAGGCACCTGCCCAAACCAGAGAAGCCCCCCAGACGGTGGGCCGCTGTGACTGCACTGCACAGTTCCTGCAGAGGCGACACTAGAGGGACTCGTCCACGACTGGCCACAGGGCTTTGAGCTGGCTGATGGCAAGAGGCTGGGAACGTTTGGTGGGTGATGGGTCTGCTCCACCTCTTCTTTATGTTTTTGAGTACTGGGGATTGAACCCAGGGGCTTTTCACTGAGCTACATCCCTAGCCCCTTTCATTTTTAATTTTGAGACAGGGTCTTACTAAGTTGCTAAATTCCCCAGGCTGGCTTGAACTTGCCATCCTCCTGCCTCAGCCTCCTAGAGTCTTCTGTGACAGGCCTGCACCGCCACACCCAGTTTATTCTGTTTCTTGACTGGGGAACCACAGGGTCCCACACATTTGTCACAACTCCAAGACCCGCCCGCTGCAGGGGTGTTTTGCTGTGTGTGAGCGACACTTGCATCAAAGCCTGGCCTTCAGGGGAGCCCCTGAGCCCCGGAGGGAAGGTGGCCTTCTATCCCTCTGAACCCAGGGTCCGTCCCAGCACAGATGCTGCCATTTCCTGCCTGCTCCTGTTTTCCATTCACTTCTATCCCTCGCTCCGGCTGCAAACTCTGCCAGCAGTGACAGCAAACTGTCACCTAGTGTGTGGAACCACGGGTGTGGCCTGGCCGCTTCCTGGGACCTCGCATACCCGAAGCCCCCAAACACCGGGTGGAGAGGGGCACAGGGACCCGCTTGTCTCCGTTGCCCCTGAGGCCGTGAGGGACACTCCAGAAATAGCCGCATGAATTCTTCCCAAGGGCAGAAGGTGAGCAGACATGGGCATAAATAAATCAGCGGCTGGAGTGACCGTCGCCCACGCCAACGCCAGTCCGCCAGCTGTCGGATGTCCGTCTCCAAGAGATGTGCACAGGCAGGCTTTTAGCAGGGACTGGCCGCTCTTGCTGGGTCAGCAAACTTGGAGACAGCCCAGGTCCTTCAAGGCCAAATTCAAGAACCTCCTCTGGGGCAAATCCTTCTCTAATCAGTCGTCAACAGCCACCTTGTCTGGCACCACAGACTTGATCCTCCCTGGACGACCCATGGCTTCCCGCAATCAGAGGACCTCCAGGCTACTGTGGATGGTGGGGCTGGTGGTGCTTTACAACTCTAGGGGGAGTCTGTTCATAGTAGAGTGAAATATGACCTTAGAAGTGAGCAGTGTACAACCTGTACAACTGCACATGACAGTCCTGAGTGCTTTCCACAGTTTATTACCAAGAAGACTGGCAGTCTATCCTTTGGTAGACTATGAGCCCTCAGGCTGGGGCACTGGGTCCTCTAGACACACACCTAAGACCCAGACACTGGACACATTTTCAATAACTGGACGGAGCCCAGGGCTCTGAGCACGCCCGCTTTAGACCCTGGCCCCAGGCAACGAACTTTAGCCGAAGTTTCCTCCAGGGGGCTGGTGCTGGTGGGGACCCCAGCTCTCCAGGCTGAGACACCTCCACCTGTGACCCTGTCTGTACCTGCAGCCCGAGACTGACCCTGCCCCATCCGGCCTGGTCCCGCGCACACTCAGGTCACTGAGCGCAGACTGGGAAGCGGGTGAGGACGTGCCCTGGGCAGTGGGCTGGGGAGTCCCCTTCCCCGAGTGCCTGGAGCCTTCATCAACCCTTTCAGTCAGGGCTCAGTGAGGTTGGGGGCGCTCATGTGCCCCCTGCGCCCCCCCGAACCCTGTAGGGCGAAGACGCCCCCTGCTGGCCAGCCCTTTCCAGACAGAGCTGGGTGGCACGGCTCAGCGGTGGGGACCCTGCTTCCACCCAGCTCCGAAGGCACTGAAAGGAGCCCAGCCTTCCCTCGGCAGGGGGCAGGCGGCAGAGGACGCGTCCTCAGGCTGGTCCTGTGGCTTCACTCCGGATGCCGTGGGCCCGGGGACGCCACCCACCAAGGCCTGTGAGGTCCGGAGCTGGGCGCTCTGTCTGCAGCCAGGAGGCTGACACCTGACCTGCATCCCAGGCCACCTGTCCACCTCACCCCGCTGCAGGGTCTGCCGAGCTTCCTGGGCCTGCACCCCCGCAGACACCCAGGCCCCCTTGTGGTGCGGCGCCCGTCTGCCTGCGGTTGCGTGTCCCCAAAGCCAGCGCAGTGGCCTCCTGCTGGTCCCGCCAGGCCTCCTGTGGCGTTTCCAGCTCCTCCCTCCCGACTGTGCAAGTTCCTGCCGTGCAAGTCCGGGTCACCGTGAAGGCCTTGTTGCTCTCACCACGTCCAGGGCAGCCGGATGTGGGGGCGTCTCCTCCTCTAAGGGGGACCCAACGAGCCTGTGTCGTGGGTGCCAGGAATGGCGCATGGCCACTTCCTGCTGATGTGCAGAGGCAGGACCAGAAGGAAGCTCCATGAAGCCCCAGGCCTGGTGCCCTCCCCGGGAGCCTCAGGCTTGGGGACTGCAGGGGACAAACCTCCTGGTTGGCTCTGGGGTGAGGTGGAGGCTGATACTGGGTCCCTTGTGACTTCAACAAACGTGGGCGGGTGGGACAAGGTCCTTTCTCTGTGACTCTGCACATCTGCCAGTCACTGCCATCACCCCTGGGTGACGACAGCCACCACTACAGTGCTGAGACCGCGAATCCACTGGCCCGGCTCAGTCCAGGCTCTGCAGTCAGCAGGCACAGCGACTGTGCAGTGAATGCAATCCAGGGCTGCTTGCAAGCGCCTTATCTAAAACACCCCACACAGGTAGGGTCACCTTGAGGGGATGTACGGTTCCTGAGCCATGCAGTGCTGGCTCTCGGCAAAGGCAAGGTTTTCCTATGTTTTTGAGGCAGGGTACCCCAAGGTGGCCTCGAACTTGCAATCTTCTTGCCTCAGCCTCCTGAGTGCTGGGATTACAGGCTTGGGCACCACACCGGACCGGATCCAAGCTTGCTTGTGAGAACCTCCAGAATTTTTTCCCCTGTTAAGTTTCAGTCCTCCCTGGGGTGACTGGCCACCGTTTCACAGGCGGGAACACCAGGGCCCAGGTGGCTGAGGCATCTGCTGCCTCGGCCACCCTGTGACTCAGCCTTTCCACCCGAGGTCCCCACCCCGTACAGAGCTGTAACAGGAGACACGGGAAGAGCCTCCAGGACACCGAGTGTCCCCAACACAAGCCTGGCTCTGGGCCAGGTGTCTGTCAGCAGGAAGGGAGCAGGACGACGCCAGCATTACCTAGCCCGCCACACCGACGGGCACGGCAATACCAGGAGGTGGAAAAACAGGTCCTCAAACATCACATAAGGCACGGAACACTCTGTACAGAGTTAAAAGCAGCTAGGATTGAAAAACACCTTGAGGCCAGGCCCGGTGGTGCATGCCCATGATCCCAGCACTGGGAGGCTGAGCCAGGGGGATCGCAGAGAGTTTGAGGCCAGCTTAGGTTACACAGTGAGTTCAAGACCACGTGAACTACTACCTGAACTACAAGACCTTGTCTCAGAAACTAAACAGAAAGGAAACACAAACAACAAAAAACCATCTCAGGGGACTCCAACTGGCTACGGACGGCTGGGAACACAGCGCAGCAGTGACATGCGTCTGTGGCTCGGGACTCAGGGCCCAGGGCTGCTCTCCCAGGCGTCTCAGTGCTGTGTGGGTCACTGCACCGCTGGCCAGGGATCTGGGCTTCACTGAGGCGCCACCGTGGTCTGCGACAGGGCTTTGGGCAGAGAAGCAACGCTCCAGAAGGGCAATGCTTTTGGAGTCAGGGGCCTGGGACATCGCATATGGGCCCCGAGTCTAGCCCTCGAACTAGGGGTGTAACCCCTGTCCCTACAACACAAGTAGGCACAATGTAGATGCTGTGAACCAGCATTTGTTTCTATTCTCCCTTTTAACACCAAGTGTGAGCAATGGTGCTGACGTTCCCCTGACCCTGCCATGCTCCTCCTGCGGCAGCTGAGGACACACAGACACACAGCCGCTTTGTTTCCTAAGGATGCATGCAGTTGTCAATACACTGAAAGCTGGTGGCGGATGCCTGGAATCTCAGTGCTCTGGGAGGCTGAGACAGGAGGATTGCAAGTTGGGGTATAGCCTGGGGAACTTAGGGACTTAGTAAAATCCTGTCTCAAAATGAAAGCTAAATAAAGGTCTGGGATGTAGCTCTGTATGAAGGACCTGGGTTCAATCCTCAGGACTGTAAAACAAAAAAAGAATACTGAATACAAGGAGACACTGGGCCCTGAAGCCACCTGTAGGCCCTGTCCTCACTCCGTGCCAACACCCCCTGGGGGGCTGGACTGGAGCGGGACTCCCTGGGCCACAGGATCCGGGTGCCAAGCAACTGAGCGTCCTGGCTCTGCCCCACATCCCATGTCACTCAACCCCCACCCCCAGGTGCCTCTCTGGCCATGGTTACCTCGGCTCCTTTCCCTCCCCAGATCCAGTTTCCTCCACCCTGGAAAAAGTCTTCCCTCCCTGCACCACTTCGGCCACTGCCACCTGGCCGGCTGGCTCAGCTCCCAGTGACACCGGGCCCTCCACTCTCCTGCCCTTGACCTGTTGGGGCGACCCTGCCTGACTCCTCTTCTGCTTCCTGTAGGGGCCTCTCTCCTCCCCGGAGGCCAGGTGGCTCTGAGCAGGGTCCCCTGCCCCTCTGTTCTCTCAGGGTTCCAACAGTGGTGGCCGAGGCTCACCTTCCCACTTGCCTTTCTGTAGGAACAATCATTTCCTTTCTCCTTTTTTTTTTTTTTGAGATAATGGCGACTGACTCCAGGGCCTCTGCACTGAGCCACACCCCCAGCACTTTTCAATTTTTTATTTTGACACAGCTTTCACTAAGTTGTCCAGGGTGGACCTGAACTTGTGATCCTCCTGCCTCAGCCTCCAGAGCACTGCAATGACAGCTGTGTGCGCCCCGTGCCCGGCTGGCACTGACTTCTCACCCACTCTGACGGGGAACTGTCGCTACCCATCATCTTCCAGATGGGGAAACTGAGGCTGGCAGAGCTGAGCGACCTGCCAGGTAGCTGCACTAACCCTCTGTCTCCACGGGGATGGAGTGGAACCTCGCGCTCGCTCCCCCTGGGCCGGCCAGCCAAGGCCCGGGGAGAGTCACCTCTCAGAACATCAGCCCATGGGAATCCCGAGCTGTTTACACTGGGAGCCGGGATTCCTAAGCCTGCAAGCCAGGCTCCCACCCTCAGGGGTCTTCCCAAGTGCGGCTGGTGGGGCCCCAGCACTGCCCTTCAAGGTGGGCAAGGAGGAGGCGAGCTCTTGAGGAGACCCGGATGCGCTGGCCCCAGCTCAGCCCGAGGATGGAGCTTCCTGGCTTCGGCCAGGGCAGCAGGGATAAAGGCTGGAAGGCTGCTCCATGTTGCTTGTCCAGGAATGAGTGCCAGACACAGGGAGACGAGGCCTCCCCTTGCACACCCCTAGGGACAGGGCTCACCCCTTGGGAGGCAATTCATTCCACCGTTAAACAACACCTGGCGAGTCTTAATCCTGCCCTTCGGGGACCCTTGGGTCCCTAAATAGCAAGCACGCTTCAGCTGGGCAGGTGACAGGCGGCAAGGGAACCCACAACGCCACTGCCTCTGCAAAGCCGCAGGGGAATAGGCTCAGGGAGAGGCCACTGTGTGAGCCCCAGCTGGCCAGGCACCGCTCTCAGCCCTGGCTGTGAACAGAACTCACCTGGCAAGAGCTCGGAGGAGGCACTGAGCCACATCTCAGCCCTTTCTTTCTTTCAAGAAAAGTTCTTGTTAAGTCACTACGGTAGCCCAGGCTGGCCTTGAACTTGGGATCCACCTGCCTCAGCCTCCCAGAGTGCTGGGATTACAGGCGTCACCATGCCTGTTGTGGTTCATGTTTTTAATCTCTTCTTGTTGCTAATTTACAAATAAAACTCTCCCATGCATGTCTACACTGGAAACAAACAGTAAATACATGGGGTGCTACTAACCATGGTTCCTGGGGTGCTTGGGGTGGGGTGGGGGTGTCCCGGCATTTCTGCCTCTGGCATCGGTGCTGTCTCCTCCAGGTCCCTGGGTGCAGCTCCCTGGGGGTGTGGCAAGGATGGCCCACTGTGTGCTCCGTGTCACTGCCCCGTTGCCAAGGAACAAGAGGAGCCTTGGGGTGGGGGCAGCTGAGTGGGGCTGAGGGCCAAGTCCTCGCCCGGACACAAGGCGAGGGAGCCGTCACTCAGAGCGGCCATGTGCTTGGGCTCGGGTGGGTCTCAAGCATCCGAAGAAGCTGTGTAGACAGAGGGACCGGAAGGGGGCTGAGGATGAGGATGGAGGAGGAAGGGCTCCCACTGAGCCTGCGCCAGTGCCCAAGGGGTGCTCTCTGCAGTGATAGGCATCGAAGCCACAAGTTCTGTATTCCGAACTGTAGCCCTCTGAAAAATTTTTATTTTGGGACAAATTCTCACTAAGTTGCCCAGGTAAAAGTTAAACTTGCCATCCTCCTGCCTCAGCCTCCCTAAGTGCTGATGACAGACGTGGCTGAGAAATGTTTTTAAGGAAATAAATTGAGCCTTATTTTTATAGATAATGTACACAGCCCACCCTCTGTATCTGTGGGTTCTGTATGTACAGATTCAAACAACTGTGGATTGAAATATTAGGGAAGGGGCCAGGGATTTAGCTCAGTGGTTCTGCCACCTGCCTCGCAAGTAGTTCGATCCCTGGTACCAAAAAAAAAAAAGAAAATATTAGGGAAAAAAAGTGTGCTTGTACTGAACATGTACAGACTTACTTCTCTTGTGATTATTCCCTAAAACACAGACTGTTAATTTTAATAGACTGCTGACTATTAACATCACAGTGACACTGGGTTAGGTCTGTGTGTAAGTTAAACGCAAACACTATGGCGTTTTATATAGGGGGCTAGAACAACCGTGGGTTCTCATATCCACAGGAACCTGGAACTAATTCCCAAGGATATCAACAGATGCCTATACAATTGGTTTTTACCTTAAACTCACTTTTAAAAATTGTGAGACAGGTGTTGGCAGTGCACATCTGTAATCCCAGAACTCAGGGAGGCTGAGGCAGGAGGATCGCAAGCTCCAGCCCAGGCTGAGCAACACAGTGAGACCTAGTCTCAAAAAAACGTCTGAGGGCTGAGGCTCAGTGGCAGAGCACTTGCCTATCACGTGCCTTGGCCCTGGGTTCTATCGCCAGTACTACAAAAAAGGCCAATGGCAACAGATCTGGATTCTGCCCCTGGCAGCTCCCAGGCGCTGCCCCTCGGGTGCCTGCCACCTGCCCCTGTGTCCCCCACCAAGGCAGCAAACAGGGTCCTGAGAGACCCTACCGCTCCCATCTGAGCCAGCAGAATCACAGGAACTGGGGTTTGCTTCTTAGAGCCCCAGTCAGCTCCTGGGGCGCAGTCAGCATCCACGTGTCCTGCAGAGCCGGGGTCCCCAACCCCTGGGCCACAGCCTATTAGGGTGACACTTCTGCATTGACAGCCCCTCCCCACCACCTGAACTCCTCCTCCTGTGCATCAGCCGGGAATTCCATTCTCAAGGGAGTGCGGGGCGGGATCTCCCACTTGTGGGAAAACTGTCTTCCATAAAACTGGTCCTCGGGGCCCAAACGGCTGTGGACGGCTGCAGGAGGCGCTAGTCACCAGGGGCCGCCGAGAGTGCCGGGAGAGGGCTTTCATGTTTTCATGACTTACTGAAATGTGAACAGCTACATGGGTGGCAGTAGAGGCTACAGATCTGCATCTTCTCCAGGGCCTCCAGCATGCTAGACAAGCACTCTACCACTGAGCCACATCCCAGGTCTTTCTTATTTTTTGAGACAGGGTCTTCCTAGGTTGCCACAGACTACAACTTTTGACTCTGCTCAGCCTCCTTCAGTGCCGGGCCCATGTCCTCATTTAACTTCTATTTCCTCCTGCAGACCTGTCTCCAAATACTGGGGGACAGTTCTCCACTGCGTGTGGGGAGACACGCATGCTCAGTCGGTAAGGCCCTGGGATGCCGCACAGAGGAGAGGGCAGCTCGATGCGACTGCAGATAGGTGTGAGCTGGGCCGTGCCAGGCCCTCCGGGAGGCACCGGAAGGAAGGCAGGGTTAGGAAAGGCTGAAGTCTGTGTGTGTCTGTGCCCTTCAGCCTCCAGTCCTGGCCGGGCAGTTGGTGCCACTGTGACAGCAGAGGCTCAGCCGCCCCTTGAGCCCAGGCCAGCGGCCTAAGTGCTGTGGAAGAAGCAGCATCCAAGGTGCCACCCTGGCCTCGGGGCCGGGATTCATCCCTGGGCCTCCTGCCTTTGCTCGGTCACACTTGTCCTCACCTCGGAGGTGATGCTCCAGTGAGGACTGGCCCCGCCCACAGTGAGAATGTCACACCCTGCCCCGGGGCTGCAGACCAAGTGTTCCAGGCTATGACCAGCGCTCCCTCGCCTGTGGCCAGCGTCCCAGGCCCTTGTCCCTTGCTGTTGAGGGAAAGACGGGGAAAGGAAGGAAGCTTTAGGGAATAAAGAGAAAGGAATCAGAACGTCCTCTGCAAATGCATTGCCAGGCCTATCCCAGCCAGCGTTGTTGACCCACTGTCCAGACAAAGAAACTGAGGATCCAGGAGGGTAACAATCGGCCAGGGGAGAGAATGTGGGAGGGGAGGGGTCAGCAGACCCGCTGGGCCTGGCCTGCTGTGGCACCAATGTCCTTTCTGCCCAGGCAGGAGGTGGTGGCCTCAGGGAGAAACCATCTGTGGCTGGCAGCATCGAGCAGCCTCTTCCAGAGCCCTCTGAGGGTCACAGGGCCACAAGCGGGCTACCGGCACCATCCTCTGCCAGCTGTAAGCGCATGCTCCAGGGACTAAGGCCCAGCTGGTCCCAGAGCCAAGGCCCCCAGGAGTCTCAGCTGTGACATGGTGGACGGATGAAGGGCCGGGTGCAGAAGACCCAAGCCCCTCACAGCCTGGGGGAGGGGATGGCAGTGGCAACAACCCCAGACAGCAGGGCAGCCAGAGCCACAGGGTGTGACAGGGCCAACACACACATGAGGCCTGCTCACCATCCTGGGACACCCTGAGGGGACAGTAACTTGTCCCGTCTATGGAGGCCACCTCTTGTTCCCTAGCCACCCAAACTCTGACTCAGTTCTTGCCAACAAATTGTCCCCCATGTGCAAGAGGAGGATCAGGCACTAGCTCTGTGTCACAGCACAAACTGTAAGCAATGCCACAAAGGCTGAGGACTAGGGGCAGAAGACTGGATGACACCATCTCCATGGCCTGTCCCGCAGAAATTGGGCAGCCATAAAAAAAAAAGGGCCAGAGATTTAGCTCAGTGGTTCTACCACCTGCCTTGCAAGTGCAAGGTCCCGAGTTCAATACCCAGTACCAAAAAAAAAAAAAAGAAAGAAAGAAATCAGGCAGCCATGAGCATGAAGAACACAGAGTCACTGCCAAGATGAACGTGAGCTGGAAAAGCCAAGGTGCTGGCTATATGTACAGAAAATTGCACTACAAACCCATAGGAATCTGGGTGTCTATGGAGCCGAAGGGGGGGTAGTTACTTTCTTGTAACTGGGGCACATTACCTGACAGCCACGACTTAAAGGAAGAGACGTTTACTTGGCTTAAGGTTTCTAGTGGGTTCCGTCCATAGTAAGCCAGCTCCAAGGCAGGAAGTCATGGTAGAAGGGCCTGGTGGAGGACAGCTGCTCACCCCATGGTGGCCAGGAAGCAGAGGGAAGGGAGGAGCCAGGGACAAGAATGCACCCTTGGGCCGGGGATTTAGCTCAGTGGTTCCACCGCCTGCCTTGCAAGCACAAGGTCCCAAGTTTGATCCCCGGTACCAAAAAAAGAAAAAAAAAAGAAAAAAAAAAGAAAAAATGAATGCACCCTTCTGCCCTCCTCCACCTCTGAACACATGAGACTTCTGGGGGATGTTTTGGACCTAAACCATAACAGAGGGAGTTTTTACTGGGGACCTCTGTGTCCCTTTGGAGCTTGGAAACACGTGAATTTAGTATCTAGTCAAAAAAACCCAAAACACAACAAGCAAGAGAGGCATGAGGGGCTCCTCTGGGAGCAGCAGGCCTGGCAGGTACATGAGGTAAGAAGAGATGCTAAGAAGGTGCAGGAGAGGGGATGCTGGTAAGGAGTGGGAGACAGGTCACACCTCAGCCCTGCCGCCAGCCTATGTCCCATAGCCACCTGGCGGGGCCTCAGTGCCTTTGCATGTGCCGTTCCTGTCTCCCAGAAATCCCTGGCCTATTTCCATGCTCTACCCTAGCTGGATCCCACATCCCCAGGAAGCTGTCCCCAACCACCTAGGCTTAAAGCATCTCCTCCTCCATGTCTCCACCTGGAGCTGCCCCAACACACTGCCAATGACTCAGGCCCTGGGTCTGGTGCTGGCCACTGGCACAGGGTGGGCATGGAGACTTAATGGGTAAGAAGGAGGCCTCAGGGGCCTTGGGCCATGCCAGTGTAGGTCAGGGAGAACCTTCTCTCACCCGTCTCTGAGCAACATCCTCAGCATCTTTTAAATTCTGAGGCAGGGTCTAAGTCAGTAAGCTGCCCAGACTGGGCTCGAACCTGTGATCCTCCTGCCTCAGCCTCCCAGAGAGCTGGGATCACAGGTGTGCACTGCCGTGCCCCACTTGAGAACCCAATTATTAAGTCCTCCCTTCTCTTTCTCATCTTCATCCTCATCACCTCCCAGCCATGAATGAGGGCTGGGGGTCTCACACAGCAGGTGCAGGGGGGGTCGGTGCTGGAGGCTGGGCAGGTGTCTTCGGGGCCATTCCCCAGGGGGCCCCACAGGTGGGTCCAGCCTGCCTCTGGGAGCCTGCACCAGAGCTTGGGAGCTGGGGTGGGCACACAGGTCGGCCGCCCTCACTGCGGGACTCTGGCCGGGTCCCTCCCAGGCTTTGCCCGAGTGATTTCACTGCACCCTCACTGTGCCTGTCCATGGACCTCCTGTCCTTGCCTTCTCCCTGGGGAGCTGACCCAGGCCCAGGTCAGGAGGAGAGGGCCCGAGGGAATCGCTCAAGCAGAGCAGCTGGGGAGTATTCAGAAAAAGGCAGGGCTCGGTGGTGCACATCTGTGATCCCAGTGCTGTGGGAGGCTGAGCAGGAGGGGAAGGAAGAAAAACAAGGCAGAAGGGGCCGGGCAGGGCTGTGGGGCTTGGGGCCCTGGATGTCACCACAGTGCACAGGGCTGTGCAGGCGGAGGGAGGAGGTGGCAGGGGTGATTTGAGAAAGGACTGGGGGTCAAGTGGACAGGGCCTGGCGGTGGGCTGGATGTTGGGGGAGGGCAGGGGATGCAGAGGGCCAGGGGTCTGGGAGGAAGAGGGGCAGGGCCACCCACGACAGCCAGGCCCGAGAAGGGTCGAAGCCACACACCTTTTCTTTTTGTTTCTTCAGTACTGGGGACTGAACCCAAGGCTTTTGCACTGAGCCATGTCCTCAGGCCTTTTTACATTTTCAGTTGATTCAGGGTCTCATTTAGACGTAAACTGCCCAGGCTGGGTTTGAACATTTGAAACATTCGATCCTCCTGCCTCAGCCTTCCGAAGTGGTGGGATAATAGGCCTGACCACCACGTCTGGCTGGCCGGAGGATGTAACCGGTCTTTGTCCTGTGCCCGCTCCCTTCGGCCTCTGCTGCAGACCAGGCCTCCACCCCAGACAGGAACAAGCAAACACCTCCCTCCTCAAAGGAAAGCCAGGAGAAGCCACTCCATCCGCCACCGTGAGTGGGGACTTGCCAACGACTGCCAAGCCAGCAGGCGGGCAGCGCTACCTGGGTGAGGCCTGCCTGCACTGGTCCTCGATAAATGAGCTGATGTGGCGCCGGGCGTGGTGGCACACGCTTTCATCCCACCACTCCGGGAGGCTGAGGCAGGAGGACTGCAAGAGTCTAGCCTAGGCAATTTAGCGAAACAATATCTCAAAAATAAATTACTAAAAAAGGGCTGGGGATGCAGCTCAGGGCAAAGGCCCTGACCTTACCTAGCTCAGTTCCTGGCACATGATTTCCCACTGAACTGTCACCACCCAGAGGCTGACATGACTGTGCCCACTTTACAGACCAGGAAACCCAGCTTCCTTTGAGTCTCTTACCAGGTGCCAAGGCCACTCTTTGGGGGATGGTGGGACAGGACGGGCAGGAAGACGCCCGTGCCCTGTTGCCCTCCACAGGGGCCCTCTGTCCAGCAGGAGCCATGGGCGACAGCAGGGCTGAGCCCAGCACCCCTTGTCTGGGTGGGACCCAAGGCAGAGGACACCTCCGCTGGACCGTTTGTGGGGAGCTGGACAGGCAGCCACAGCCGGGCCCACATCTGCCTGGGGGTGGGGAGCTGTTCCACAGCCACAGGAGCGGTGACTTGGGGCTCCCTCGGGGAGCAGGACTGAACCTTTGGAACAAATGCACTCTCCACCCTTCCTGCTGGGCGAGGCCGGGGGTGGGGTGGGGGTGGGGAGTCCATGCCGCCCAGGAGGCCTGGAAGCAGGAGGTGTGGCCCCCCCCAGCACCCCCGCAGGGCCCAGCGCTCCAGCAGATGCCCCGGGGGCCCTGGAGAGCCCTCCTAATCTACACATCAGTGCGGCCTCCAAGCGATGAGGGCCAGTACTTCCGGCACTCTGGCTGCCCACGGGGACACTGAGTCTCACGGGGACACTGAGTCTCACGGGTGCTGCCGTCCACATCGTAACCCCCATGAACGCCCAAGTGCCTAGTCATGGACGCCAGCCTGGGGGTTTAGGGACAGGGACTGTGGGGGCAGAGGCCCTGATTCAAATCACTCCCCAGAAATTCTAACACAGAATCGCCGTGTGTTCCAGCAAGCCCACCGGCAGGTGTGTGTCCCAGAGAAAGGGGACATGTCTGTGGCTGCTCACAGCGGTGTTATCATAGGGCTTGAAGGTGGAAGCGATGCAAATGTCTACCACTGGGTAATAACGGGCGGTATGCAGACAGTGGAATAGTATTTAGCCGTAAAAGGAGAGGAGCACGGATATGGGCTACAGTGAGGGTGGGTTCTGGGGACAGCGCACCAAGTGAAGTCACAAAGGACCACGCAACGTATGATTCTCTGTACCAAAATGTCCAGGACAGGCAGAGCCGCAGAAACAGGAAGTAGCTGGCTGCCAGGGGTGGTGGGGGTGGATAGTGGGGAGTGAATATTAATGGGCTCCTCTACTTTCTTTCCCCTGCCCCTTCTTTCCCTTTCCTTCCCCCTTCCCTCCCTTTGGCAATATTGGGTGTTGAACCCAGGCCCTGCACGCTAAGCTACATCTCCTGCTCTTTTTCTTTTTTGAGACAGTCTCGCTAAGTTGCTAAACTGCCAGGATGGGCTTCAATCTATGATCCTCCTGCCTCGGCCTCCGAGAGTGCTGGGATTACAGGCATGAGCCACCAGGCCAGGTTGGGTGTTTTCTTTTTGGGTGATGAAAATGTTCTGGAATTAGATAGTGGTGATGGCCACACAGCTCCGTGACTTTACGAGAAGTCCCTGAATCGTAACCTTGAAGAGGGTGAACTGCATGGTGTGAATTATATCCTGGCACGCTCCACGTGTGCCTCACTAGGTGCGAGCACTTTCCTGTCACCCCACCCGCTGCCACCTCTGACCTGGCTCATGGCCATTTGGCCCTGCCAACTCCTACTTTTGTTTATTTATTTACTTATTTGCTTACTTACCTATTTTTGCAGTACTGGGAACTGCTCCCAGGACCCCTTGCACTGAGTGACACCCCCAGACCTTTTTACTTTTTGAGACAGTCTCGTTGTTAAACTGTCTAGGCTGGGCTCCAACTTGCAATTCTCCTGCCTCAGCTTCCCAGAGCGCTGGGATTACAGGTGGGCGCCACTACACTTGGATTGTTTCTTATTTGTAATTGTGCTAATGTATATGGGACGTAAAATGTGCCATGGTAGCTATTTTTTTTTTTTGGTACCGGAAATCGAACTCGGGTCCTTGTCCTTGCAAGGCAGGCCGAAGAACCACTGAGCTAAGTCCCCAGCCCCAAATGGTAACAGTTCCCTTTTTTTTTTTTGGTACCGGGGATCAAACTCGGGCCCTTGCGCTTGCACGGCAGGCAGCGAAACCACTGAGCTAAATCCCCCCGCCCCATGGTAACTATTTTTGAGTGTGCAGTTTGGTGGCATTAAGTACACTTAGACGGTTGAGTTACATCCATCTCCAGAGCTTCGGCTGGCACAACTGAAACACTGCACCCACTAGGAAGCAGCTCCGAGCCCCCACCCCTGGCAACACCGCGCTTCGCCTCGAAATCTGACCACTCTGAGCACCTCCTAGGCGGGCCATCGGCACTGCCTGTCTTTGGTGTGACTCCTCCTCTCAGTGTAACATCCCCAATATCCATGTGAGCGGTGGTCAGTACTGCTGTGTCCCTCCTGCCTAAGGCGGGGCAGCAATCTCGCTGTCTGTGCATATCAGGTGTTGTTTATCCATTCACCTGCTGGCGGATGCCTGGGCGGCTGCAGTGCTGTCACCATGAGCAGACAGCTCTTTGAGACCCAGCTCCCACCATCTGGGTGTCACAGTGGACGGACCTGCTGGACCCTGTGGTCACTCTGCTGTTTTTCCAGGAACCGCCGTACTATTTTCTGCAGTGGATGTACCGTCTACATTCCCACCAAGCGTGCACAAGGGTCCCCATCTCTTCATTTCTTCCCCAACATTTATCATTTCCTATTGGCTTTTTGTTTTGTTTTTGATACCGGGGATTGAACTCGGGACCTTCTGCTTTCGGGGCAGGCGGCGGCACCACTGAGCTAAATCCCCGGCCCTTGGCTTATTTTTTAACAGCAGCCCCAGCTCTGCTTGGGCATGTCCCCTCTTCGGCCCCATGTGGCCAGCTCCGACTTGTCACCTGGGTCTCAGCTCACAGGACCTCTCCAGTAGCTGATCCTTGAGCACGCTTACTTTCCTGCGTTAGTGACTCTGTGGCACTGAGCTGCTCTCTAGTTTCTTCTGATTTGTTTATCATCCCACAGACTTTGGAACGCCCATGCCCCTTCCTGGCTTTCCCTGCTCCAGGACACCGGCTGGCCTGTATTTCGAAGGGCCTCAGGAAACATCAGATAAAAGACAAACTAACAGGGCCCAGGCTTCAACCTTCACCTGCCTGGATCCTGAGCCTGGGCAGCTCCCGAAGTCGTGGGGAGTTGCCAGAGAGGACCAGGAGGACAGTGTGGAGGGAAAGGATGACAGAGACCGCTGTCACCTGAGGCCCTGCGCTGCCGTGCAAGGTACTCCCACAGCTCCAAAGACCTGGGAAGCCTCAGTACAAATGTGTTCCACAAAGAGCTCACATTTTACACAATTAATTACTTTAAAAAATTGCAGAGGCTGGGGATTTAGCTCAGTGGTTCTGCTGCCTGCCCCGCAAGCGGAAAGACCCGAGTTGATCACTGGTACCAAAAAAAAAAAAAGAAAATCACAGCAAGCAAAAAAATTGCAGTAAGATACACACAGCATTGAATTTACCCCCTTGGCCACTTCTGAATATGGCTCTGTGGCATTAAGGACTTTCGCGCTATTGAGGAGCCTTCACCAGTGTGCACATCCAGGTCTCTTTCCCTGCAGCAAGGCTAAAAGCCCTGAACCCCGCTCACCCCGACTCCCCAGCCCAGGTGACCGCCACTTGGCTTCCTGTCTCTGAGCCTCTGCCACCTCCAGGTACTTCTTACAAGTGGCATCCTGAGGTATCTGTCCTCTTGTGTGTGGCTCACCTCACTCAGCACGACGCTCCCAGTTCTGCAGCAAGCGCCAGAATTCCCTTCCCCTTTCCCCAAGTCACATTCCATTGTGCGCACAGACCCCATTTTCCTTATCTGATCATCCATCCGTTGAGGCTGAGGGTTGCTCTACCTTTCATCTCTGCGCTGGATGCTCCTAAGATGTGGATAAGTAAGCAGGGTGTGGTGATGCACGCCTGTGATCCCAGGACTCTGGGAGGTTGAGGAAGGAGGATGGCAAATTCTAGCCTTGCCTGGGCAACTTATCGAGATCCTATCTCAATATAAAAAACAAAAAAGGGCTGAGAAGGCAGCTCAGTGCAGAGGCCCCTCCCTGGGTTTAATAACTTGTATTGCAAAGAAGAAAAGAAAAAAACCAAACAAACCCCCAGAACCAAAAAATCAACAACAGCAATGGCAAAAATCCGATGTGGGCAGAGAAGTAGGACTCCAGTTTTTGAGCATAATCTAGACAGAGATCAGAATCTGTCCCATGTATTGTATCAGGGCAAAGAGGACCATCAGGTATCAGGCATCAGGATGGGAGTTCTTCTTAGTAAGGTGCTCACAGCACAGAGTGGCTGAAGGTTTGGGTGAAGTGGCAGCGGCTGCTGGTCTCAGGGCTACCTGCTCATGTCAAGGCACAACCAGAGCCGAGGGCCCTGAGAGGATGGGCCCAGGGTGCGGGTTAGACTAAGTCAACCTTTCCACGGCCTCCGGGATCTCTGGGAGAGCAGTCCATGCCTGGGGAACACAGGTCCTTCAGCCTGGGGTGAGGACTGAAGGGACCATCCCACCCAAGCCACATCCGGGGCACAGGCAGCCCCAGCCCCAGGGGGTTTCCCGGAGGAAGTGATGCTGAAGCCAGCCCCATGGGAACGGGTGACTGGTTCCAGGGCAGGAGAGGGGCCAGCTGCACTAAAGGCAGGGCAGCGCGCATTCTGGTTAGCCCTGTTGTCTGGGGTGGTTATTTTTAGTACTATCTGCTAGTCTCAAAATTGAAAGATACACTGGATAGTTATTTCACTAGTTACATATTTCTACATAACAAATTACCCCACTCTCCCAAATCTGGGTGGCTGGGAACAAGAACATACTTGTATGATCCTCTGAAGTTCACCGGAGGCTAGGAACTGGGGTACGGCTCAGCGGACACTTCCAGTTCTGGATCTTCTGGGAGTTTGCACTGTGTGCCTGCTGGGCTGTGAACCCGTACTTCCTGGGTGGGAGGCTGTGGCCCCTCTCTGCAGGGGCATTGCCACAGGGCCACCTGTGTGGGCTCAGGGCATGGTGGCTGGCCTACCAAGGGCACCGGCAGCAGCTGTCCTTTTATGACCTAACCTGGAATGTCCTGAGCATCGAGCTGCCCACCTTATACTGGTTAGCTGAGTCACCAAGTCACAGACTTGAAGGCGGGAGGGCCAGGGGCTCCAGCTTCGAAAGGGAAGAGTGTGAGCATTTGAGAGATTTAACAATAATGAGGGTGGTCCTAAGACAGCAGGGGAGGGGCAGGACAAAGCTGTGTCACCTTGAGGGACAGGTACAGGGCCAGGTAAGGAGTGTGAGCCAGAGGGAGGGCAGGCTGAGGATTCTGAGCCAGGCAGAGGAGTGGCCAGGGATAGGAACGAAGGCATGAAGTCTGCCTGGCACCCACCCCCAGGGAGTCACCAGGCTTCCACTTGGCCCTGCTCCTGGTGGCCTCTCTCTGGGCCTGTGGGTCTCACCTGTACCTTTGGAGGCAACCACACCTTTCTCCACCCACAGACAGAAGCTCCTCTTTCGATCTGCACACAAACCCTCTGCACACTGCATGGTTTCGGCATGAACAAAACGTCCCAGTGTGTAGCACAAGCCTGCAGCCTGCGATTTCGGACACCTTTCTCTCTCTCCGGCCTGGACAGAGACCTCTGCTCCCCTGGCTCCTCCCACTTCAGGGATCAGCTGCCCCTGAGGTGGCCTGGTTTGAGTGTGGGAAATGGCACTGGGGTTCCCCTGTGCTCGCCCTGCTTGCAGCCCTCGCCTGATCCATCTGTGGGGCCACTGCTGCTCACAGCCTGGCCACCTCCCTCCAACTCCGGCCTCCCGACACATTCCCATTCCACCCTACCTCATGCAATTGCCACCTCTTCCACAGAGCCTCACCTGCTCGAAGCCCTGAGGTCCTAGTGCATTTGGCTCCCCTTTCTGAGGCCGTACACCTAAATGACCACTGTCATTCCAGGGCAGGGACCAATCCCCACTTCCTAGAGTCAGAAAGTGACTGTGTGGACAAGGAGCGGGCTCTGCTCTTAGACTGGCGCTGCCAGCTTAACCAGGGGATCTTCACTCTGGGACATCCGCAGGTGCCATTCAAAGTGGCTCACAGTTTTTCTCAAGGCCTCAAAACGAGCCGCACAGCAGGCACGGACATCAGTCATCTCTCTGTTACAGGTGAGACGCTGAGCGCAGCGAGGGCAAGCAATCTGCCCAAGGTTGCACAGCCAGCGTGTGGCAGCGCTGGGATCCCCCTGAGGCCCCCTGGGGTCCCAGCCCCTCTGCCAGCCTATCTTTCCCCAGAACTGCAACCCAGTGCGGGCCTCAGCCCTGCACACGCAGGAAAATGATGGAGGTGCAGAAAATTATTTAACAATTCTATGTTTTTCTCCCACAAATGCCTCTTTCGTCACCAGAGTTCATGGTGGCTCATCGGCAAGATGGGCTGAACTGACTAGAACACCCAGGTTGAACCCGAGGCCTCCGGGGGCACATGCCGCCTGCACGCTCTTCCTGCTGCCCCAACGAGATTGCATCCAGGGCGGAGCTGAAAGATCGCAGCAGGTGTTGCTGGGCCTTGGCACAGGGAGTGCATATCAGTCTGCTTGGACGTCTGGCAAGCGGTGAAGGTGGAGCCTAGGGCCAGACTCGCTGGGTTCAAATCCCAGCCCTGTCATTTCTGTGTGTCCTCCAACCTCAATTTCTTCATCTGTATAATGGGGACACTACAGCTTCCACTCCATCGGGGTGCTGCAAGGTTGAATGAGCTAACACATGTGTGGTGCTTTATCAGTGTGACCGATGACTACTGCTGCCATTGCTGGTGTTGCTGTGTTCCTAACTGGCTCCACTTTGCCTTCCTGCGTACAGAGAACAACTCCATATCCCCACAAGCCTTAGGGTTCGAGCAACAGTGAGCAGCCTCTGGCCCAGGATGATCATCTTCCATCCCTCGGGTTCTGAGCCCTCCTGGCCCTCCCTGGACTCCCAGGCTTGGGTGTTCCCACCTCAATTGAGGATGCATGGAAATATCTTTATGCCCCACAAACTGGAGTCTGCCTTCAGGCCTCTGTGAGGCTGGGGAATGTCAGTCACCCCAGGTGCACACAGCTGGCCACTCTTCTACAGCCCCTGGGTGGGTCTTCCACCACCCTGTGGTCAGAAGCCTCCAGGCAGCAGGCCCCACCTTCAGTGGTGAATCCTGATTGGTCCATGATGGTCTCATTCCCTGTGCCAGTGATAGGCTGAGATGTGTTCAGGTGACCCAGTTCTGACCAATGAGCTTAGAAGTCTGTGCAGGGCTGGGGATGCTCCTTCTCCAGGTTGGGTTTCCTTCTGACTGCTGAAGACTCCTGGAACTGACCGGCCCAATACACAGGGAGCGACATTGCCAGAGTGGTGGCCAAACAGAAAGGTAGAAAGATCCAGGCGCTGATGATATCAAGCCTTTAAGTTAACCAACCTTGAAACAGCCCAAATCTTATCACACGAGGTTCAGCCTTCTTCTGGTTTAAGAAGTTAGACCATGGCGTTTTGTTATTTGCAGTCCAAAGCATCCTTACTAATAGTCCCTGATCACCTTTCATCTTCCAGAGATTAAGCCCATCGCAGCACTCAGGGAAGGCTTCCTGGTAGAATCTAAAAGAATGAGCATGCAGACAGAGGGAGCAACATCCTGGATAAAAGGAAGAGGCTGGACCAAGGGCTGAAAGGCTGGAGATGCCAGGAGGACACCAGAAATCATCTGTGTGCTGGGGATCCTGAGAGACGAGAGTGCAAGGTCAGGCACAGTCAGGTGCCCACAAGGGCAGAGCAGAGCTCCAGGCCGACAATAGGTGTGCTGAGCTCTGTCCTTCTGACCTGCTCTAGCCACACCCAGAAGCTGCCCAAGTACCGGCAGTGGAGCCCGGCAGGGTCACCACATTCCCCTTCTGCCAGGTGTGCTCTGCCTGCCAGGTTTCTTCCAGCCCCTGGGGCGCTCATCAGAGACTCTGGTAAATACTCGACTGAAATCTAGGTCACTGTGTGCACAGGTCGGAAATCCATCACTTAGACAGTCACTAAGTGCCTACAAAGCGGTGTGCTCAGGGCAGCAGAGACGGGCCTGGTTCAAATCCCCAGCCTGTGCCCCCACCTCCCCGTGTGACCCTGACAGGCCACCGTATTCCTGCAAGCCTGGCATTTCCCCATGTGTAATACACAGTGGGGTCGGGCAGCTCCACATAACGTGATGCCTGTGAACTTCCAGGGACAAAAGATTATAACCCAGGAGGGACAAGAAGGCAAGCCCATGATGTGCTGTTGGGGACAGAGTTGTGAGGGAGCATCTGAAGGAGGCAGGAGATCTCCTTGGGATGAGATAAGGGACATGCATTTCTGCCAGAGCAAAGGTCCATAAGGGCTGGCCGTGAGAAAGTCCAGGCGTTTCAATCTGGGCTCCTACATTTTCCCAAAGAGCAAGCATCCTCTGCAAAAGGCACCAGCAGAAACTCTGGACTCTGCACTACTTTTGTGACCCTAAAGCGGCTATTTAACCTTTGAGCTCCAGGCTTCTTTTTCTTCACTGGATCTCAGTCAAAAGGTCGAGTGGTGATCCAGGCTCCTTCTTTGCAGAGCTGGTAAAATGCCTGACAGACATGGCAGGGGCAAGCTACTCAGTCTGCAGCGGCGGGGGGGGGGGTGTCCCGCAGTATTGGGGTGATACCACTAGACCTGGGGGCTGAAGTGGAATTTACTGGAATGGGGGCCAGGGTTCCAGAAGAAAGATGGACAGGTCAGAGGTGCTGAAGTGTGAAGGGAAAGAAGGTAAACTGGGGGTCACTGGAATCTTTCCTGGGACAGGGATTTCAGATCTAGATTCGAAAAGGCCTTGAATGTCATGTCAAGGTCTCGACCTTATAGAGTTGAGAACAGGCAAGCACTGAGACACTCCAGGGATGCTGCACCACTTTGGGGTAAATAGGTTCGTGGGAGGAGGGTGGGGTCACATCTGGGAGACAGGTACTGCAGGAAGAGTCCAGGAGAACCCAAAGCACTCCCCGGGGGCAGGTGATTTCTGCAAACAGCTTAAGTAATAGATGGGCACCTCTGTGTCGCTTTCACACCTCCTAAAAGCCACTGCCCACCTCAGCATGGCGGGCACACGGACATGATGAGAGCCACAGGAGGGCTACCTGGCCTCAGCCACTCAGGCCATGAGAGGGCTGGTCACAACCTGAGTCACAGCCTGGGCCCCGCCTGGGCTCAGGGTGCTTGTAGCAGCAGCAGGTCCTTGGTCGTTTGACAAATGTGCTTGGAACCTGGAGACAGAGAGATGACCTTTGACCTCTGAGTCATCTCCAGTCTGGAGAGAGTAGGGGAACCCAAGGAGGGGTGGGTTTTGCTGTGGGCCAGCAGGGGCTCACCTACCCCAGAGCCAGGTCTATTGATGGGTTCTCCAAACTGGACCCCGGTTATGCACAGGGGTTGCTGGAAGTCCTTTCACAAAGGGCAAGGGACGGAGGGAGCCACTTTTTGCTGCTTTTCTAAGAAGCCCCCCAACGCCCCCCCCCCCCAGCACCCAGGCCCGGGGCACAGTGGAAGCCTGAGTCATCATGCCCATCTGAATGGTAGCTGTCAGGGCTGAACAAGGACCAGGGGTTGGAAAAACAAGGCTGTTCTGTTAACCTCTAGGCCTGGCCCTTCCAGACTGGTGAGGGGGTGGGGTGGGCAGAGGGCAGGTAGAAGCGAGACCCAAGCCAAGGTGTCAAGAGCCAAAGGGGGCTTTGTGTGCTGGGGAAGGGGGGGCTCAGAATCCAAGGCTTTACTTTTGTTTTCAAATGACCTGTTTAATGATTACCTTTTGCAATCAAAGGAGCAAGGGCTCTTCCGAAGGCAAGAGTTCCAAACCTCCAGACCCTGAGGAGGAGCAGAGCAGCCTAGCCGGAGAAGAAAGTAAACAAGGTCTGGCTGCCTCAGCAAACAATGGCCCCGGACTGAGCTCCCAGCTCAGACACATCAAAGTGAGATTTCCAAGCAAGAACTTTGTAACAGGCAAATAACAGATTTGGATGGAATTATTTCCCCAAGTCCCCTGAGCTCTGCACAGAAGGGGACAGCCCAGGGACGGGGGCTGTCATTTTCACTTAACCTTGACCTATAATGTATTTATTCATTTTGCAACGAGTGGGAATCACTTTCACACCCTCCCCCCCAAAAACCCCAACAAGCAACAACTTCATCACCCATTTTAACAGTGACGATGGTAGGTATCAAGGGACTTAAGTTACAGCAGCTACCTGCACTCAGTAGCCCCCCAAGACAAAACCCTAACACAAATACCTACCAGGGTTCACAATGTCAATCAAACCTTTACCTAGCACTAGGAAAAATCCAAGTTGGTTTTTTTCTTTTCTATCTTCCTTTTACCTTCCAAGGCCTTCAACTATTTTTTCTCCTGCATCCCAACCCAGCCAGGAGTCAGATCCATAAACAAGGCTGCTCCTCCCCTTCCACGGTTCGGGCCCCCCCCCCTTCCCTGGACCCCAAGAGAAAGAATCCCGGGGACCCAGGCCCCGCAGCCCCCTGCCTGCCCCTCCACCCCCATCACCGCAAGGCTCGCAGACACCTTGAGATAAACACCCACTAATGATTTTATAATTTTTCTGCTTTGGTCCGCGCTCGCTTGGATGAATCCCTCCCCCTTGGCTGTGGCGACCCGGGTCGGGGGGTGGAGGGACAAGAGATAGATGGGAGGATGGGGGTTGTTAGTTTGTTTTTTCCATTGCAGCGTCCCCACACCTGTTTTTCATTCATTCATTCGTTCATTGGTTCATTCATTCACGGATTCGTCACTGCGGTCGCCCGGGGCCTGGGGATCTCGGGGAGGGGACCGAGATGGGTGTGTTTGTGTGAAGGGGGGGCGATGACAGCGGCGGGCGGGGGGGGGGGGGTCAGGGCGCAGGGACCCCCGCGGGAGCGCAGAGGGGGTGGCTCTGTCGAAGGCCGGCGCTCCCTGGGGCCGAAGTTGTTTTCTGCGGCGCGGCGACGAGGACAGCCGCCCCGGGGTGCGCCTCTTTGTCTGTCCCCGGCCGGGCGCCGCGTCGCGGGTCCCCCCCTCCCACACCAACCCCCGGCGCGCTTGCACACCTGGTCTTGGAGGACAGGAAGGCAAGTTTGATGAGGCCGTAGGTGAAGAGCGGGATACTCTCCTTGGCGACGCTGGCAACTTGCAGCCGATGCTCCAGGATGTGGAGTTCCATCGTCCGCCCGCGCTCCGCGGTGGCGCATCGGCGGGGGGCGACCCGTGGCCCCCCGCGCCCCTCCCGCGCGCCCCGTCGGTACCGAGCCGCCGCGGGCCGGGCCGGACCCAGCAGCAGAGGGAGACCCGCCAAGTTGCGAGGGGGGGCCCCGGACGGGCAGGCGAGGCAGGAGCGCCGGCGGGGCGAGCGGGTGAGCGGGTGAGCGGGCGAGCGGGCGAGCGGCGGAGTAGCAGCGCGCAGCGCCGGGCGCAGGCAGCAGCTGGTGTTCGCTGTAACAAACAACTTGCCACTCAAACCCCGGGCAGCTGCGCATGCGCCTCCACGCAAGGCCTGCTGGGACTTGTAGTCCAGGCGCTGCCCGGGGCGCCGCGGGCTGCTGGAGTCGAGGGGGAAGGGGCTGAGTAGCTGCGGCTCAGGAGTGGAAATGCTGCGGCGAGGGGCTCTGCAGGCCCGTCGAGGAGTCCAAAGGCATTTGGAGTCAGTCCGAGCCTGGGTGCATGCTCTTGTTATTTATTTTCGCTCCAGGCAAAGCGATTTGGCGGGAGAGGGTTGGGACTCCAAGACAACTCCATCGCTGGAGGAGGCCCCAACCTGGGAGAAGAGAGGTTTAGAGAAATCAGTAGAGCTCAGAGAAGCGAAACCGAAAGGGGGTGTTGGGGACAAGGAGGAGGGATCCAAGAGGGAGAGTGCATCCAGGCTGGGTTCTGAAGGATGAACCGGAGCTCGCGGGCAGGGGGAGGGGCGAGTGTACCGAGGGCCGCGGCCTTCCAGGAAGAAGGGACAGCGCGTCCTAAGGCACAGGAGCGTGAAAGCCCCCACGGTGCTGTGTTTGGCTTTGTTGCAGCGGAAAAAAGCGAGGGAGGAGAGACAGGAGATAAGGCTGGCGCGGTAAGCAGGACTCAGGTTGCAAGGGTCCTGCGTGTAGAGCTAATGAGGTGGCTGGGCATTATCCCTCGGGAGAGGGGGCGACGTGGACGGCGAGGGCCGGCTGGGGCGGGGGAAGTATCTGAAAACATCGAGGTGCTTCCAACCTCAGGGCCAAGGTGCTGGGACCCTTTCCCAAGACGTTGCCCCTTTCATGGGTGAGTGGTTTTGAAATTTCCTTTTTTTTGGTGTCAGGGATCGAACTCGGGACCTTGTGGTTGCGAGGCAGGCGGCGGAACCACTGAGGTAAATCCCCAGCCCGGTTTTGAAATGTTCTAGGTTAGAGTTACTGGTGCTTTGCCCTTTGGCAGAGTAATTGGGCGACTTGATGGTCCAGGTCTACCGGCTAGGACGGGCTAGGAACCCTCTTTTTGGGGGAGATTCTGGCCAGTTGTCTCCCCCATTCTCAGCCCTCATCAGTTAGATAAGAATGTTAATAGGCGCCCTCATTTCCACCAATGGGTATGAAACCTTTAATCTTGGATAAACCTCAGAGATGCCTACTTCCCTCTTGTTTTATTTTCACTGAAGAATTTACCACCCTCTAATACAGAATAGATTTACCTTTTTTACTTGTCCAACCCTTCACCCACGCCCAGCTAAAATCACCCCTCAATAAAAGCAGTGATTTAAAAAAAAATTTAAATGGGGGTGGAACCCAGGGCCTCCTCACTGAGCTACACCTCCATCCCTTTTCTATTTTTTGAGAGAGGGTCTCACTAAATTGCTAAGTTGCCCAGGCTTATGATATTTCTGCCTCAGTCTCCCAAAGTGCTGAGATTACAGCTGTGTGCCGTCATGCTCAACTAAACACAGCAATTTTTGTCTGTTTTCTGTTGTATTTCCAGTCTGGGCCGTAGCAACTGGCACATGAGAGACACTCATTCAATATTTTGGGCGTGCATAAATGCATCATCTATGCCTTTTAGAGCTATAGATCCACAAGTCCCAAATAGAACACATTTGGGGCCCAGAAGGGAGCACACAGATGCATCGAGCAGGCCAGAATGGCATCAGAGAAGAGCAGCCTGCCTGAAGGCACAACTTTTAATTTCTACCCAAACAACCAACAGGTGATGAAACAAAATAAACAAGACTAAAGGCAGGATTTGACTGGTTTTCTGACTTCTGCTCTGGATGGCTCAAGTCTCTCTTTTTCAATCTTCGGGCCATGACCATGAGCGAATGGTGAAATCAGTCTAGCAGGGTACAGGTACAACTAGCATTAAAAGAAAGAAGAAAGAAGAACGGTCCCCAGCACTGCACATAGTGAGCACATTTTATGATGATCTCTTTTGTCTCGGGAAGCATCAGTTTTGGCTGTGTGGGTACGTGGTGTGTGCATGCAGTCATACAAGTATGTGTCTGTGTGCCTGTGTGTGCAGGATCTTCACAGAAACCTGTTTTTTTTTTTTAGTTCTTTTATTGGTACATTTTAGGTACACAATTCGTTTACATTTATCATTGTGGTTTGTACCTGTACATGATGTATCTTGGTTCTTATTTTTCCCCCCATTACCTGTGCACTCTTCATCCCCTCCACCCTTCCCTATTTACATAGATTTCATTTCCATTTTTTTCTTTTCTCATAGTTTTTCCTTTCCCTCTTTTCCTTTCCCCTCCCCTCCCTTCATTCCTTCATCTTTGGACCTTTTTTCCTATTTCAAATTATCAATTATCCATTTTAATCCTTTTAACCCTTGTTTACACTATCAGTTTCTCACACTAGAGAAACTATTTGGTATTTACACGTGTGTCCTATTTATTTCACTTAAGAGTATGGCCTGGATATGCATCCATTTAGCTATAAATGACTCTAGTTTTTCATTCTTTATGGCTGAGTAGTATTCCATTTTATTAAAAAACCACATTTTCTTTATCCAGTTTCCAGTTGATGGGCACTTGGGCTTCTTCCAAGCTTTAGCTATTACAAACTGTGCTGCTATGAACATGGGTGCACATATATCACTGTGGTATGATTCTTTTAATTCTTTTGGGAAGATCCCCAGCAGGGGAATAGCTGGGTCAAATGGACCTCTAGTCCTAGTTCTTTGAGGTATCTCCACACTGACTTCCACAGTGGTTGCACCAGTCTGCACTCCCACCAACAATGGAGAAGGGTTCCTTTCTCCCCATAACCCCGCCAGCATTTGTTATTTGTTGATTTCTTGATAGCAGCCATTCTTTGTGGGGTGAGGTGGAATCTCAGTGTTGTTTTCATCTGCAACGAGTGACGTTGAACATTTTTTCATATATTTGTTTGCTGCTTTTACTTCCTTGTCTGAGAAATGTCTGTTCATTTCAGATGCCCATTTTTGAATTGGGTCTTTGAATTTGGGGGGTCTGATTTTTTTCAATTCTTTATATATTCTAGATAGTAGTCCTTTGAGGTACAGCTGCTAAAATTTTTTTCCCATATTGTAGGTTGTCTGTTAGCTCTGTTGGTGGTTTCTTTTGTAGTGCAGAAGCTTTTTAATAAGATGAGATCCCAATTGTTGATTCTTTCTGCTAGTTCCTATGCTGCTGAGGTTTTGTTCATGAAGTCTTTTCCTATGCCAATGTCTTCAAGAGTTCTACCTAACTCATCTTCCAGCAAGTTTAGTGTTTCTGTCTTAATATTTATATCTTTAATCCACTTCAGTCTTAGTTTAGTGCATGGTGATAGGTATGGGTCAAGTTTCAATCTTTGGCAGGTTGAAATCCAGTTTTTCCAACGCCATTTATTAAATAGGCTATCTTTCCTCCAATGATTGTGGTTGGCTCCTTTTTCAAAGATGAGGTGGCTGAGCATGTCTGGAGTTGAGAAACCTGTTTCTTAAGGTGAGTTTTGGTTGAAAATGTTTGAAAGCACTGGGTTTTTTTACTTGATCAAGTTGGACCATTTAAGAGTTTGCAAATTTAGACTGTATTGGTTCGATTTGCAGAATTGCTTCCGCAGGGTTGTATTTGGTGCTTAAGATTTCCATTAAACTAACTACTGAAGTTAATATTCAGATGTTAAGGAAACTGACTTCTGGGTTACCAAATCCCAAGGATGGTTGCAGGCTGGGACTAAGGTGAGGTCAGGGAGGCCCTTTGGACACTTAAAGTGACAATGACTCTCAAGGCCATGCAAGGGCTGGTGGTGGACGCAATCCCAGAATTCCCTTCTCTCTTAGTTCCCCAGCCCTTTCTGCTTTGTTTTGGGTCCTAACTGGTTTCTTCTCTGCTCAACCCTAAGATGAATAGAGGCCCACCTAGTGTTCCTTCCTGTGGTATATGATAGCAGTAGCTGCCACTAAATCATGTTTCCTGCAAAGTCCTTCCCTATTGGCTCTGGCTTCAGCCAATGAGATAAAGCATGTGTGCAGATACACCCTGTGCATTTGGTCGTGCCCTCTGGATGCTGCCCTGGCAACATGCTACAAAGAAACGTGGATGAAAGACCACGAGGACAGGTCCGACTGATGCAGCTGGAGCAGCAGGTGGCACCTGCCAGCCATATGAGATGATATTGGGCTTTCCAGCTGACTGTCCAGCCGAAGGTATATTAGTCCATTTCCTGTTCCTATATCAAGATACTTGAGACTGGGTAATGTGTAAAGAAAAGAGGTGTGCTTAGCTCACAGTTTCAGAGGCCGAAAAGTCCATGATTGGGTGTCCTTGATGGTTTGGCATCTGATGAGGGCACCATAGTGAATGGGATCCTAGTGGTGGGATCAGGTGTAGAAGAGGTCATGCAGGCAAAAAGCCAGGGCTGGGGAGGGGCCTCTAGCATGTGAATCTGTGGGACAAACCACATCCAAGCACCAGGTGAAACCAGAAGAGAAAAGATCCAGCTGACCTATAGAAATGTGGCAGACCATTGTTCTTAGGCACTAAGAGTTGGGGTGCTATGTGTCTCCTCAACCCTCATTGTCTCTCACTCTCGGCATGGCCAGACTGGCTCCTAACATGTTGATGGCCCCAGCTCAGGGTGTCTTCCCACAGCCCTGAGTCCCGAAGCTGACTTCCAGTGCTGGCTGTGTCCTCCGCATGTCCACAGGCATGGTGATGCCATTGTGTTCAAACTGTACTTCAGCATCTGACCCACGTTGAAACCACCTGGATCTTCCCCTCTTCTTCCTGTACTCTCTGTCCTTTTTCTTTTTGCACTGGGTTTAAACCCAGGGCTTTCACAGTGAGCTACATCCCCAGCACTTTTTATGTTGAGTCAAGGACTTGGTAGTCTCTGAATTGCCCAGGCTGGGCTCAAACTTGGATTCTCCTGCCTCAGCCTCCCAGAGTGCTTCAATTATAGGTGTGCTCCACTATACCTGGCTTTAATCCCTGTCTTTGATGACAGTACCTCCCTAGTCCTTCAAGTTATGAACCTCGATGGCTCATTGTGTTTTCCAAGATGGCCACAGATCTTCCAATGTTTGTATCCCTCTTACAGGATGATCCTGACAGTCGTCACATTAACAGGCAGATCTACGTTGCTGTCCCTTGAATCTGGGCCAGGCTGTCATTGCAGAGGAAATGGCATTGTGTAAAAGGCAAACCTGTTTCCACTTGGTTGTCCTCAGAACCCACCGGGCATGTTGAAGAAACAGGCCACCTGGGAAGGCCACCTGGAGGACTTTGTACTAGTTTACTAGGGCTGCTGGGCCCGAGTACCACAGAGTGGGTGATTTAAGCCAGTGGTCCCCAAACATTTCGGCACCAGGAGTCGGTTTTGTGGAAGACAATTTTTCCATAGACGTTGAGGAAGGAAATTGTTATGAGATTATTCAAGTGCATTGCACTTATCGTGTACTTTATTTCTATTATTATTACATTGTGCACTTTATTTGTGTTATTATTGCATTAAATTGTCCTAAGGGAGCCTAGATCCTAGATCCCAGTTCACAGCAGGGGGGCGTGCTCCTCCTGGAATCTAAAGCCTGCTGATAGGACGGGAGGCGGAGCTCAGGCTCTGATGCAGCTGGAACAGGGTTGAAGCTTCACTTCACCTCCTGCTGTGGGGCTTGGTTCCTAAATTGTTTCAAAGTAGTGTGACCAACTTGGCTTGGTTTACTGGAGATTGTCCTGGTTTTAAAACTGAAAGTCACTGAAAACCGCTTTGGTTCTAGGAGAACCAGGATAATGGGTCGCTGTCTTCCTATCCTACTTGAATATTGTCCAGGCCCTGAATTGTGTATCTGTTTTTAATTTTAAGCAAATGAAAACGATATGGTTACACTGTCAGTTGCTCATGGCAGGGGGATTTCTTGTGGCGCTACTGTTACATAACATACAGCCCACACTTAATGGAGTACAAGGGCAATTGCTTTATTAGTTCACAAATTCTGTAGGCCATGAATTCAGACAGGACACATGGGGATGGTTCCTCTTTGTTCCATGGAATCTGGCCTTGCCCTAGGAAGATGGGAATTATCAGGGAGACATGACCAAATGGGGCTGGAGTCATCTGGTTGCTTCTGTCTTGCGTGTCCAGAGCCCAAGCTAGCACTGTAGACTGGAGCATACTCCATGTGGCTTGGTGTGGTGGTCACTTGTGAGATGTCAACTTGAGTAAGAACTGCCTAGCAGATTAGTAAAGCTGTGGGTGTGTCTGTGAATGACTGACAGGCCAGCAAATTGAAGGAGGAAGACCCACCCAGGGTGTGGTGACACCAACCAATAGGCTTGTAGCCTTTGGGGGCACCAGCCAATTGGCTTGTAGCCTGGGTAGAATAAAAAGGGAAAGAAGAAGGAAGTCTTCTTTTTTTCTTCCTTGGAATTCCAGTCTTTGCCATTGCCTTTGGACTTTGGTCTCCAGTTCCATCAGGCTTTCCAGTGCAGACTCCAGCCTTCTAATGCAGACCCTTTGAGTTTCCAACCCAGACTCACACAGGACTCTGCAGTGACCCCCAGGCCTTCAACTTTTGATTGGATTCTTTGGCTCTCCAGCACATGGATGGCCATTTCACATTCTTCCACCCCTGATTTCTACAGGCAGCCATTGTAAACCTACTTAGTGAATCTGTCATATAATCATATATACGTATTTTATATTAATATGTTCCTCTAGTGAACCCTAGATTTCTCACAGCATGGCAGCTGGATTCCCAGAAAGGGTCTTGCAAGGAGAGCCTAAAGAGAATCAGCTGTAGACTGCAAGTCCATTTATGACCCAACCTCAGCAATCAGGACTGGTTTTTTTGTAGGAAAGCGACAAGGCCAGCTTGAGTTAAGGAATGGGGGCATAGCCACCATTGATAGGGAGTGACACAGCCAGCTGTGGAAGAATGTTAGGTGCAGTTATTCTTGTATCCAGCTTTGGAAAATACCACCTGCCGCCGTGTAATGAGTGGGTCCAGAGAGGGTGAGGCTCATGGAAGGAGCTTCAGCTTTGTTTTCTCATCAGGCCAGTTTAAGCCATGGCCTTGTTTCTCCAGCCTTTCCAAAGATTCTGTTCCTAGCTGGGCCCTATGGCATGTGCCTGTAATCAGCATTCTGGGAGGCTGAGGCAGGGGCATTGCAAATTCAAGCCCAGCCTGGGTAACTGAACAAGCCCTTATCTCAAAATTAAAAAATAAAAAAAGTGCTGGGGATGTAGTTCAGTGCAAAGGCCCTGAGTTTAACCCTCAGTACCCCACCCACCCCAAGATTCTGTTCCCTACTCAATCTGGGTAAATTAAGCTTTTTATCTTGAGATGATTGGAGGTCCACAGGCAGTCATTCCTGTGTCCTTTGCCTAGGATTCCCCAGTAGTGACAGCTTTATAATCCTCCAGCCAAGACACTGACTGTGATGCCACTCACAAGCCCATTTGTCTTTCTTCAGCTTTACATGTAATTGTGTGTTTGTATGTGTTTAGTTCAATATTTCAAAATATACTATCTTTTTTTGGGGGGGGTACTGGGGATTGAACCCAGGACCCTTCCCTGGTTTTTCCTATAAATAACATCTTATGTTACTACAGAGTATTTGTTCCAATGAATGAACTGAAATTGCTATGTCACTAGTAACTGAAGTGCATACTTCATTTAGATTTCCCTAGTTTTTGCCTAACATGCCTTTTCTGTCCCCAGAGCCCACCCACAATCCCATGCCCATCTGGTTGTCATGACTCCTTAGCCTCCTTTTTTGGCTGTGACAGTTCACTCAATGTTTTAAAAATAAATCCCTTTTCTATGTAAACTGGCTGGAGTGGATCCTGTTGCCTGTAACTAAGACCCATAATGGATCCACTGCAGACTCAGTGCTCCCAGAGGACTGGTCTCTGGTCTCCCTGTGGCTTCCTCTGCTAGCCCCTACCCAGCATTGTCATTTACCATTTACCATCTCTTCTTCCTCTGTACTCTCTCTCTCTCTCTGCTTCTGGCCTCTTTGAACAGGTGGAAAGACCCATTATGTGTGTTTGTTGCTAGGGACTGAACCCAGGGCCTTCACACTGAGCTCCAACCCCAGCCCTTTTTATTTTTTGAGACAAGGTCTTGCTAAGTTGCTGAGTTACCTAGGTTGGGCTCAATTGTGATCCTTCCACCTCAGCCTCCCAGAGTGCTGGGCTTATAAGCATGTGCCACCACGCCTGGCTCACACTCATCTTTATTTAACTGCTAGTATATCGCCTTCTCTGGGAAGCCTTCCATGATCTTTCTGGCAGACCGGGCTGCCTGCCTCTCCTCTGTGACCCAGGCTCTGCATGGCAGGTATGCACTTGTTAAAAAGCCTGTGCTCTGATGTCAGCCACCTCTGAGTTTGAGCTCTACCTCCTTCCTGCCATGTGGCCTTGGACAAGCTGCTGAGCCTGTGGGTGCTCGGCTTCTTTTATGTCAACAGGATAGGAAGGGGCCTCCATCCTGGATGGCCTTGAGGACTGCACAGCATGCTGGAGACATGCAGTAGGCCTGCAGCTGTGACATCCCTGCAGCCACGCCCATGGGGCCTAGCTGGGTATCATCCAGTGGAAATTATCGGAGGCCATGGGGTTGCCATCACGTCTGGAGTTGCTAGGTGAGGGCGGAGGCCTCCTCTTTCTCATCCCCTCTCATTCTCAGAGCCCCCAGTGCTAGGTGTTTGCTCAGGTGGCCTCCGTGAACCACCCTCCGCCCCCTTGCAGCTCCCACCACACCGGATGCTTCATTTCTGTGAGATCTGCTGTGTTCTCCTTGGGGACAATCAGCTCATTGTGTCCCCAGGAGTCTGCTCTCCCAGGCGGCAGGGTGGCATTGCACTCGGGGCGAGGTGCGGGCACCTGAAGCCTGTTGGCTTAGGCCTCCCACCGTGGCTCCCGAGCTAGCAAGCTGTGTGACCTTGGCCAAGTTCCTTCCCTCCCTGGGTCTCCAGTTCCTCCTTCTCTGGGTTACCTGACTGGCTGTATGCAAACGCAAAGTGCAACTCAAAGTGAAACTTGGCCTTTGTTTAAAACTTAGGAATTTCCGCAAGGCCACAGGAGAACATTGACTCTAGGATGTGACTGCAGAGGTCACAGGCAGTGGCCAGGTCTGCTGAGATGGGCACTTTTTTTCAGTACTGAGGATTGAACCCAGGGCCTTTGCACTGGGCTACATCCCCAGGCCAGTTTTTACTTAGATACAGGGTCTTGCTAAATCACTAAGTTCCCCAGGCGGGGTTCAAACTTGTGATCTTCCTGCCTCAGCCTCTCAGAGAACTGAGATTATAGGTGTGTACCACCACGTCCAGCTGCAGACTCTTTTTTTTTTGGTACCAGGAATCGAACTCGGGACATTGCGTCTATGAGGCAGGCAGCGAAACCACTGAGCTAAATCCCAGGCCCTGCAGACTCTCTCTTTTTTTTTTTTTTGGTACTGGGGATTGAACTCGGGTCTTTGTGCTTGCGCAGCAGGCAGTGAAACCACTGAGCTAAATCCCAGGCCCTGCAGACTCTCTCTTTTTTTTTTTTTTGGTACTGGGGATTGAACTCGGGTCTTTGTGCTTGCGCAGCAGGCAGTGAAACCACTGAGCTAAATCCCCGGTGCCCCCACAGACTCTCTTAATGTTGCTGGGTTCTGTCTGTTTTGCTCAGGGCTGTGTGCCAAGTTCCTGGAACAGTAGGCAGGGCATCAGTGAATGTTTGTTGAATGACTATATGAATGCATGAGTGGAGGTGGAAGAAATATCACCCGGTGGAAGTGGGGATGGGGCTGAACTCACCTCTGCCACTCTCCTCTCTGGGACTCAGTTTCTCCATCTGTAAAATGGAAGTGGTGGCCAGGATGATCTTGAACCGTCCTTCTGGATCTACAGTTTCACCATTGCTCAAAGCAAATCAGAGCTCCACCTTTCAGATTTGCCCTCTCAGGCAGAAACTCCATCCTGACTTGTCCTTGACTGTAGCTCACATCTGCAAACCAGATGTGGAGAATGCACCGTTGAATTTGCCAGTGAGGTCAGTAGAGAGAATCCTGGACTGAGACAAGTCAGTGCGTCTTGATTTTGATGTCCTTGGGCAAGTGAGATGACCTTCTAGGGCTTTAGTTCTCATGTCTGTAAAATGGGGATAGTCATGCTACTCCAGTGCTGTGATGCACACCTGTACTTCTAGCACTGTAGGAGGCTGAGGCAGGAGGATCCTAAGTTTGAGCTCAGCCTGAGGACAATATACCAGGGTCACATACCGGAGATGGGGTGAGCTGTGGAGGGGACATCTGAGCACCTGCAGAGGTCTGAGGAGGAGTCTTCGGCTGGGCAGGCTGGCAGCAGGATGCAGGGTGGGCACCCGCTCACCCTGGAGGTTCTGAGTTTCCCGGACCAGGGAGGAAGCCACCGAAGCTTATGGCTGCCAGGAAGTGCTGCCGTCTCCAGTGGGAGGTTAGATCAGAGGAGCTGAGGTTGAAGCTGGGTTGTTTGTACCCTTAAAGCCTGGATTTGGACTTTACCTGGAGCCCAAACATTCCCAGTTGACCCAGGGGCCTGGAAGAAGAGAAGGAGAGGAGGGCCATTGCTGGGGGCTCAGATTCTCCAGTGTCCAGGTGAGCTGGCTTTGCATCTTTTTCCCTGAGTTTGGCAGACAGTGTGGAGGGCTGGGGAGAGCCCCTGAGGGTTCGAGCAGAGGAGGAGCCCAAGGGATGGATGGATGTTCCATTGCTGGGTTCTGGGGGATCCCCGGCTGCAGCCTCCCCCTTTCCCCACTTTTCTCCAGGGATGCACATTCCCACAGATTTCTCTGATTCTTGGCTAGAAATGCCACCTCCTTCCCCGCCCCCACAGGAAAGGATTACTGCCTTCCAAAGTGCAAGGGCTGGATTAGTGTAAACAGGCAGGGCTTAATCCATCCTGGCCATTGTCCCCATCACAGGGACACAACCTACCTTCCCCGAGCTCCCTGGGCTCCCAGCCTTGCCAGGGTCCCCGGGGACCTGACAGCAGCCCCTCTGCTGCACCCCACATACAGAGATGCGGATGCCTGACCCTACTCTGCTGCTCTGTGTCAGGGAGCAGGGAGTGCAGAAAATGATCCCATGTTTGCTCCCTTGGGAGCCTGGCCTGGGCCCACCCTGGCTCTCTCCAGTGCCGAGCAGTCTCAGGCCCTCAGTTTGCTTCTCTGTACAGGTGTGATCACATAATAACAGTGAATGTGTAAACTTGTATTAAAAAATTTCACTCCACTCCTGCCCTCCGTAAAAGGCACATTGTGGTCAATCCTCAGAATTCCCTGCCTCCCTTTGAACACCTCCTCCTGATGTTCTCGCCACTTTCCGCAGCAGTTCTGCAAGTCTCTTCAATGAATGTCTTTAGTTGCGCTGTCGCGGCTGCCTTGATGTCCTGAATAGATTCAAAACATTTCCTTTTCATGGTCATTTTGACTTTTGGGAGGAGCTAGAAGTCGCATGGTGCCAGATCTGGTGTATAAGGTGGATGAGGACACAGCATCATGTTTTTACGACTCTGCCTTTCTGCTGGATGGCGCTCAGCAGCAGCAGTCATTGTATTTTTTATCACACATGGTAAAGACCTTCGAGAAAGAGGATTCCAGACCTGCTTCAGAAAGTGGCAAGAACAATGGGATCAGTGTGCTTGAGGTGAGGGGGAGGACTTGGAGGGGCCAAAGGACAGTGTGTCTTTTACCGTAATGAACTTTAAATGCCGTGTTTCTGGTCTCACTGTGTGCTGTCAGCATCCTGCTGTTCCTTGGTGTGTGCCTGCGAAGCCCTTTAAGGAGGCGCCGCGCTCTTCCTGGTGCCCCGAAGATGGATAGGAAACACCCGCAAATGGACCAAGGCAGAGGCAGTATCCCTCGGCTGTGTGGCTTCCTTGCCGGCCCTGTCCCTCTGAGGCTTCTACTCTCTGCTCCCTCCTGGCGAGGTGAGGAAGGAGATGCATGTACCCAGGGCCGAGGCTGGGTGCCCTGGTAGGCAGCGCCCCCTCTGGTCCCCTGGAGGTGAGGATTCCTGTGCCCTTTTACAGATGGGGAGACTGAGGCCGGGAGAGGCGAGAAGGGGCGCCTTGGCCAGAGCTTTCCTGGGGTCTTGGGGAGCCGACCCCAAGTGACACAGTGTGGTGACAGTGCGCCCTTCCTGGCCTTGCCTCCAGGTGGGATGGGGCAGGAACAGGGGTCTCCATCTTGGGCCACCCCCTCCCCCTCCCCACGCTCCTTCCTGCGTTGCTTTTTCTTTTGTGGTCATTATTGATGACCAAAGACCGGTCACAGCTTCCAAAGGACCCAAAGCTTGATGGGATGGAAAAACAGAGGCCACAGTGGGGGCACCACGCTCCTGCTACTGGCACCCCGTGCCTCAGTTTCCCTGTCTGTAAGTTGGGGTGGTTGTGAGAGCAGAGGTGATATGTGGAAAGGGCGCAGAGGGGATGTGCTGCTGGGGTTATTTGGTTCATCCCTGAGTCCATGCAACTGCAGCTTTCCACAGTCACTGCTTACCGCTGGGACCAATTCTGGAGAGATCTGATCTGAGGTTCAGAGGGGTGATGAGGGGTAGAATTGTGCCTCCATTGGTCACTAAGACACAGGTCTTGGTGCCTGCCCCCTGGGAAGTTGGGAAGGTGTTGGGCACTGAAGCACAGGGACAAGGAAACCCCAGATAATGAGTGGTTTTTGGGGAGCCAGTACTGGCAGTTGAACCCAGGCCCTTCACACTGAGCTACACCTCCAGCCCTTTTTATTTTTTATTTTGAAACAGGATCTTGATAAATTGAAATTGGATTTGAACTTTGAGATCCTCTTGCCTCAACCTCCCAGAGTCCTGGGAAGAGAAGTGGTTGCCACCACACCCAGCTCAGAAATGAGTCCCGTGAACTCACACGTGGCCAACTGAGGACTGTAATCCAGGGAAGGCAGGGTGGGACAATGTGTGGGTGTTTGTGTTGCTATAACAACACATGAGCAGGGCAAGGTGCACACCTGTCATCCCAGCACTTGGGAGGCTGAGACAGGACGATCACTGCAAATTCAAAGCCAGCCTGGGCTACATAGCAAGACCTTATCTCAAAGCAAAAACAACCACAACAAAACAAAGCATGTGAGGCTGGGTACTTCAGAAGGAAGTAAAGTCTGTAAAGTCCAAGCATGGGCAGCTGCATCTGGCGAGGGCCTTGTGCTGTGTTGTGACTGGGTGGGTGGCATCCTTAGCAGTGAGTGTAGGGGAGCTAAGCACTGGGGTGGCCTTGCTTTATAACACCCTGCTCACAAAGCCCCTGATTCAGCCTCTCATTGGATTCTTGGAGAAAAGCATCCATTCCTTAAAGGACATCGCCTCCTAGCACTGTCTTGGCATGAGCTAGGGAAGGAGACAAAGCATATTCCATGCAGAGCGGTAGCCTTCCCCAAAATGAGGTTCACTTAGGGCCCATGGGATGGCCCAGGATGCGTGAGTGGTGACCAGAAATGGGGGTATCTGGACAGATGGATCTTACTTAGGGCAGCTTTTTGGGCATTGAAAAGATGGTTTTCTCTTTTGGAAGGAATCTCTTCCTTTAAAAATCTTTTGTGAGGATGCAGAAAAAGGCTGGGCATGGCGATACACACTTGCAGTCCCAGCACTCAGGAGGCTGAGGCAGGAGGATTGCTGCGTGTTCAGGGCCAGCGTGGGCTACATAATGAGTTAAAGATCTTGTCCCCCAAAAAAACACACACACAGAAAAAAAAGTCCCCCCCCCCAAAGTCTCTTGTATTCAGAGCTGGAGCTCTGGGAAGGGCAATGGATCTTGAGGCGCTGTATTCTCAGTCAGATTAATCCTCTGATGAGTTCCTAGCAGAACACTCTTAGGAGGAGGGGCCTGGCTGGAGGAGGTGTGGTCTGGTCAGAGGAGGCAGGGCCTGGGGCTTGGGCTGAAAGATGTACCTTGTCCATGGCTCCTCCCCCATCTGCTTCCTGGATGCCCGGAGCTGAGCCGCTATCCTCTGAGCACCTCGGCCACTGTGACTTGTGCTGCAAGGAGCATAGGAGTGCAGGTGTCTTTCTGATATATTGATTTCATTTCTTTTGGATGCATAGTTATAACTTGGTACTGGACCACTTTGAAACTTGTCAAATTTGGTTCTTGATGCATTTACACTGGAAAATTTTGTCTGGTACCCCTCTGGTACCCCTAATCTACACCCTCCGGCAGTGTGTAAGAGCTTCCGTAATCTCCATCTTTGGCAGAATTTATTATTATTATTACTATTATTACTATTATTATTATTTTGTCTTTTTAATAATAGCCATTCTAACTAGGGTTTTGATTTGGATCATTGGCCCATTTTATTTATTTGATTAATTTGTCAATTTATCCTTTGTAGTTCTGGGGATGGAACCCTGGGCCTTGCACATGCTGGGCAAGGGGTCTGCCACTGAGCTACACCCCTTCTCCCTTTGGGCCACTTTAAAATTGTATGATTATTACGTTTTCCTGTTGAGGTTTTTGAGCTCCTTGTGCATTCTGATATTAATCCCTTGTCAGATGAATAGTTTGCAAGTATTTCCCCCCCATTCTGCAAATTAAAACTACAATGAGATACCACGAGATAACCATTACGACCTACAAAAACAAATCAACAAAAAAGGTTGACTATATTAGCATTCTCATACAATTGTACAGACAGGTTGGGAAACAGTTTGGCAGTTTCTTTGTTATAAAGGTAAGTATATACTAGCTGGGTGTGGTGCTGTACACCTGTAATCCCAACAGCCTGGGAGGCTGAGGCAGGAGGATTGCAAATTCGAGCCTAGCCTGGGCAGTTTAGCAACTTAGCAAGAGCCCATCTCAAAATAAAAAATTAAGGGCTGGGGATTTAGCTCAGTGGTTTCGCCGCCTGCTGCACAAGCGCAAGGACTGGAGCTTGATCCCCGGTACCAAGAAAAAAAAAACAGGCATGAAAAAAATAAAAAATTAAAAATAGGGCCGGGGATGTAGCTGAGTGCCAAGGCCTTCGATTCAATCCCCAGTATTGGAAGGAGTGATGAAGACAAAAAGTAAACAAACACTAACACATGACTTGGCAATTTCACTTTTAGAAATTTACCCAGGAGAAGTGAAAGTTTGTATTTGCACAAAAACCAGTTCACAAATATTTATGGCAGGTTTCTTTATAAATGTTTCAAAGTAGAAACAACTGAAACACTTTCTAGTAAAAGGATAAATTAGTACATTCATACAATGGGATACTATTTAGCAATTAAAAGACACAAAGGCTCTCAGAGGTATTATGTTAAGTGGAAGGAGAGACCCAAAGGGGTGGGGAGGGGGGAAATTGGCTCCAAAGGGGCAGGGCAATTCTGAAGGGTGATGGAATGAGTCTCTCATGTGACTACACAAGGATATGCCATTGGTAAAACTCACAGAGCCGTACACTAAAATGAGTACATTTTATTCTATGCAAATTAAATCTTCATATGCCAGATTAAAAAATGGAATCACATTTTGTATGACTGGTATCACAGTATGTACCCTCTGTAGCCTACTTTTTTGGCTTAGCATTAATGATTTTTAAGACTCAGCCAAGTTGGTACTGTGTAGACTACAATGATACATGTAGCTCTATTTTTTTGTGTGTTTGGTGGTACTGGGGATTGAACCCAGGACATTTGCAATGAGCTACATCTTTGACCCTTTTTATTTTGAGACAGGGTCTCGCTAAGTCACTAAGTTGCCTAGGCTGGACTCAAACTTTCAATCCTCCTGTCTCAGCCTCCCAGAATGCTGGGATTACAGGTGTGTTCCACGACACCTGGCTGGTACATGTAGCTCTTGTCCATTCATTTCCAAAGCTACAGCATTATACACTATACTTAGTTTGTTTATCCATTCTCCTGCCGTAGAACATTTACTTTGTGGTAAATAGGGTAATTGAGGCACAGGATATGAGTGCTTTCACTTTGCGCTCTGAGGGTTTATACCAAGTCCTGCTCTGGCAAACTACGTGAGGGTTTCATTTCTCTGTACTCCCATCAACAGTGGTGTTAGCCGGGTATGGTGGTGCACACCTGGTATTCCAGCTACTCTGGAGGCTGAGGCAGGGCGATCTTAAGTTTGAGCCCAGCCTGTGCAACTTAGTGAGACCTTGCTCCCCCCACCAAAAAAAAGATATTGTCTGAACATACCTCACCACTGTTATTTTGCAATCTGACTGATGATCAGTGAACTTGAGCATCTATTCATAGTTTACAGGCATGTGAGCTGACACTGAGTTACATCCCGAGCCATTTTATTTTATTTTATTTTTTAATTAAAATTTTTTTTTGGTACCGGGGGTGGAACTTGGGACCTTGCACTTGTGAGGCAGGCAGCAGTACCACTGAGCTAAATCCCTGGCCCCCTTTTGATTTTATTTTGAGGCAGGGTCTCACTGTGTTGCTCAGAGTGACTTCAAATTTGCAATCTTCCTGCTTCAGCCTCCCAAGTAGCTGGGATTACAGACATGTGGCACCATGCCCAGCTCTCTCCTTCCCCTTTTATGTGGTGTTGGGGATAGAACCCAGGTCTTCTGTGTGCTAGGCCTACGTAGCAAGGGTTTAATATACCCCCATTCAATTTTATCTTTACTAAGAAATCCTCACCACAGGCTATGAAGAATATTTTCCTGAAAATAAAAATTTTGCTTTTCATATTTAAGTCTTTAGTTTATGTGGACTTGAATGTTATATATAGAGTCAATTTCAGTTTTTCACATGCATAACTGTTAGGGGGCTTGGAGCACTGGAGTCTCCTTCTAGAGGTGCTTTCTAGGTTCCTTCTGTCCTGAACAAAAAATTGGTCTAGAGAAGCACAAAAAGTAATGAGGTTTTACATTTATTAAAGGTAGGAAAAGAAAAAGACTCTGTGGAGCAAGTTTGAGCCAAGTAATAGTAGGAGAAGAAGCACAGCCTACAGTGTGAGGGCGGAGCACTGTGGAGGAACACGGTAATGGAGGGCTCATTCGGTGGCCACTGTCCTTTTGTATCTCCCACTCCTCAGGCTGATATCAGCTCTGGGTCGTCCTATGGAGAACTTGCTCCAATTCTGGCTAGAAGAACCGAAGAGAGTGCTCTTTAATTGGTTCTAGGTGCAGGGCTTTGGGAACTGTTCTGTGATGTGTCCTGGGACTTTGAAATGAGCAGCTCAGCCCACTTCCTCAGCCAGTCTGCCATGCCCTAATCTCCTGCTTCTGATCCTGTCTCATTTATTCAGGGTCCATCCTTTCCTCATAGATTTATGTATGCTTGGATTTTTTGGGACTCTATTCTCTTTTATTGGTCTACTTGTCTATCCTTATATCTATAAAACACCCTTTTAATTTTATAACAAATCTTTCTATCTAATAAATCTCTCTAGGGGTAATCTTGGCTCTTGGCTCATTTATATAAATTTTAGAGGCAACACATCAAGTTTCCATAAGAGTCCTATGGGTTTTAAAAAATTGTATTCAGTTTATAGAAAAGTTTGGATAGAATTGGTACCTTTGTTATGTTGAATGCTCCTGTTCATGATATTTATTTCTTTACTCAGATATTTTTGAGTCTTTCGAAAGTATTTTGTCATTTGCACTACAGTGGTACCTCAGTTCACGAACTTAATTCTTTCCACAATTCTGGTTGCAAAACAAGTTGGATGAGAACCAAATCAAATTTCCCCATAAGGTCAACATTGAACCTAGCTATTGAATTTGATTCGGTTCTCATCTAATTCAGTTTGGGACTAGAATTGTGGAAAGAATTAAGTTCATGAACTAAGGTACCATTATATAATGGTGTTATATAACTTTTGCTGGATTCATTTTAGAGATTTTATAGTTTTGAATTTCTTTTTCATTTTTTCTATGGAAGATAGAATTTAAAAATAATAGATCCTATTTTTTTTTTTTTCTGAGACAAGGTCTTGCTATATTGTTCAAACTGGCCTTGGACTCATTATGTAGCCCAGGTTGGTCTTAAATTCACAACAATCCTCCTGGCTCACCCTCCCAAGGGCTGGGATTATAGGGGTGCATCACCATGCCTGGCTAAAAAGAATAGACTCTAACTATTATTGTACAGCAATCTTGCTGATTACAAGTTTGTATGCAGATCTCTTGAATTTTCTATGTAAACAATCACACTTTCTTCAGATACAGGTGATTTTATCCTTTTCTTTGTACTTAATCTTTTTTTCTTTTATTGGCTTTATTTCATTGGTGAGATGCTTTGGTTGTTACTGGACCTAAGTCTGTCTGCTCACCACTTGAAAGCCAACATTTGGGAGTTGAGTTGGTGTGAAGAAAGTTAGGTTTATTGAAGAGAAAGAAGTATGGAAGATTGGGGGGTTATCATCCCCCAGAAAGCTGTCTCAGGCAGATGAAAGGGTGTTTATGGGGGAGAGGGTACTGTAGGACGATGCCTGACAGCTTCTTTGTCACGCTGGGTGTGTCCCTCCTTGCCTGCCGCCCTATGTCCAGAGCACCACAGTAAACCTTGAACTCTGGGCCCAGTGATAAACACTGGCTTCCTGTTATTTAAGTGTCATAGCAATTGACATGAGTTGAGTTAGCTGGGCACAGAATTAAAGCGTGAGGAGGGACACCTCATGTTCCGATGCTAATGAAGGCCAACAGATGTCCCAGGTTGTGTAGATCTAAAGAAAGATTATCTCCTTCCTTTCTTGCCCTCCCTTTCTTTCTCCCTCCCTCCCTCCCCTTCCCTTCTTTGCTCTACCACTGAGCTACACTTTTAGCCCTTTTGAATTATCACTTAAAAAATTTTTTTTTTTTTGGTACTGGGGATCGAACTCGGGACCTTGTGCTTGTGAGACAGGCAGTGGAACCACTGAGCTACATCCCTGACCCACTTTTTTAAGTTTTTGAGGCAGGGTCTACACTAAGTTTCTCAGGTGGGACTTGAGCTTGCCATCCTTCTGCCTCATATTTTCATTTCTTCCATTATTCTTGTCTGCTTTATTTATTTATTTTTAGCTCAAGGTTGCGGCGGCATCATACAATTAGAGAGCTTTCACTGCTTATTTTTATTTTTCTGAAACATTTTTAGAAAAAAGTGTGTTTTCTGGTACTTGGTATTTTGGGAAAAATTGACTCTAAATTTACTTGGTGTCTTTGGTGGGTGGAATAATGGAGGCCAACTTGTGAAATGATTAAGCGTACTTGCTAGTGTAGTTACTGTTTTAGTTTAAACATAAAATCTAAAAATTTTATCCATTTTTTCTGTTTTTAGGGCTGTTGGCAGAAGTGACAGCAGCTTCTTAGTATTTCAACTTTTTAAAAACTGTAATTGAGTAGATGTCTCCTTTTACTTCCTTATAATACATATTTATACTTTTCCTTATTTTTCTTTGAGTAGTGTAACCAGTAGTTTTAAAAAAAATTTGAATTTTTTTTTTTGGGACTGGAGATTGAACTCAGGACCTTGTGCTTTCGAGGCAGGCGGCGGAACCACTGAGCTAAATCCCTGGTCCTAATATTTTGTTTTAAAAGAACTAGCTTTTGTTTTTGTATTTGGATGCGATATAAGATTTTTTTTTTTTTTTGAGACAAGGCCTCGCTATGTAGTTCAGGCTGGCCTTGAACTCACTATGTAGCCCAGGCTGGCCTTGAACTTGCAGTGATCCTCCTGCCTCAGCCTCCCGAGTATTGGGATTACAGGTGTGTGCCACCACAGCCAGCTGGATAGGATATAAATTTAACTGTTATAACAGAAATCTAAACTTATTAATGATTTAAGGCATGCATTTACTTGTTATGGGTTAAACCGTGTCTGCCCAAAATTTGTATGTGGAAGTTCCAATCCCCGGTACGTCAGAATGTGACCATGCTTGGAGATCAGGCCTCTAAAGAGGTAGGTAATCAAGTTCGAGTGAGGCTGTGAGGGAAGCCCTGATACAATATGAGTGGAGTTCCATAAGAAGAGGAAAGCTGCTGTGGTGGGGCAGGCCTGTAATCCCAGCACTCAGGAGGCTGAGGCAGGAGGGTCACAAGTTCAAAACCAGCTTGGGGAATTTAGCAGCTTAGGGAGACCTTGTCCTGAAATAAAAAAAACAATAAAAGGGCTGGGGATGTAGCTCAATGTGAAGGCTCTGGGTTCAATCCCCAGTGGAAGAAAGAAGAGAAGGAGGAGGGGAGGAGGAGGGGAGGGGAGGAAATGGGCACCCAGGAGGCAGGGGTGCACATGTGAGCATGCAGAGAGAAGTGGCCGACCCCACACCCAGGACAGCCCCCAGGAGACACAAACCCTGTGGACACCTTGATCTTAGCGTTTTAGGCTTCAGCAAAAAAGGGCTTACATCTCTGCGGCCCCAGCATCCGGTCTGGGACTTCACCACGCAGCCCTTTGATGCCGATCCCATCTCGAAGAAACCTCTGCCCTTTACTGAGGCCATGGGGGGCCCAGGTCCTTCCTGGCATTCTGCCATCATCCATGGGCTCTGCCCTTCTACATCGCAGCCAGTGGGGAGAGGAAGGGGAAGGAGATGCAGACAGTCATTTTAAAAAGATTTTTTATTAGTACATGTTTGCAGTACATAATGAATGCAGTCATTGTAGGGGGTTGGTGCACATACATATCACATCTTGGACCTTCTTACTTCCCATTTTCCTCCCCCTCTCCATCCCTGGATCCACTGTCCTCTGCCACAGATCTACATCCTTGTTTTAAAAATCATCTATCTTTTATTTTGCTCTTTAAATTATTTATACTTTGGGTTTCTCATATAAAAGAAATCATGCAATGTTTAATCTGTGTCTAATTTATTTCACTTAGCTCCATGGTCTCAAAGTGCATCCATTTTCCTACAAATGACTCAACTTTATCCTTCTTTATGGCAGGGTAGTACTCTATTATATGTGAGTACCACATTTTCTTTATTCATTCATCTGTTGATGGACACACAGGATGCTTCCAAGATTTAGCTATTGTGAATTGTGCTGCTATACACATGGGTGTGCATGGATTACTATGATATGAGGTCTTTAACTCTTTTGGGAAGAAGAGGTATAGCTGGGTCAAACAGAATTTTTATTTTTAGTTTTTTCAGCAGTCTCCATACTGATTTCCATAGTGGCTATACTAGTTTGCATTCCCACCAGCAAAGTACATGCACTTTTGTTCTCTTTCTTTTTCTTTTTCTCTTTTTTTCTTTCTTTCTTTCTTCTCTCTCTCTTTCCTTCTTTCTTTTTTTTCTTTCTTTCTCTTCCATCCTCTCTCTCTCCTTCCTTCCTTCCTTCCTTTTTTCTTTTCTTTTTTGATTCACAGTCTCACTGCGCAGTTCAGGATGACCTTGAACTCACTGTGTAGCCCAGGCTGTCCTTAAACTCTGGCAATCCTCCTGTCTCAGCCTCCCAAGTGCTGGGATTACAGGTATGCGCCACCACGTTCACTTTGGTGTGTCACATCGGGCTGCAGCAGTTGCTGCAACAGTTGCAACAGTTGGCCAGGGACCACCCAAAGATTCTAGGATGATCCTAATTTTATACATACATATATATATATTTTTAAATTTTTGTGGATCTGGGCATCAAACTCAGAACCTTGTGCTTGTCAGGCAGGCATGGCACCACTGAGCTATATCCCTGGCCCTCTGTGATAAATTTTATTTTTTATTTATTTATTTTTGGTACCAGAGATTGAACTCGGGTCCTTGTGCTTCTGCAGCAGGCGGCGAAACCACTGAGCTAAATGCCCGGCCCTCTGGAAGTTTTATTAGGCATAAGTTGGGAGAGGGGCCAGTATGATGGGAGTGGGGACGGAGCACAAGGTTGGACCGAGACACATTCAGAACACAGCCTGTGATGCTGGGTGCTGTGACCATCAATCGCGATATGGCAACTGGAATGGATTAAGAGAGCCTGGTAGATTAGTAGAGCCCAATTCTGAGAGTGTCTGGGAATGGCTGACTACACCATGTAGGCCAGCTGGGTGGCACCAACCAATGGGCTGGTAGCCTGGACAGAATAGAAAGGGAAAGAAGAAGGAAGGCTTTCTGTTTTAAAGAGCTCTAGTCTTCCTGAGTGGGTCTGTCCTTTGCTGCTGTTGCCTCTGGACATCTGGCTTGCCTTCAGGTGCCTGGTTTCTTCAGGCTTGTAACACAGACACCAGGGGCCCTCCAGGGAGCTTCCAGGTCTTTGACCTTGGACTGGTTCTTCGTCCTTGGTCCCTCTTATTCTGGAGCTTCCTGCTTCTTGGGTCGAGATCCTCTGACTCTTCAGTGGGCGGGCGGCCATTGTGAACTCTCCTGCTTTGAATCCTGTAAGTGACCTAATAAATCCACTTGTATAGTTATACATGTTTTCTATTGATTCTATTCCTCTAGAGCAGCCTAACTAATACAGATGACATAGAGCAGACTGGTGGTGGCCAGAGTCCGGTGCTTAGCTGCTGCTAGGAGGAAGGGAGGTGTGGGTGCAGGTCTTCATCATGCTTGTCCTTGTCTGGGTGAGACTCTCTGTCCAGAATCCACTAGCCTGGGCCACTGCAGGCGGGCTCCTGGGATCGTCCAGCCCTGGCCTCCCTGACCTACTGTGTGTACTGAGTTGACCGTTCTGGGCTTTTGCTCCAGTGTTGATGAATGCTGAGCCCTGGCGCAGGTGCCTGTCTGGCCAGACCCTCTCCCAGGGCTGGACCCTGATTGTGTATCTTCAGGTCCTACTCTCACCTGGTCAGGCTGCCCAAGGTAGAACCCCAGCAGCTTTGTTGCTAGAGGCCACTGCTGGGCTGTGGGCCCCCTCCCACCCTAGTTACTCAACTTCCCCTCACTGGGACAAAATACCTTGGAATTACAAAGAAGTTCATTTTAGCTCATGGTTTCAGGGGTTTCAGTCCATGGTCAGCTGACTCCATGGCTTTGTACCTGTGGTGAGGCGGAAACCTCACGGTGGAAGGGCCCGGTAGAGGGAAGCTGCTCACCTCATGGCAGCCAGGAAACAGAGAAAGATAATCAGGGAGCAAAGGGCAGGGACCAGACATATAGTCTCCAAGAGTGTGCCCTGAAGACCCCCAATAATGCCAACTTATGAATCCATCAGTAGACTAATCCATGGGTGAAGTAAGCTCCTTCATGATCCAGTCATCTTCCAGAAGGCCCACCTCTGAACATGTGAGCCTTTTGGGGGACATTTTAGATCCAATGGTGATCTAATCCCTATCACCAGTGGTGAGCCTGGACTTACCCCACCCCTGTATCATCCTACCCTAGGTGGGGAGCCCTACCAGCCCTCAGCTTGCTCTTCTTTCCCTCTGCCTACTTTGAGGTCCCTCCTAGGACTCAGGTGCAAAGCATTCCAGACACTTGGGGGAGGAGTGGGGGAGACAGACAAGGACAGTAAGGCAGTCAATAAAGGGCTGTCACCCGGCCAGCTGCCACTGGGACTTAAACTGTTGGGGACTTCTGGGAGATGGTGTAGACTGCAGAGTCCCAGAGTTGGCCCACCTGTGGGTAAGGTTGTCAGGTATTTGTTGGCCAGTTGTCATGGTCATTGGCTCAGGGTGGCCCCCCTTGATTCCTGTCACTTGCTCCTGGGCTGCCCTAAGCCCTGAGAGGGCTGGAAAGGTGGAGAAAAGCCCTCAGGTGATAGCTGTGGATGCTTCTGTGTGGATGTCGGGGCCAGCCCAGGAATGGCACCCTCAGCCTAACCCGGAAGTCTGGGCTCCTATTTCATCATTCGCACAGCAGGAACAGCCCAGGGCCCCCACCCTGCCAGAGGGGACCAGGGGCCTCCTGGAGCTGGTCAGGGGCTGGTAAGCAGGGTGTGGGAAGCTGGCAGGATCTGCCTTGGCTTTGCCCATGCCCCCTCCCCCAGCTCTGGCCACTCGCTTCTGCTGATGTGACGTTCCAGTTCTAAAAACAGACACAACACCTCAGGCAGATTTGCAGCCCCTTGACAGCATCTGTCTGGCACACAGAGGGCCTCTGCCTTCGTGCAGGGCTTCCCAGGCCCTGGAACAGGTGAGGGCCAGTCCCAAAGGGCTGTGGCACCCACCCCCATCACTCAGCGCCCCCCCCCGCCGCCCCTTTCATCTTTATCTCTGCAGAAGCCGGGTTCCTGGGCCACAGCTTGGGCTGTCTGCAGCAGCAAGGTTAAGCTGCTGACCCCTGCAGGCCATGTGTGTGCCCTGGGGGAACCAGTTTGTTCTTCACTCCTCCAGCCCAGTGGCTGTTTTGGGTAACAGCTCAGGGTCTCTCCCCACCAAGGTTGGGGGCTTCCTGTCCAGAGCAGAGAGGCTCTGCCATCAGGGATCCAGGTGCCCATGGAAGCCAGGTGCAGCCCGTGCTGTCCTCCCTCCAGGAGGGCACTGCTCTGGGCCTGTCACACGCCTACCATGGAGCCTGGAAGTGGCCAGGGTGGCTGGATGGCTCAGGTGGGGCCCAGGCATTGCTGCCCTAGGTCCCCAGTGCCTGTCACCCTGGCCATTCTGTTATCCTAAAGCTCCTTGGTCCTTCACAGCCAGGGTCACCAAGGCCTCCCCCAGGGGCGCCAGGGCCACCCTGGCAGGGGTAGAGCCTGGAGCAGTTGCCTCAGTGCTTCCAGCAGCTGGTGCTGGCACTGGTCTCACGGCCTCAGGCCTGGCACAGTGGGCATGGGCAGCCCTGGTCCCTGTGGCTCACCTATGTGAGGGTCCCCTCCCGTTGTCCAGCATCCTGAGTCCTGTGGTGCAGCCCTTGCCTCAGTTTACCACCTTGTGCTGTAGATCCCCACTGGGTCTCGGGAGCTTGGCTGCATCTCTGGTATTCTTGCCAACTCCTGCCAGGCCCTGACCCAGGAACTGTCTCTTCCCCTGGCCACTTGCTAGGGGCATCAGTGCTGAAAACTCACATTCCTTTGCTTTCTAAGAAAATTTTTGTTTTTTTGAGACCGGATCTCACATTGCATAGCCCAGGCTGGGTTTGAACTTGTGGTGAGCTCCTGCCTCAGCCTCCTGATTGCTGAGGTTACAGGTCTGCCCACCATAGTTGGCTAGGGCTCCTTCTCTGATAACGGGTTCTGGTGTCTCCCCTGCAGACCTGGTGGACCTTTCTAGCACATCTGACTCCATTCCTGGCAGAGAGCCAGCGTTCAGCGACAGGGGGCTGTGACCGACACTGCTGTTGCTCACAGATTCTTCCTCCTCTCTCTTTCTCACTGACTCTGAGAGGCTCCTGCTGCCACGACCCCCACATTTGGATGCCAAGAGCGGGGCTGCCCGGTAGATTTTCTGCAGTGACAGAACTGTCCTGTGACAGTGCTGTCCCTTGGCTGGCCCCTGGAGCACAGAGGGCCCAGGCTTTCTCAAGGGCTTGAAGGGTGGCAGTGTGACTGGCATCTTAGCCAGTCCAGGCTGCCATGACAGATGACCAAGGACTGGGGGCTGAAACAGAACACATATGGTTCTAGAGGCTGAGAAGTACAAGGTCAAGGTGCCCAAAGACCAGCGCCTGGAGAAGGTGACATTTTCTGGCTCGCAGAAGAAAGTGGTGGGACCTTTAAGAGGTGGGGCTTAGTAGTAGGTCTTAGGTCATTGTGGGTGTGGACTGGAGGAGTATAGTAGGAGACATCCACCCCTCCTCTCTTTTTTCTTCTTGATGACCAGGAGGTGAGCAGCTTTGCTCCACTGTGTGCTCCCTGCCACATTGTGCTGCCTCACCACAGGCCCAGAGGCAATGGAGCCAACAGTGGAAACCTATGAAATCAGGAGCCAAAGTAGGTCTTTTCTGTTTTTAAGTGATTATCTCAGGTATTTTTTCATAGTAATGGAAATCTGACTAATGCATCCCAGCTCCAAATATCACTGCAGTGGGGGCTAGGATTTGGACGTATGTACTTTAGGGGAACACAAGGATTCAGTCTATACCACTGAAAAATGGAATTTTAATTCTATTTAATTTTAATTTTCTCTGTCTCTCTCACTTTTGTAGTACTGGGAAATGAACCCAGGGCCTTTGCACTGAGCTGCAACCTTAGGTTTTTTTTGAATTTTTCATTTTTGAGACAGGGTCTCACTAAGTCACTAAGTTGCCCAGGCTGAGTGTGAACTTCTGATCTTCCTAGAGTGCTGGGATGCCCACACTGATTTGCATGTAAATAGCCGAAAGTGTCCCAAGGAGCGGGACCAACCCTGGGAGAGGCCTATGCAGGAGTGGACTTGCTGGTGTATTTCAAATTCTTACTTCTTTACTGGAGAGACAAGAAATGACTCCCTTTATCTCCAAAACTTGCCAATATTTCTAAAATTCCGGACCCTCCAAGAGAAATTCCTTTCTGTCCACTTAAGTAGGTTTTGTTACATTGTCTTCCCTCTGGTGGAACAGATCTGTTCATTAAATTTTGTACATGGAAGGCTTTGCCTTCAAATTAGTTTATTAGGGCTGCCACAGGAGAGTGAGGCCTGGCAGCTTCAGAGAAAGAAATATATTTTTGTCTCCTCCCCCTCCCCTCCCCCCTTCCTTCCCCTCCCCCTCCTCCTTCCCCTCCCCTTCCCCCTCCTTCTTTTCCTCTGGACTCAGCCTCCCAGAGTGCAGGGATTACAAGGATGCACCATCACGCCCAGCTGTATTTCTGTTTCTTGAGGTTAGAAGCCTGAGATCGAGGTGTTAGCAGGTTGATTCCCCTGGACTCCTCTCTCCTGGGGTTCTTGATGGCTGGCTCTTGCTTGTGTCAGCACACACTCCTCCTCTGCCTGTCTGTGTCCAGGTCTCCCTCTTTTATTCTTACACCAGTCATACTGGATTAGAGTGTGCCCTAATGACCTTATTTTCACTTAATTACCTCTGCAAAAGCCTTATCGCCAAATATGGTCACATTTCAGGATACCAGAGCTTAGGACTTCAAGATACCAATTTTGGGGAGATGTAATTCAGCCCATAATAGTCTTAAACAAATGGGTTTTAATGCACATCTCTAAAAATGAGTTAAGTGGCGCTGAACTTCAGCTACTCGATTTTACAGCTTTCAACACTTCCTCGAGGTAATGTCTTCTTAAAGCACTTTATAGATGCATGATGGTATTTTACAGGCAAGAGAGGTCTGTCATTGGGACAAATTCCATTTGGCTTTGGCTGTTGCTTGCTAGCTGGCACTTAAGTCAAGGAAAAAGTACTCTTCACCCAAATTCTTCCTTCAGACACTGGCTCCTTGCTTTTGAGAGCCTCTTTATCTCCTTGGACACAGTTTACAGAGAAAGACCTGGCGGGAAACAGGGTGATGATTTCCAGCCATTACAGCACCTAAGAGCTACTGTATTTGGTGATGGGGGTCTTAGCATTTCCGTGTGCGGGATGGCTTGTTTACTTATTTATATCATGGATAAAAAACCCCACCTAACACTTTTTACTTTTTTTCTTTTTCCCAGTGCTGGCCATGGAACCCCATGGCGAGGCAAGCACTAACCACTGAGCTATGCCTCCCACCCAATTTCAGTGCAGAGCACGGCATTGTTTGTTAACTGTGTACACACTGGTGTGCAGTAAGTAGATCACTAGACCTTGTGTTTTTCAATACTGGGGATTGAACCCAGGGCTTTTGCACTGAAGTACATCTCCAGCCCTTTTAATTTTATTTTTTATTTTGAAACAGGGTCTCATTAAGTTGCCAACTTGTCCAGGCTGGGCTTGAAGTTGCAATCCTCCTGCCTCAGTCTCTCAGAGTGCTGGGATGTCGGGTGTGCACCACCACCCCCGGCTAAGGATTTTTTTCTTCTGGTACTGGAGATCGAACTTGGGTCCTTGCACTTGTGGGGCAGGCGGTGGAACCACTGAGCTAAATCTGCAGCCCTAAGGATTTTATTTTTAAAGTGACAGTTTAAACTGCAAGGGGACCTTTGAAACACCACTCAGGAAAAACTGTGCTGTCACAGTGCCCACTTAGGTCTCCTAAATACGTGAAACTTACTCTTTTTTTTCCATTGTTATGTCTTGTTAGTATGTTTGCAGTACATAGTGATTACCTTCCTTGTGGGGGATCTGAAAGTTACTCTTCTTGGATTTTCTGTAATCTCAGTTTCTTGTTTTTGTTTCTGATTTCATGCAGAGAGGAGCAATATGCGTGTTGGCCTATGCATGTCCAAATTCACATAGATACAGAAGCTGGGAAAAGGGAAAAAACTGGACTCCTGTCTGTGGCCACACTGGGGCCTGGTGGCTTCCAGATACCAGCAGGGGGTCAGGGGAGTGGACAGTTGTCCTCCCCATAAAGTGTGGACTTTGTATATTTTTTTATTGAAAAAGGAAAGAATTAAAAAAATGACTTGGGAGCCAGGCATAGTGGCACATATCTGTAATATCGGCACTTGGATGGCTGAGGCAGGAAGATTGAAAGTTCAAGGCCAGCTACGGCTATGTGATGAGTTCAAGTCTGGCTGAGACTGTGTGGTGAAATCCTGTCTCAAAAATATGGAGAGAGGGCTTGGGATTTGGCTCAGTGGTGCCGCTGCCTGCCTCACAAGTGCAAGGTCCCGAGTTCGATCCCCGGTACCAAAAAAAACCAAAAACCAGCCCGTGAGTACCAGGTGACTAAATATAAGAGAAAAGGACACACACCCCTCCTCCTGGGGCCCAGACAGAATTTGAAAGGATATTATGGAAGGAAGGTTGGCCTCCACCAATGTTTTATGGATCTTCCCCTCTCTTCCCTTGTTATCTCTGTCTTCTTTTCCTTCATCTTCACCTCCTTTTTAGTGCCCTCCAGGCTGCCATGCCCAGTACCCCTGCCTCTGGTCTTGGTTATTATTACTGCATAATAAATCACCCCTACATCTAGCAGCTTAAGGCAATGCTCTCATTTTGCTCACTGGTTTGGAGGTGAGGAGTTGGGAGAGGGCCCAGCTGCATAGCTCTGGTTTGGGGTCTCCTCCAGGGCTGAGGTTGGTGCTGGCTGGGAATGCGGTCATGGAAGGCTCAAGTGCTCCAGCTTTCCAAGATGGCGCACCCCTTGGCTGTGACGCCAACTGGTAGTCGGCTGCTACGTGAGGACTCTCCAGTGTGCCAGGTATCTGTAGTTGGTTTCTAGTTTTCCCAACAATGAGTATTCTAGGAAAGCCAGGAGGAAGCTGCATGGCTTTTTCAGACTGAGGCTTGGAAAGTCTGTCCCAAGAGTCACTTACTTCTCCAAAGTCGATTGGGCACAAACAGCCATGCCTGCTGAGACTCAAGTGGAAGGCACTTAGGTTCCATTTCTTGAATTGTTTTTTTTTTTTGGTATCAGGGATCCAACTCGGGACCTTGCACTTTCAAGGCAGGCAGCTGAACCACTGAGCTAAATCCCCAGCCCAAGATTCCATTTCTTGAAGGGAGAGCATTAAGCATGTGAGATGGGTGGGATCATTGGGGCTCCCTTTGGAAAATATAATCTGTCACACCTTCCATAAAATCAGTTCTCCGGTGGCTTTAGCTGGTGTCATCTCTGGTGGCCTGTCCTGACTCTTGCATCTGCTTCACTGGGGTCAGGGCACCAGGAAAAACAGCTTCCTGCTTCAGCCTCCGATGGAAGTCTGGCCAAGTCCTTCCCAAATTTCCATGAACTTCAGTTGACTTTGAGGATAGCTCACCACTTTTTATCAGATGAAATCCTGTGCAGACAACTCCATCAGGTGCAATCAAAATAGTGAATGTTTATATTAAAGAAATTACACAGGAAAAGACATATTGCTCTGAATGCCCCTGAAAATCCTCCCCCTCACTCGAAACACACTGATCCCATTGTTCTTGCCAGTTCTGGAAGTCCTCTTTCGTGGGTGTCTTTATGAGGTGTGATCAAAATACCGTGAATGCCGCTATTGAGTGCCATCCAATGGAAAGGCAGGCTCATAACAGCATGATTATGTGTCCTCATCCACCTTATTCATCAGATCTGTCTCCATGAGACTTCTGTCTCTTTCTCCAGAATCAAAATGACTGTGAAAGGTAAATGCTTTCCTATTATTATTATTATTATTATTTTAATTTGTTTTGGTACTGGGGATCGAACTCAGGTCCTTGTGCTTTCGAGGCAGGCGGTGGAATCACTGAGCTAAATCCCTGGCCCAAAAGGTAAATGCTTTGAGTCAGTTCAGGACATTGAGGCAGCCAGGACAGAACAACTAACGACACTCGTGAAAGAGGACTTCCAGAGCTACTTCAGAAAGCTGCAAGAATGATGGGATAAGTGTGCTTGAAGTGAGGGGGAGGGTCTTGGGGATTAATGTCAGTGAGACTTTAACTGTAATAAATTAAAAAAATTAAACACTAATTGTATTTTTTGATCACACCATATATTCTGAAGTCAAGTTATCAGTAAGATGAAATCTAAGTATTAACCCAATTTAATATTTGCCATTTCAATCCTGGTTGAAAATTGCCACGTGTCTTGCTCTTTCTCTCCAGGAAATGTGGACCTTCCAGACGGTTGATGCCATTTCCCAGGAACCTGGGATCTTGGCAGACGATGCTGACATATTCTCAAAGACTGGTTGGTGGAGTTTGCTCGATTTTGGTTCCTCTTTCAAAATGTCCTCACTGGCGCATTTGTTCATTTTCTCTTTTTCACTCGGGCCCCATCAATGTGTTCCAGCAGCCCCTGTTGCTCTTTTCTTCGCCCAGACAAGCAGATTTTCCTACAGCTTCAGAACTGGAGCTGGCCTTTGTTACTGGTGATGTGGTTGACTTAGGTTTAGGGGCCATGCAGTAAGGAAACCTCATAAGACCCAGAGATTTACAGAGCCTGGGCCAGGGAGTTGCTTCCTGCAAGGAGCTCGGACACCTGAGCCTCTGAGAGGCAGGGAGCGCTGTCCCTGGAGTTCGGACCTGGTAGACATTCCTGCAAGTTCACGGAGTGACCTTGAGACTGGACTGGCCCCGGCTCCAGCTCCGTCTATTTCTATTCCCGTCCAGATGCCAATTTGGGCTTAGTCCTTCTGGGAGAGAATCAAGGCCAGTGTGTCTCGAGCATAGCAGGTGGTGAGTGTCCCCTCCAGTGGGGACAGACAGAGGGGAACAGAGGGAGCCAGGGCCCCAGAGGCCCAGCATGAAAAATTTGGATTTCATTCCAAGTAAAATGGATTGAAGCGGGAGAGTGACTTAAAATGATTAACCTCATAAATATCAAGTGTCGGCAAAGACGAGGAGCAAAGGAGTCCCTCCTAGGTGCTGGAGGTTGGTAGTTGTACAAGCCAGTGTTAGAGTTGGACCAGCACATATTCCACAACCCAGCAAGTCTGCTCCTGCATATGTGTCTCAGAGAAACGTGTGTGTGTAGGAATGTTCCTAATGAGGCTATCACAGTGTCCATCAGCAAGAGGATGGACAAGTGCATTGTGGTATATTCTTACAATGGAGTGAAAAAGAATAAACCACTGCTCTGTTCAAGAACATGTATGTAATCTTATGTATCTCATCATATGTAATGATGAGACTGAGTGGTAACATACAGAATATATATGATGTGATTCAATGGATGCAAAGCTTAAGGAAAGGTAAAACAAAGCAATAACATTGAAGAATGCACATATAGATGGTGAAATTGTAAAGAGAAGCAAGAAAAAATGTCTTTTGACAGATGAATGTAGAAAATGTGATATAATGTGAGTACTAAAGAATGATATCGTGCCAGTTTTTTTTTGGTACCAGGGATCGAACTTGGATCCTTGTGGTTGTGCAGCAGGCAGCAAAACCACTGAGTTAAATCCCCAGCCCTGTCTTGCCATTTTTAATAGCATGGATGTACCTAGAAGAACTTATGCTAAATGAAATAAGCTAGTCATATAGGGGCAAGGACTGCAGGCTTCCACTTAGATGAGGTAACTAAAAGAGTCAAACTCACAGAATCCAGAATAGAAGGGTGATCGCCAGAGGCTGGAGGTCTGGGAGGGGAAATGAAAGTGGGAAATTGTTCTTCAAAGAGTGTACCTTCTATTATGCAAGATGAATAATCTCTAGAGATCTGCTGTACAAGATAGAATCTGTAGTTAATAAGGGCTTGTGCACTTCAAAGTACGTTAAGAGGATACATCTCACGTTAAGTGTTTGTTATATTTTGTGTGTAATTTGTGTCTTTCCCAACAGTCCATATGGAAAAGCTTAGACCCCAGGGTGGCAGTATTGTGGGGTCCTGTGAACCATTAAGGGGTGTGGCTTAGCGGGGGGCTCTTAGGTCACTGTAAGTGTGCCCTCTCGGGGAATTGTGGCACCTCATTCTCTTCCTCCTCCTTGCTCTGCTCCAATTGGAGATGTGAATGTTTTTCTCCAGCGTGTTCCCATCCATGCCATGAGGTGCTGAAGTGAAGGCATGGCTCTCACCAAGCTTGTACTATACTGTTTGGGCTTTGAACCTCCCAAAATTGTGAGCTAAATAAACCATTTATCTTTAGTGTTAAAGCTGACCAACACAGTATTCTTCCAAAACAAAACTAAACAACAACACCCAGACAAACAAAAAGCCCCAACGCTCATGAAAGAACACAAATTTTTGGAGGTTATGTTTAGTACCTTGATTGAAGTGGTGATAATCATGGGTTTATTTATATCTCCAGATGCATTAAGGAATACATTAAATAGGTGTGATTTTAATGTATCAATTTTACCTCAATAAAACCAAAAGAGAAGAAAAAAAAAGAAAAAAGAAAAGTAAGGAAAGATGATGATATAAAACAGGATGGTGGTTAGTGCTAAGGAGGAGGAAGAGGGTTGTTGATGAGGAGGAGCCCAAGGCAGGGAAAGAGAAGAGAAAGAGAGACTCAAGTACCCACTGCCTCCAACTGGACACCACCTTCCACAGTTTGCACCATCTCCCAATAGCCCATCAAATTATGCATCTATTAATGGATTAATTCATCAATGAGATCGTAGCCTCATCATCCAATCACCTCCCCAAAGCCTCACTTCTGGACGTTGCTGTGTGGGACCAAACCTTCAACACATGGGTCTTTGGGGGACACTGATCATACTGCCAACTCCCAAGTATGGCAGAAAGGAGAGTGGAAAGTGCCAGGTCCCTAATGACATCACTGATCTGCAGAAATAACCCTGGATTGGTCCTAAATTTGAACTTCTCATGGGGAGCAACAACCCTTTGTTTAAGTCCTTTTGAGTTCCATATTCTGTTACTTGAAGCAAAAGGAAAAAAAAGAAAATCATTTAAATGCAAGGTTTGTTTGAGAAGGATTGGGGTGGGTGGGAGCTTAATCCAGCCTCATCCTCTGCAATTCGTCCCTCCAAACCCCAAGAAGTCATGTGACCCTTCTGGTGCAGCTCCATAAGGGAGTCAAGGGCTTGCCATGTTCCTGTCTCAGACTGGGATGTTTACCTCTTTTAGAATCTGGGCCTTTTCAGACTGGCTTCTCTCCCGAATGCATTTAAGATTCCTCCATGTCTTTTCATTGCCAGGTAGCTCATTTCTTTTTAGTGCTGAATACTATTCCAATGCCAGTATGTACTACAGTGTCTTAGTCACTTTCTTTGTCTCTGAGACAAAATACCCAACACCCTCAACTTAAAGGAGGAGAGGTTTATTTTGGCTCAGTTTTTAGAAGTTTCAGTCCATACTGAGCCATCCCCAGGCAGAAGAAGCCTCGTGGAAGGGTCTGGCGGAGGAAAGCTGCTCACCTTATGGTGGCAAGGAAACAGAGTAAAGGGAGGAAGCAGGAAGGGAGATAAACTCTTCTGGATCATGACCCCTGTGACCCTGCTCTTTGGACCAAACCCCACCTCCTAACAGCAAGTCAGCTATAAGCCCCTAAAATACAATCACCTTCCAAACACGTGAGGCCTTAGGGGCCATTTTGGTCTAAACCATAGCACATAGTTTATCTAGTCACCTGCTGAAGGACATCTTGTTTGCTTCCAAGTTTAAGTGATTATAAATGAAGCTGATATGAACATTTATGTGTACAGGTGTTTGTGTAGCTCTAAGTTTTTATCTCATTTGGATGAACATCAAGAAGCACACCTGCTGGATTGTACATATGGTAAGAGTACATTTACTTTCATAAGAAAGTGCCAAACTGTCTTCCAAGTGGCCACACCATTGCTCTGTTTACAGTAGAGCTTTTTTTCCCTCCCTAGCCTGCTCCTCCACACTCTCATCTTCTTACCATAACTGGTTCCAAAGTTGCTTCCACATTTTCAGATGTTATAAGAGCAATGCTTCACTCCTGGTACCAATTTTTCTGTCTTAGTCTGTTTTGTGTTACTATAACAAAATACCTGATGCTAGGTAATGTATAAAGAAAAAAGGTTTATTTTGCTCCTGACTCTTGTGGATGGAAAGTTCATGGTACTGACAGGGCCCATGGCCATATTACAAGATGGCATATGACATCACATGATGAGACAGGAAATGAGGCCAGGGAGGGGCCAGCCTTGCTTTTTTAAAACAACCTGATCTTGTGGGCAGTAATCTGCTCTTGTGGGACCTAACACACTCTGTGAGCACTAAGCCTGTTTAAAGGCCTTAATAGCTTTCAAAGCTGATCCCAGCTTGGTCACTTTGGGGATTAAGCTCAACATGAGTGTTGGTGGGGAAGAACTGTATTTACATAGCAGTCATGATGTATAATTACTTTTTATATGTGGTTGGATTTGGTTTGGTAATGTTTTGGTGAGGATTTTTGCATCTGTGTTTATGAGAGAGATTGGCCTGTAGTTTTCCTTTCTTGCAGTGTCTTTTGCTTTGGTATTAGGGTAGTTGTTGGTTTCATAAAACAAGTTAGAAAGTATCTCTTTGCTTCTATTTTTTGCAAGAGATTGCAGAGAACTGGCATAATTTCTTCCTTAAATGTTTGTGCAACCATCTGGAGCTGCGCTTTCTGTTTTAGAACATTATTAATTATTGATTCAATTTCTTTAATAGATGGAGACAAATCCAGATCATCTGTTTCTCTTTCTGTGAGTTTTGGTAGACTGTGGCTTTCAAGAAATCAATCCATTTCGTTTTAGATTATTGTATCTGTGTGCATAGAGTTGTGCATGAAGTTCCTTTATTATCAGTTTAGAGCCCAAGGAGCCTCTCCTTCATTTTTTATCTGAGTACTTTGTATCCTCTCTTGCTTTTCACCTGGCTAGAGGGCTATTGATTTTATTGATCATTTCAAACAACCAACTTTCGGCTTTCTGTTTTCAGTATTATTGATTTCTGCTCTGATTTTTTATTATTTCTTTTCTTCTGCTTTCTGTGGATTAATTTGTTCTTCTTTCTGTAGTTCACTAAGGAAAGCTTAGACGATTGACTTTAGGCCTTTCTTTTTTCAAATATACGTGGTCAGTGCTATAAATTTCCCTCTAAGTACTTCATCTGCTGCATCTCACAATTGTTTTTTTGCGGTATCAGGGATTGAACTCAGGACCTTGTGCTTGCGAGTCAAGGCATCTCACAAATTTTGACAGTTGCATTTTCATTTTTATTGAGCTTAATAAATTTTAAAATTTCTTTTGAGACAACTTTGACCTATATGTTATTTTTTTTTTTGGTACCGGGGATCGAACTCGGGTCCTTGCACTTGCGAAGCAGGCGGCGGAACCACTGAGCTAAATCTCCGGCCCTATGTGTTATTTTTTTAAAATAAAAAAAGTTAGTACATGTTTGCAGTACACAGTGATTATATTCATTGTGAGGAGTTGGTATATTACATAACACATCTTCATACTTTTCTGTGTGTTTTTTGTTTGTTTGTTCTTTTGAGACAGAATCTTGCTTATGTAGTTTGGACTGGCCTTGAACTCACTATGTAGCCCAGGCTGGCCTCAAACTCAAGATCATTCTCTTGCCTCAGCCTCCTGAATTCTGGGATTGCAGGCATTCACCACTACGTCTGATTCTATGTGTTCTTTTGAAATGTCTTGTTTTGTGTTATTTGGGAGTTTTCAGCTATCTTACTGCTATTGATTTCTACTTTAATTTTATTATGGTCTGCGAACATACTTTGTATAATTTTCATTATTTTGACTTAAGTATGTTTTTATGGTGTGGAATACATTCCATTTTAGTGAATGTTTCATGTGAGACTGAGAAAAATGGCCACCTTTAGGTTCCCTCTGTGGTCCACATGGAAATGCTTCCTTCTCACTTCTGGACCTCTAGCCTTTTCTTCCCGACCTCCCTCCTCGTACAAGGTAATGGGGTCTGGGCCTCCAGTCAATGCGGGACAAAGAAGAGCTCAAAGAGATCAAGGAGGCCAGCTTTTCTCGTGGTCAGATCCCCCACCTCTCCAGCCGATTCACCAGTCTGGGCAAAGGGGTGAATGGAAGTCTTCTAGGACTCCAGAACTTTCCATCAACCCACTGGGGAGCTGGATCTTCTTTCTTCTTTGGAGAGAGGGCAGTAAATTTCCTTGGATTCACGAAGAATGGTTCATTTCCAGCCCATCGAAGATAACACAAAGATCAAACATTTGAATGGACCAGAAGGACCCAATAGCTGAAGCCACAAGCTGCAGTTTGGATAAAGATCACAAGATCTCCGCGATGAGCGGTTATAGGTGCCACACATGTTGATCGGAGCAGACATCTTGGAGGAACAGCCGGGTGGCATGGTGCACAGGACTGTCCACGAGGCTGATCAGGACGTGGACAGGGCTGTATCTGTCACAGAATTTGTTAAGGCTTTGGAGCAGGTGGACGTAGAATAGAAAATGAGCATCCGGTTTCTTCACTAAAGGACAGAGACCGAACCATTCCCCACTGTCTGGTATTTAAGAACTGGGACTTAAAGAGTCCTCCTGTCCACCAGCCCTACCTCTCCACCACTCTTCCGCTTCTCTTTGCACAACAGCCCCAAACATGCTCTGTCCATCCAAACCCCCTGTGTGGTGTAAACAGGGCTGCGCAGAATGGCACTCGCAGTCTCTTTCTGTTTGGTAGCCACCCTCAGCTCTGCATTTCTCAATACCATCTTCCTCTGTTCTGCTGCTAAACACCATACATCCAACCTGCCTGAGGAAGAGAGAGGGAATCATGCCAGACTGGCTGGCCATGCTCTCCCTGGGTAGAGATGTGGCCACACTGCCCTCCCTCCAGCAAGGATTTAGACGTTCCTGCATCCTCTTCTACATCCTTTGCTCCTACTTTTCCTGTCACTTGGCCTACTGTCCACTTGTTCTCTCAGCCTCCTTGGCTTTTACTAAACCTCAAGATTCCCTCTGTTTTGCTTGGCACCCCAAGCTATACCCAGTAAATCTATTTCAGAGTTGGCAGCATGGTTCAGAGATCTGGCGGTTTTGATCTGCCTTCACCTGTAAGTGGGCCTCTGGGATGCTGTCTTGCTAGGAGCTTTTCGGGAGCCAACACCTGTTCTGTCATCAAAGGGCTACTGAGTGGCGATGTCCTTGAAAGGTCGCCTTGGTGAGCAAGTGTTCTAGGTGGCCCCCAGGTCTCTGTAGCTCTGGGTTCTGAGTCTCAGCCTTTGCACCTGCATGGCTTCTCTGTGAGTGCCATGATTACTCAGAAAACAGTCACAGGCCTGCAGGTTTGCTTAGCTTTGGACACCATTGCCACCAGAATGGTCACTCAGAGAATGCTCCCTGGACCTTCTTATGGGGTTTTGAACAGGGAGGCTGGGAGCCCCCTGCGCCCCCTGCACTCACACAACCTGGGGTATCCTTGGTGTGATGAGCACCAGAAGTTTTCTCCCTTCACCTTTCCAAGTAGAGCAACTAGTGTTTCAGAAGTGTTTAACTCAACCCAGCTTGAGAGAATTAAAGACTGTCATCCGTGTCCTGAAGTTTTGCACAAAATTCTTTATACATTTTACACTTGGCAGCTGTTAATGCTGGAAGCCACAGCCAGCCTCTAATACAGGTTGGAAACATTGAAGGTATTGTTGTCTCAGCTGCCTGGTTACGTGACCGTCCTAGATCCTTGTGTGGACCGCTGCTAATCCCTTGGAAACAGGGGTCTGGCACTGATGGCACAGCCTGAGGTTGCGTTACAGGACACTGAGTGAGCCAGAGCAGCTTATCTGCCAAAGCCGGCTCAGTATAGACCTCCTGAATGGGGCCGCTGGCATCTTCTGGCTGGGAATCCATTCATCCATACATCTGCCCCTGGCTAACTGTCTTTGACTCATTGCTTACTTATTTCCTTGCTACAGAAGGCTGTCCAAGATGTGCAGATGTTTCTTTAGGAAGGGAGTTGCTAAAAAAGATACCAGTGCAAAGGGATGGATAAGGGTGGGGCATGGGGGAGTGGCCAGGTTGGATGGCCAAAGTATAAATGCATGAGGGACTCTAGGAGGTATCAGCCTGACTTTGTTCTTTTTTTTTTTTTTTGGTTTTTTCGGTACCAGGGATTGAACTTGGGACTTTGTGCTTGCGAGGCAGGCGCCGGAACCACTGAGCTAAATCCCCGGCCCCTTCAGCCTGACTTTGTGATCAAAGTGAAGTAACACAGAAATTATATATGACAGGAAGAACTGTCTGATGTTGACCTGCTAGAGACGCAGTTCCAGGGTCCTTTTTTACATTTAAAGTTTCTAAGATTATGATCTCCCTCCCCGGCTCTATAGCAGACTGTTTAATCTACAGTTGTGCTTTACTGTCCCATTAAAATTATATTCTCCAATCCATCAGTACATACTTATGGTTAAAACAACAACAACAACAACAACAACAACAACAACAAAAGAGATTGAGAAAAATGTGCAGTCTCCTTTTTGTTGGATGAATTATTCTGCAGACATTAATTAGACCTAGTTAATATATGGCACTCTTCAGTTGTCTTCTCTGATATGCTGCTTTCTAGATCTGTCCACTACTATCTGTCTGGATCTGTCCACTGTCCGTGCTGCAGAGGGATATTGAAGTTTCCAGTTATAATAGTGGGCTTATCTGTTTCTCCTTGAAGTTTGATTAGTTTTTGTCTCACATAGTTTTGTACTGTGGTTAGGTTATGCACACTTAAGATTGTAATATTTCATAGAGAATTGACTATCATCATGTAATCTCTTTATTTTTTTGTCATTCCCTAGCTCTGAAGTGTGCTTCATTTGAAATGAATATACTTTTTTTTTTGTACCGGAGATCAAACTTGGGACCTTGTGCTTTCGAGGCAGGTGGCGGCACCACTGAGCTAAATCCCCAGCCCTTGAAATTAATATACTTTTGATTGATGTTAGCATGATATCTATCCCTCCATCACTTCACTCTTAAAAATTCATTCTTTGAAAATATTTAATTGTGGTAACACACACATAATGTGAGATCTGGCATTGTAGTGTTTCAAGGTTCACAGTTTGCTGGTGTGCTGTATACTCACACAAGATAAGAGCTCTTATCTTGGAAGACTGAAATTCTGTATCCATTCAGCAACAGCTCCTCACCCTCCTTCCTCCAGTCCCTGGCAACCACCATTATATTCTCTGTCTCTAGAAACAGAGTACTCTAGGGACTTTGTAGAAGTGGAATCATATAGTATTTATCCTTCAGGCATATTTGACTTAGCATGATGCTCCCAAAGTTCACCCATGTCATAGTGTGTGTCCGAATGTCCTTCCTTTTCAAGGCTGAATCATATTCCACTGTATGTAATACCACATTTTGTTTACTCATTCATCCACTGATGGATACTTGGGTAGCTTTTGGCTATTGTGAATAATGCTGCTAAGAACACAGCTGTACCAATTCTCTTTGAGAGCCTGCCTGTGGTTATTTGGGTATATATCTAAGAATTATTGCATTGTATGATAATTCTATTTCTAATTTTTTTTTGCAACTGTTGTACTTTTTCCCCATAGAGGCCGCATTATTTAACATTTCCACCAGCGCTTTTCTTTAGCCCTGTGACATGTAGTGACCGGCTGATGTACGTTTTGGAGTTGAATTTGGGGGTTATTTGGGGCCACCGGTGCTATGGCTGCCGCCGCCACTGCTCCCTCCACCTTTTGCTTGGAGCTTTATTTTGCAAGGCAGCACTTGCGCCAGCTGTGTAAAGCTCTGTTTCAAGATCTTTTGAGATGTCAGGTTTTGATAAGGTAAACATGGATTTCTACCAGACAAGTTACAGCATTGATGACCAGTCTCAACAATCCTATGATTGTGGTGGAAGTGGAGGACCCTATAACAGTATGCTGGCTACGACTACTCACAGCAAGGCCAATTTGTCCCTCCAGACATGATGCAGCCGTAGCAGCCATACACTGGGCAAACTTTCCAGCCAGCTCAGGCATATACTCCAGCTACACCTCAACCATTCTATGGAAACAGCTTTGAGGACGAGCTACCTTTATTAGAAGAGTTAGGTATCAATTTTGACCACATCTGGCAAAAACCACTAACAGTGCCACATCCATTAAAAGAAGTAGATGGCAGCATCATGAATGAAACTGATTTGATAGGACTGCTGGTTTTTTGCCTTGCCTTTGGAGCCACATTGTTACTGGCTGGCAAAAGCCAGTCTGGCTATGTGTATGGGATCAATACAATTGGATGTCTAGGAATGTTTTGTTCATTAAACTTAATGAGTATGACAGGTGTTTCATTTGGTTGTATGGCAAGTGTCCTTGGATATTGCCTTCTTCCCATGATCCCACTTTCCAGCTTTGTGGTGATATTTTCTTTACAAGGAATGTTAGGAATCATTCTTACTGCTGGGCTTATTGGATGGTGTCGTTTTTCTGCTTCCAAGATTTTTATTTCTGCATTAGCCATGGAAAGACAGCAACTTTTAGTAGCATATCCTCGTGCTTTGTTACATGGAGTCTTTGCCCTCATTTTGGTCTTTTGAATGGAGTTTATCTGGAATGTGGACATCAGTGGGCCAGATACACAAAGAGGACCTTGAACTCTTAAATCGGACCAGCGGTCTGCTACAGCGCAACTCTCATGCAAATTTATGATGGACATTGGAGCAAAGGAAGTAAACACATATCTTTTGTTCATTTTTATAGAACTTTTGAATACTATGTTGGATTTATCTGCAGTGTGACTAGCCTTAAGTGTTTGTGCTGTTTCTTTCCTTTTCCCGCAGCCTTTGAAAAACAACTTTTTTCCTTATGAATTATATTATGATGCTTTTGAAAGATTTTTATTAACTGTGGGAAACCAACCACAAAGCTGGTAATCTTTCTTAAAAACAACCCAATTATAGTAAAGCAGACATAACACTTATTGCAGAAATGTTTTTCCTAGGAATTAGGAAAGGAAGTTGTCTATGTTCTCAAGTTAGGGAACACTCAAGCCAAAAAAAAAAAAAAAAAAATCCCAATGCAGAGTTTTGAGTTTGCAGTTCAAAAATTTGACATTCCTGTAAATTATCTCATGAAGCTTTTGCTAAAATTCAGTTTTGAAAAGTTTATATTCTACCTTATTGTAGATAAGAAATGTGAACTGCTGGTCAGATATTAATGTTCATTAAACCTGGACTGGCCACATTAATGCTTAATTGGGTCTCCACCTTCCCCAAGAAAAAGATAATTGCTAACCTTTTTTGAGAAAAATACTGAAAATTTCACAATTTCAGTATTTCAGTTATCAATGTAAAGTACATTTGATGGGTATTAAAAATTTCCCAATTAATTAATAAAAACAAAACCACCCCCAAAAAACCTTTCCATCATCAGTGGACAGGATTCCAGTTCCTCTGCTTACTGGCCATCTCCTGTAATTGCCTGTTTTGTTGTTGACAGTGGCCATCCAAATGAGTGTGAATGGTAGCTCATGGTGACTGATTGTATTCATTTAGAAAATAATGCTGTTGACCATCCTTTTGTGTGCTTGTTGACCGCTTGTATATCGTCTTTGGAGAACTGTCTATTCAAGTACCTTGCCCATTTCTAAATTGGGTGGTTTTTCTTGATGTTCTTAAATTGTAGGAGTTCTTTATATATATATATATATATATATATATATATATATATATATATATATATATAATTTTTTAAAAATTAAAAATTATTACAGTACAAATGCATTGCCATTAATCCCCTAACAGTGCTCCCCCTTACTTTAAACATACATTGCATCATTCTTGCCACTTTCTGAAGAAGTTCTGGGAGTCCTTTTTTGTCAGTGTCTCTACAATTCTCTCTACATTTTGAATATCAATCCCTTATAATATATATGATCTGCAAAGATTTTCTCCCAATCCATTGGTAGCCTTGCCATTCTGGTGATTGTGTCTTTGGATGCATATAACTTTTGAAAATTAAAAAAATAAAAAGCCTTATTGATTCATTTATACATCATATAATTCACCTGTGTACAATCTAATTTTCTGGGGTTGCTGGGGACTGAACCCAGGGCATTCACATTGACCTACATCCCCAGCCCATTTTTTGTTTTTATCTTGAGACAGAGTCTCACTAAGTTGTCTAGTCAGGGCTTGAACTTGCCAACCTCCTGCCTCAGTCTCCCAGAGTGCTGGGATTATACATGTGTGCCACCATGGCTGGTTCCAGAGGTTATTACTATGGTGACAGAGTTGTGTGACCACCACCATAACCACTTTTTTTTTTTGGTACTGGGGATTGAACTCTGGTCCTTGCGCTTGTGAGGCAGTTGGCAGAACCACTGAGCTAAATACCTGGCCCTCCATAAACACTTTTCACACATTTTTATCCCTCAAGAAACTCTGTAACTATTAGCAGTGATTCTCAACTGTAAATTTTAATCTTGATGTGGTCCAACTTTTATTTTATTTTTGTAGTCTGTGCTTTGGTGTCACATCCAAGAAATTACTGCCAAATCCAATGCAACAAAAACTTCTCCTTATGTTCTAAGAATTTTACAGATTTGGCTTTGCATTTAGATCTTTGATCATTTCAAGTCAATTTTTGTATTTGTTGTAAGTGTCCAGCTCCATTCTTCAGCAGTGGATATCTAGTATCTCTAGCCCTGTTTATTAACAAGACTGTTCTTCCCCTTGTATAAGAAATCACGTGACCACCTCATGCAAAGCTATGTTTCTGGTCTTTCTGTTCTATTCTGTTGCTGCGTATGTCTTTGTGCCAGGACCACACTGCCTTGATTGCTGTAGCTTTGTGGGAAGTCTTCAGACCATCAAGTGTAAGATTTCCAACTTTGTTCTTCATTTTCAAGGTCATTTTGGCTGTTTGGTGTCAGGAGCCATTCTACATAATTTTGGAGAAAAATCATTTCATAATTAAATTATGATCAGGGCTGTCTGAGGCCTAGCCTTTTTGCCTGTGGGCTGGCCATGGCATGTGGAAACATAACTCAGTTTTGCCTCCGGTCACAGCTGAGGCCTCAATGGGGTCATGATGCTGTGATGCCCAAGGGCAAGATTACATCAGCTGAAGACATCCTGGTTCTTTGAGAATGGATAGTAATAAAAAAGGAGAAAGGTTTCACTTGGGGAGGGACAAATTCTTTATCACCTTAATTCGTCCTACCTACTGTTGTAAGAATGATTTTCGCATCTCACTGTTCTGCCCCTCATTGACCTAAGATCTTTATGAGCATAAAATCCTCATCAATTTAGGATTATCGCTACCCTCTGAATTATCTGATGCTCCCTCTGATTATTGCATGAATCCAATAAATAAAGTCAGGCACAGAACGTCCTTGTCTCTGCCCACTCTGAGGCACTGACCTCCTGGCCCCCAAGTACTTTGAAATTATGCAAACCTCTATTGTCTTTCTTTCTTTAGCCCCCATGTCCCCCTTTCTAGACAGTTGGAGGATTGACCGCCCTCCAACAGTTTGGCACATCTGTAATCCCAGAACTTTGGGAGGCTGAGACAGGAGGATCAGAATTTCAAGCCCAGCCTGGGCAACTTAGACCTTATATTAAAATAAAAAATAAAGAAGAGCTGGTGATGTAGCTCAGTGCAAAGTCCCTGAGTTCAGTCCCCAGTAACCCCCTCCCAAAGCAAATTCTAGGTAGAAACTAAAATGTCCCCTACCTCTCTAATTTTCAATAAAATCCAATTAATTATCAATTATTGGCTTTTCTTTTGAGAGGCAAAATGATTTTTGCTGATTCTTTCTAATACCCTTGTGCTTAAATCTAATCATCTGTACCCCCAATCTGTCCCCACGGTGGCCTGGGGAGCAGGAGGCTGGCATCAGAGGTTCCACTGAAGTCTGATGTGCCTGTGAGTCAGCTTCCACGTGCATGCAGGCTCCAGGGTGCAGTGGTTCCCCAGCAGCCAGGCCCAGGCCCCAACTGATGAGCTGGCAGATAGGTGACAGAAGAGGGGCCAGCACCCAGATGGCAGAGGGAGGGCTCTCAGCAGAGGGGTTGTTGTTTGGCTGACTGTGTCCAGGGGTCAGCAATGACCAGGGTGTGGAGCAGGGATTTGTGTAAGAAGACTTCCAGAGCTGCCTCAGAAGTGGCAAGAACGATGGGATCAGTGTGTTTGAAGGGAGGGGGAGGATTTTGAGAACGTCAGTAGTAATGTATCTTTACTGTAATAAATTAAAAAACAATTAAACATTTACCTGTTTTAGACCACACCTCATGAACTGCAACATGCTTAGCTGTCCGTCCATTCATCTAAATTCCCCTGGTTCTGTTTCTGTGGACAGCAGTGACTGACACATCAGAAGATCCCTTAAAAGGGACAGGGCTCCTTTAGGCATGAGACATGGGAGGCGTGGAGAAGGTACAGAGGGAGGCTGCCCGGCAAGGACCCAAGAGCACCTCCAGTGCCAACATCCTGCGGGACGACTGGGACCTCAGTTCTCCAAGCCCCCGGGAATGGCTCTGGCAGGTCCAGCCTCCAGGTAAGAGCACAGCTGGCCGACACCCTGATCTCAGGCTCGGGAGATTGTATAGAGAGCCCGCTGAGCCCTGGAGACTGCTAGCCTGAGACTGTGCTATGGTAAAGGGGTGTTGTCTTAAAAGCTGTCTGCATTCATTTGATACGCACCAGTAGGGAGCAAATGCACACATTCCTCTCTGGAAGGGACAACCAAATGCTGGGCTGTTGTCTTTCCACCAAACATCTGGATGCAGTTGCTCTGACACTCTGGTCTGTGCAGACTCTTCCTCCTGACCACCATGACTCAGCACTCAGGGCAAGAACTGGGATTTAAACCCAGGTGGTCTGATGCCTGATGGCTCTCAAATGCATCTTCTACATCCCTTGGGGAGACAACTGCCCTCAGGTCATAAAGCTCACTGCTCTGTCCCTTCCAGCGCCTGTTCACTTACTCCAGGAAATGTTCCCAGGCAAGGAATTAGCCTCAGATCAAACTCCTCACATCAGCCAAACTGGCAGCGAGTCATTGCCAGTGGATATCAAGGTGCTATGGGCTGCCTCTCACATGCTCCCCAAATGCCCAGACATTAAAGGTGGGGTCCTCAGCTTGGTGCTAGTGGGAGGTGTGGAAACCTAAGAGGCGGTCCTAATGGGAGGTCTTTGGGTAATGGCAGGGCATGGCCTCAAAGGGGATTGTGGGGACCCGGTTTCTTCTCTTTCCCTTTCCAACCATGAGATGAGCACTTTTGTCCACCACATGCTCCCTGCCATTGCCACCTGGCACCTACCAGAGGCCCAAGAGCAGTGGGCTTTGTAATTGGGATCAGCACCTTTAATTAAAGAGGCCAGAGGGAGCTCATTTGCCTCTTCTACCAGGAGGACATGGCCGGAAGGTGCCGTCTGTGGAGGAGAGAGAGAGCAGGCCCTCACCAGATACTGACTGTGCTGGAGACTTGGCCCTTGAATTCCTGTGCTCCCAAATGTGAGCGATAGATTCCTGCTGTTTATAAACTTCCCAGACTGTAGTACTTTCTGTTATAACGGCCTGAGTAGCTAAGACAATAGATACACACACTGACTCATGATGCTCACCTTACTGTTTTTTCTGACTTTACCATGGTGCAAAAGCAATCTACATTTGTTTTGATTTTTTTCCTGGACTAGCAATTTTCAGAGTGATGTTCTTATAATGCTAGGGAGCAGCAGTGACTTCTAGTTCTCAGTCACAGGATCACAAGGGTAAACCACTGAAACGCTGTAGCATACTGTGTTGCTAAGCTACGATGTTCAGTAGGGTAGGTGTATTAAATGCATTTTTGACTTACAATATTTTAAATTTTTAACACGTCTTTTGGGACATAACCCACTGTGGGTCAAAGAGCATCTGCACACAATGAGATTTATCATGGGCAATCAGCTTGTGTGGCTATTGAGGCTGCATGCTGCAAGTACAATTTAACTGGAAAAGAGGTCCTGCCACTCAACAGGGGGTGGCAAAGAACACATGCTCTGTGCTGATGCTGCCTGTAGGCATCTGAAATTTGCCTACTGCTCTAGAGGCTCAGGGTGGTATGACTGCTCTCTAAGCAGTTGTGTTAGTAAGCTTTCTATTGCTGTAACAAAATGCCTGAGAAAACAATGTAAAGGAGAAAAGGTTTATTGGACCTCATGGTTTCAGAGGTCCAGTCCATGGGTGGCTGGCTCCACTGCTATGGGCTGGGCTGAGGCAGAGTGTCATGGCGGGAGGGTGTGGTGGAGCAGAGCTGCTTACCTCATGGCAGCCAGGAAGCAGCAAAGTGAGAGAGCCAGCAAAGAAGGATCTGGGGACAAAATACACCCTTCAAACCATGCCCCAGTGACCTGCTTCATCCAATTAGGCTCCACCTTCCAGTAGGCCCATAGAGCCTGAAGTCCACCATGGCTTAATCCACTGATGAAGTCAGATCCCTCATGATCCAATCACTTTCTAAAAGCTCCATCTCTGAGCACTGCTATACTGGTGACTGAGCCCCAACACACAAGCCTTGGGGACACAGATCCAAACCACAGCGGGAGCCAGAAACCCTTCACTGAGCTCACAAATGATATTTCCTTGTCAGCACTAAGTCCTGGTGCCAGTTCCCCTGGTGTCCCCCTGGACACCCTGAGGCTAGGATCCTGTGGTTTTCTCCAGCTCCTGTTTCACTGCCTGAGGACCCTGGGAAGTTACTGATTCCTCCCTGTGCCTTGGCACATTCTTTCTGAATGAGGCTTTCGAGGGGTGGGTGTTTGATCCCTCCCTTAGGCCACCAAAACTCCTTCCCACTTGCCCTGCCCTGCTCTGTTGGTGGCCGCTGCGGGGTACCAGCTGTCATAGTTGCAGAGGATCCTGGTTGGGAGGTTTCTCTGCTGTGAGTCCCTCTGTACAAGAGGATCCACAGCAGTGGGCTCGGGACCTCATGGGACACTAAATTCTTGGGAAGAACTCATTCAGTTTTAATTATGCTCTTTCCTCTCTTGGGCTCTGCCGAGTCTGGGCTTTGGGTAGAGGCTGGATTTAACCAATAGGCTGTCGTATACTTGGAAGCCCTACATCCTTTGTGGTTTAAGGTTTTGTTGGAGGGATAAATGAGCATTGTTTATCTTTCCCCTCAGGACGAATTATCTCCTGGGAGGGCTCTTTGGAGACTTTCAGTCTCCCCCAGGGAGTATGGAGCAGAGGCTTCTGACAAGGATCAGTTGGGTTTTCCCCCAAACAGATCTCAGAGCAAAGAATTTCCATCCTGAGAGAGCTGGTGGTGGGTGTGTGTGGCTGCAGAGTCTGAAAAGGCCTCATACAACAGGGACATTTATTGGATTGTTTGGTGTTTTATGGAAAAAACCCACAGACACTTTGTGTTTTACTCTGCAGTATGTCCATGCTTGCTTTGTAAGGAAATGCTATTGAAACTGCCACTGAAAGTGTGGCCCACATAGCCCATTTTCCCCCTTTCCTTAGGCTAGGGGCTTGTTAGAAACGTAGGACATCAAACCCTATCCCAGATCCACAATTGAAAAGGCTCAGTTCCTGCTCAAGCTGTCTTCTTTCCCCTTGGGATGAGCTGTCTACTGGGAGCGCTCTTGTGGCCCATCCTGTTAGCCTACTGGAAGTCCCTGTACATGGAGTTTGAGAAGTTTAGAGATAGCATTCTCCTGAGGTGCCCTCTTTAACTGGTAGGCACCAGACCCTGCCGCATTTGAACCATGTTGGTGTAGTGAGGTCATCATGCTGGAAGGTGGGGTCCCTTCTTCTGGTTGGCCTCCCAGGTGGGTGGATTAGTGACTAGGCTCCTGAAACTACTGATTGCTGGTCACCATGTGTCAGGTGCTATATGCTGTACACGGATGGCTCTTTAATCCTCGAAGCAAACTCATTTTACAGAAGCGCAAACTAAGGTTTTTCAGAGACAAGTTACTTTGCCATATCACAGAGCTAGGAGATGGTAGAGCCATACATAGATGTCATGCAGAGAGTCCCAGGGAGGCCTGTGCCTTATCAGATCTTGCCATGTCTGGAAAGAGAGGAGAGGAAAGGGGGAGGGGTGGTCATGCATGGAGGAGGAGCATGCAGGAAAAGGCAGGTTACCTTAATCTCCTGGGGCTAGCTTACTTTGTTGGAGATGCCCTCCACCTCCTTTGTAGCATTGCCATGGGAACTGAAGGAGCCACCCTGACCAGCAAGGAGCAGATCCAGGTACCCATGTCCCTCCCTCCCTGCTTGGGCAGAGGCAAGCAGTGGAAAGCTGCCTTCTCCCACCTATTCTTGAGGGAGAAAGGGAAGAGTCTGAATTCCTGGCCCGGGGCCTTTGTGAAGTCCATAAAGACAGTGCCAAATATCAGCACAACAAGTAATTAAGCACCATGATTGCAAACTGCTAATGAAAGAGAAAGCAAAGTTTGCTCAGGGGGGCAGCAGCAGGGCCAATCAGCTGGCAGCTAATTGAGCATCCGCCTGGGAGGCCAGCCATTTCGCCATGGAAAACACTTGCTCGTTAGTATCTTTCTAAAGTGTGGATCTGGACAAGCACATAGACTTGGAACACATGGAGTGGCTGCTCTGGTCATTGAAGCATTTATATTTTAGGGCACCCAGGACTCTTCAAGGCCTTTGGTGACTTTAGGAAATCCATGACATTCCTACTCTCAGGAGTGGCTTGGCGATGGCTGCCATTTTGTGGATGGAAAAAATGGAAGATCATAATGGAGGAGGTGTTTGTTCCTGGGGAAACAGTGAGAAAGAGGATTCTGTATTGCTGGAAGTTTGAGTTTTTCTAATAGCACATGGTGGTCCAGTTGCTTTCCCAGCTCACAGCATAGCCCAGGGACAGGGGCCTCTTACTTGGCTCCCAGAATTCCTTTCAAAATGCCCTTGGCATGACCATGGAAGAGCTTTGAAGGTTTTTTACTTAGGGGTTTCCTGCTTTCCTGCATCTGGATTGCCTGCCCACACCAGCCTTTGTGTGGTCCCACCACTCCTAATACTTGGATGTTCCACTCTGGAGGGAGTGGAACTCAGTGAGAAGAGTGTAGTCCGCAGGCAGACTAGGTTTGAATCCTGGCTTCCCACTTCCTAGATATGTGTCCCTGGGAAAGTCACTTAACCTCTCTGAGCCTCCCTCCTTACCTGTAACATTGGGAATAAGAGCACATAGGGATTGTTGTGTGTGCTGAGTGGGGAAATGTATCAACCCCCTGGCACATCGTTATAGTGGACATGGGGGTGGTAGTAGGCTGTGACACCAGGCCCTTGGTCCCAGCCTGCCCCTCTATGGGCCCTGATCGATGAGTGGGGATCCAGGGTAGCAGTACCCCCCTTGACAGACCTCAGGACTTCTTCCTCACCACTCTCATCCTGGCCCTCTGGCCACATCCTGTGACAGTTGGGCCAACTTGATTGTCTTGGGAGCTGTCTAGTGGATTAGTAAAGCACACTTCTGGGTAGGTCATGGGGATATGACTTTGGGGACAATATCTGGTCCCTGGCCCCTTCCTGTCTGGCACTGTTCCTCTGCTCTGCTTTCTGGCTGCCATGAACTAAGCAGCTTTGCCCTGTCACTCCCTACCCACCATACTGTTTCTTCCTTGAAGCCAGCTGACCAGGGACAGAATCCCCTGAAACCATGAGCCAAATAAGCCTCTCCTTTCAGATGTGGGTGTTGGGTAATTTGTTCCAGCAATGGGAAAGCTGACTAACACAATCCCCAAACCTACTTTTGTTGGGGACTCAGGGTTTATCTGAGGCCTTCCAGGGGGAGAAGCTTTGAGGGAAATGAAGCAGCAGAAAGGTGGGGGGACCGACACACACTTGAACCCTGCCATACCCAGAGTGACACAGCACCCAACCACACACTAACACAGACACAAAAATGCTAACATGAAGAGGCAGAGAGGAAATCACTTTGGACAAGCTTGTGCAGAAATTTGTAATCAGGAGGTAGAGTTGGGGGGGCGGATTTTAATTCTAGTATCAATCTAAGTCTTGTGCGAGGCTGGGAAATACCATTTTGTTGTGAATTGTGTAGGGATGAGCTGGGACCACAGCCGGGCATCAGCAAATACAGCATTCAGAGTCTCCAAACATCCTAATCCCATCCTGGGGTGGAGGGGGAGGGATGGGACTGAGCTAGGTCTCCCACCCTGGCAGGGGGACTATGAGGACCTGGCTCAGCCTATGGACAGACAGGGATAGGGACCAATCGGAGTCTGTTGCTGGGGAAACACAGCTCCCTGCAAGCCACCCTGGCCAGGGAAGGGACACAGGCAGCCTGCTCTCCCTCCACACTTCAGTTCTCAGCCTCCCAGAGGCCCCAGTCCTCTCCTTCTCTCTCAATCTGTCCCTCATTCACAAATGGAGGGCACCCTGTAGATGGCTGATGTACAACTGCATGGGCAGCAACATGATGTGGGGCTGCAGCAGGCATGGGATGAAGCCAGAGAGGCTGACAGGTTCTGAGGACCACGCATCCCTCTGGGGTGAGTTCAGCATTGTCTCATCGTATGTGGGGGCCTGGATCAGTCCTGCATTTTTCAGGACCTTCACTGGGAGGGGGAAGCCTTGGGACTCCAGGCCAGAGCACAGCGCGGGGGGAGATCGGAAGCTGCCCCTTGGCCACCAACCCCAGGCTGTGTCTGCACCTGCTCTGCTGGGTGACCCCACTGGGTCCTGGCAGCTGTGACTTCTGAACTGATATACGGCTCAGCCCTCATGGACCAAGGTTGCAACATCTTTCCACAATAAAACCACGATGGGAGTTAAGTGCTGCATTGCTGCACAATTGAACAGGCCCATAAAATCTTTATTAGGTGCAACCATAGGGCCTAGATGGGTGGCCAGTTGCTTGGCTTTGGGCTGCAGTTAATATCTGGGCCACTGTCCCCAGGCAGGGAGGTGACTGAAGAACTGCTGATGTTGCCGGGCATGGTGGTGCACACCTGTATTCCCAGCACTCTGGGAGGCCGAGGCAGGAAGATTGTAAGTTTGAGTCCAACCTGGGCAATTTAGCAACTTAGTGAGAACTGGTCTCAAAATAAAAAATAAAAAAAGGCTTGGGGATGCAGCTCAATGGAAACGAAAGACCCGGGCTCAAACCCTGTAACACAAAAAGTGCTTATGTTGAATGGTCAGACCCACTTTTTGGGAGCTGTTCTGGAGTGCTTAGGAGGTGGACCGGGTCACTTGCAAACTCTTGCTGGTGCTTACCGTGGCTGATGAGCATTGTCGAGAGCATTCAGAGCACTTTGGAGAGCCAAGCTGCCCTGTTGCTGCTCCCGCAGGACTGTTCTTCTGACTGTGACTCCCAGTAGTTTGGACAACAGCCAGGTCCCAGTCACATGATGACAGCAGCCTCTCTGCTCCAGGGACCCACGCCCTGGAGGCTGTGTCCCCTCTGAGGTCCCTGTGGAGGGAGAGGGAGGCTGAGGCACACCGCCTTCACCTGCCTCACCCTGGAAGAGACGCATGTCATTTTTTCTTGTGGTCCATTGGCCAAAGCTAGGGACACGGCTTCAGGCAAGGCAGGACACAGGGCGTACGTGGCCAGTTCAATGGGTGTTGATCTCTCTGCTGGCCCTGGGTGTCCCCTGCACTTGGGAGGGTGTGGAGGTGCAAATGAGGGGTGCCCTGTCCATGGGTGCTCCTGCGTGGAGCTGTGTCCCCCATCTGGCCCCAAGGGTCACCGCCTTTGGAAAATAACGGCACTCAGTATTAGAGAGCAGCCCCAAGAACATCTGCTCTGGGTGGATCTGGTCCCCTGTCCTGACCCATAGAATCCATCGTCCCTGAAGGAGCAGTAGCTCCTCAGTGCAGCCCCCAGATGGGACATCAGACTAATGAGGCAAAGTTAAGAACAGTGACTAAGCTGTGTGTGGTGGTCCAGGAGGCTGAAGCAAGAGGATACCAAGTTCAAGTCCAGCTTGGGCAACTTAGTGACTTAGAGAGATTCTGTCTCAAAATAAAACAATATATATAAAAAAAGGCTGAAGCTCAGTGGAAAGGCCCTGGGTTCAATTCCTAGGATTGCAAACAAAACAAAACAAAACAAAATAAGACAGTTGTCTAGAGGGCTGCGGATTTAGCTCAGTGGTTTCGCCGCCTGCTGCGCAAGTGCAAGGACCTGAGTTCAATCCCTGGTATCGAAAAAAAAAAAAAAAAAA
>NW_004624740.1:13222631-13272215 GCF_000247695.1 Heterocephalus glaber | reverse complement strand
AAAAAAAAAAAAAAAAAAGAAAGACAGTTGTCTAGAGGGTTTGGAGTGGGTGGAGCTCTGCATGGGCCCAGGTCTGGGAAGCACTGCTGACCAGGCAGACAAGGGAGGGTGCATCCGGGAATCTTTCCACAAAGTCAACTTTGCAAGAGTTCCAAGGAGTGACGGGATGGCCTGTCCCTGTTCTCGCAGACGATGGTCAGAGGCTTCAACAAGCACTTTGCAGTCAACAACCCACTTTGGACAACATCCATTCAACACTGAGCAGGTACCTACTATTTTCCAGGGTCTTAGTTGCTCTATGAAGCGATAACTAAATTTTAGTTATTATTCCTATGGCCATTGTGTTCTGCACATTTTATGGATGAGTCAAAGCTAAGTGATAGGCCTGAGGCTACAAAGCCAGGTGTAAAAACTCAGGTTTCCTGACCTCACGTCCAGCAGCCTCTCTGTCAGGCCAAGCCAGTTCTGCTCAGGTTCCCCGATTCTAGAAAGATCTCTGCTCGTCCCTCTCCTGGGAAGGCAACCCCCCCCCGCCCCCGCTCCATCACGCATAGCTCTTCTGGGTACAAATTGGATGGGCTAGACAAGAGGAAGCTGACACGCTGTGTCTCTTCTTATCAGCCATGGTTAGAATAAATTATGGAACCCCTTTTTATTTAATCAAAGCAAATTTAAGCGTAGAAATCATCTGTGACTTAAATTTTCCAGCAGAACACATCGTGTGAGAGTGGAGGTCGCAGCTCACGTTGTGGACTGGGCAGATTCATACATTTATTGTGACAGGCTTTGGGCAGAGAGTAAAAAACTCCCAGCTACTAAAAATCATCAGAATATAAGTCTTGCACTAAAAAAGTCAATAGAATACAACAATGAGAATAAATCCGTAGAGCATTATGCTGTTTGAAAGAAAGCCTTATGCCAAGAAGTATACAATGTGAGATTTCATTCACATTGTTAAATTACATTAAGCCTGAAGATTCTTCCACACTCTAGTCCTTATGTGATGCAACCTACAACTTGGCCTGCTACACAGACGACTGGAGGCCTAGCTCTCAGCACAGGAGGCAGCCATCTGATTCGAATGAGGCAAAACCCTGAGCTCTGACCAATTAAGCCATCTATGCATCACTTCCGCTTTCTATCCGTAAACCTTGTCTGACCATGTGGCGGCTCTGGGATTCTTTGCCCTTATTCTGGTTCTGAAGCCTGCTTCATTCTACAATTGTGCACAAAAGTAATTCAGATCCTCAAACCAAATGGGCTGTAACTTTGTCTTTTGATGATATTAAATCCTAGAATGGGCAAAACCAGTCTCTGGTGACGACAGTCAGATTAGTGGCAGCCTCTAGGATAAAGGTGCCCAGACAACGTTTCGGGTGGAGGGGTGGTTCTAGGTCCCCGAGCAGGTGCAGATTCCATGGGAGTTTGTCAGAAACAGACGGGATTGTTGCAGTAAGATCTCTGCATTTGGCTGCAAGTGAATTGTTGCTTAATAAAAGCACAGTATTTGGGAGGAAGGAACATAAAGAAGTAACTCAAATGAGTTCACTTATTCTAACTTGCATGGAGGCCCTGAGGGGCTGGAGGTCCCATGGTGGCTGATGGAGGAGGGAGGCTGCAGGAATCCCAGTGTTTAAAGACTGTGAATCTGACACAAGCAAAGGAGGGAGGCTGCTAAAAACAGTCAGAGGGGTGGAGCCGCATACACACAGGCTGAGTCTCCAGCCAGTCTAAATGACATATCACGTAACCCAATCCTAGCCTTAGTCTTATCCTAGCTCCTCCCCAACCCTAACAGTAGCTTTCACCATAATCCCAAATCAAACCTGAATCCTGGCCCTAGCTGTAACTTAATGCCCACCTGTCTCGCCTTCTTCTTAGCCTATCTGTAATTATGTTGGTGGACTTTCCATTCCTGTAACAAAATGCCCGAGTTAATCAACTTATAAGGAGGAAAGGTTTATTGCAGCTTGTCATTTTGGAGATTTCAGTCTGGGACTGATTGGGCCTGTGGTGAGGCAGCACATCATGGCGGCCAAGAAGTGGGAGAGCCAGTGGAGCAAGGAGGAGTTGGGGTCCCACTCTCCCCTTCAAGGGCACATCCCCAATGATTAGGAGACCTCCCACTTGGCCCCATCTTTTAAACTTGATGCCACCCTGAAATACCACCATTCTGGGCCTTGAGGGGACAGTCCAGATACATTTCCTTCCTGCTGGCCGGTGTCTAAACTGGTGTTCCAAAGGCTTCCTGGAGACATTCTGATCAGTCCAGCATGGAGCAGTCAGCCAGCAATGCTTTGGCTGCTGTGTCAGGGAGGACAGGACCAGGCAGTGGAAGTGGGGGTGCCAGGATCCACTGTGAGGAGCTACTGGCCAGAGAGGGAAGAGCGGTCATTAAAGGGGGAGATGGGCAGACTTCTCAGGGAACTTTCAGTGGCTCTGAGGAGACAGCTGGATGTGTTCCAGGACTCTGAGCTGAGGGTTGGATAGGCCATTAGTACATTTTAAATATACACAAATAAAATAAATGTATACAATAAATAAATATGTACAACAAAAGGATATATACAGACAATTTTGCCTCGGCTCACAAGCTTAATTCATTCCATGATTTTGGGAAAGATAGCCGTGCTTGTGTTTGTCACTGGATGCAGAACTCATGAACAGGAAGCAAAATTTTGCCGAACGCTTCTGTTTGTGAACTGCATTGTTGGCGAGCAGAAACGTTCATGAACTGACGACTCAGCTCAAAACATAGAGCTTTAGCAGTACAGTTGAACCCCTGCCTGCTTCTTTTGAATGGCACTGAGTTACTTTCTTATTGTTTAGATACAATGCCTAGCACCTACAAGTTAAAGAAGAAAAGGTTTAGTTTGTCTCACAATCTGTAGAGGTTTCAGTCCATGACTGGCTCTAAGGCAGGGTGATGTGGCAGAGGAGAAAGAACTCATGGCAGAGCAGGAAGAGGCAGCAGTACCCAGTGGAGTAGGAGGGCTCTCTCTCTTTGTTTCTGCCTCTCTCTCTCTTTTCTCTTTCCAGGTCACGCCCACAGTTACCCACCTCTTCTTAGCAGGCTTCACTCCCCAATGTCACACCCAGCTATAAACCCATCAGTGGGAATCCAGCATCACACACCCATGATCCAGTCACCTCCCCAAAGCCCCACCTATGAGCACATGAGGCTTTGGGAGGGCATCATCTAGATATAACCCGTAACAGGCACCTTCCTTCCTGATCCTGGGTCCCCAATATTTTTGGTCAAATCAAAAGGACCCAGGATGGGGGCTCCCTGGACGCCTTCTTTCACCCTTGTGCCCCTATGAGCTGCTGCATGAGCTGGTGACCGGAGACCCTTGTGTGGCAGACACTCCAGGCTGTGGTGAACCCACTGCTCCTGTAGCTGTGCTTCGGCTGCCTCTCTCCTCCTTTCCCAGGAGCTGGGTGGGCTAAAGAGAAGCTTCAAGGCCCCATGGCAGGCTGTGCTCCCCAAATATGGCCTTGATGAGATTTTGGGTCCTACGTGCTCTTTTAGAACGTTGCCTTTTCTCCAAGAGGTGTAGAAAAGGTGTAGAGGAAGCAGAAAAAGTTATGTATTCTTCCACCTGGATCTCTCTCGTCCTTACAGCACAAACACCAAGAAGCCCCATGGAGAGACCACACACAAGTGGTGTACCTTGCAGAGCCCCAGCTGGAGTCCCAGCTGAGAGCCAGCACCAGTTGCCATACACATGTGAGTAAGCTTTCAGTGGATCTCAGCCATAGCCTGTGAGCTGCCCCAGCAGACAGAATGGAATACAGATGATACTCTCTGGTTACACTGAAGATTCATGAGAGACCAAAAAATTTTCAGCACTAAATTTGGGATGATTTGTTAGGCAGCAGAAGCTAGCTATAACAGGTCCTTTTCTGTGAGTCATCGACACAGCCTGGCCTGAGGAGACAGCCTCACTTTGCTCCCTTTTCCAAAATCTCTGAGTCCAAGTCAGGAATTTCCACCCTGTTCTATCATTTCAAATCCCAGGAGAGAGTAAAGCAAGTGTATCTCTAGTCTGAGTCTGTGAAATCTTAACTTTACTCTCCCAAACAATGGTTCTACCCTAGTGTGGAAAGGGGATGTGCTGGTCCATTTTTGATTGCTATAGTGAAATACCTGAGGGCCGAGGATTTAGCTCAGTGGTTACACCACCTGCCTGGGAAGTACAAGGTCCCAAGTTTGATCCCCGGTACCAAAAAAAGAAATACCTGGGCTCTGGTCAAGAAAAGAGGTTTATTTAGCTCAGTTTTGGAGGTCAAAAAGTCTAAACAGCATGGTGCTGGCTCTAGTGAGGTCCTTTGGCCACATCACCTCATGGCAGGTGGCATCATGGCTACAGACATGCAGGAGGGGGAGATCACACTGCAAGACAGGAAGCCAGAGAGTGATGGGAAAGAGGCAGTAAGGACCTCCCTCTAGGCCCCACCTCTTAAAGGTCCCATTGCCTCTCATTTCACCACACTGGGAACCAAGATTCCGGCACACAAGAATCCTTGGGGGGATGTGTTCAAACCACATCCAGACCACAGCAAGGGTGGTGCTGGGGGTTAGTTCCATCACATACCATGTTGTCTCTGCTTGTTCCTCGTGCCCCAAGGCAGGAGCAAGGACACTGGGCTTGTTACCATCCTTTACATTACATCGTCTAAGCAGCTGTCCTGATCGCAAATTCTCTTTGATCTGCAAACCATTAAAATGTCCCAGAAGTTTTAATGTTTTGGGAAATGCATACCTGAGTGAATAAAGCCAGTAGCATCATAAGCAAAGCACTAATGGCACAGGAAATGGAAACTCACATAGGACTCCCAAGGCTCCCCCCTGGTGATAGGCGTGTAGGGTGCATTTTTGAGTAATCAGTGGAGGATTGTGGTGGTAGCACATAAGCCCCAGGAAATGTGGCTTGAGCCTCAGCTACCACTAGGTTTGACAGTGACACCAGAGGCCCCATCTTTCCACTTGGCTGCTTGCTTATTTTTCCTTGCTATGTGATATTGCTCAAAGTGTGTTTGAAATTCTGTGGCTATAAAATTTTATTTCAACATAAAAATAAATAACGTGGCCAGGAAAACATCACTGCAGGCCTTGCTGCACCGGAGGACTTTTGTTCTTTAAGGAAGGTGATGGTTCCCAGGGGGATGTTTTCATGCAGTATGGCAGGGAGACAGTGTGAGTCACAACAGAGGGCTGGAAAATCCCCAGGATTGGCCAAAGGACCTGCTCAGTGCCCTGCTGTATTAGGGAGCTTTCGGCCACTGTAGCAAAATGCCAGACACAGGCTACTTATAAAGAAAGAGGTCCACAGGGGCTCCTGGTTTTTAAGGGGGAGAGAGAGAGAGAGGGAGAGAAGAGATAAGACACCAAGTTCCCATAATCCCTTTCAAGAACATGTCCCTAGTGACCTAAAGACCTCCCTCTAGGCCCCGCCTCTTAAAGGTCCATAACACTTCCCAGTACTATTACATCAGGGACCAAGCTTTTACTTATGGGCCTTTGAGAGACACCACCCACATTCAAACTATAGTACTTGCTGAGAGATATGGGAAACCATTAAGAAGCCTGAGTGATTACAGATCATGATGGGCCTTCAGGTCAATGGGAGGGAAACAATGTATCTCCCACTTCCACAGAGGATGAAGGGCAGAGGGTACAAGGCAGACACACTTACTGATCTTGATTTAATTTTCCTGGAATTTTGCAATTTTTCCTTGTGTAGTTTTGTTCTTTTCAATAGGAGGGTTTCATTTAATCTAAACCCATCTGTGATTATTTCTTATTTCTTTGCAGGATTTGAAAATAACTAACTGGGCTGGGGATTTAGCTCAGTGGTTCTGCCACCTGCCCTGCAAGTGCAAGGGCCCAAGTTCGATCCCTGGTACCAAAAAAAAAAAAAAGTTATTGAAAACAACTAACTTTCCAAATTGGAAAATGCTCTTTGCCACGACTCCCAAGCGTGGAGTTTGCATTGATCAAATGTGGTCCCCGGAGGTCAGTCTGTTTAGGGACAGGAAGGACCTTTTTCTAGCACTTTCCAGGAGCCAGGAACCAGGACCAGAGCTGGGTTTGGGCTGGGAAAGGGGTGAGGGGGTCCCCAAGAGGCCTGGGGCAGCAGTCAGGGAGGATAGGGGCAGGAATGAAACCCCCTCTTTGTATAGTTCAGTTTGGTTTAATTGAACAAGTATTTGTTGAGCACCTACTTACTATGTGCCAGATCCTGTATTAGGCTCTTCTGACACCCATGGCAGGATGTTCACCCTCACGACTCCCTCTGGCCGTTCTACTTGCCTTCTGGGAAGCCTCAGCCCTTCCCCAACCCCCCAGTAGGCCCTTCTCTGTTCCCAGGGAGCCCACCAAGGCATTTCCCACATCAACCTCTTTCTCTCTTATCTGCAGAACTTGGTACAAAGTAGTTGTTCAGTAAAATCTTCAGCATTGAATTAATGGAATGAGTTGGGACCTCATAGATGTTCATGCAGGAGGCTGCAGTTGGGTGATGGAAAGAAAGCAGTTATCTCAGTCCATGGCAACCACAGGGAAGACAACAAATGGAACATGCCGGTATTTCAGGAGATGGGGGGCAGCATGAGACAAAATTCAGGAGCCATTCACCCTAGCTCCATCCCTTCCCTTCCCTTTCTTCTGTCTTCCTCTCCCTCCCTCTCACCCTGTCTCCGTTCTTTCTCTTCTCTTGTCTTCTTTTCTTTCTTGCTTTCCAGTACTGGGGCCTGAACCCACAGTCTTCATACTGAGCCACATCCCCATCCCTTTTAAAAGGGATGTTTTTGAGAGCTCTTTCAAATTGTTTTATCTTTTTTTTTTTTGGGGGGGGGTACCAGGGATCGAACTCGGGTCCCTGTGCTTGCGCAGCAGACGGCCAAACCACTGAGCTAAATCTCCGGCTCCTATTTTATCGTTAATAACCTGGCAATAATTCAAAATATGAAGTCTTGCTAAGTTGCCTAGGCTGGCCTTGTACTTTCAATCCTCCTGCCTCAGCCTCCCAGAGTGCTGGGATGACAGGTGTGTGCCACCTCGTCTGGCTCTGAATTTTATTTCTGTACAAACAAATCATAGCAATAATAAGAGAAATCAAAGGAAGCCTGCGAGTCTGTCTCCTAATGCGGAGGAGAAGCCTTCCTTTGTTTTTCTTTTCCCACTATCCCTCCCTGTGCTGGTTCCTGCACATGTGCACTGCGTTTTGTTTCCCACAGTCTTTCAGGTTGCTCCATCATCTTCTTAATTGCAGTCCCCAATGGCTGCAGGATTCTCTGAAGGGTGGAGGTAGCATAATTTACGTAACATTTCCCTATTGTTGGCTGCCTGGGCTGTTCTCAAGACTTCACTCTGATGACGGAAATAATGAACCTGCTTTTTATGTTCAGTTATAAAACACTTGTGTACGTACTTCTCTCTTGTTTTTTCTTTTTTGGTACTGGGGATTGAACTCAGGTCCTTGTGCTTGCGAGGCAGATGGCAGAACCACTGAGCTAAATCCCCGGCCCCATGTGTACGTACTTCTCATTCACCTCTCCTACAGCCTGCAGGCTGAGTGTGCTGCTCTGTGACAGAGGAGGAAGAGGGGCCGAGGGATTGCCCTCCAGCCAGCAGGTGACCAAGCAAGGACAGAGGCAACACAGGCACAGCCAGATTTGGAGTCCATTCTTTTTTCTTTTTTTGGCTGTACTGGGAATTGACCCCAGGGCCTTTGCACTGATCTACAACCCCAGCCCTATTTAAAATTTAGGTCAGGGACTTGGTAAGTCATTAAGTTGCCCAGGCTGGGCTTGAACTTGTGCTTGATCCTAGTTAAAAGGCCAAGGAGCAACTGGGCTTGAACTTGCCATCCTCCTGCCTCAGCCTTCCAGAATGCTGAGATTACAGGTGTGCACCACCACTCCTGGCTCCATGTTTTTTGTTTTGAAACGGAACTCTCTCTGGTTTCCATGATAACTGTATTGCATTTCAGATGCTACAAAGAAAGCTGCACGGAATATTTTAAGCAGCTTTCATTCCCGTTCCGGAGAGGTGGGGTCCAAGGGCCTGAGCAGTTTTGACGCTTTTTATGCAGGATCCTACTGTTCTGCAGCAGGTTCATCTCAAGCCTCTCTGGTTTGCATTGTTCCGGCGACATCTGTGAGATTCATTCCTTTTTTACTGTCGCCTTCTCAACATCAGGATGATAGCAGAAATGTTCCTGGGCTCACTTGCACCGTGGAAGTGATTTCTTATTGTAATTTTAATTTGCACTTCTTTGATAATCATGAGGGTGAACCATTTGAAAGGAAGAATCCCTTTTTGTGGGAATTGTGTTTCCTCTCAGGGCCACTGTCTCTTCTATTATTTGGCATCTCCCCTGCCACAAAACACATTGGCCTCTTCTAGATGGAAATTAACACTGTGTTCATATTATTTGGTGCAACTATTTACCCTGCTAGTTTCCTTTTAATTTTAATTATAGTGCTCTCGGTATTTTTATGTGTTTTTGATTGAAGACCTTATTTGTGATGTATTTCTTCAAAGCTTAGATAATAATAATGCCACCCAAAATGTGATAATAATGAGTTAATTTTTAATATATTCTATTATATGATATTTTCATATCAAGCTCCTTAATTGACATGGGAAACGATGACAGTATTTATGGTGTCCCCTCCCCCAACACAGGGAATGTGTGAGAGACTGGGTATTTATGAATGGACGACAAATTATGAATGAACGGTGGGCAGTATTGTGTGTTTGGTTGGGGATTAAAGAGTGTAAGAAATGCATTATTGTTATTTACATGATATTAAATGTACTTTTGGGAGGGTGGTATTGAACATTGACTCCAGGGCCTTCACACTGAGCCACATCCTCAGTCCTTTTAATATTTTGAGACAGAGTCCCATTATGTCATTAAATGGCCTAGGGTGGGCTTGAACTTTTTTTTTTTTTTTTTTGGAACCAGGGATTGAACTCAGGACCTTGTGCTTGCCAGGCAGGTGCTGGCACCCCTGAGGTAAACCTCTGGCCCTGGGCTTGAACTTATGATCTTCTTGCCTTGGCCTCCCAGAATGCTGGGATTATAAGTGTGTGCTATCAGGCCCAATCTGAATTTTTCAGATAGGTTATAAATATGTACAAATGTATTAAGCTGCTAATCAGTCATGTAGTCATGTAGATTAAAATTCCCCTGGATGCTTTTTAGTTGACTTTTTGCCAAAAAGATGTTAAAGAGTACCCAGAAGAATGTGGTAGATGTATTTTCGATCTCAGCAAAACATTCCTCCATCCTGTGAGAGAGCCACATATCCCATTGCCCTGTGACTTGACACCTCTTGTGGGAGGAATAGGTACCCATTGTCATAAGGAATCCACTTGTCAAAAATAGGCTTTTGAAAGGAAAGTTTATTCCACTAACCAGAGACTAAAATCAGGAGATTCTAGCAGCTAGCTGGGAAAAGCTGAGTTTATCACATCCGTGTGTGGATGGGCTGACACTGGGAGAGAGACAGTGGAATCTAGCTGGGAGGGATTTCATCCCTGAGAGGATGGCTAACACCAGGAGAGAGATATTAGCAACTAACTGGGAAAGGAGATAGGCTTATATAGGTATTGAAGGGGCTAAGGAATCTGGGTGAAATATTTATGACTTGGATGCCCAAGGATGGTCTGCTCAGGTGTGTACACAATTACTGGATTTCTCGGTGCCAGGGGGCTTTATACTACATTTTGAGTCCATTTGCCCTATTTACTGAGAAGCTGCTGTTGTTTGCTAAAAGCAGCCTGTTTGCATTTTCCTGTTGGTTTAGAGCAGGCCTGACACCCATGTTCATGGACACTGGGTATGGTCATGTGACCTGCTTGGCCAATGGCATGTGAGGGGGTGGCCACCCCCCCCGAACAGAACAGAAGCTTTAGCAGCCTCCCCTTCCCCATTCCTCTTCTGTGAGCCCAGCTTGGTTCAGATGTGGGAGGCTGTGTCAGCCTGGGTGCTGGACTGAGAAGACACCAGGAGCACTGCCCAGGTGACCTTGGCAGTGGTAAGTCACTGAGAGTGGGAGCTGTTTGTTACTGCAGCACAACCTAGCAAATGCTGACTGATACAGCAGATAATAATGATATCTAGAAGATAAAATAATATTTCAAGAAAAGAGCCCTGGAAGATGGTAAACATATTAGACCCAATAGTTAAAACTCAAGTTAGAGCCAATTATAGGTATGTGATAGAATAGGCTATATGCTAAAGCAGATATCATGATTAATGAGGAAAAGTATTAGGAGCTGAGCTGTTAGAACTTGTTTGTACATGTTTATAACGTATATCAAAAAATACCTGAAGGAACAACTTTGACATGAGCATGAAGATAATTATTATTAATATCTGATAGTTTTGCAGTTGTCCTAGAACAATGCTTAGCACATAGTAGATACTCTGAAAATATTTACAACATGACTAGTCAATACTTCAATACATGGAGTTTGAACAGGAATTGGAGTTGTTTTTCCCTCTCTAGGGAAAGTTTTAGCAGAGAAAGGAATTAAAATTTATTTTTGCCTATCATCCCAGCACTTTGGTAGGCTGAGGTAGGAGAATCACAAGTTTGAGCCCTGCCTGGGGAATTTAGAGACTTGGCGAAAGCCTGTCACAAAATAAAAAGTAAAAAATAAAAAAGGATGGGAATATTGCTCAGTGTGAAAGCTCTGGGATCAATCTCCAGTGTTGCAAAAAAATATATTAAAATATTTAAAAAATATTAAAATACTAAAAAATACGCATGTACTTTGGATGATTCTATTTGTTTAGAAAATGGCATAAGACCAGAGTCACATTTATTTCTTGTCTGAACATCATACCAAGTGTTACACTCAGGCCTAGGGCCTCCTACAACCTGTATTAGCCCCGAGTTGCTGCAACAAATACAGTGCTGGAGGCAAATAATTTATACAGAGGAATGGTTTATTTAGCTATTTAGCTCACTCTTTTTTGGAGATTCAGGTCCAAGATCTACGGCTGCATTGGTTTGGGCCTCTGGTGAGGGCTCTAAGGGCAATGACAGGAAGTGCATGGGGAAGGAGGAAGAGAGAAAAAGAGACCAGAGTCCCATAATCCCCTTCAAGGACTTGCCCCCAGTGACCTAAGGACCTCTCATTAGGCCCCACCTCTTAAAGGAACACAGCACTCCCCAAATCCAACACTAAACCATTGTACAACCATTTTTCTCTTGGATGCGGTTTCGTTATACCAGTGGGTATACCCACCCTCAGTATTCCAAACAGGAAGTCATTTAATACAGGAAGTTAAGCACTTCTAAAATTGTTGGAAGGCCTGGAGAAATGAAGTTTAGGGAGTTGTCATTACAGCTGAGATGTCCAGAAGTCACACAACTGCTGCTGTCCCAGGTCAGGGAGCTGGGGGGACACAGCCATGACTGGTGGCTGTATGGTGACACTTGAAGTCAGGTATGGCAAAAACTCTCATCAGTGGGGGCCTGGGTGCGGGTTGTTGGGGCCTCCATTTGCCTCTCTCCTGACTTCTAAGTCTTTCCAGATCTCGCTCGTTGAGCCTCAGTAGCTGAACCTAAAATGCATACAGAACCTTGCAGCAGAATGGTCTTGGAAATGTAGATTTCAGCTTCCTCTCCCTGTGCATTGGGCGCTAGGTGGATGTATAGTACAGGAGCGACTAACTGGAAACTGAGTGCAATTAATTATCTGGGACAGTGGCATAGGTACACGGTCTGAGGGACAGTTAGGCAGGGACTCTGTGGACGTGGCAGTCACCTCAGTGGTCTAATGCTTGGTGGATTAGTTTGTTGGGTTGCTGTAACAAAGAACCACAGACCCACTGGCATAGCCAGTGGGAATTTACTCTCTTACACTTCTGGGGCTGGAAGTCTGAGTCAAGGCATCCACAGGGTTGGTTTCTTCTGGGGTCTGAGCTTTGGCGGTGCCTGCACACTAATCTCCCAGAATAAAATCCAGGTATCTCCTTAAGACCCTGTCTCCACCAATGACCACATTCTGAAGTACTAGGGGTGAGAGCGGCACCATATGGATTTTAGGGAACACAGCCTTGTCTGTAACACTTGCGGAAGCCACCAGGCCTCTGGCTCCTGCCACATGGACAGGGACACACTCTTTCCTCCTGCTTCTCTCCCATGTTGCACTGCTCCTGGAGCTTCTGCTGCATCTCAGTTCGGCAACAGCATCACCCCCTCTGCAGACCCATGGCCAAGGCCACTGCCCTGTGACACAGGAAGTCTCCGAGGACCCTAGACTGTAGTGCTGCTGTGTCCACTGGGGGAAGTGGTTATATCTTTCGGGCCTGAGTTCCTTCGTGTGCATCATGCAGATAAGGATGGCCACCCCACAGCGTCGGTGGGAATCCAAGAGATAATAACCTAGCACAATGGCAGGAGAACTTGGGACATAGCCTCACACCCATTTGATGCCTATGACGTGTGATTTATCTTTTTATTCTTTCCACAGCAGGGATTTCTGAAGTCTTGGGAGCTTTTCTTTCCCCCACTTTGGAACTTTCCCCTACTTTTGAATACCCTGGCCTTTTTGTGACCACAGCTTTTAAGGAACTCTGAGCAAGGAACCAGGCTCTAGGACACGAGACAGACAGTTCCCAGAGGACATGCCCACCTCTAAATCCCTGCTGTCCACCTTTACCACCTGTGAGGACATCTCCATGCTGGATTATCAGGATGGATTCAGTGGAATCACAGGAGCCTTTAAGAATAGACAACTTTCTTAGCAGAACCAGGAAGCTCTGATGTGAGAAGCATTCAACCTGCCACTGTAGATTTTGAAGATGGAAGAAGAGGTCTGTGACCGACCCTGGCAACTAAAAGAGAAGAGGTTTATTTTGGCTCACACAGTCCATGGTTAGTGGGCTCCAAGGCAGAAACAGCACAGCACAGCAGAGGGGCCTGGTGGAGGGAAAGCTACTCACCTTATGGCAGCCATGAAGTAGAGAAGGGAGAGAGGAGCCAGAGAGGGAGTCACAGCCTTCCAGGTCACACCTCCAGGGACCAGTACTTCTGACCAGGCCGTACCTCTGAACAGCAACTCAGAAATAGACTCATCAGTGGACTAATCCACTACTTATTACAGTGCCCACAATCCCATCATCTTCCAAGCAAATGAGGCTTTTAAGGAATATATCAGATCTAAACCATAACAAGGGTATAAGCCAAGAAATATGGTGGCCCCAAGAAGCTAGGAATGGGCTTAAACCTCAAGAACTTAAATTCCTCCAGCAACCCAAATGAGCAGGGAAATGGGTTCTGTCCCAGAGCTTCTGGGAAGGCACACAGGCTGCTGACATCTAGATTTTAGTCCATCTGCTGCCTGCCTCACAAGCACAAGGTCGTGAGTTTGATCCCCGGTACCAAAAAAAAAAAAAAAAAGAAAAAGAAACATGGCAGTTTCTATTTAGATTTTAGTCCAGTGAGACCCAGCCAGTCTCCCAACTTATAGAAATGTATGCGCTGAGCCACTAAATTTATAGTAATCTGTTACAGCAGCAATAGGGAACTCATACAGTGGGTGCAGAGAGAGACGGTGGATTCAGAGTTGACAGTTTTGAAGGCCCCCTCTCTATCCCCTTCATTCACCTCTTTCCTGGGCACTATCTTGGCTTAAGCCTATTCCCATAGCAAGCTCGTTAGGGTCAGCATCGAGTTACACAGATCCATGTTCAAACCCCGACTCCGTCTCTTCCTGTGGTCTCTCCTCTCTGACCTGGAAATTCATGCTAATTCTACGTATTTATGCATTACAGACAACACCTAGTTTTTGATTAGAGATGCTGTTTGTAACCTCTTGATGTGTACAGAACCATAACTGCTGGTTCTTCATGTGAAGATTCAACCAACCTTGCATTGAGAACACTTGCATCTGCACAGAACTTTTCCTTAAAGAACACAGCATAACAATGTTTAGGTGCTGTTCACATGGTACTAGGTATCATAAGTCAGCTAGAGGTGAGTTAAAGTATGTGAACTGATTGTGTAGGTTGCATGGAAATATGATGCCACTTTATACAAGGGACTGGTGTGACTGTGGGTTTGGGAATTCTCAAGAGAGGGTGGTGGAACCAGTCCCTTGTGGACACTGAGGGACCACTGCCATGGTCATAGCTAGCCATGGCCTCTCCATGATACGACTGCATTCACATTGGAGTCGTGGGGCCCTGGCCATCCTACCCCAGCCTTGTCCTTGGGCCATCACCAGGACAGCTCACTCCTGGCCCAGCAGGGGGTTCCTGGTGACCCTGTCCCAGCACAGCTGACCCACATGGTCCTGAATCATCCTTGGAAGGAGGTCCAGTCTGTTGCCATCTTACAAATGAGGGAGGCAGGGCACAGAGAGGTGGGCAGCTGGCTCAGGGTCACATAGGCAGAAGTAGACCCAGGGTCAGGATTTCAGGGCAGAGAATCTGCTTCCAGCTGTTCCCCATCAGGCCATCCAGTCTGAGAGGGGAAACTTGACTCAGAGGAGTCACTGTTGGTGCTGCTTATGGCACCAGGCTGGCTTTTGAAGTACTGTGGATTGTGCTGGGCATTGGGCTCTTGTGTTTGGAGCAGGGACGTCCCTGGAGCAGGATATGCCCCCCAAGGAGAAGGCACAAGTGCTTAGTCTTGGTGGGGAATGCGTGGCCCTGAAGCCCGAGGACCGAACCGGGACTGCTGTTCCCTAGGATCCTGTGTAAGCCAAGTGAGGCGGGGCCACTGCTTTCTCCACTCTAGGACAACAGGGCAGTGGTATAGATTCCCTGTAATGGTTTTCCCAGCCTGCCCTTCTCCAAGGCCCGAGCCACTGACATGGACTCCTGGCAGGGCTGTACATTCAGCTCTTGTACACCCACAAGAGGTCTTGTGGGGCTCTGGGGACTGGGAGGAGGGGGTGTCCCTAGGCTGGGGCGACTGGTGACTGCTGGGCAGTGGCTGGTTGAGTGTTGAGCTCTGGTTTTATCATGGGCAAGCCCTGAGTCTCTGATGAATTAGTTAATTAATTAATTTGCAGTACTGGGGGTTGAACCTAGAGCCTTTGCACTGAACTACATCTCGGCCTTTTTTAAAGGCCACAACACAAATTTTGTGTTAAAGGCACATTGTGGTGGGTGTATAACATCCATGTTTATTCTTTAGAATATTTCTATTGTTGAATTATTAATTTTAATGTTATGAGTTTTATTACATTAAGCAATGAGTACTTAACAGGAAAAAAAACCATATTGTATCAAATTTTTAATATTTATTGAGTATTTATAAAAAAGCATTGGGCCAGGGATTTAGCTCAGTGGTTCCTCCGGCTGCTTTGGAAGCACAAGGTTCCGAGTTCAATCCATGGCACCAAAAAAAAAAAAAAGCATCAAGAAGCTCTAGTGGTGCAGTCAGTTAGCACACAGTACCTATATAAAAAAAGCATCAAAACTTTCAACATTGACTGTTTTTTGGTTTACAAAGTACAACAGAAATAAAATCCTATATGGACTACAATGAAAATACCAATAGACTTCTTCAACAAAAATAATCTTTACTTCAATTAACACACCTAAGACAGACCACACACAACGGCACGTTCCATACACACAAATCATGCTGAGAGCATATATGTTTTGCTTTCCTGTCTTTTTTTGTAGGATACTTGACATCTTTCTGGCCTTGGTATTTTGTCAGGAGGTTCTTATTATACAATAGGAAGTTAACATGAACATAAAATATCAATACAATAAAGCATTAAATTGTGAATACATATTGTGCCTTTAGAATAAACTCCAACATTTTCACATCAGCTGTGTACTTGCTTACAAAACCTAAAAGATAATATCAGAAATACATTCATATATGAACTACAATGAAAATACCAATAGAACTCGACAACAAAATAATCTTTCCTTCAATTGTCACACCCACAGCAGCCTTCACACATGACAACTGCATGTTCCACACACACGTCTTGCTTACACTGACAGCACATGTGTTTAGCTTTCCTTTCCTGTGTGCCAGGCCATTCTTGTCTCCTCTCTTGTCTTTCTCTTTTGTCAGGAGCTTCTTACTATATTGGACAATGTGCACTTTGCAGGAAAATAAAATATCAATAAAATAAAATACTAAATATGTAATGAGTGCACTGAACAGACACCAACATTTTCATATCAGCTGTTTACTTGCTTATAAAACCCTAAAATATAACATCAGAAATAAAAACCTGTGTGAACTACAACGTAAATACAAACAAAAGTCTACCACAGCAATAATCTTTGCTTCAACTGTTGCACCCAAGGCAGTCTTCACACATGACAACTGCATGTTCCATGCACATGTCTCGCCTTCACTGATAGCATGTATGTTTTGTATCCTGTCCTTTTTTGTTGGTCACAGTTGACATCTTTTTGGTTCTCCTGTTGTCATAGCAGGTCTTTGTGATGCTGGGCCTGCCTGTTCACCTGTCAGCTCACCAGTGTGCTCCACAACTTTTTTGCATTGTTCCCTGGGCAGAAACATTTTGTTCTTTCTCTGCTGTAAATGATCTCTTATGAGTTCGAGTTCCAACCCTGTAAGCAAATCTCTGTAGTATTTTTTCACTTGCTATTTTCTTTGTAAACTATCAAACTATGCCACACGCATTTAGGATTGTGTAAAACACAAGCATTGGCTAACATTTCGTGTTTCGAGTGACATCATAGTTGCTGCGTAATTCATCAACAATATTTACTCAGCCTTTCCTTTTGTTGTAAAATGTTTCTATCTCAGGCTTCAGTTTTGTTGAGGTTTTTCTGCCAATGTTTCCATCATGGTGCAATGCTGGCATCAGCAGTGCCGGTTTGTTCTTTGCTGTACAGAAGACCAGTGTTACATCTTTCTAAAATCCAAAGATTGTACCATACAATTCTCTGTTTTGAAATTGCAAGATTTCATTTGGAATACTGATCAACTTGTGCTCTGTTAGCAAATGTAACATCAATTGGAAACTGGTAAAGCATTTTTGAGTATGGCTATTGGTGCATACAGAATGTATTTATTTGTATTTGTATATTTCACAACATCTTGTAGCATTTCAACTGTTACAAACAATTTCCAACATTGAATGGCAGCACTGGCATTTTGCCCATAGGTTTCACCCCTGCCAAGATCCTCATTTTATTTTCAGACCCAGTTCTAACATTGGATTGCTCCATTTGGTTGCATGACAATTTTGTACCATTTCAGCTAGTCAGCTATGTACTCACACTGCTGTGTTCGTCATCATCTGATTGAAGGAGGCATTCCCTGTGTCTGTATCAGTCAATTCTGGCTCCTTTTCACTGTCACAGGAACTTTGGCTCACATGGCCAACATCAAAGTCGTCATCATCATCATTATCATCATCATCTGTGCATGAGTCATCTGATGATTCACTTTTGACTTCCTCCAAAACTTGCAAATCTGGTTTTTCATGTGCCATTGTACTGAATCGGGCTACTTCTACAAGAAAAATCAAAAGAAAACTTAAAAAACAAATCCCAAATGCACAGAAATTTAACAATGAGGATTTCATGGATAAAACTCACCTGTTGCTGCTTTGGAGCTCCTGTACACACCTTTGCCATCCGTTTGGCAAGTGGGTGAATGCACACATGGGGTTTTGCTTTCCCTAGGCGCAGCTACTGTGAGCCACACCCACAGCCCATCACGGTACAGTACATGTTTACTTAACAGACGAATGGTGTAGGTGTATTTTACCCCAGTAATGCTCAGGGAAACAGATGCAGAAACATTACACAGAGCATTATGTGGGTAAAAGTCCAGGTTTGACACTTGGACACATGTGGACACCTTGCCGTTCGATGAACCAAGTGGATAAACACTAAGATTGCTTCCTGTATCCCCCCAGGTGCAGCTACTGAGATGCACAGCCGGCTAACTATAATGCTAAAGTACAAATTTTCATTAGGAAAATATAGTATGTGTTTATGTAACCCAGTATTATGCCCCTTTTATTTTGAGACAAGGTCTTGCTAAGTCACTAAGTTGCCCAGGCTGGACTGTAACTTGTGATCCTCCTGCCTCAGCCTCCCAGAGTAATGGGAATTACAGGTGTGCGCTACCACATCCTGCTTTGATGTGGCCTCTGAATCCAACCAAGAGGCTCAGTAAATAGCCACACCTGGAGATACTGAAGTATTTGACAGGTAATGCAGCTGTTCACCTCTGTGACCACTAGGTGGCAGGGCTCCTCTATTATTTTTTCTTTTTTATGAAAAAAATTCCTAACAAAATAAGAGAATAACAATAGTTAATAAGCTGTATATCATTACCTTCAAAGTAGCTCCTCAGAGTACAAGACATAGACAAAAGGGATTCTGACAAAGTAGAAACAAACAGATAATACCTCACCCCAAATTTCTTTTCAATGAACTAAGAAATTAGTAGTATAAAGGAAACAAATTAGCATATATATTAAGATATTTTTGCAAGAACAGAATAGGCAGTTTGGGGAATTATTTGAACTTTCCCATACTTCCTATTTATCTATCTTCTATTTTGCTCTTTATCTGTGTGTATATTTTGGGTTTCTCATGTAAGACAAACCATGTGATATTTAAGCTTGTGTGTCTGATTTATTTCACCTAACATTTTGATCTCAAGTTGCATTCATTTACCTATGAATGAGGTCCCTTGCTGATAACCCAGGACAGCCATCTGGTTTTAGGGTCCTTTTGGAATCCTTTTTTCTGATGAGATCTTTTTCTTTCTCCCTTAAAAAAAAAAAGATTGAGACAGAATCCCCGTACCATCACATTGACTCTTTTAAAGTATGCTGTTCAGTGGTTTTTACTACATCCCCAAGATCTCACAGAGCCACTAATTCCAGAGCGTTTGCACTCTGATGCGAGCTCATCTGTGCAGGGAGCAGAATTTGTCCTGTTGCTGTGGGAGCTGGGGATTGTGGGGTCGCCACCCCTCTGGAGCCAAGTGACCCACTTCCTGCCCCTCCTCAGGTCTAAGGCAGCAGCTGATGGAGGTTCTGGAAGGGGCTGAACTTGAGGTAAAGCTTTTTTCCAGCTTCTCTCTCCTTGGCACTTCCTGTTTCTGTCCCCAGAGCACAGGGAGAGAGGGAAGAATCAATGGGAGGAGCCTCTGGCTGGTGGGGGGGCTTGGTCCTAGCCCCTCACTGGCTAAGCTGTGGGGTCAGCACACACCCTCTGCTCTGCCACCACCATGGCCTGGAATGGGCATGTTGACTGGGCTGCATGGGACCACGGCCTGGTTCTGGTTTGGAAAGTTCTGTGGGTGTGAACCCAGTTGGAGACACCCTCTCTCCTCCACACTTGTCCCCTGCTCCCTCCACCCCTATTCCCTGTATCCTTGGGAGGACACTTCAGAGTTTGTGTCACTACGGGGAAGGATGAGCAGTGCTTGTTCATAGGCACCAGGTGAACGACAGTCATACCCATGGCTGACTTGGGTCTGGACTGTCTCCAAAAGCCCATGTATTGAAGGCTTGATTCCCAGCCTGCGGCCTTATTGGGAAGTGGTGGGACCTTTAAGGGGTGGAGGAAGTTAGTCATTGGAGGTGTGTCCTTGAAGGAGTATTGCCTTTCCTCTCTTGCATTCACTTCCGGTCACCATGAGGTGAGCTCCCCACCATGATGATCTGCCTTGTCACAGGCCCAAAAGCAATGGAGCCAGTGGACCATGGACTGAAACCTCTGAATGCTGAGCCAAATAAACCTCTCCTCCTCATAAGTTGTTTATCTCAAGTGTTTTGTTACAATAACGGAAATCTGACTGACACACCCATTCAGCAGAAAGGGATCAAAGGAAGAGCCCAATGGCTGTTCCTCCTCCTAGGGGTCCCCAAGGATGCAGAGCATGTGGCAGTGACCTCTTGGGACTGACTTTGGAACCAGGGAGACAAACATTAACATTCATGACACAACTATTGAAATAATTTTACAATTGTTCTATCAACCTTTGACACCAATCAAGGCACATGTAGCCAGGGAAATGGGAGAGGCTTCCTGTAGGAAGCTATGCTTCACCTGAGACCTGCAGAAAGGGAGATGGTACATCACCCCAATAAAGCCACACACACTGGGAAAATGCAGTCAGTGCTCACCCTATATTCCATGAGGTGATTCTAGGACCCCTTCAAAGTTTAGTTGGGCCATTAGCTCTGGCTGGTGGATGAGGGAGGAAGTGATTGATTTTGTCACTTCTGGGCTAAGGCAATGAAAAGCTGAGGTATGATTGTTGTAGTTTGGACCTGGAATGTCCTCCAAAGCTCATAATTTGAAGGCTTTGTCATGAAAATTCTGGGAGGTAGGGACTAGTTGGAGAAACTATGTCACTGGGGGTATGCCCTTGAAGGGTACAGCAGAACCCCAGCCTCTTCCCCCCTCTTTCTTTTTCTCTCTTTCATTCTTTCTTCTTCCTGGTCACCAGGAGGTGAGCAGCCTTCCCCAATTAGGCCCTTCCACCATGATGTTTCTGCCTCACCTCAGGCCTTCCTACAATGGAGCCAAGAATCCATGGACTGAAACCCCTGAAATCATGAGCCAAAATAAATGTACCTGTAAGTTGTTTTTTCTCAGGTGTTTTGTCACAGTGATGGAAAGATGACTAATGTACTGATCTGTCTTTTAGTCCATATCCAGGTGCTGCAGCCCCATATTGAAGGAGGGAGAGACAAACCCCAGTCAGTTAAGTCTTTGAGGTGGTGAGGCAGTGACCGTTCCTCATTCTGATCAGTGCCTGCAGCAGCCATGCAGGGTGCACCAGAAGCACAGCAAGGACAGGGCTCCAGGCCCCTCCATCACATCTCTGTCATTCTCACCTCAGTCACATCAGGGTTGCCCCAGAGCCCTAGAGGATGGTGAGGAGGAAGGGCCCAGAAGCCCAGCCCTTCCCCACTTTAAGACCTTTGGGAGGAAGCATGTTCTGCACCTGGAGAAGAAAAGAGGAGCATCAGCTTTGGTGTGTGGTGGAAGCTTTGGGTGGGACTGGATTTCTGTAACTGCAAAAGCCTGGGAAACCATGGGCTCCTCCAAGAAGTCCTTAGAGGGTGGTGAGGGGACATTAATTCATGAAGGGGGCAAATGGGGACAGATAAGGCTATCTCATGTTTGTTACCAAGTAGATCACAGTGGGGTGTATTAGTCACTTTCTTGTTGCTTGTGCAACACCTGCAGCTTACAGGAGGAGAGGTTATTTGGGGTCATGGTTTAGTCCATGGTTGGCCGGCTCCCTTATGCCACCATGGTGGAAGGGCCTGGTGGAGGACAGGTGCTCATCTCATGACATCCAGGAAGCAGAGGGAAGGGAGGAGCAGGGAGGGATGAATAAACCCCAAAGGCATAGTCCCAGCGATCCACCTCCAACCAGGCCCCACCTCCTAGTGGCATATTCAGCTAGGAACTTACCAATGGATCAGTCCACTGAGGAACATAGTGCCCTGTGATCCAGTCAACTACGAAATGTCCCACCTGCCTCTGAACACATGAAACTTTTGGGGGATGTCTAGATGGAGAGAGAGAGAAAGAGAGAGAGAATTGAAAATGCTATGGAACTGGCTCTGAAGATGGAGGAGGGAGTCATGAGCCAAGGAATGTGGACAGCTGGCAAAGGCAGGAAAGGGATTCTCCTCTAGTGCCCCCCAGAAGGACCCCAGCCCTATCAATCCCCTGAGTTTAGAGCTCTGACCTCCAGAACTGTTGGCAAGTAGAGCGATGTTGTTTTAAGCCATCTAGATGGTGCTCCTTTGTCACAGCAGCAAGAGGAAGCACATACCTCTCTTCTGTCTTCTTTCCTCTGGACCCCTTCCAACATCATCTCCTTTCCTGTAGGTCTCAGGTGAAGCATAGCTTCCTCCAGGAAGCCTCTCCCATTTCCCGGGCTACATATGCCTTGATTGGTATCAAAAAACGATAGCATAATTGTAAAATTATTTTGATAGTCGCACCATGACTGGTTCATGTTTGTCTCCCTGGTTCCAATGTCCCAAGAGGTCATGGCCAAATTCTTGACAGATGTGTCTCCAGCATCACACAGAGCACCTGGACTCCACCGAGGCTCAAAGAGTGTTTGTAAACTGCACAAAGAATCTACCCTCATCCTGGGCCAAGGAATGGTGAGGATGTGTGTGCCTGCATGTGTACATGTGTGTATGCATGTATATACAGGTGTATATGTATGTACATCTGTGTGTGTGAGGTTTGGAGAAATCTAACCACATCCTCACTCCTGCCTGTAGAGGAGGGAAAGGAACATAAACAGGTTGATTTAGATGGTGATAAAAATACCTGGTTCACAGTTTCCATAGTCAAATTCACAGAGACAGAAAGTAGGCTCGGGGTTGCCAGGGCTGGGGGAAGGTAGTACAGGGAATTCATGTTTAATGGGGATGGGGTTTCCCTTTGGGAAGGTGGAAAGTTCTCTAAATGGATGGCGGTGATGGTTGCATAACTATGTGAATGTACTTAATGACACCAACTGTATACTTAGAAATGATTAAAATAGTGTCTTTCATTATAATATATATATCTGTAAGAAAAATTTATTTCCCTGTATCTAAAAAATGCCCCCTCCAAATCCACAGTTCATTTTAGTACATTGAAAACTGTTGACTGAAAAGAAATTTAATTCCGTTTCAGACTGCATTGGTTAGGATTCTCTAGAGGAACAGATTCAATATAAAATATGTGTACGAATGTATAAGGGATTTACTAGGTAGGCTTACAGGATCAGAGCTGGAAGAGTCCCAGATGCCCTCTGCTGAGTCAGAGATGGAAGACTCCAAAATGGCCACCTGCACGCTGGAGAGATGGAGGAACCAGTAGTATTTGAAGGTCAAAGGCCTGGAAGCTCACTGGAGAGCTTGCAGAGTCACAGGTCTGAGTCTGTGACTGAAATCCAAACAATCTGTGTGAGAAGGCTTAAGAGCCTGTGCTGAAAGCCTGAAGGAACAGGAGACCATGGTCTAAAGGCAAAGGCAAAGACCAGAGCTCCTCCAAAGAAAGGGCAGAGTTCCTTCTTAATTCTTTTTTATACTGTCCAGGCTACAAGCCTATTGGTTAGTGGCACTCAAGGCTACAAGCCTATTGGTTGATGCCACCACATATCAGAGTCTTCCCTCCTCAGTTTTCTGGCCTACCTGTCAGTCATCCACAGACACAGCCAGAACTTAGCAATCTGCTAGGTGGTTTTTACTCACGTCAAGCTGACAGATCACAGTTAACCATCACACAGAGCACGCTGGGGTGAAGTTAAATATGCTCCAGTCCATTGAAGATTAAGAACCAAGCCCTTCCTCAATCAGGGAAGACTTGGATTCCACACTGTGGTGGTGACTGTGACCCTTACAGGAAGACACATTTTCAGGGAAGGGTTCCGGGAGCTGGCCCTCGTGTAGGTTGCAGCAAAGTGGGCAGAAGGCTGCTGAAGGGCATGGGGGCCTCTGGGCCCAGGGCAGGGTCCCCAGGGCTACCTTTCAGCTTGAGGGTACTAGGGCTTCATGTGGGCAGCAGATTCTAGGGCTGCTGTCACTAAGATCTTATACATCCTCCACAGGTGCTGCTGTTGGGGGTGTGGACCCCAGGGAACCTCTGTTGAGAGGAGGTGGGCCCTTTGATAGGAAGGGCCTGGGGGAGGCCTTTAGACCATGGAGGGTGCTCCAGAAAGGATAGCGGGGCCTGGCTCTGGCTTCCTTTGCTTCCTGGCCACCAGCAGCCTAAAGGCAATGGGTCTATTGTGCCATGGACTGGAACCTCTAAACCATTAGCCACTCCCCCCCTCTCAACGTGCAGGTTACTGGAGAGTGAACCTAGGGCTTTTATACTAAGCTATACCCCCAGCCCTTTTTAGCATTTTTTATTTTGAGACAGAGTCTCACTAAGTTGCTCAGGCTATGCTCAAATTTGTGGCCCTCCTGCCTCTGCCTCCCAGAGTACTGGGATTACAGGTGTGTGGCACAGCACCCTGTTAATCTTTTCTCTTTAGAAGCTAGTTATCACTGATATTTTATCAGAGTGACAGAGATCCTGGCCCAGGAGACCCCTGGAAAATCCTTTGGGAAGACAGCCGCCTCAATCTGGGGGAGGTGGGGAGGAGCAAGGAGCCAGGTCCAGGCTGGGAGCCCTGCAGCTGGGCCCAGGAGCAGGAGTGCTTCCCACAGCCACCAGATGTCGCTGTGGGCTCACGGAAAGCGAATCCAGGCCTCCTGAGTGCTGTTGGCCTTGGTCCTCCCAGGGTGGCTGGGGCAGTTCTCTGCTTTGCTGGGCTGGGCAGCTGCATGACTACCGTGGCTGAGGCTGGAGACCTGGGGCTGGGGAGTCACATCATTCTCATCGCCTTGGCCTCGTTTCAGCTGGTGACCTGGGCAGCTGGTTCTGGGCCCTACACTTCAGTGCCCACTGCAAGGACTTGGGGGGAGGGTTAAATGTGAGCCTGGCCCCGACACCTTGTCAAGCTCTGGTCACAGTAGTGCAGGCCCCTGGGCTTCGTGGCTTGATCATTCCAGGAAGATGGAAAGCAGGGGAACCTGGGTCCCTTGGACTGTAGGGAGCTCCCGCGGGCCTCAGTGAGACAGTGGTTTCCAACTGGAGACTGGAGGGAGACAGCAGCCTGCCCAGGTGGCAGAAAGTGGGGATGGGCCTCTGAGACTCAGTTTTCCCATCTGTAAAAGGAGCCACTTGATCTGGAAAATAGCTGGGACCCTTTTAGCTCGGACTCACTCTAGTTCAGAGTTGCTGGACACGGGGTGAGGGAACCCCCTTCCCGTGGACTTGTCTGCCATGCACATCTGCACCCCAACTGGAAGGGATCTGTGTCTGCTGGGAACATCTTGCTTCCAGCATTACTTTCTGATCTGTTTGCAGCCGAGAATTCCATATAGCGCTGTGTCTGGCTGCTCTGTAGCCCTGTGTGTCCCCTACTTGTCTTCCGGGCTCAGGCTGCATTCTGTACTGCAACTTGGGCAGATCATTGGTCCCTTGTACTTTCCAGACCCTTCAAGGACAGATGGCTCAGCTCTGGTCAGGGAGTGTCGGAGGGGACGTTTGTGTGTGTGTGCACACATGTACACATGTGTGGCATGTGAGCACACGTGTATGGTGCATGCTGTGTGTGCATGCCATGTGTATGCATGTGGTGCCATAGGCTGTGCCTACGTGGACAAGGTGCGGAGGAAAAATACAGTGTGTTTAAATAAAAAAATCATTACAGTAAAAGACACATTGCCATGAATTGCCCTCCCCCTCCCCTTCAAACTCACTTATCCCGTTGTTCTCACCACTTTCTGAAGCAGTTCTGGAAGTCTTCTTTCATGAGGGTCTTTAGTTGCCAAGAGGGACTGCTTTGATGTCGTGAATTGATTCATAGTGTTTCCCTTTCATGGTCATTTTGACTTTGGGGAGGAGCCAGAAGTCACACAGTGCCAGATCCGGTGAATAAGGTGGATGAGGACACAGCATCATGTGCTCATGAGCCTCCCTTCCCATTGGGTGGCTCTCAGCAGCAGCATTCACTATATTTTTTTTTACAGCCCATAAAGACTCAGAAGAGGAACTGCTTGAGAAAGGGGGAAGAATGATGGCATAAGTGTGTTTGAAGCAAGGGGGAGCACTTTGAGGGAGTTCTTGGCAATGTGTCTTTTACTGTAATAATTTTTTTTTTGGTACTGGGGATCGAACTCCGGACCTTGTGCTTTTGAGGCAGGCAGTGGAACCACTGAGCTAAATCCTCGGCCCTACTGTAATACTTTTTAAAAAATGTAAACACACATCATACATTTTGGGCGCTCCTTGCTTGTCTATACCATGTGTGCATGTGCACATGTGTGTATCTGTGCGTGTGAGATGGAGGGGGATAGCCTCTTGGGAGGACACAGAGTTCAGGTGGCTCTGAGTTTTGCATCCTGTCCCTCCATAGCTTCAGTTTGGCAGAAGGCTGCTTCCCATTTTCTTCTGTCACAAAGATGGAGCTTGGCCTTTGAAACCAGAGCCTTGGAAAGTGCTTATGTTTTCTTAGGGGGCCTAGGAGCATTTCTGTGTCCGGGATGAGTGGAACGCTATCTTCTTGCTCCCAGCGTGGCCACTTGGGGAGCGCGCAAGTCCTGGGTCCCAGCTCTTCTCAGCAGCCCCTGTCTGCCTGGTGTCTGCTCTGCTGGCTTTGAGGCCTAGGTGTCACACGGTGTGCAGAATCCCCTGGACGAGGCTTTGGGAGGCAGCTAGACTCATTTCACATCCGGGGACCGGAGAGCGTGGCTGCCTGCAGCATTCATAGAGCCCAAACTCGACTGCATGGAAATTAGGACACAGCTAAATCAGTTTCCGCAGCCCTGATTTGCAATGGGCTTGTGATAGCCAATGTTAGCATTCTCACGAAGGGTGATCGATTCTGCAGCGTCTGTGGCTCGCAGATGTGCTTTCCTCACCAGGAATGTGACATTGCTTCTGCTGACTTTCCTCAGTTGCTACTTCTCCCGAATTCCTGATTGGAAAACTTGGGCAAGACTTTCTCTGCAGATTTTCAGTGAGCAGCAGAGGAGAGAAGAGGAGACCCAGGGCTGCTGAATCTGGGTCAGGGGTGAAATTCTGCAGCCCTAGTATGAGATAGTTTTCCTCCCTTCCTTCCTTATCTCCTTCCTCTCTCTGTCTATCCACCCCGCCTACCCCCATAGTGCTGGGGATCAAACCTTTGGCCTCCTATTTGGCAGGGACTCATGCTAGGCAAGTGCTCCACCACTCAGCTATACCCCCAAAATCTTGCCAAGTTGCCCAGGCTGCCCTCGAACTTGTGGTCCTCTTACCTCCACTCCCATGCAGTTGGGATTACACTTGTGTTGCACCATGCCCAGCAATGATAGTTTCTTAATCTGTAAAATGGGTTTAATCATAGGTTTGATGGGACCCTGTTGTATGGTTCTTACAACAATTAAATGTATTACCATTTGAGGAGGCTGAGTTTGGTGTTGTCTATGTGTAAAAGGCTCGGTGAATGTTAATTGTTATTAGCTGTTCTTTTTTTTCTTTTTCTTCTTTTTCAGTACAGGGGATTGAAACCAGGTCCTTCACACTGACCTACCTCTCCAGACATCTTTTTAATTTTCTATGTTGAGACAGGTTCTCACTAAGTTGCCCAGACTGGGCTTAAACTTGCCATTCTCCTGTCTCAGCCTCCCAGAGTGCTGGGATTACAAGGTGCGCCACCACCTACTCTTTCTTTCTGGTTTGTTTATTCTTCATCTCAGTCCAAAAATATCTGAGACAATTGATGCACATTGAAATTAATAAAAGAGAAAAATTAATCAGCATAGTGGGAAAATAAAAGTGGAAAAGAAAGATGAGGAATGAAAACGATACTGGGAAACAACCCAGAGAGTCTGATAGAACAGAGGGTTTGAGTTGTGATGCTTTGACTTGAGGATGGCACCCAAATGAGAGGTGAACTTCAGGTGTAGAATTTGCATCTTTTCCCGGGCTGGTGACATGTGTCCCATTGTCTCTAGCAATGCTGGGTGGTCACTGTCAGCCACCTTGTCACGAGGAGAAACCCTGGAGACTGGAGTGTACCATGTTGCCAAGCAGGATGGCTGGGAGTTTGGGAGTAGTCAGTGCATTTGGACTTAGGATATTTTCAGCTTACAACAGTTCCATGGTGAGTTCCACAGGACTCCCAAGGCAGAAATGGAGCCTGGCCCCTGGCCTCTGGGTCTTGCCTTGATTCCCTGTGATGGACCAATCCCACGTGATCTCCAGGCTGGTGTCTCAGGGGGCAACCCCAGGCCAGCTGGGGGTGTCCCCTAACAATTCTAGCCTGGTGATACGCTGAGATTTTAGCCAGACCCAATGTGTGCTCTCTGCTGGTTCCATCCACCAAGATTTGGTTCATACCCAAGTGTTACTCTTTAATATTGAACTTACTTGGACCGAGGATTTAGCTCAGTGTTTCCACCACCTGCCTCGCAAGCAGAAGGACCCGAGTTTGATCCCCGGTACCAAACAAAAATATTGAACTCACTTGGGCTGGTCCTAGGAGACTTAAACATCTCCTCCTTGCTACCTGCAGGGAAAGAATTTTCATTTGAGGATCTCCCAAACCCTTGGGTTTTCAGTGAATTGGTATCATCATCATCGTCATCAACATCAACATCTCCATCATCAACATCATCATTTCTATCACCACCATCTTCTCTTTGTCCTCTTTCTCTGTCTCCTCTCTGTTTCCTTTTCCTCCTTCTCCTCCTCTCCCTCCTCATGCTCCTCCTTCTTCTTCTCCCTCATTAACATCATCATCTCGATTAGTACAATCTTCTCGTCCTCATTCAGGTTCTCTTTCCCTTTTTTCTTCTCCTTCTTCACCTTCTCTTCCTCCATCATCAACATCAATGTCTCCATCACCACAATCTTCTTCCTCCTCCTTCTCCTCCCCCTTTTTCTTCTGTTCTTCTTCTCCTCCTCCTCCTCCTGGAGGGATTAGCACTAGGAAGGAAAACAAAACAAGAGTGGGTGGGGATTGGATGGAAAGCCGAGCCGAAGGTCGAGGAGGTCCTCCCAACAGATGGCAAATCCTAGGCGGGAACTTCTGGGTCTCTTTAAGGAACAGCAAGGGAACAAGCACACAGGAGTCTGGGGCACACCAGGAATGCTTTATTCACTGATGAAGGAGTACAGAGAACAAATAACTGATCCCCATACTCCAGAGAGGGCCAGGCACATTATCCCACCCCAGAAAGATGAAAGGAGGAAGGGTAGGGGTGGGTGGAAAGGAGAAGGATGGGGAGACAGAGTGGTAGCACAGAAGGAGAGACCAAGTGGGGAGATAGGAAAGGGCTTGGGTGAGGAGGAGGAAGTGGGCAGGGTGAGGGGTGGGGAGATGGAGAAGAGGAGAGGCTGGGATGTGAGTGGGAAATGGCGATGGCCAGGCCCCAGTGGATGGAGTTGGATCCTTGGTTGGTAACATGTGGGTGACCTTTGAGTGGACCCTGGCATGAAGACTTCTGGTCCATCTCACACCATCAGTCCCCTGCAGTGTGTGGGTCTTTCCTGGACTGCTGCAGAAAATCTGCTGGTCTCAAGGACAGAGAAGAGGAACAGCAGGCTCTGGGGGTTCAGCTCTTCCTGCACCCTTTTCTTTCTAATTTGCACCTTTGGGGGCAGCCTGGAGGCTGTGGGAAGCTGAGGAGTAGGTGGATGTGGGTTGGATGGGGATTTAAAACTGAGCTCACACACTGAGCACAGACTGGCCCTCTCTCCACATGTGATCTGTCTCATTGTTTTGCAGAGCAGAAATTGTTACGCCATTTCCACCAAGGGGGAAACTGAGGCTCTGGGAAGGGTCAGTAACTGGGGTGTGGGTGTCAGCTCCATTCTAACTTAGGGCTTCAAAACTCACCTGTTTTCTTCCTGTCACACTGCAAGGCACAAACCCAGCAGAAATCAAGTAATACTAGAAGGCTGGAGGTCCGAGGTCAGGGAGGTGACAAGGTCAGTTCCTGCCGAGGCGTCTCTACTGGGCTTGCACGTGGCTGTCATCTCCCTGTGTCATTGTGTGGTCTTCCCTGTGTGTCTGTTTCTGTGTTTGTGTATCTCTTACAAAGACACCAGTCAGATTGGGTTGGAACCCAGTGTGATAATCTTATTTTATCTTAATTATCTCTTTCTAGGCCCTGTCCTCAAATAGAGTCACTTTCTGGGGTACTGGAGGTGAGGATCTGAACGTGTGGATTTGTGAGGGACATGATTTGGCCCGTAGCACGTGGAGTCTCTCAGCGAGGATCAGACATGGAGGTGTCCGATCAGGGAGGTGTTCCTGTGAGTGGAACCACTGTGGGAGGACATCTTTTCTACAAAAGCCAAACTGCTCTTCTGGACATCACTTGTCAACTACAGAGATGCTGCTGAAGTGGCACTTGATGGAAATTTCTGGTTAGTCCTGTTGCACCCACTAGTCTGTGAACTAGACCATGAATTTGAGAAGAAACCATGGTCCCTAGACAGGGTTTTCTAACAGAAGAAGGCAGCTGCTTCTGTTAGTGGAAGGCTTTGTCCGCCATCCCGCCGGAAGTCTGTCTGGGAGGTGAAGCTATACTTGGGTGTGCTTCCCCGGGTTGAACATGCTACTCTTGGGTATGGCATCTCTGAGCTGTTGAGTGATTTCCCCAAAGGGAGTCCCAGGAGGTCTGGGTCTGAGTAGTTCGTCCTGCAGGCAGGGATCCAACTTGATCTGGGAGCAGCAGCTTTGAGCCATGGCCTCCTGCAGGAAGATGGTGTCTGAAGGGGGCTTGTGCTGAGGGCAGTAATGGGGTGCAGGGTGTTTGTGCTTCTCCTGGTCATGGAATGACAGGGACACAAGGGGGAGCCAGCCTTCTTGTGAACTCATGGGGTGCCAGGCAGTCTGAGTCCCTCGACCCCTCAGCTTTTGCAGGCTGGCTCATCCAGCCATGTCCCAAGGGAGACCCAGGGCTCAGAAGGGCCTGGTTCTCACCCAGGCACTGTTCCAGTCTCCACCTCCCAACTTGCCCAGACTCTGAGTCCAGGCTGTCAACTAACTGAGCCCCAAAGACAGATGCCTTGCATGATTCCTGAGACTACAGTTCAGCTCCTCAACACTTTTAGGAGGTTTGGATTTCTGCTTCTTTGAGTCCTGGCAGGCTTGGAGCCAAGAGGGAGGCCCTCATGACTGGCACGCAGCCCCTCCAGCCTCAGGTGGTAAAATGAGGCTTGAGCAGCCAGAGTGGCCCCTCAAGGAAGTCAGAGGCCAGAGTGGGCTGAGCACCCAGGCTTCTCATCCCTTAGACCCTGCTGTCCCACCCTCCCTGAGGACAAGTGTCACAGGGTCACACAGTTGCCTTCTGTTCTAGGTCACTGCATGAAGTTCTTCCCTTCTAAGCTTGAGGTAGAACTGTGCACAAAGAAGGTAAACCCTTGCCTGGTTGTGTGTGTGTGTGAGTGTGTTTTCCCCAAATAATAAAAGGTTTGGAGCTTCCTTCTGGTACGGGCAGAGAGCTGACAGATGTCTTGAAGTGACTCTGCAATTGCTAAGATGCTGTGTCACCCACAGGGGCCCCTTCTGGGAATGTATGGAGCCCAGCCCAGGGCCACCCCCAGGAACGTGCATATGTCCCTGTGAGAGGTCACAGACAGCTCCAGGCAGGAAGCAGGGCAGAGACTCTGGCCACAGCTGTCTTCCCCCTGGTCCTCGCCCTTTGTCATATGCATGACATTTTGGCCATCTTCCCAGGTCACAGCTTTGCAAGCTGCAGCTGCAGAGAAAAGAAGATTCTTCCTCAGTAGGTGGAAACTAGCACTCTGATCCAGGCAAAGAGAGGTTTTCCCTGTCCATTACCAAGCTGTGTGTCTCTGGGCAAATCACTGCTCCTCTTTGGTCCTCAGTTGTCATACCAGTATGAGGAGTGGGTAGATCAGGCGGTCCACATGACACCTGTGGGTTCCTCTATGCATTAATGAAATAGAGCTTACTTGGGTGCCACTCCTGCCTCTAGGTGCCAGTGTAGGATGTGGGGTGTTGGGGAGAAGAGCTGAGGCCCTGCATGGGAGGGGCCTGAGAAGAGCTGGGATCTGCCCTATGTTCTGGATGCTGCAGACTCCCAGCCAGGCAAGAAGCAGCCTCTTTCTACCATGGGATATTTTAGGATTCAGTTAAGGCCTATTCATGGAGGACCCCAGGGAAGGAGTAAGCTCATAGGATCATGGTTATTTGTAAAAAGCAGTTTCATTGAGATCTAATCCCATGGCACTTGGAATTAAATTCACCGATTGCAAGTGCACAGTTCAATGGTGTGTAGTACATTTGGTCCTCAACTTATGATGCTTTAACTTTGGATTTTTCGACCTTGGGGTGCCTATCCTATTAGATTCTAGGGATACAGCATAAATGAAACCCAGTGCCCACTCTGCAGAAGCTTACTGTTTGGTGGACCAGACAAGCTCATAGTGGATAACTATGAACTGTGAGTGTGGTGTTGGAGAAATCACAACCTGGGCAGGAGGGAGATGATTTCTCCGCTAGTTTTTTTTGGTACTAAGGATTTGATAGAGAAAATTAAAACTATAGGTTAGTTATTAAGGTAGCTGAAGTAGAATAAGCAACCCGTTCCTTTAAGATTTACCTTTCCTGTAACTCTTGTTGTTTAAGGTGATGGCTAACTGACCCTTTGACCTGTAACCTAACTGTAGATAACATTTAACCTAGAGAAAAGCAAAGTAGAAATGTTTGGGTAGTTCACAATCTATGTGTTTTAGGCGCCATCTGTTTGTTATAAGTCTGTGACTATAACCATTAACAGGAACTAGTTGTAAAAGGGAAACAGAAATTTTGCTGACTGAGGCCACCAGGAATGAGGTAACGGCTAAAAGAAGATATAAAAGGAAATGTCAAAACAAAGGATGGGGCGGACATTGATCAGACGAGTTTCTGGCAGTCCCCCTAGCTAGCGATTAAAGGCTTTGTTTTTTTACCCAACTTCTATGTCTCCGTACATTTCTTTCTGCGATTCCGGAACAGATTAAACCCATGAACCTAGGGCCTTTGCACTGAGCTACATCCCCAGCGCTACCTATTTATTTATTTATTTATTCATTCATATTTTGAGACAGGGTCACACTAAGTCATAAAGTTATCCTGGCTAGGGTCAAACTTGCAGTCTTCCTGCCTCAGCCTCTCCATGTGCCAGGAGGTGTGCACCACGGTTCCCAGCTCTGAGATGAATCTTAAAATGAGGCTCAAGGGCAGCTAGGTGAAGAGGTCAGGAAGGACGTGCTGGGCGGGGCAGGGATGACCGGGCCTGCAGAGTGTGGCAGGAACGGGCAGGGGCAGGGAGGGGGGACAGCTCCTGGGAGCCCTTAGGCCGCTCCCATGACTCCTCGAAGCAGGAGCTCTCTGGCCCTCTCCGCGCGTGCGCGCACACACACACACACAGACACACGGGAGGAGCCTTTGTCAGTTCCGGCTGCTGCAGGCCTTGCAGAGCTGTGAGCCACATAGGAGGAGCCCGTGTGTGCTGTTCTGGAGGTGAAGTCTGGCATGGAGGCAGCAAGTCTGCTTCCTCCCAAGGCTCTGTCCTCCTGATGGCCACCTGCTGTGGGTCCCTCTGTGTCCATGCTGTGCTGTCCCTCGGGTCCAAATGTCACACAGGCACAGCAGATTGGACTGGGAACGTCCTCAGGGGCTCATCGCAGCACCACTAACTCCAAAAGCAGTCACGTCCTGGGGAGTCAGGGCTTCAACATGATTTTTTTTCCCTAGTGCTGGGGATCGAACCCAGGGCCTCACACTTGCTAGGCAAGTGCTCTGCCCTCTCGCCACACCCACAGCCTTTTATTCAGCTTTACATTGAGACAGGATCTGGCTGAACTGCCTAGGCTGGCCTAGATTTTACAATCCTCTTGTCGCACGCAGCCTTCTGAGTAGCTTGGATTACAGGCATGCAGCACCTGGGACACCAATTTATTACTCTGTTTTGTGTGTTTGTTTGCTGTGTGTGGGGCTAGGGATTGAACTCAAGACCTCACCATACTAGGCAAGTGTTCTATCTCTCAGCAACCAGCCCCTAACATGAATTTTGGGAAGATAAAATTCAGCCCAGCTGAATGTAGTGACACATACCTATAATCCCAGCACCTGGGGAGGCTGAGGCAGGAGGGTGGCAAATTTGAGCCCAGTCAGGGAAATTTAGAGACTTAGCAAGACCGCATCTCAAAATAAAAATATTTAAAAAGGGCTGAGGATGTAGCTCAGTGCCAAGGCCTTGGGTTCCATCCCCAGTTCTGAAAATAATAATTTGGCTTAGGACAGTGGGGCTCTATACATGGTGAATGAGTGGATGAATGGATGAATGGATGAATGGATGAATGAAGAGGTTCACGGAGAGTTAGATTTGCACTTTTGTGTCTAGAGGGTGCCAGCCAAGGGTCTGGGGATCTCCAAGAGGCAGAGAGGTGGCCGACATCGTCCTCCCTGAAAGCGTCCTTGTCCTTGGGGCTCCTCCCCGCCGGCTCCTCCGCAGGACGCGACATCCAGCTGGTAACACGCGAGACAGCAGCTGACGCTGTCAGCGGGGCAGTCGCTTCTCCGCTGTGCTCCCGGTGGTACCTGCCAACGCCGCCGATGACACACGCGTCCCGGCTGCGACACTGATCCCTCTCCTGTCGAGAAGAGAGACAGGAGCGCGGGATCACAGCCGAGCCTTCCTTTTTATGAGAAGTGACAGGGCGACGGCATTTTATGCTGGACTAATTTTAGATTAATCTCTAACAGCCAGGAAGGGGGAAGCAAAATTCTCTAAGAAGCTTATCAGGGATCCACAAAGTCTCTCTAGTCCTTTTCTTTTCCTCTTCGTTTTCTCCTTCCTTTTTTTTTGTTTGTTGTTTGGTACTGGGGATTGAACTTGGGTCTTTGCGATTGCGAGGCAGGCAGCGGAACCACTGAGCTAAATTCCCAGCCCTCTTGTTTTAAAATGTATAACTTTATTATCGTTCACTAAACACACACATATACAAAAATTAAAATTATTCAAAGAAAAGCAATGCAAGGGAAAAAAACTATAATAATATTCAAATAGAACTCAACCAAAGCAAAACTGAAAAGTACTTAAACATTTTTCCATATAATTTAAAAAAAAACTCAAGCATTAACGAGACATCAGACATTGTGATTTGTTTTAGAAAGATTTTCAAAACTAATATTGGACAAATAGTGGTCTGGAGAAAAAATTCTAACTAGTAGACTCCATATAGATTAATTTTTTTTTTTGAATTAAATTTCAATACAGTCATGTGACACGTGATGGAAATATAATCAGGGAAATATGTTATTAGGCAATTTCATCCGTGTGTATCGCAAAGTGCCACACAGAGTGCCAACTTCTAAGTGCAAACTGAAAAGGTATACGTCAATCATCTGTGATGGCCCCTTGATATCCAAATATGCAGTTAAACATGAGATACATGAGGCTACCACTGGCATAGCAGCACACTGTTTTACAGTGAACTCTTTTATGTAAGTAGGATTATGCTCTAAAGGATGGAAAGCACAGCATATTATGATAAGTACCTAAAACAGTAACAGTCATTTATCACACTATCGAGTACTGTGTACTGTACACAGTTGTATGTGCTTCTTCTGGAAACACACCCTTCTCTCTTTTGATCTCAGTGACTCTTCCTTTCCAACCCACTGATTAGCTCCAGCCTAGTCTCTACATCTCTTCCTATAGTTTTAAACACAATCTATACATGGATTCTTTCCAGATTCCAGCCTGTAACCTGATCTCCCCCTTTTCTCTCCTGCCGCCCCTACCCCTTTGAACCTTTGCCTATTTCAAATTATCCATTATTTGTTTTAATCATTTTAATCCTTATTTACACTTTCAGTTTCTCACACTAGAGAAACTATTCAGTATTTACACATGTGTGTCCTATTTATTTCACTTAGGAGTATGGCTTCGATATGCATCCATTTAGCTATAAATGTCTCTAGTTTCTCGTTCTTTATGGCTTTTTAATTAAAAAAATTTTTTTTTGGTGTACTGGAGATTGAACCCAGCACCTTTGCACTGAGGTATATCCCCAGTCCCTCTGTTTTTCACATTTTTAAATTTTGAGGCAGGGCCTCATGAAGTTGCTAAATTTCCCAGGATGGACTTGAACTTGCAATTCCCCTGCCTCAACTTCCCAGATTACAGGCGTGTGCCACCATGTTTGTCTCACAGCTTCTTCTTCTTTTTTTCTTGAGACAGAGTCTCGCTGTGTAGTTCAGACTGGCCTCAAACTCACTATGTAGCCCCTGACCTTGAGCTAATAGCAATCCTCCTGCCTCAGCCTCCCAAGGGAGCTAGGACTACAGGTGTGCATCATCTGGTTCTCATAGCTTCATATGTTGACGAATGAACCTTCTTTGTCTAAGGCTTCCACCCCCTCCTCTTGGATCTCATGTGTTCCCACCAAGAATCCTAGAATTTATGTCAAAGAGGCTTTTTAAAGCTGGATAAGTGAGGGGCAGTGAATGGGGACCTTGCTCCTGTCTCCTAATCCAGGGTGTGGCAGAATGAGGCCCTTAAGGCAGGCCAAGCCCTGTGCTCTGTCTCTGGGGGCAGACAGTTCCCTAGTGCTTCCCTGGCCTTCTGCTCTCTGCTAATCCATCTGCCCGGTGCAGGCCGAGTGAAGAGATCTGCGGCCGTGCACACTGTGCTGGGGTCAGCCTCCAGGTGCTCCGTGGATGACTTCGATCGTGAACAAATCTGTTACAAGTCAGCTAAACCTCCAGAGATGGGGGGCTGATTTAGGGCTTGAAGAGCCGTGACACTCTCGGGGAAGTGCAGGTCACTGAGGCTTCTTCTGGCCCAGGCGGAGGGCAGCTGGGGTGGCTGGGTTAATTGAGAGTTCTTCCCTGCCGCAGCCTGGAGTGGGAGGGTGAGTGTGTTAAAAGCCCCTCCTTTCTGTTTCCTGGCCACATTCCCAGCCTGGGGTCCTTTACCACGATGTGAGCCATGGTGGCAGCTGGCAGCATCTTGCTTGGTGGTCAGGCAAGGCTCTGGATATAGGCGCAGCCACTCATACCCATGACACACACCCACGTACAGAAGGCCTGTATTGACTCAAGACAACAGTCCTCTGTGCACACCTAGTGTGAACTGACAGCTGGGGTGTAGGGTGAGCAACACCTGGGCTCTGGTTGCAAATCTTCACCTCTGGTGGGATCTCAGGATCCCCTCCTAGGGTGCCCGGCCCCGTTGAGTCATGGGCCTGCATCCCTGCACACCGTAGTGTTACACATGTGTACCACAGCCTCTGTTCATTCTCCAGGGGCCTTATGTTGGCTGGTGACTAAAGTTGGTACTTTATTTTGTGGATGCATGTAATTCTTTCTGTTGGGTCTTATATTTGTCACCTTTTTGTTGCTGGTACAAAATGCATGACACAGACAACTTTAAGAAGAAAAGGTTTAATTTTGGCTCACGGTTTCAGAGGTTGCAGTCCGTGGTTGGCTGGGTCCAAGGTAGAAACAGTATGGCAGAAGGGCACAGAAGAGGAAAGATGCTCAACCTATGGCAGCCAGGAAGCAGAGAGAGCAGGAAAGAGCCAGATTATGGTCCCAGTGATCTAATTTCTCTAGCCGGGCTCCATCTCCTAACACTCCATAACACTCGGTTATGAGCTCATCAATGGATTGGCCCACTGATGATGAGGTCATGATCTCATCACCGTCCAAAAGCCCCACCTCAGAACACGTCAGCCTTTTGGGGGCACACTTTTGATTCAAACCTTAATGGGTCTGTACTTAGCAGTAGAATCCGTGGGTCCTGTCACAGATACTGCTGGAGAGCTTTGCAAAATCAAACCCCTTCTTCCAGTGCAGGCTGTGGAAGTGGCATTTTGTGGTGCTGAGTGTGTGTGTGTGTGTGGGGGGGGTGGTGGCTGGAGCTCCAGGATCATTGAAGATTCTGTTCCTGTCACTTTACACATCGGGGACAGAGCTGCAGCAGGTGAAGGGACCTACATCATGTCTCACACGAAGTGAAGGGATGAGTGGAAATCAGAGCCAAGACGACTTTCATGCTAAGACTTGTGGGCTGCGAACGTCTCCCATGCCACTGGCACCATTCATAACAGGATGTCTCTGACCACTGAGAGCTCTGCAGGAGGGGGCGTGGACCTAGAGCCCGTCACTTCCTGTCTTGGAAGCCAAGGAGTCAGAGGGATGCTCAGCACCCCAATAGCACACAGCTCCCCACAAAGCAGCTGCTGACACTACTCCTCCTTCACAGCTCGTGTCCCTACCAGACAGTAGTCCCAGCCTGTCTTGATCCTCCTGGATTGTGACGTGTATGACAGTCACTCTTATGTCCTCTCACTTTGAAGCCTGATGTTCAACTTGACTTTTCAAATTATAACCTGAGGACCTCTTGTTGAGTATCATAGCAGAAGCCAGTGGTGCCAGCATGGGCTGAACAGAAAGGCTGAGAGGGAGAATATGATTTCCACAAACCAAATCATTGACCCATGGCAAACTTAAGGGCTGATAGGGTGTGCAGACCTAGGTTCCCAGCGGCTGTAGTCTACACAGACACACACAGAGTGGAGAACATGAGAAGATGGCTGTGGGCAAGCCACGATCACCCTTGGAAGCCACCAACCTTGCCAGCTCCTTGAGCGTGGCTGTGGCAGCATCTCCTCAGTGGGATTTTTCCATGGGCCAACAGGAACTTCTCCCTGCCAGCATTATCTCTTGGCCCAAGGGCTTTCTCTGGGAAGGCCCAAGGCTGGAAGAGCTGGAGAATCCCCCTAACCCTTCTGCAGCCCTCACCCAGGGTGGTGGGATTCGGAGGCACACACACCCAGCTTCTTCACCCTCAGCTGGTCACCTCTGAGCACATCCCATTATGGTCTCCCAGGGGCCCCGCAGGAGGAAGCCTGGAACACACCCCTCATTGGCCGCTGTCTGACTCCACCTCATCCCCTCACTTCCCATCTAGGATTATGCCTTAGTCCATTTCTTCTGCTGTGACAAAAGCCCCTTCCACTGGAAGTCCACGGCCAAGGTGCTGGCAGACCCAGCATCTGATGAGAGCCTTATTTCCTCCATGGCTCCTTCTTGCTGTGTAAATGGTGGGAGGGGCAAGCTAGCTTCCTTTGGCCTCTTTCTCAAAGGCACTAATCCTATTCACCAGGGCGAATCCCTTATAATCTAATCCTTCCCAATCACCTGTCAATTCCATCATATTGGGAGTTTTGGGGGGCACCAGTATTGAGACCATAGCAGACCTCCTCCCAAATAAGTGACTTGTATTCCAACCCTCGTCTCAGGCTCTGCTTCTGGGGATGCACACGAAGGCAATTACAATCCAGTTTCCTTCCAACTCTAAGCACCCAGGAAAACCCCCTTCCAGCAGGTCATGGCTGGTTTTCCTGATACAAAATCATCTGTTCTGGTTGTTGAACTCAGCTGTTCTCATCGTTGTAGGTGCTCAGGTCCTTGCTGTTGCTGGGGATGGCTGTTGTTCTCTTTGGGGGAGCTCTGGTCTTTGCCTTTGCCTTGAGCGTCACTTCCTGGCTCCAGAGCAGATCCCTCAGCCTTCTGGCATGGATGCTTCACCCCGCTAGCGAGACTTTTTCACTTCCACTACTGGCCTTTGGGCCTTCCTGGAGCAGATCATAGATATGGACTTGGAGGAGACATTGGCATGGGATCCAGGCCCTCGGCCGGATTCTTCAGGCCTCTAGCAGGCAGACAGACGTCCACACTCTTCTCCATCTGACTCTAGTAAGCACTGACTAATCCACTTGTACTCATTCCTGCGGAACCAGGGTTCTGTTCAGAAAGTCCTTGCCTATGTCTGTGTGAGATGACGTTTGTCATGGGGCTTGCTTTGGCCAGTGCAGGGGGAGTGGGAGTTTTGAATGCTGCTTTTGGGCAGTGGCTTTGAGAACCCTGCTCATGTTGTTGAATTTCTTTAGGTCACAGTGACGCAGTGCTTGACTTGGTGGCTGTGCCATCAGTCTGCACCCTGCATGGCTATGATATGAGGCAGGACCCAGCTGAGCCGCACTGGACACGGAGCAATAAAGAACAAATGCTTGTATCTTTCCACCATAGTCTGGGATTGTTACGGCAGCATAACTCAGCCTTCCCTGACCAATAAGGACTTGCTCTTTTGCAAAGGAGGCGGAAGCATTCAGAAACCAATTTCAACACAACCAACCCAAGCTCCTGCCTGGAAGCGCAAAGTGTGGTCTGCACGTCTGAGCTGCCAAACTTCACAGAAAAGCTGCAAAATCTGCTTATGCTGGGAACTGCATGGCTGGTGCTGCTGTCATTGATTTCCAGGGAGACGTCGAATGCCCAGAGCAGAAGGTTTTTTTCTCATTCTTTTGGCAGAAAATGGTTCCGAACCTGGATTCTGGCCAGCTCCTGGCTTGGATGGGTGGGGCAGTCACTGGACTTGGGACTGGCTCTCTTTCGTATCATTTTCTTGCTGATTGGGGCTTGGAAGAAGCACTTCTTTTCCCGGTGCTAAGGAACACACTTCTAGTACAAAGTTTATTTTTTTCCTTTCCTTTGCTGCCCTGAGTGTTGGTTGTTTCAGGATTTTATGCTTGATGAACCTCCTTCTCCAAATCTTACCTTTTCTTTTTTTTTTCCTCCTGGAGATGGTGTTTTGGGGTTCTCTGTCCAGAACCTCTGAAGGTCAAGAGCACGGAGAAAGGGACTGGCAAAGCCCCTCGACACCAGGTTCCTCTGTGGCCCTTGTTCCTCTCCCTGCGGTGCTCAGCCAACCATGAGGACACAGCTGGGTTAGCTACAGTCCTGTCCTTGTCACATTGTGCATGCTGCTGTCTGTGGAGCCCACTCCCGGGGTCACCTGGCCAGGCCAGAGGGTCCTCATGGGTCACCATGGGGCTGTGTGGCCTCAGCAACCAGAGGAAGGACACTAGCTTGGGCAGGAGATTGGGGACTTTGAGGGTCCAGAACGGTGGCTGAAGGGACGTGCAGGCCTTGTGACAGGTTGTGCAAGAAGGGCTGGAGCCATCCCTCTCCTATGGCAGGAGGATGGGGGTGACGGACAGTGAGCAGCCTGGAGATGGGGGTGTGTGGCAGTGCACCTCGCGCTTGGTTTCTGCTGCTAATAGCTGGCATGTGGGGCTGTGTCTCCTGATCCTTTAAAAAATATATTTTTATTAGTGTACATTAATTTTACACAATATTGGATTTCCGTGTGGCATTTTCATGCCTGCAAATGACATATTTTGATCAGCTCCATCACCCCTGTTACCTTCCCTTCCACCCGCCCACCTCTCCCGCCCCCTTACTCCCTTCCTCTTGTCTAATAATAGTCTCCCTTCTACTTTCACGTCACTTTAGTTTTAGATGCCACATATCAGGGAAAACGTGATACGTTCCCCCTTGATCTTGCATGAAGAGATAATGAGATCTACCAGGCTCCCTGATGTCAGGCGGTGGGATCTGTGGCCAGGAGCTTGGGTGTCACCTGAGGTGTCACCAGGGTGGGTTCCTGGGGAAGGTGTCACGGGCTGACGTCTGTGCTCTCCCCGGCCCAGTGCATATGTTACAGCCCAGTCCTGCAGTGCTGCTATGAAGACACGGGGACCCCGGGAGCAGAGCACATCCTCAGGACTGGGATGAGTGCCCTTATAAAAGCGACCCCATAGAGTTCTCACCTCCCACCACGGGGGACACAGTCAGGTGATCACCACCTGTGAACCAGGAAGCAGCTGATGCTGAATCCGCCCACACTTTGATTTTGGACTTGGCAGACCCCAGGGTTCTGAGATATAAATTTGTACCATTTATAACCCACCCAGTCTCTGGTATTTTATTATAGCATCTGTGACCATTAATCATGACGTGTTAACTTGACTGGATGAAGGGAGATTAGTAAAGCCCTATTCTGGGCCTGTCTGAGGATGATTGACATATATATCATCCAATTGAGAGGAAAAGACATACCCTGGACTCTAGTGGTGCCAACCAATAGGGTTGTAGCCTGGTTGAAAGCAAAAGAGAAAGAAGGAAGGCTTCTCATTCTGAAGCGCTCCAGTCTTCCCGAGTGGGTGTGTCCTTTGCTGCTGTCGCCTTTGAACGTTGGTCTCCAGGGCTCCGGTTTCTTCAGCCTTGCTGTGCAGACTCGCACCAGCCGCTCTCCAGGGAGCTTGCAGGCCTTCGACTTGGCCCAGTGCTGCAGACTTAGCAGCTCCTGGATCCTCCAGCTCTGCAGGTGCAGACCGCCACTATGGGCTCTGCCACCTCTGATCCTGCCCACGGCCATCGTGGTCTCTCTTGCTTTTGATCCTGTAAGGCCACCTAACAAATCCCCTTGTGTAGTTATACCTGTATTTTCTATCCATTTTGTTTCTCTAGAGAATCCTGTCTAATACAGCCTCCTGGGTGGACTGTGACAGAAAGGGATATGGCGAATTGATTCTGGACAGAAAAGATGCAGGGTAGCTGAGTCATTGCCACATGGGGGCGCCAGGGGTGGACACTGTTGTGATGTCGGAGGCCCAGGTTCAGGCATGTGAGTTCAAGTCCAGGCCCACCATGTACTGCTAATGTGACCTTGGATGTGATTCTTAATGTCTCTGAGGTTCAATTTCCTCACCTGTAAAAATGGGGATGAGACCCGTGAATTGGCAGGGATAATTTGAGAATAAAATGAGATAAATAAATGAGGCATCTGGGATTGCAGCCTCTTCCACACTCTGCAGTGACATTGGCCTTGCCTTGTGAGATGGTGGCCTCTGTGGGCTGCAGACAGTGGGTGACATCTGTGAGACAGCCACGCTGGAGCAGTCCTCGTATGCTGCTTGTCACATCTGTCTGCACATCTCATGGATCCCATCTCTGCCCCTCAAACACTGAAGTGTGTCTGATAGATGGCCAGGGTGATCTTGTCAGTCACAGCTTTGCTTATGGAGAGTGCTTTTAAAGGAAGTCACCATGTGTGCTGCTGCATTTTACTAAATTATTTATTAGGTGCTAGAGATGGAACACAGGGCCTTGTGCCTGCTAAGCGCAAGCTCTATTGCCTAGCCATACCCTCAGCCTGCTGTGGCATTGAAAAATGTAGGCTTGTTCATTCATAAAAATGGCCTGTGACTTGTTTATAGGCTACCAGTTGCTTCCCTGGAATCCTTACAATCGGCACCAGTGTTCTCTGTGACCTGTTTCATGGATGAAGAGTTAGCCTGGGTAATGTGATGCCCAGGGACATAGAGCAGTGAGCAGTCACGGTACGTGCATAGTCTTCTCTTTCCTGTATTGTTATGGTTTAGATCTAGATGTTCTCACAGAGTCACCTGTGTGCAGAGTGGGGCTTTGGAAGGTGACTGGATTATGGGGTGCTTTGCTCATCAGTGGATTCATCCACTGAAGAGTTCAGAGGTGCAGGTGGTGCTGGGAGGCGGGGCCTGGTGGAAGAGGCTGTCACTGGGGTGTGACCCGGAAGGGTGGGTCTCCCTCTGGGCTCCTCCCTTCTCTCGCTGCTTCCTGGCTGCCATGCTGTGAGCGGCTCTCCTCCTCCAGGCCCCTCCTCCATGTCCTTCTTGCCTTAGAGCCAGCAACAATGGGCTGAATTCTCTAAAAACTGTGAGCCAAAATAAATCCTCCTTTAAGCTGTGGGTGACTAAGTTAAGGAAAGTGACTAAGACATCCTCACTGCCTGCCTATCCCTTTCTCCAACACCATTTTAAAGTTTTTTTGCAGTACTGGAGATTGAATCCCAGGGCCTTTGCACCGAACAATATCTCTTCTCCTCACCTCTCCTCTCCTCTCCTCCTCCTCTCTCTCTCTCTCTCTCTCTCTCTCGTGATCCTCCTGCCTCAGCCTCCAACAGTGGTCAGTGGGATTACAGGTGTGCACCCCCACATCTGGGTTCCATACCACTTTTAAGCATGGTTTCTTCCCCTCTTTTCCTCCTGGCTCAACTCGAGTTCCTTCTCTTTGGGGGAACCTTTGGACCCCAAGAATTCAATCCCCAGGGATTTCTTTCATCTCCAGGTTCCATAGCCTCATGGCTGGGTAACTTTGTCCTGATTCTCGGTGCCTTTTCTTGGGCCTCCCTTTCTCTACTGCCAACTCCTCAGTGTGTTCCGGGCTCTGATGCTCTGACGTACATCATGGAGGTGTTCTTGCTGCTGTGTCTGAGTCTGTGGGACAGATGTCACTGGGTCCAGACCCTCCTCCATCTCCTAGACGTTTGCTCCTTTCTTTCTCTTCCTCTCCAGAGCTCATGGAGACCACAGAGTCAGGAGTGAATTGATCCCCTCCCCCGCAGGCCTGACCTCTGATCTGCCCTCTTCTCCTTGCTCCCAGCACTTGTGGGGATCCTCAGCAGCATCTGTGGCCCACAGTCTCCACTCCAAGTTCCTGGCATGGGCTATATGATTTGTGCATCTGTTGATGCCATGCAACTGTAGGCAAGCGGTGACCCCTTTGGGGTCTGATCAGACTCCTCTTCCTCAACACTCTCCTGGACCTGGGGCAGGGCCAGCTGGGGCTCCCTCATTCCAAAATCCTACCAGCTCACTGCTCCAGGCAGCCACCTCTCTCCATAGAAGGTGAGTTTGTTTAAACACCAGTGCATTAATGGCTGGAAGTGCTTTACTCTGTAGGATGTGAGAGAACCTCACTCAATTTGTATTAATGCTCTTCACCTCTGCTGAAGATTTCCTCTTGGACTGCTGATCACAGGAATGGAGTTTCATGGCCCTGGCACGAGGGGAATGATTTCTCTCCATTTAAAGGCTCCAATAATGCTTTACGAGGGTGCCCTTCACGTGCTAAGATATTAAAATGATGATAAATCAAAGTGCAGTGTGGAGGAGCTGCAGCCTCATCAACATTTAGAGAATCCCTTGGTGATTTCTGGGTGAATTGCCCTTGATCCTTCCTAGTTGTTTCTACTTAGGCCCCCTGGGAGAAGTCAGAGTGGGATGGGGGTGGGTACTGGGAGAAGAAGGAAGTTCTGCCATTTTGGTTTCCCTGGGCCAGGTGGAACCTGTGGCAGCAGGAGCAGACAGGAGGGGCTGTTGGCTCCTGATATCTGAGGAGCATGTGGAACAGGGGTGAGGGGGATGTGAGGGATGTGCACGTTCACGTCCCCATCCCTGCACAGCTTTACTTTAAGGAGGCTGAGAATGAGCGTACCTTCAACAATGGAAGCCCTTCCAGGGAAATCAATGCTCCCATTTTGGAACCTAGATCAAGAGAAGGGATGGAAATCGTTTGCAAATAGTTTTTCCCTTTTTTATTGAACCCAGGGCCTTTACATTGATCTACATCCCCAGCCCTTTTTTACATTTTGAGACAAGGTCTTGCTAAGTTGCCCAGGCTGTCCTTGAACTTACAATCCTCCTGCCTCAAGCAGGATTAGAGGTATGCACCAACACGCCCTGCTCAAATAGTTGTTTTCTTTTATGACCTATAATGAAAAAGCCACTCAGATACCACACAGCCAATGCTGTCAGTTTACTTGGGAGCCGTAAGAATTGTCTTAGTGTGTTAGGGCTGCTGTAATAAGAATGCGATATACCGGGTGGCTTATAAACAGCAGATTTGTTTCTCCCAGTTTGGGACACCAAGAAGTCCATGATCAAAGTGCCGCAAGCTTGGTGGCTGATGAGGGTCTGTTTCCTGGTTCCTAGCTGACGGCTCCTCACACGATGTGGAAGGGGCAGGGATGTCACTTGGGCCTCTTAAAGTGCCCTGACCCCATCCATGGAAGGCTCACCCCCATGAACTATTCATATCCCAGTGGCCCCGTTACCTAATGCCACCACCTAGCAGGTGAAGATTTCAGTTAATGAATTTTGGGGAGACACAGGTGTGTAGACCACAGTAGCAAAGCGCTGCACACTGGGTGGCTTAGGAAACAACTTTCTTTTCTCAGTTCCAGAGGCTGAAAGTGTGAGACCAGGACACAGGCAGGGCTGGGTTTGCTGTGTCCTCATGCAGTCTTCCCTTTGTTTGGGCCTGTACCCAGATTTCCTCTCACAGAACTTCGTTTTAATGTCATGACCTCTTTCTACACCCTATCTGGGGTTCAGACTTCCACCTGTGCATTGTGGGGGGAGTAACTGAGCCCCTCTTGGAAGAGAGGTCACAGAGGAAGCCACAACAACCCTAACAGTTTAATGAAAGCTCTACTTCCCCCATGGAATGGGTCTGATATCACATTTGTGGCCATGGGACATTTAGCCTTCATGGAAATTCCCAGTTGCTTCTTAACTTGCCCCATTTAACAGGACCCTTGGTGGCTTGGCCTGATGGACAGATGGTATGGACAAGGATGGACCAGAGCAGCATCAGGGAGGGCTTTTAGATGCCAGGCAATGGCAGGGGGAAACATCTAGGCCATCTAGGCCTGTCATTTGGCAGGGAAAGGGGACACACCATCTGCATGGTTATTCTTGACTTGATTGACTTGAGGGATGTGTTGGAGATTAGTAAAGCACACTTCTCAGTATGTCTTGGGTGTGTGACTCTGGACCCTTCCTCTCTGGGCTCTTGCCCTTTCCTCTGCTTCTTGGATATCATGAATTAAACAGCTTTCCTCTTCCACATCCGCCATGATTTCTTTTTGCCTTGGGGTCAGCTGATCATGGACTGATACCTCTGACACCATGAGCCAAATTAAACCCTTTCTCCTTTAAATCATGAACGTTGGGCATTGTGTCTCAGTGATGGGAAAACTGACTAATAACCACCGAAGCAAGAGACCAAGTGAAGACTCCTGCTATGTGTGGAGTGTCTCTGTCTGCTTAAAACCCATTTGTGCAACCATAACCCCAGTGTGGTGGAATTTTGAGGCAGAGTGTTTGGGAGGTGATTAGGTCCCCATGGTGGGGCCCTTGTGAATGGGATTTGTGCCTAAGAAGCAGCTAGAGACCTAACTCTTTCTGCCATGTGAAGAAGATATAAGAAGTTGGCCACTTAACCTGGAAGAGTGCCCTCCGCAGAACTATGTGGCTATGCCAGCAGCTTGAGTGTCAACTTCTGGCCTCCTGAATCATGTGACATAAGTCTCTGTTGTTCGTAAGCCACTAGTCTGAGGTATTGTTGCTCTTATAGCCCATGCTGAGTCCGACAGGTCCTCTGGGTGAGGTTGTGTGTGCTGACCTCAGAGGAAGGAGAGACAAGGGGTGGACTTGGCCACAGCAAGGGGAAGGTGTCAGTGCTGGAAGAAAAGAAGGATGTCCTGGGACCACAGAACAATGGTGCAGACATAGTGAGCATAGACTTGGCTGTACCTTTGGGCAGAGTTTTCCTATCCTCTTTTCCTTATCACTTCATCAGTGACAGCTCTTGCTGTGGGTGACCTGTGGCTGCGGGGTCTTGAGTTCCCTCAGAGCTCCTCCCTATGTGTTTCCAGAGCCCCGAGGTGTCTCGTATGGGCTCATCAATGTTCCTGGTCCTGCTAGGACTGCCACTTGCTCCATACCCTTGCTAGGTGCTGCCATAGTACTGGGTGCACCTCTACAGGGGCTTGCAGGGCATTGGGCATCCACAGGCTCTGTGGTATTGCCATCAGTTGCAACTCTGTTAACCCTCTACTCAGCCCTGCCTTTGCTCTGCCTCTGTCTTCTTTGCCTGGAGCAGTGGGGTGCTATGTGGTGGGGTAAGTGGGTGAAGAACACCCTGAATCTCTGCATGACCCTCTGCTAGAACCTCCTGAGTCCCCAGGTGAGACTGAGGTTTCATCTTAGTAACTTTTCCATTGCTGGGACAAAATATATGAGAGCTACAATGTAAGGGAGGAGAGGTTTGTTTGGCTTATGGTTTCCAGTGGGTTCAGTCCATGGTCAGCTGGCTCCAAGGCAGAAACAGCATGGTGAAAGGCCCTGGTGGAGGAGAGCTGCTCAGCTCATGGCAGCCAGGAAGCAGAGAAGGAAGGGAGGAGTTGGCAACAAGGACACATATTTCTAGGTCACACCCCCAGTGACCACCTCTAACCAGGTTCTACTACCTAACAGCACATTCAGCTCTTAACTTATCCATGGATGAAGCCACTGATGAGTGTAGTGGCTCCGTGGTCCAGTCACCTTCCAAATGCCCCAGCCCTGAACACGGGAGGATTCCATGTCACAGGGGACATCTAGATCTAAATCATAACAGACTCCAAGGTCACAGCAGAACTTAACAGAAACAACTCCTTTGAGTTTTGCTCAGGACTTCTGTGCCCTTTGAGGATGCAGATTTGAGTCGATGTGACCAGTGGGGGTGGCATTATGTGACATTGCCACTGTGCCACCATTTGAGTTGCAGCTTCCTTCTGAGATCTTGAGCTCTTTCGATTGGGATCATTTCTTCTCCCAGTCCTGTAAGAATAGGGTCTTGGCAGACCTTCCCAATTGTATGACACTCTCAGACACACACAGTATGTCTAGTTTCAGGGAATTGGAGTTAGGTGGCACTGGAAGCATAATTGTGTTCAGAAGAGGAGACAGACCCCATTCTTGAGTTTTCTGCTCATTTGTGGGTGACCTTGGGCCAGATGCTTGGCTTCTATAGTCCTGGGTTTCCTCATCTGTAGAGTGAGTGTGCTATGGTAGGTGGATACATTCTCTTTAAGCTGAAACATGTGGCATGTGCCAGGCTGTGCTCTGATGCACTAAATGATTAGAAGGCCACAGAGTGGATTCCTCAAGGGAGGAATGTCCCTCTAGGGTGGGTGTCCACCCATGTCCTCTACAGCCTGAGTCCCCTCCAGATGTCACCGTGATTTAGGTCAAATATGTCCCTAGAGCTCTTGTGTTCAGGGATGGGGCTTCTGGAAGGTGACTTGACCATGGGATGATATACTTGCTAGTGGATTCATCATGGATAAGTTAAGAGCTGACAGTGCTGTTAGGAGGTGAGGTCTGGTCAGAAGAGGTGGGTTACTGGGGTGTCACCTGGAAGGCTGTATTCTTGTCCCTGGCCCCTTCTTCTCTGTGTGGCTCTTTCCACCTTTATCTTCTTCTTGGCCACTGTGAGGTGAGCATCTTTCCTTTGCCATCCACTCCACCATGCTGTTTCTCCCTTGGAGCCAGCTGACCATGGACTGAAACCTCAGAAACCGTGAGCCAAATCAACCTCTCCTCTTATAAGTTGACTCCTAGGTATTGTATCATAGTGGTGCAAAGCCGATGAGCATCCTTCCTTTCTTTCCTGCTTATCAAACCTCTGGAAAGCATTGTCTACATGTCCAGCCTCTCATCCCCACCCACAACTTAGCCTGCAGCCATCTGGCTCCTTCTTACTGTGTCCTGCCAAGAACTGTCTTCACAGACATCTTCAGTGCCCTTGTCTTGGTTCAACCTCAAATCTGCTCTCCTATCCTTAACTATCCTCACAGCACACAAAGGCTGCCACAGCACCTGCCTGAGAAGGTGCCAGATAAACATAGAAGAGATGGCTAAAATAGGCCCACATGAGCTGGAGGCTGGGTATGCTGAGCTGTGAGTGGAGCAGGGAGGGCAATACTGCTTCTCAGAGCATTTCAGAGCTGCGAGGGGCCTCAAGTCAATGGAAAAGAAGCCCTGAAACAGGAGGATTTTTTCAGTCACTGGAGAGAATTAGAAAGGTACCACAGCCTCATGCCAAGGGGCAAGGTTGGTAAGCAAAATGAAGGCCAGGTCTCAGCTCCGACTTGCTGACTCAGATGGTTGACTTTGTGCAGTAGACAACCTGCACAACAGCACATGGCACCCCTCATGTCAACATCATACAGTTATCTAATGCTGAAAGTGAGATCACAGGCTGCTGCTTTCTTTCCTACTCCATCGTAGATGTTCATGTGTATTTGCTGGTCTGCATTTGACTAAGCCTGGAGTACATGGCTTTCATAAACTCTGATTGGTTCCTGGAGCCAGACTTCTGGATCCAAATTCTGGTTTTAACACTTCCTGCCTGTGTGGACGTGGAGAGTTACTTAGCCTGTCTGTGCCTCTGTCTTTTTGAAGATTTTCTCCTTTTTATTGTTGTTATTTTTGCAGTGCTGGGGATTGAACCAAGGGGCTCATGAATGCTAGGCTCACGCTATACTTCTGAGCTAAC
>NW_004624740.1:13128808-13222531 GCF_000247695.1 Heterocephalus glaber | reverse complement strand
CCCCCCCGCCCTAGGAAATTCTGTTTTTCTTTATTTCTGTGGAACTGGGGATGGGACCTGGGGTCTCACACCTGCTGGGCAAGTGCTGTAGCAGCAGGCTCAACCCAGCCCGCTCGTCTTATCTTTTGTCCTGAAAGTTTTAGATCTTTTTCTTTTCCTCCTCCTTCTCCTATCCATCCATCTCTCCTCTCGCCCCCTCTCTCCTTCCTTCCTTCCTTCCTTCCTTTCCTTCTTTCTTCCTTCCTTCACAGTACAAGGAATCCCCAGCCCTTTTTTATTTTTCATTTGAAACAAGGTCTCACTAACTAGCCAAGTTGCCCAGGCTGGGCTCAATCTTGCCATTCTCCTGCTTCAGCCTCCCAGAGTGCTGGGATGACAGGTGTGCACCATCACACCAGGCACAACTTTATGTTTTACATTTAACTCTATAATATGTATTGCATTTAAACAAAAAGAATTTTAAAATCAGATATAAAATTGAGGTTGAGGTTTATTTTTTGGCCAATGAATAAATATCCCGTTGCACTATCGCTGTTTGTTGCATACATAGACTACCTCCTCCATCGAATTGCTTTTACACCTTCACCACGAATCAGCGGGCCCTACTTGGGTGGGTCCGTGCCTGGGTTCTCAGTTCTGTTCCCGAAATCTCCACGACTGTCCTCCTCCCATATCCCAGCCTCCACAGCTGTACCCACATGATGAGTCTAAAAATCTCTGAAAATCGAATAGATCGACTCCTCCAACTTCATTTTCCTTTTTCAAAACTGCCTGAGTTATTTTAATTCCTCTGTCTTTCCACAAGTCCTAGGCAATAGCTTGACTTTTTCTACCAAAATACCTTGCTGAATTCTGACAGGAATTGCATGAACCTCTGAATCATTCCAGGAAGAGTTGTGTTGAGCTTTCCAGTCCACGTGTGCAGTGTGCCTTTCCATGTGAGCGTCTCCTCTCTGGTTCCTTTCACGGGTCTGTTGGTGTTTCCAGCAGACAAGCCCGGTATGTTTCATGTTCTATTTATGTCTCAGTACATTGTGTTTTGGAGCAAGTGTAAATGGCACGCTATGTTCATTCCCGTTTCCATGTGTTTGTCGTTAACATACAGAAATATAACTCGGCTTTCCATGCTGCTTGTGTCTCCCGAGTCTCTGCTGACGTCACTTGTGAGCTCTGGGAGGTTTTGTGGTAGGGTCCCTGTGGTCTCCTTCGTAGGCACGCATGTCATCTGCAGATAGGGATGGTTTTACTGCTTCCTTTTTTCTTTTTTCCTGCAGCACTGGGGATTGGACCCAGAGCCTGTACACTGAGCTACATCCTCAGCCCTTTTTAACTTTTTATTTTGAAACAGGGTCTTGCTATGTCACTCAGGTGCCCAGACTGGGCTCAAACTTTTGATCCTCTTGCCTCAGCCTCCCAGAGTGCTGGGATTACGTCCAGCTAATTGCTTCCCTTCCTTTATGACCAGTGGGTCTCGTACCTCTTCTCTTACCGTGTACCCTCTAGAATTTCTAGCATTGTGTTGAATAAATGTGGTAACAGCCCCATCTTTACTTTCTTCTCAGTTTTACAAAAAGAATATTTAATCTTCTACCATTAAATATGACATTAGCTATAGGTTCTTTTTAGACTTTTTTTCCAGGGTTGAAAAAGTTCCCTTTTATTGCACATTTGCTGACATTCTTTTTCCAAATGGGTGTTGGATTTTGTCAAACACTTTTTCTGCATCTACAGTACCATCTTATGACTTCCCCACATTTGCCTGCTATCATGGCTGATGACAGGACTGGTTTTAAATATTGAGCTGGCTCTGTATTCATGAGCTATACTTGGTTATGGTGTGTAGTGATCTTTATATATTGCTGAGTTCTATTTGCTAATATTTTGACCTCTGGGACCCCGAAGAATAGCTTGTAGGGTTTTTTGGTGCTTAGTGGCTGGATTTAACAGGAGGAAGAGGCAGAACTGGGTCTACTTCCTCTTCTCTGGGGCCTTCAGGAAGCTTCCTAGGAACCCCGATACCCAGGCTGTACTCCCCACCTGTGAAAGCAGACTGTCTGCAGGGATGCCTAGATTTGCTGTCGTTATGAGCAATGGCCCAAGTATGTGGCCCTTTCTGAGTCCTGGGAAACTAGTTCCACTGGGATTAGCGAGTGTGAAGGAGGGTGGATATCAGCGGATGGCTTGTGATAGGGTCCCTAGCAAGGGGGGCACTTCCAAGGCGGACCTTACAGAGGACTGGGAGGCCCTGGGGGACCAGCAGAGCAGGAAATTCTTGCCCCCTGTGTGGAGGATGGGGAGACAAGGGGTCCTTGGGGTCTGGCATGGGCTGATGTCAGACACCAGGACCTGGCTGAGAAGCCGGGAGGCTGGGAGGGTGGAGGACAGGCTGAGCTCTTCGGGTCCTATCTCCAATGGCCCACTCAGGCTCCTGCTTGCTGAAGTAGGGTGAAGATGATCCAGAGGCTAAGAGAAACTGCATCCTCAGAGAGAAGCCATTCCCAGAGAGCAAAGGATACACCTGGGAGCACTGTATCCCTCCCAAATATTTAGAGTTCAACCCAAACAGGTTGTGATTGGGGGGAAATAGAAGCTGTGGTGGTGGAGGAGAAGGAGGGGTATTCTGGAATGTTCTGGGAGAATGTGCAGCATTCTGAGCAGGACTCAGCCATACCAGGCCTGTTGCTGCCCAGCTGGCTTCACTGGTACCATACGGTGGCTTGTGAGAAATGCAAAACCTATCAGGTGTAGTGGCACAGAGGTGTGATCCCAGCACTCTGGGAGGCTGAGGCAGGAGGACTGCAAGTCTGCGTCCAACCTGGGCAACTTAGTGATTTAATGAGATCCTATCTAAAAAATGCAAACTAAAAAAGGGCTAGGGAGGTAGCTCAGTGCAAAGCCCCTGGGTTCAACCCTTGATACTGGAAAAAAAAAGAGAGAGAGAGAAAGAAAGGAAGAAAGAAAAAAAGGAAATCATCTTAGTTACTTTCTCATTGCTGAGACAAAATACCCAACACCCAAAATTAAAGGAGGAAAGGCTGATTTGGTTCATAGTTTGTAGAGGTTTCAGTTCATTTTCCACTGGCTCCAAGGCATTGCAGAGGAGAAACACTCCATGGAGGGCAGAAGGTAGCAAAGCAAGCAAGCAAGGGGCCTTAGTAGCATTGTTCTGCCCCCTTTACATTCTATCCAGGCTACTGAGATTAGAGCAGTGCCAAACCAATCAGTGGACTGATTTAGAAATCACCCACCCTTAATCCTAGCACTGCTCCATGAATCATTCACAAACTCTATGTCCAGCCACCTCTGAAAAAGCCCCACTTATGAGCTCATGCGGCTTTGGGAGACATCTAGACCCAGGCCACTACAGAAGTCCGACATTCTTAAATTCTGTTGCATCTAACACTCGGGGATGGCTGCCAGGGGCCTGTGCTCCCAAACCCCTCTTTTCCCTCCCTGGGGAAGCCTGAAGTGCATTAAGTTTGGGACTCACTGGCCTAGAAGTTTGGATACCTCAACAAATATTAGCAGGAAGCAACTTGAGGATGGAGGCGGACGTCTCAGCCAGCTTGGGTGAGGCAGGTGTACAAGGAAGATGCGCTTGCTGTAGAAGCCAAGAGACAGGCGATGCCATGCCAATGGTGCTCTGCTTCCCTCTGCCCCTCACCCCGCTCACCTTTGCTGCTGTGTTGGTGCCATGTCCCAGGGACCAGTGCACTGCTGGCTTGTGCTTCCTGCAGAGCCCATGAGAGATAGAGATGTCCGGGCCCCTTCTCAGCAGCTGCGATTCTGGGGTCCAGGACTCTGAATGTTCAGCGTCTTCTGGTCTTTCTCGCCTAGGCTGGTTGGGAACAGCACTACGCTAGATGATCTATGGCGGTCGGCCTTGTGAGTGATGACCTCCTCCCGGCTGGGAATCTCACTATGCATCACTTTATTTTATCCTTCAACAACCCCACGAGTGGGTCATGTTATCGCCAGTCGGAATTGAAGAGACCCAGGCAGAGAACAAGCCTGGCCTCCTAAAGATCCCGTGGCTGGTAGAGAAGAGATCAGGGTTTTAAACCCAGGTCCCTGAGCCCCCTTTGCACTGAACTTGTTTGCAGCTGGCACCCGCCCCTGCCTTCTCCCCTCAACCCCGCTGCTGGCTGAGAAGTTTGTGTTGTTCTGTCAAACTCAGGCCCTTGCTCTCTCCAAGGAAGCGATTGATGGGAAGACAGCCGGTCCTCGGAGGGCCATAACTCACAGCAGGAAGCAGAGAGGCCCCTCAGGAAGACGCCCTGTTCACAGGGAGCTGGCTTCTTATGGATTCTGCTATTAACGCTTAGAGGGAGTTTGACTCTGGGGGGGAATTTGTCACGGTGCAGATCTTCCTCGGAATACATCTTCTTTCCTGAGTGCTATCACACTGCAGGGAGCCTTTGTCTGCGGCCCACACCCTCTTCCCGCGGGCAGTCTGCAGATTGAACACCAGGCCGCTGCAGATGGGGCAGAGGAATGAGGTGGGGTGTCTGGGGGGCGCGCGTCCTGGGTTTGGGCGGACAGGAGGGGCCTGAGGGTCTAGCTCTCTGGTCGCAGTCAGCCATGGCCACACTGCTTCTTTTCTGTCTTTCTGTTTCTGAGTATTTAGCAACCGTGGGGAAGAGAGAAGTGGGTGGGGGAGGAGGAGGGGCATCTACAACTGGCGCCTTCATGCCCTGCCCCTAGCCTGGCTCTGCCAGTCACCCTTACCCCCGCTCCTGGCGGGTTCCGGTTCCTGTTGCCGCTGCGTTTGGATACAGCTGTCTAACATTTAATTCCATTCTGACCTAACAACCTAAAGGCAGCATAGACCTCACGCATAAGAGACTCACTAGACCACCCCCAACACCAGACATCAGTCCCAGCTCTTGGATTCCCCAAGGGATCTGTCTTCTGCCTGGCCAGCCACAGATTCAGGGTTCCCACCACTCCTTGGATTTGATAGTTTGCTAACATGATTCTCAGAGCCAGGCACGTGCTGTCCTTACAATCACAGTGTTATTAGAAAGTATCTGTCTCCAGAAGAGCTGAGAGGGGGAGACCTGGGGAGCAGGTGTGGGGTGGCATACAGCGTCCATGCTCTCTCCTGGGTGTCACCTCCCCATCACGTGGACACATCCACCAGCCTGGAAGCTCCTCAGCTTTCTGAGTTTTCACCTGGATCTCACTGCGCAGGTGCGATTGGTGACGTCACCGGTCACATAACTGAATCCCATCTCCAGTCCCTCCTCCCCTCCTTGAGGCTGGGTGTGTGGCTGAAGGTCCCAACCTTCTAATCCAGTTGTGTTTTTGAGGACCAGTCCCCATCCTGATGGAACTTAGGGGCCCTTCCACCTGGGTCAAAATGGACTCATTATGAACAAGAAATTCCAAGGGCTCTTGAAGCTCTGTGTAGGAACCAAGCTAACCAGAAGCAAAGCTCAGGTCAATTTTCTGTTAGGTCACAGTCAAGTGTCACATTCTTCCTTGCATCATGGAGATTTGGCTCAAGCTTCACTGTTCCCACTGGGGTCCTCATCCTCATGGTCACCATTGTCAGATCACCACCATTAGTGGAGACCCACTGGGTGCAGTGATCCAGTGTGGTGCTCTCCAGACTCTGGGGTGTGAATCCTTGGAATGGCCTCATGAGGTGACAATTAAACTCGCTTTGTAGATGGGGGAACTGAGGCACAGTTAGTGAATTTCCCAAGGCATACAGCCAGTGAGAGGTGGCGCTGAGCCAGTCGCTTTGGGTCCAGAGTCTGGAGTCTTTGTCTCTACCCATCCCACTTTGTCGGGAGCAATGCTACATAACTTTAGGGTAAAATCATTTGGTTAGCCTAGTTCTCCTGCCTACAGCCCAGCTATGGAATTCCGAGACATAATTCCATTTTGGCTTCCAGTCACAACTGACACCTCAATGATCCGGTGATGCTGTGATTCTCCAGGACAAGATTACACCAGCTGAAGACATCCTGGGAGGAACAAAATCTTCATCTACTCAATTCCTCATTGTTCTTGGATTGTTACATCTCGTTTACGGGGATGTACTGAACTCTGCAAGTCATTTGTTACATTTGTTTCTCCCAAAGGTGCGGTAAACTGGGGACTTTCGTCTTTGCCACCCAGAGCAGCACTGTCAGTCCCAAAGATGAGCTTCTTCTCAGTCTCATTTTTCTACCTTTCCTGTAATTCGCCTTGTGCTGCTGTGGCTCGAAGGAGACTAGGACTTACTACAGAGGTTCTAGTAATGTCCCCTTTCCCTGTTCCCTACACCACTTCCCACTTCCTTTTTCAAGGGTGGGTGAGCCCTTCCAAGGGGTGTGCATGTGAGATTTCCTGGCTCTGTATCCAGAGCTGCCTGATCCATGGAGGAAACGGGGCTGGAGAGATGAGCTCACGTGTCTCTTCAAGGTGCAGACAGTGTTCTTGGCCCTTCAGGTTGTTTTGGAGGACAAGGGAGCCCTAGTCTGGGGAGGCCCTGAGTTCTAAGGAAGTCACAGCCTTGAGGTTCCCGCTTGTGGGGACGCAGGTCAGTTGGCAGCTACTCAGGACACGGGAAGTATCAGATTCAGGGCTCTTATCCTCAGGAACAGAGGAATCTCCAGATGGGGTTTAGGGATTTGGATTCTCCCCAACTCCAAGTCAGCCTCCAAGCTAAAGCGTCTAACACACCAGTTTCTTGAAGCCTCAGGCTCCCTTTATGTGGTTTTGAAATGTTTTAGTCCCAAGGAGGTTAGGCAGAAAGAGGGTAGGAAGTTCTTTTATACTCACAGGCAAATGTCTGGAAGCAGATATTTTATCCATTGCCTCATTTATTTCCTCACTCATTAATTGATTGATAGAGTGACATATCTATCCACCCACCCAACTTTCTATTCATACATCCATTAACCATCCATCTATCTACCCTTTTATTCATGTATCATCCACCCATCCATCTTTCACCTATCTATTCATCCAACCATTGTCCATCCATCCTTGTATTCATTCATCTATCACTCATCCATCCATCATTCACTTGTCCATCCATCCATCATCCATCCACTCTCTATCCATCCATCAATCATCCATCCACAGCAGGTCCCATGACTGTGTGACTGGAAGGAGAAGGAATCTCAGGAGGGGAACAGGACCTCACTGTCTCAGGTGCACAATGTCACATTTGGGTCCTACAGTGAGGGGCTGCTGGTCCATATGTCCCTGGATTTTCCTTCTTGTCCATCACATCCCACGTCACAGAGGGCAGCTGTGTCAAGGGCTTATCTTGGCCCCTAGTGATCCTGGCACTTGGGGAGCCAGGGATGGAGCAGTGGTAGCTGGGACAGGATCCCTGAGGTTCAGGGGCATTGGGTCCCAGGCCTCAGCTGGTCTTTACCATCTTGGTGAAGATGCTCCACTACACTCGGGTGGATTCTGGTAGCTCGCTGAGACTGGGAGCTTGGCTCCAAGGAAGGAATGTGGGCCAGCAGCTGAGGCCTGAGGCAGGTGGGGATATAGGGGAGGCTGAGGCTGCTTGTTTCTCTTGCAGTCAAGATCAAGGGTGGGCTGTGATGAGTCTGATGTCCCTGTTAGAAATGGCTGCACAGTGCACAGGGAAGGATGTCCACACTGCCCAGGATGGAGCTGCAGGTGACTGGAATCTGCTGGCTTCTGGGCAAGGTCTCCCATGGGTGCACGGAGACTATGAAGAATCACAGGAGGTGGGGCAGTGAGGGTGCCGGGCAGCACCCTCTGTCTCCAGGTACAAGTGACTGAAGTTGGCATCTGGAGAAAATGACAGGTCACAGAGCGGAGGGCTGGAGGCTGTGCTCGGCGGCGATATACGTTTCCTTTTGCTGCTACGACAAACCACCACAGAGTTAGCAGCTTAAGCAGTGCAGGTTCATTCACAGCCTGGAGGGCAGGAAGTCTAAATTAAAGTGTGTTGACAGTTCCTTCTTGATGCGTAGGGGAAAACCTATTTCCTTTCCTCTCCAGTTTCTGGAGGCCACCTGTATTCTTGGTGGATGGTTCCTTCCTCCATCCTCAGAACCACCATGGAACATTTTCTCTCCTTTCTGATCTCTTTCTCCAACATTATCTCTTTCTGGCTTTGATCCTTTTGTTTCTCTGTCATAAGGGCCCTATGATTATACTGGATCCACCCAGATAAACCAGGATAATTCCCATGGCAAGATCCTTAACTTAATCATCACTATGAAGTCCCCTTGCCCTGTGAGGTGACACATTCACAGTCTGGGGACTGGGACGTGGACATTGTTGTGGGGTCATTCTTGTGCCTTCCACTAGTGGGAATGGCTACAGCTGAGATGTCCAAGAGGCTGGAGAAAGCTTCGAACAGCTGCTGTGGGCAAAAAATGAGGGCATTAAAAGTGCAGTGATGGAAAATAAATTCTATCGGGTGCGCCTGCTCCTGGTGTTTGGGCTCTGGGCAGTGGGTCTAAATTTGGTGGGAAAGTGGATCAAGATCAATTAGTGATGTCTGCATAGACTTGGGAATGGGAAGGGGCAGTGTGCTTGCCAAGTATTTGGAGTCTCAGATGTGGACAAAGATGTACAGGGCTAGAAAAGGACAGTGGTCACCTGAGGCCACACAGCTATGCCTTGAAGCCAGGTCTCCTGGTCTGTGGGTGTGGTACAGCCAGTCTCAAGCACTGGGTTCTAATAGTCTTCAAGTGACTTCGTCATGCAGTGACTCGGGTGCTGGTGAGACTGTTGGGAAGAAAGGGAAGCTCTGGATGATGGGTGAGATGCTGGCAGTGAACTTGGCTGAATTTGGCTCATGAAGGGAATTCTGTCTAGGGCAGGTGAACCTGCACCAAGACTGGGAAACAGTGATTGGCAGGAGCCAAGAGTGAAGACCAGACATGGAATCTGGGTGGTGCCTTGGGATGTGGAGTGGAGGTAAGGACTGTTTTATTAAACCAGGGGTGGCAAGCATGTTTCATTTTGCTTACTTTCTGTGCTTGATTGGTAGTGCCTGATGGAATACTGTGCTGAATGGGATTGTGAGGCCAGATCCCAGTTCAGAGGGGAAAATTTCCATGATTGATTAGTGATGTCTGTCATGGGTACAGGAATAGAGACGGAGATACATATGCTAGACATTTATCCATCCTACATCACATTTGATTTTTTCCATATGAAACTTGGTCAGAGAGCCTTGAAAGTGGATTAAAAACAACTAGGGCCACAAGGGAAAACTACTACTTGAACAGTGGGAAAGGGTAGGACAACCAGTTCTACAGTAGTGAGGGGGAGTGGAAGCTCAGTTGTTTGTAATAATCAGGGGCTCCTTATTCACTCTGATGGGGAGATATCCTCCTTGCCACAGGGATAAGTCCAAAGACATCCAATTCCAATCATAAATATTTGTTGGAAAAGTGCATAAATAAATTTATTCCATACCAACTTGGGACTATATTTCAAGGGCACACATAGAAGTTACCATTGGTTAACTATGGAGGTATGTTCTGAGGAATGCACTATTTGGTGACTTTTGACATTATGTGAGCATCATAGATTGTGCTTACACAAATCCAGATGTTGTAGCCTACATACTTAATTTTTTTTTTTTTTTTTGGTACCAGGGATCAAACTTGGGTCTTTGCACTTGTGCATTAGGCGGTGAAACCACTGAGCTAATTCCCCGGTCCCATACTTAAAAAAATTAAATTTCCTTTTACTTAAAAAAAATTTTTTTTTAAAAGTAAAATCTAAGATGCAAACACACATACATTAGCATAAGCCTGCAGGGGTCAGGATCATCCAGATCGCTGCCTTCCATCTCCTTGTCTTGTTTCACTGAAAGGTCTTCAGGGCAATAGCATACATGGAATCGTCACCTTCTATGGTGACAATGGCTTCCACTGGAGTATCTCCCAAGTGGCCTGACTCAGGGCTGTTTACAGCTAGCTTCTTTTAATAAGTAGAGGGAATATACTTTAAAATAATGATAAAAAGTATAGTAGAGTAAATACATATACTAATAACATAGGTCGTTTTTCTTTTTGAGACAAATTCTTGCTATGTGGTTCAGGTTGACCTTGAACTTGTAATCCTCCTGCCTCAGCCCCCTGGCTATTGGGATTATAAGTATGTGCCACCATGCTTGCTTGACATAATCATTTTCAAAAGTCATGATTAAGTATCATGTACCCTTACATAATTGCATGTGCTACACTTTTACACAACTCAAAGCACAGTAGGCTTGTGTACACCTGTGTTATCAAAGACACAAGTAATGTGTTGTGCTATGGTGATACCATGGCTATGTTGTCACCAGGTGGTAGGACTTTTTTCTGTTCTATTATAACCTTATGGGACCCACAAGTTATTTGTGGACCTTTATTGGCCAAAATGTCATAACATGGTGGATGGTATGTATAGCTTTGAAGCTGAACTTCAAGGAGGACAGAATAATATGTAATGGATCAACAGTCTTTCTATGAACAAAAAAAGTTAGGAAAAAAAAATACAAAAGCTATCTGTTGAAAGACAAGAGGATTGTGGAAGCAACAAGGACCAGAGGGGCCGAGACTCTGGGCACAGATGGCAGAAGGTGATGGGCAGCTGGTCTCTCTGGGACAATTCTGAGTCTCACAGAAGACTGCTGATCCAGGATTTGCTGCTGACGGCAGAGAAACTAAGGGCTTCTTCTCCTACATCTACAAAGCCCATTTCCTCTCCACTCCTAGGTGAAAAGGGAGGGCTGGGGTTTTCCCTAGTGACAACACCAGTGGGCCACAGTCATTGTTTGGTGACATCCCGGAGTTAAACCCTTGCCTGTCAGGGTCTATGGACATGAGCTTTCTATATTTTTTTCAATTTCATTTCCCTTCAAACTTTGGAGCTTTTTTTGTGATAAAAGTGCTGTGTGATCTGATTTAAAAAAAAAAACAGTTAAAGTGCATTAAAGATTCATGTTGTTTAGGAGAGTATTTTGAGAATTTCACAACATCCCCGGGAGATAATTGGTGTCTCTCCAGGGAATCATCGGGGGAAGGCTGGGAATGATGGTGTAAATCAATTGAGCACCAACAGCAGTTTTAATTAAGTTTTTCCAGAATCAGATGTTTATTTCACTGAAATGTGCCGGGGTTTGTTGACAAGTGACACATAACATTTCTTTCTCCAGGGACTTTTAATCCTCAGAAAATGTCCTGCTAGAGACCTGGTCTCCATGTTAATTAATCAACCAGTCAATCAGGGCTGGGCTCTTGGCCTGTGGGATTCTGGAAGGGCAGGAGGTGTCTTTGGCTTCCAGGAGAGGCAGGAAGCAAGAGGATCGTCACCTACCTGGGCCTTTCGATGAGGTGAGAGATGTACCGGATCTTCATAGACATCGTCTCCTTATTCTTCACTCTATCCTGGGAGGGAGGTACCATGACTCCCATTCTGCAGATAAGGAGATTCAGGGTTCAGAATCTGCAATAATTAGAATGTTCTCGCCCAGCCTGTAAACAGCAGAGCGGGCACCAGACCTGCTTCTTCTTGTTCCCCACGGTCCCATGGCCCCTTTGGGCTTCCCAACGCATTCCCAATTCTGCTGGGGATGGAAACCCCTAATGTGGCAGAATCAAGCAGTCATGGGCCGGGATGACCAAGGGCCCTGAACCCCTGATTCAGGGAGCTGTGCTCAGGGAGGGGGAAAGGAAGCCCCCAGTTCAATGGGGAAGGTGATGCTCAGGGAAGGGCTTGTGCTGGAGCAGCTGTCCTCTCTTTTGCAGGTGAGTGGCTGGAAAGGCCAGGAGGCAGGCGAGGCTCAGGGTGGCCATGACCTTGGCAAGACCTTAGTGGGAGACTGTGAGTCTGTGATTGTAGACATGATTGTTTCACCCATTAGGACCACAAATCCTGCCAATGCCCACATGATGCAACCCTGATGTCCAGATGTATCCCTGCCCTTTCTGTATGATGTGGCCTGGACAATGTTTTTGTTGGTTTATTTACAATACTGAGGATTGGACCCAGGGCCTTTCACTGAGCTTTACATCCCCAGCCCTAGTTTTTTTTTGGTACCGGGGATCGAACTTGGGTCCTTGTGCTTGCTCCCTAGTTTTGTTTTTTGAGAGAGGGTCTCATGATGTTGCTAAGTTGTCCAAGTTGTGCACTTCTCCTGCCTCAGCCTCCTAGAATGCTGGGATTATAAGCATGGATCACCATGCCTGGCTCCAGACATCTTACTCTGGTCCCTCTATTTGGTGTCTGCACAGGGCCCTTCTGGAGACCCAGGGCTTTTGTGAGAGCCTCTGGTGCTCAGTATACTCTGGGATCTCCTGGGGAGGTATTCAAGCCACAGCCGCCCACTCCTGCTCGAGTTCAGGGCTGTAGTTCATGGCCAGCGTGCCCCTCGAGAAAATGAGCATCCAGAGACCTCTTCACTGGATCAGCCCCTGGCCCAAACTGTGAGTCCCTCATTGGACACTGCTTGGGAAAGGGGCTAGGTAGAGGGAACATGTGATTCATACCCAGCAAATCATGATAGTTCATCTTCTCTTAACAGCGACTGGTCTACAAACTGGATATGTACCCAAGAAGAGCCAATCAGAGTGTGTTCTTCTGCAGAGTCAGGAAATGGCTCTGTTTATTGGTGAGTTTTGTTGAGTTTTATTTTGTTTTGTTTGAGAGAGAGAGAAAGAGAGAGAGAGAGAGACTTCTGACCCATTGTTTGAGCTCTGAGTGCTTGGATTTCTGTTCCTGAAGCCGGCAGCAGCCTGTCTACTCCTGCCACCTGCCTTGTGAAATGAAATTGCTTCTGGCTTCTGTCACTGTCACAAGAGAAGCCTCCTCTTCTCCACTCACTCTCCCGGCCTGAGCCATCCTCTGAGGGTTTCCAGCTGTTTCCGGTTTCCCTTAGGCAATTTAGGCTGCCCTGCTGCAAAGGTGAACAACTGCAGCTCAAGCCCCTGTGGGAGGCTTGATGTGTCCCCGAAAGCTCCTGTGTGGGAGAAGGAATCTCCAGTGCAGCAGAGTCTGGAAGTGGGACCTCTGAGAGGTGACCGGGTGGGGAGGGCTCTGTCCTCATGAACAGACTGGCACCATTGTTAGTGGGGTAGTTGATATCACAAGAGTCGGTTCCTGGAGAAGGAGGAGTCTTTCCTGTAACCCCACGCTGTCTTGCCCTTGGGTCTCTGATCACAAGGGTGAAGGCTGGAAGGCACTTGACCTTGGACTTCTGGTCTCCAGAACTGTAAGAAATTTCTGCTCTGTGTAAATCTAAGGCACTCTTTATAGCAGCACACAGGGATAAAACTTCACAGGTAAATACAGAGCCTCGCTTTCCCAGGAAGGGTTGGTGTGGGCTGCATGTGCTATGGGGTGTGGGAGGCAGATGACTTTCACTCTGCAGAGCTGGGGCTGGGCTGGGAAGAGCTCTGCCTGCCTCCCTGCCAGGGCTGGGATGCGATGCTGGGTCTCCCAGCAGGGCTGGGTTCCAGGCAGGCGCCAGGCGGCTTCAGATCGCTGCTGCTCAGCGCTGGGGCCCAGGTGCCTGCTGGAGTCAGAGCACAGCCTCCTCTTCTCCAGGAAATCTCTACTTAGCACAGCCAGGGCCTGTACAGTTGTCATTAGGAGATATAAAATCCTAATTTATATTGCTGAGAGGGTAATTTATACACTAATGTAAATTTCTTTTACTGCTGATTTTTGAGCAACTGATGTGCAATTATTTCCAGCTCCCCTTCCAAAGCAATTCGAAGACGACGGCTGCTAATACCTTAATATTCTTTATGATTGCCAGAGATGATATTTTTCCTGGATCAAATGTATCTAGTGGGGTTTGACATAATTGGGTTAAAGATTTCTTTTTCTGAGGCTTTACAACTGGTTCAGCTTATCTGGGTTGGGGCGGGACATGACAGCAAGGGGCTGTTGTTTGTGTCTTGCTATTCCTGCATCCCAGACCTTTCTCCTTTGCTGAGCTGCATGGCTTTCTTGCTCGCCTACTGTGTGCCCAGCTTCAAAGAGAGAACTTGTTTTCCGTGGAGGTGGAAACAAATTGTGTTAAAGCTGACTGAACAGTGTGCCTCTTAGGGGAGACTCAGTTTTGCTTTGGACAACCTCGAAGACCTGGCTGGCTCATTTCAGGGTATGAGCCCCCGTGCATGAAAATGAATGGTTGACACTGGAGAGACCAGTGCCACCTCTACAGCAAAAGATGACAGTGTGTTCAGGATGTGTCTCTTTTCCTGGCCCTGAAATGGCAGCTGAGAGCTGGCCCAAGGGGACCTGGGAACATGGGGGTTTGGGGTCTGTTGCCAAGCCATGCTTTGGCCTCTACTGCTTGCTGCTCCCTTCCAAAGAACTGGTATCAATCCCTACACCATGTTATGGAATGAATGCTTATGTCCCCACCCCCAATTCATACATGGAGTGATCAACACATATGGTGAATATTTAAATGAAATAAATTTATTATAGTCAAAGATGCATGGCCATTAATACCTGTTGCTTCGAACACATTCACCTCATTGTTTTTGCCAATTTCTGAAGCAGTTCTACAATCCTCTTTCATCAGTGTCTTTACCAGGTGAGATCAAAACTACAGTGAATGCTGCTGCTGAGTGCCATCCAACGGAAATGCAGCCTCATAAAATATGATGCTGTGTCCTCGTCCACTTTATGCACTGGATCTGGCACTATGTGACTTCTGGCTCTTCTTCCCCAAGGTCAACATGACCATTAAAGCGAAATGTTTTGAAGTGATTCAGGACATTGAGGAAGTCATGAAAGACTAAAGACTCAAGCACAACTAAAGAATCCTTACTAAATAATAGAATGAGCTGGGTATAATGGGACACACTTATAATCCTGGCACTCTGGGAGGCTGAGGCAGGAGGATCAAGAGTTTGGGGCCAGCCTGGGCAATGGAGTGACTCGGAAAGACCCTGTCTCAAAAAATAGAAAAAAGTCTGGGACGTGTGAAGGCCCTGGGTTCAATCCCCAGTACTACAAGAAAACCAGACAAAAAAACAAACATGAATGATCTGAGGCAGGCTTCTTTTGTTCTGGGATTCAAAGGGCTCTGTTATGGCTCACAGATTAATAAAGATGCCAGGATGAAGCCCAGGACATGGCTCACTTGAGTGGCCAGTAGTGAAGCACAACCTCCTTTGTATTCTATGCACCAGCTCCAGGGCCTGGAAGAGAGGTGAGGTGAGTCTGTGAGTGTGTGGGCTTGGGGAGAGACAAGGAGGGGACTGCTGTGGGTATCTGTTATGGTTTCCCCAAAGTCTCCTGTGTTCAGAGGTGGGGCTTTTGGAAGGTGATTGGATCCTGGGGTACTACACTCAGCGGATTCATCTCAGGGTGAGTTCAGAGCTGCATATGCTGTTAGGCGGTGGAGCCTGGTAGGAGGTGGACACTGGGGTGTGACATGGAAGGGTGCATTCTTGTCCTTGGACCCTTCTCTTTCTGCTTTCTGGCTGCCACGATATGAGCAGCTCTCTTCTGATACACTTGTCCACCATGTCATTTCTGCCTTTGAGCCCACCAACCATGGACTGAACCCTCTGAAAACCACGAGCCAGATAAATCTCTCCCCCTTAAGTTGTGAGTGTTGGGTATTTCGTCTCAGTGTTGGGAAAGTGGCCAATTCAGTATCAAGGGGTGAGACAGAACCATCCTGCTGCTATTGTGAACATGACTTACTCCTGTCCCTTTCCCATCATAAGTGCAGGCTCATGGTGTCTTAAAATGTTTGGTCCTGTGTCTCCCTCGGCAAGTCCTGGTCCTCTTCTTAGACCACTTCCTGTCCTCATGTGGACAGCAAAGCATCTCCAGAGGGTGTAGCTTTGTGTCCACCGCCCTGGTCCTAGGACCCTGAGACCTTGAGCGTGTATCATACAAAGGGCCAATGTAACCCATTCTATGGGGCAATGGAGGTGCTTTGCAGAGAAAGGATCTGGAGATGCTCTGTGGTAGGGAGAAGTTGAGGGCTGAGGACAGTATCTGTATCTTGTTTTGCTGGGTGACTTGGGGTAAATTTCTTAAGCTCTCTCAGCTTCATTTGCCCAGTGGGATTTAGTCCTCTTGTTGAACAAATTAAACTGACATCTACACGTGGCTTAGCATAGTTACTGATTCATGGAATTCACATTATAAGTATCATAAGTTCCCACTGTTCTGTATGGAGAGGGAGGACACAGAGACATTTCCCAACCTCTCTTGCAGGTGGGTGGAGCCATTGACTGAGCTCCAGCCAATGATGTGGGGCAGAATTAAGATCCTCTCTCCTAATCTTCCACTTCCTACATTCTATTGGAGAGAATGTTGCCACATAGTTATAACCAAATGCAAAGCTGGCTGGAAAATGTACTCTCCTCCACCAAAAAGAGACAATAGATTTTGATGCCTAATTACCAATGTATACCACATAATCTCCAAAGAAATGGGCATGGACTTGCTTTGTTCTTTCTCTCTTCACATTGATAAGATGCAGATGTGAAGGCAGGGGCTGGTGTAGCCTTTTTGGAGGCAGAGAGAAAAGCTGTATGTCAAAGACAGCAAACTGCTCTTCTATCCCTGAGATGTATCAGGATTGTTAAGTGAGAGATAAATATCCTTCTATCTCACTTGAGCCAATATATTTGTGGGTCACTTTGTTACAGTAGTTCATATTCATCTCCTTTTTACCCAAGAATCTCCTGGGTTGGAAGGATACACTTCATCCCCAACATGACAGGAGTTTGCACCTCTTGCTCAATGCTCTTCACAGTTTTTCTAGGGCAGCCTTGTAGCTCCTTCCCAATGGCTTTCCTTGTTGCTCTTTCTGAAGTCATGGAGATAAAGCACCAGATTTCAAACCCAGTAAAGATCTTGAACTAATGAAGAGAACAAGAATGCTTGAGGCAACAGAGCAACTGGCTGAAGGAGATGACAAAACAAACAGCGTGGTGAAAGAAATAAAAGAAGGCTCAGAAGCCACAAGGAAAGATGAGCGTAACAGATGTCTTTTTCTAATTTTTCTCCTCGTTACATGACCCACACCTGGTATTGATCCAATAAAATTCAAGCCCTAAACAACTCATGCGAAACCTTCATCAGCATCCGCAGAATCCGCCAGACATGTGTGTGTCATTAGAGCCAGTAAGTCTCCGAGGAGAGAGTGCGCTTAAACATTGTAATTAGATGCACATGTCTCCTGTGTCCTGCACATGTGGGTTCAGATGCTTCTTGACTGAATGCCTGTATCAGAGATGGAGCTCATTTTCTAGAATGCAGAGTTGTATTTTCTTTAGCCAAGAAATATATCCATTGGTTCTTGCGTTCTTTCCCCTTGCCCCTGGTTCCATTTACACGGAGGTGCTAGAGAATCAGAAATGGGTGCAAAAGTTCGACTCAACAGAGGGACTTAAAAATCACATGTGCCATCCTGACACTTGGGACAGATGAGTGAAGTGTCTGGTAAGGACAGACAGCTGCAGCTTTGGTTTCCTTATCCTGCTGGAGAGGACTCTGACTTCGACATCTGTGAGCTTGGGTTTATATTTCTCACTCTGTTCTTGCATAAAGATCCCTGTAACTAAATGGCTGAGAGGTGTATATTACTTCCATATGGTAGGGCTTTGAAAAATGGGCTTAAGGCTTTATCCATTGTTTTTATGTGGATGGATGGTACTGAAAGTCTGCCCCACTTCCAGCCCCATGGAACTGAACTTTAATTTGCTGTGGGGCCACTGGGGCTGCCAAGGAAGAGGAGATGGAGAAGATGAGGAGGCCAGGGGGTGGCATTCTGCCTGCATGGTGGTGGAATGAGGGGGAGTCAGCCACTTATATTTTCCTTTTTTTGTTTGTGGTACTAGGAATTGAAATCAGGGTTTCTGCACTGACCAACATCCCCAGCCCTTTAAAAAGCGTCTTTTTGTTTGGAGACACGTTCTTACTTGCTAAAGTTGCTAAATTACTCAGGCTGGGCTGGAACTTGTGATCCTCTTGGCTCATCCTCCCAAAGCGCTGAGATTACAGATCTGTATCACCATGGCCAGTTTTTTTCTTTTACTGACACATAATAATTGCACGTAGTTTTGGAGTACAATGTGATGCTTCTGTATGTGTATACATTGTGCAATGATCAAACAGGATAATTACCATGTCCTAATTCTAAGCATGTACCATTTCTGTGGTGTGACAGCAAAGTCCTTTCTTTTAGCTATTTGAATTGTGCAATGTGCTATTTTTTTTTTTTTTTTTTGGTACTGGGGATTGAACTCCGGACCTTGCACTTGTGCAACAGTCGCCGAAACCACTGAGCTAAATCCCCGGCTTCAATGTGCTATTTTTAACTACAGTCACTTTACCATGTATTATGGTTTAGATCTAAAATGTCCCCCAATCTCATGTGTTCAGAGGTGGGGGTTTTCAGAAGGTGATTGGATCATGCAGGCACTAACCTCCTTAGTGGATTCATCCTTTGATGAGTTAGCAGCTCAATTGCTGTTAATTTAACAGCTGGGGCCTGACTGGAGGAAGTGGGTCACTGAGGGTGTGACCTAGAAGAGTATATTCTTGTCCCTGAACCTCTTCTTGCTCTGGCTCCTCCCTTACTCTCTGCTTCCTGGTGACCATGAGGTGAGCATCTTTCTTCTCTGTGCCCTTCTGCCATAATCATCCTACCTTGGACCGAACCCTCTGAAACCATGAGTGAAAAACCTTTTAAGTTGTGTGTGTTGGGTATTTGGTTATAGCGATGAAAAGCTGATAATGTGCTGTGCAACTGAAACCCAAAACTCAGTCTTCCTGCCTGATCAGCACATTTTGTCTGTTGACCAATGCTCCCCGCAACCCCATCTCTCACCCTCCCTCACCTTCAGTAACCACTCAGATTCTCACATTTTTATGAGATTATTATTTTTTCAGTTCTGGGGAATTGAACCCAATGTCTTTGCTTGAGCTACATCCCCAGCCTTTAAAATTTTTATTTTGAGTTGGAGTCTCACTAAATCACTAAGTCACTAAGCTCAGGCTGGGCTTGAATGTGGGGTCCTTCTGCCCCATCTCCCAGGATGCTGGGATTCCAGGCATGCACCCCCACACCCAGCGGCTGTCCCTCTTCACTCACCTCGTGTGACTCTGAACACCTAGTTGTAGAGAATTTATTTTAAGCAGTCTCTAGTTTTCACATAGACCAGAGCCTTGATTTTGGCTGAATCCAGCCTTTGCCCCATAATGTGTCTGATTGAACTTACTGGGGTGGTAGTGCTGGCCTAGTAGCTCTGTCCTTGCCCAGGGGACTCTGAATGTCTGAAGACCTTACAGAGGGGCCACCAGGGGCATCTGCGAGTTTGCCCAGGTTGTGTGGGGAGGGTCTGAGGCTCCTTGAGACACAGCCACAGGAACCGCTGCGTTCTCAGCTTCATTTTTCTCTTAATTAGTTCTAATTACTCTGTCATCATAAATGTACTGACATCGAAAGGCTTCGAGTTGCTTTAAGCAGCTGGCAGTAATCGGCCTCATTAATCTTGCTGGTTCCCATCTAGGAAGTTTGCTGGTTTGCTCTAGAGCTGATCCTCACTCTGCTCGGTGCTGTTCCCATCTCTCCATTGTTCGCTCAGTTCTGCAGGGAGGCAGCGGAGAGCTTGGGAGCTGTCAGCACCCAGTTCCTGTCCTCAGTCTGAGGGCTGGCATGGGGAAGGGCACATCTGCCTGCAGGGCTGGGAGTGCTGGCTTCAGGGCTGTGGTTTTGCTCTGAGGTCCCAGAGCAAGGGGGTGGGGGCACAGGTGTCCCCAAGGTCACAGCTGTGATGTGCTCAGCACCCAGCCTGTGGGATGGTAAGGGCGGAAGTGGCGTGTGAGCAAGGACCCCAGGAACAGGCACAGTGTGTGCGTGTGTGTGCACATGTGTGTGATTGCATTGTGTGTTTGTGTGTATGCCTGTGTGGGTGCATGTATATATATGTGCATTGTGTGTACATGAGTGTGTGACATGTATGCAGGGGTGACTTTGTGTATGTGTGTGTATGTGAGTGTGTATATTTTGTGCACATGTGTGTGGTGCAAATGCATGCATGTATGTGCATATGGGTATTGTGTGTGTATTGGATGTGTAAGTATATTGTGTGTACATGTGTGTATATTTGTGTGCACACATGTGATGCGAATGCATGTGTGCAGGATATTGTGTGTGTTCATGCATGTGGGTGTCTGCCTATACATATGCATATGAGAGCATATATGTTTGTGCGAACACACACATGTGTGCATGCATGTGTGCCTGTGCAAAACTGGGCGTGGAATCAGAGCAGGAGAGAGAGGACCCTGGATCCTGCCCTGGCATCCTGGTGGGGACTCAGAGAGGCTAAGAATGCCAAAGTGGGAGCCCCAGAGCAGCTCTCTGGGTCCACTGACCTTGACTTTGGTGCTTGTCCTGCTCAGGCCCCTCCTTGGCCTTGAACGGCCACCTGGGCAGAAGGCTGTGCTGCCCCAGGAGCTGGGCTCTCCTCTTCTTCTCCTAGTGGACGTCTCACCCGGGATGGGACCTCTCCCTGCTATCTCAGGAGGCCGAGGGGCTTCCTGTGTGCTCCTGGGAGTTCCCCAGGCTCCCACTGGCCTCCACTTAGGGCCAGGCATGTACAGAAGGTCCCGTCCCCACTTCCACAGGCTTCTGGCCTCTCCTCATAATGGGTCTCCACTCCCCTCCCAGGCCTGCAACATCCCTTTCAGTGTCCCCTGCCCCAGCCAGCAAATCACCAGGCAGTCCTACCGAGGGCAGTGCCTCCTGGGTGCCCACCCATGCTGGGCATCGTGCTTCGCAGGGATTTCCTCCTTGAACACCCCGAGTTCCATGGCTAGGGATGTGCCTTCACAGATGAGCAAGTAAAGTCTCAAAGAGGGTAAACATCTTACGTGTTGGGAACGGTTCCGTGGGAGAACCTGAACTACGTCTGGGTTTATGTGATTAAACCTTTACTCTTCCATGACATCCACACCCTACCCCAAATTGCTGGCTAGCTTGGCCCAATAGGAGGCGGACCGCAGGCATGAAACCCACCAGGCTGTGCCAGTAGCTAAAGGGCCCATGGGAAGGCCCAGTCCCTGTCTCCCAGGACAGTTGCCGCTCCACCTCCGCGACAGGAAGTGTCTTGCTCAGAGGCCCGTCCATTCCCAACTCCTCATCCTCCTGGGATTCCTTGCCTGTAATGCTCTCTGCATTTACTTTGTAAACCATTATCCATTTTATTCTGAGATGACTGTAGACTCGAATCCAGTGTAATCGATAACAGAGATCTGGTCTACCCCTTGCCAGGCTCCCTCAGTGGTAACATTTTGTGAAACCATAAAATAATCTCAACCAGGAAATTCACATTGGTCCTATTGTGCTATTGCCAGGTTTTTATTTTGCTTTCCATTCTTGGGAATGGAACCCAGGGCCTTCACACTGAGCTACAACCGTAACCCTTCTTTATTTTTTATTTTGAGACAGGGTTTCACTGAGTTGCCCAGGCTGCACTTGAATTTGATATTCTCCTGCCTCAGCCTCCCGGTGTGCTGAGATGACAGCCATGCACCACCACGCCTGGTTTATCTCTAGTTTCATGTGTGCGAATTTGTATATAAGGGTGTGTTGTATCTATGTCTATGCAGTTTTATCCTAAGTATAAATCTGCGCATTCATTGTCAGGAAACAGAACAATTCCATGGTGACAAGGATCCCTTATGTGTCCTGTGGTTTCCACCCAGGTGCTCTGCAAAGCACTGCTGCTCAGCCCTGCCTTGGGCCGGTACCTGGCTCTTGCTCTTGGTCCTCCCCAGGACATCCTGGCTGGGGTTGAGAGCTCTCCACGTGGCCCGCTGGCATCTTTCAGGAGACAAAGATGCTCATTTGGGCCAGTGCAACCTTTCTGCTTTGCAGGTTGTGCTCATCAAGCAGGAACCCTGGGTTCTCCTGGGAAGGGAGACTCTGGACTTAGGGTGGGCTGGGGACAGTCCCTCCTTGTCCTTGCATCCCCTCCCAGTCTCTCCCAGGCTCAGCCCGTCAGCTGCTAGAGCTGATGACACCCTGTGAGTGATAATATCATCCCAGCCCCTGGAGGAGAGGCGGGCGCTCTCAGGGAGGCTTCTTCAACAGAGGAAAAAAATATATAATATAGTGGTTGAAAAGGGCTATCTTTCTTCCTGGAAGAACAGTTATTAATCTCTCCCTAGTACATTTTCATATCATTTTGGACATTTATTTCCAGGCCGTGATATTATAAAACCAGGCTTCAGTGTCAGTTTTGATGTGGGGTAACACGCCGGAACATGAAAAGGCGTAATTACCGCAGCGGCCCTCGGAATTGCTAACGAGAGCCTGACATTTGCAAATCGGACCGGGCCGCAGTGATCCAGAAGCGGGAGCCCTGGCAGTGCACACTGCATGTCAATGAGGCAGGCAGGGCGGAAGGCCCGGGCCAGCGGGCTGCTGTCTTCGCTGAGCCGAGCGCAGGGCAGGGGCCGAGGGCCAGGATGCCGGGAGAGACGGGCCCTGGGCCTCTTCGCTGTCGCCAGCCAGCGGACAGACCTTTGTCTTCACTTCGGGGTCCTATCTAGGGGTCCCCCCCTTATCTGCGGGGAGATGCTCCAGGCCCCCGTGGATAGCTGAAACCTGGATGGCCTGCAACCCTGTACATAGACATTATGCTTTCCCTCTAGATGTACTGATGAAATTAAACATATGAATTAGGTACAGCAAGAGAGAAACAACAGTAACTGACCAGACTATGAGACAATGCTCACAGGGTGCTGTGATAAACATTAGGGGAAAGTAGGCTCTCTCTACAAATCTTTATTTCATCATCAGTAGTATTTATTCTTCTTCTTATTGTTTTTGTAGTACTGAGGACTGAACCTAGGACCTTTGCACTAAGCTACATTCCCACCCCTTTTTAAATTTTGTATTTTGAGGCAACATCTTGCTAAGTCACTAAATTGCCCACACTGGGCTCGAACTTGCAATACTCCTGCCTCAGCCTCCTAGAGTGCTGGGATTACGGGTGTTCGCCTCTGCACCTGGCTCTGTCTAAATCTTCCGGTACTGTGCTGACCCTTCCTGGGATGCTGGGAAATGGTACAAAGCCCTGGTTGACCCAGAATGGCTGAAACTCTGAAAACTGAGACTGTGGGTGAGGGCTGGGGGGGGTATTGCATAGGGCATGAATTCAATGAATCTTTTTCCTTGTTTTGAGGAATTGAAAGGGGGTAGTGCTGAGCTACCTCACCAGGCCTTTTTATTTTTCTGTGGTACTGGGCATTGAACCCAGGGCCTTCTCACTGAGCTAAATCTCCAGCTCTTTTTAGAAGTTTTTATTTTGAGACAGGGTCTTATGAGGTTGCCCAGACTGGGCTGGAACTTGTGATCCTCCTGCCTCAGCCTCCTGAGGAGCCAAGATTACCAGTGTGGACCACCAGGCCTGGCTCAGTAAGTCTTTGCTGAAAACCTACTACATGCCTGGACTAGGGAGAGAACAAGGAACCAGACAGAGCTCATGGTCCCTGGAAACAGGAGTAGGGAGCCCCCTGGGGCAGGTGCTCTTTCTTCCCTCCTTCCAGTATCACCTGGAACTTGTCAGAAATGCAGATTATGGGGCTGCAGCCAGACCTGGAATCAGACAGGAGAAGCCTTTGTGTCCAACATCTTCTTCCTTGTCCCAGGGACCCTGGGCAGCGTGCAAGTCCTGAAGCCACCTCTAATGCTGTGAATTTTAATGGAGTGGAGCACCTCCTCCTCCTCTTCCTCTGTCCTCTCCATTTTCTCCTGGTATTGGGGATTGAACCCAGGGCCTTCTCACTGAGCTACATCCAAGCATTTTTTTATTTTGAGATACGGTCGCCCTAAGTCACTAAGTTGCCCAGGCTGGGCTTGAACTTGTGATCCTCCTGCCTCAGCCTCCCAGAGTGCTGGGATTACAGGTGTGCACCATCATGCCCAACTCTTTTCTCTTCCCTTGATGCCACCCTCCCTCCATCTGTACTGACTCTGAAAACCGGGGGGAGTCGAGTTCTCCTGGGCCCCTAGGACCTAAAGGCAGGGAAGGGGGACACAGGAAGCCAGCAGCAGCTGGGTCCTTAAGGAGCAGTGGCCGCTGGCTGTGCCATCCCTGAATGAGTGGCAGCAGGCTGAGCTGAAGGAATGGGGTTAGGTGAAAACAGGAGGCAGGTCCAGGCAGGAGACAGAATGGGCGTGGCCGGGAGCTCTGCCCTCTCCTCAAGGCTGCCTCCTCCTGTCCCTCCGTATGGTCTATGGCCTTTCCTGCTCCAGGGTATTCTCCATCCTGGTGCCCCCACATCTCTCGTTTAATTCTGTCTCTTCCTCCTTCTCTTCTTCCTCCTCTTCTCTCCTTCTTCCCCTTCCCTTTCTCCTTCTTCTGTTTTTTTGAACAGGGTCTCACGATGCAGCCCAGGCTGGCCTTCAACTCATGGTGACCCTCCTGCCTCAGCCTTCAGAGTGCTGGGATTACATGCATGTGCCACCACACCTGGAATCGATGCTTCTTGAACCAGTGCCCCCGTCTCCCCATCTGTGGCCTTCTGTTCTTGCCCTAACATAGGCTTGGACTCATGAGCATCCTTTCTTGGTGCTTGTGGGCTGTGGGGCTGGGCAGAAGGACAATATGCATTGTGGCTGCCCACTGCCACCCCCAGGCAGGGTATCGAGTCATGACTGCAACCTCCTCCTCCCAGCCCCTGCAGAGCCCTGTACACCTTCACAGACTCCCTCAGCCCTACTCGAAGGTCTCCTCTAAAATCTCACTCTTCTTCCAGACCCTTGGCTCTACCCACACCCCTTGCTCTCACACAAGATCCCTGCTGGGGAGGGATCTCTCCCCACTCTGACCAAGAAAGACACCTATTTCCTCATCTGTGATCGCCAGCTGTCTTAGTCACTTTCCTCGTTGGTGGGACAAAATACCCGACACCTGAAACTTGAAGGAGAAGAGGTTTATTTCGGCTCATGATTTAGAAGTTTCAGTCTTTACGTAATCGGCAGCACGGTGTAAGGCACTGGGCGTAGAAGGCTGCTTACTTCATGGCACACAGGAGCAGGGAGATATAAGCCGTAACATCAGCTCTTCTGTCACTCTTGCACCAGCTACCCTCTCTACACTTCTCTACCTGCATTTTCTAAAAATGACTGCAGCAATGTTCTCCCACATGGTCTCTGCCAGACCCTTGGCAATCCTCCAGCAAGAGGGAGTCTATACTTTACTCACCCAACCCAGGAGGCCCACCTGAGTGCTTCAACTGAGATAATCTGGAGGAATGTATTCTGTGTGACTTCCAAGCTCAGTCCTAAATGAGAGAGCTCTGTGAGCATGTGGATCAGAGAAGTCGCTGTGCCTACAATGGCTCTGCTTCCTGTTCTCCATGAAGTGAGCAGCATTCTCCGCCCAGTCCCTTCCACCTTGCTGCTGACTATGCAGGGAGTGATACTTCTGTACATTATCCTTAGTGTAAGGCGACCAAATAGAGAGAGGGTGTAGCTTTGAGCAGGAGAATTGAAGGTGCCCCAGGCTATCAGATCCCCGGAAGTGGAGCCCAGCACATATATTGTAGGGGTCCACAGCAAGCACAAAAGCAGAAGAGGATCTCCTATCACTCACAATTTGGTGAGCTCTTAGTTCTCGATTAAGTATTTTCCTCCCATCATTAAAGCTCCAGATGAAAGATGGAATATCCGAATCTGGGTAGATTCCTGACTGCTGAATCTTGATTGCTTCTCCCTGCGGGTACAATTTTGATGCCTCGGAGCATGGAGTCCCTTCTCCCACACCCTCAGATGTCAGTACTCTAGGCACAGCCACCCACCTCCCAGGCATAGCCATCTCTTCTCCACATTCCTGCTTTTGGAGTTGTGCAAAATGCCACAGGAAGCTGTGTGCAGTTGAGTACATAATGATTCACAGGGATCTGGACATGTCCCCAAACTTGTGTCCTCTGGGAGAAATCTATAGCTTGTGGGCATTGCAAAGCTGGCCATTTTGCTGCAGGGAAATCAAAGCCAGTTCTTTCTTTCACTAGCTGGAGCATGCTGCAGAAAACAGCAAGTCAGCCAATGACCAATCTGTCAGGAAGGATTTTCTACATCCCGACCCACAAGGACCAGAAGGGCAGAGGAAGTTAAGATGTGGTTTTGGTCACAGAGGTCACCTTCTTTGGCAGTACAGCCTATAATATTCATAGCAGCCACAAATTTACTCTGCTGGGCTTTGCACTGGATGCTTTTATAAGGGGCCCTTCCATTTGTCCAGTGTTTTTTATGTGTCTAGCATGTACTAAACACACTCTATACCTAATCTCATTTCGTTCTCTGGGGATTCTTTTCCCCCTTTATAGACCAAGGATCACCTGACTCCCCTAAAATTATCCTATTGGTCACTAACAGAGTGGGGTCCCACATCTGTCCAATAAGGCCCATGGGTGTCTGTGGGATGCCAGGCTGCCAGTCTGAACTGTCCAGGGTGTGAGCACCTTCTGATAAGCCATGCTGTGGGTAGAGACAGGGACAAGAGGCTCCTTCAGGAGAGGTGGGAGCTGGTGAGTCTGAGGGCCCTGGCCTCGGTCTCCATGGTCACGTTGCTTTATTTGTCAGGGAATAAGTGAGAGGTGTCGGTCTGTCTGGAAAGCCAGCTCTGGCAAATTCCAGTGGTAGCACCAACTGGCAAGGGGAGCTTTTTTGTGGATGGGTCATGAGAAGACAATTCCTAGGGAGAGTGAGCGGTAGGGAGGCACCTTGGTCCTAACCCTGGTGCCTCAGCTATGTGGCCACCCTGGCTCCTGCAGCACCTTCGGCCTGGGTGAGGAGCTGAAAAAGGCTGGTGCAGGCCACTCAGGGACTCTCCCCTACTCTCCCCTGGGGCAAGGGTAAGAAGATTAGTGTCCTGGTTTATCTTTCCTTCCTTGAATCTCCATTTCTCCCTCTCTTTCCTTCTATCTCTGTCTGCATCTCTCTTTCTTTGTCTGTCTATCCATCCATCCATTCATTCTTCCATCCATCATCTATCCATCCTTCCATCCTTCCATTTGTCATCCATCCATCCACCTTTCCAGCCATCATCCATTCATCGATCCATCCATTATCCATCCATTTATCCATCCACCCATCCATACATCATCCATCCTCCCATCTCTCCATCTACCTGTCCCTCTATCAATCCATGCCTCTATCTCTGGATCCTCTCTACCCTGTCATAGTACAGAGGTATTTAGGGTGAGGAAAACTCCTTGAGGGCTTAGTTTTCCCACAGGTGGCTCTGGCAGTGGTCACGGCCAAACCCTCAGATTTCCTGAGTCAGGGCTCAGCCTTTCCATCTGTGAACCAGTGGAGTTGGCCAGGAAAACCCCATGGCCTCATTTGAGCTCCAGTCCTTCTAGGCTCGGAGCCTGGAACCTCCTTGGATAATGGAGATTCCAGGTCCTTTTCCAGCCCATCAGCCTGTTTTGTAGCCACAGCTGGGCCTTGGGGGCATTGGGGAAGCCTGGAGCCCCAAGGCCCCTTGTGCCTGGTGCCTGGAATGATTTGTGAGGGCCCCGCAGGACTGGGGTTTCCCAAGCTGTGGGCACGCTCTGACATCTGCTATTTTTCACTCCAGTGAGACTTATTGGCTCCAGATGGGCCCCTGCAGACTGTCTCCGGCTGTGCATTTCATCCAGAGACCCCTAAGAGAGAGTGGGACACATGCTGACTGCCAGAGCCAGAGGCCAGGAGAGCACAGAGGCACTGATTCTAGGCTCCCTCTCAGCATGCAAACTCTTGCTCCCTTGGGAATCCCCCCACTTCAAAGAGATGCAGCCCTAGGCTTGGTGAGGAAGGCTGCCTGTTTGCAGGCCTGGGCATGGCAAACCTCTCAGCTAGAGAAGGCTGGTTTACCGGGTCATTGATTCTTTGGGTCAATCCCTGTATCTCTTCTCTAGCCCACAGGAGGTTCGATGTCATGGAAGGGACCTGGCCACCTTCCCTAGACCCAAGCCTTGGTCCCAGACCACTTAGGAAGTTTCCTCCAGAAGCCTTAGTGGACTCAACCCACTCCTTGGGGACTGCTGTACTCTCTCTCTCTCTCTCTCTCTCCTCTTTCTTCCTTCCTCCCTTCCTTCCTTTCTTCCTTCCTTCTCTGGTACTGGAAATTCAACCCAGGACTTTTGCACTGAGTTACATCCCCAGCCCCCTTTTTACTTTTGATTTTGATACAGAGTCTTTTTAAGTTGTTAAGTTGCCCAGGTTGGGTCTGAACTTGTGATCCTCCTGCTTCTGATTCTTTATTTCACAGAATATCTTGGTGGAGGAGAAAGATCCCAGGCCAGAAGTCAGGAATCTACCCTCAAAAGGAATCAATTGCTTCTGGCCAAGTGACCTTGGACACGTCACTGGACTCTGCAGGGCCTCAATTTCCCCACTCATAGCATAGAACACTCTTATCTCCCACTGTCAGCATCCGTTCTCTGTGTCTAACTTTCAGCTTTCACAGAGATGAGCATCATCAGAGGCGCTGGGCGCTCTCTTGGGCTTCTTCAGGAAAGAGGAGTACAAATAAATATGGCAGGGGCAGAGAGTGTGAAGCTCTGTGCTAGGCACAGTCACCTAATTTGTAGGGCCCCAGGGAATCTCTGTTGTGCAATGAAACTTTGCCAGAGTTGTCCCTGAGCAGTGGGGGCTGAGTCAGGAGCCAAGAGGAGTAGGTCACCAGTGGCCCTGGGACACCTTCAGCTCAGGGATGAGGTAAAAGCTTCACTCTCCCTGAGAGAAGAGACCACCCCTTCATATGGAATTGGGCATCTATGAGTTAACTGTGTTATTAGGCAACTATGGATTAACTAGGTAATTATGCTCTTTGTAGAATGTACCTGAGTAGCCATGACAACTTCTGTAATCTGTCACCAAAGGAGCTTAAGGAACTCAGAAAGTCCTGCCAGAGCTCTTTGCTCCCCCTCCACTACTGCTCTGCTTTTTGTAAATCCTGCTTGCTCTATTCTCAAGAAAACTCCAATGGAATTAAGCTTTGAGGGTGTAAAAAGAGGTATAGAAGGAAGCACAAACTTCTATTCGGGGGTCTCGAGACTAACAGGAGTCACTTGCTGAGCTGCCGGCATCATTAAAAGATACTTTTAGCTCCTATCTTTGTGTTAAAGAGGTGTCTGTCTAGGTTCCTTACTGTTTTCTGCTTCACACCAATGTTCCTAGGTAGCTGCTTTCTTTCTTTTTTTCCTGTCTCCCCGTGGTAGTCTGTTTGGGTTACTATAATGAGGATACTGTGCACAGGGTGACAGCAGAGGTTTATTGCACACAGTTCTGGAGGCTGAGAAGTCCCAAATTCACACAGTGGCAGAGCTTGTGTCTGCTGCATGCTCCATCATATGTGGCCATATTTTTGCTGTGTCCTCACCTTGTAGAGAGCAGAGAGCTCTCTAGGGTACCTTTCATAAGGGACCAATTCCATGAATGATGACGCCATTGTCATGACCTAACTATCCCCCAAAGACCCCACCTCCTCATGACATCATACTGGGGGTTTAGGATTCCAACAGGGGGATTTAAGAGGGCACATGAGTGATGACCCCCTTCTTTAAACTAATGCAGTGCTGATGTCTCCTAGGTTCTTATTAAAATTTTATATTTATGTAGGAGTGGACCATTGTGACTGAAAACTCCTGTAGATCTCTGCAGGGGAAGAGAAGAGAAAGAAGGAGAGGAAGATTGAGAGGGAGAGAAAGAAAACAGGAGGATTGGTGGGTGTGTACCATGTCCAGTTAGCTCTGCTGGAATTGTTTCCCTGGAAACACATGATTCCTGGAAACATACTCTTCCTGTTCAGCTGTGGGTTAGCCTGGGCCACAGGGACATTGCGCATCTTATTTAGAAGGTGGAAATTCAACAGCAGCGGTGTTGTGATTCTCTCGAAAGCCGGGGGCTGGGCACTGAGCACCGAGTCCTGGTGCTGGTGCTGGGTCCTCTGAACCAGCCTTGACTTCCCTGGGTCCTGTGCCAGGTGGGTGCTGGGCTCTGCAGGGACACCAGCTTCTCCTGCAGGTCAGCCCCATGATCAAAGGTGGAGGTGAACAGATGACCAAGACCTGGTGGGTTCCAGCCCGTCCTTGTGGATTGCAGGTTGTCTTTGTTTTTTCCTTACTTCTGTCCATCTTTCCTTCCACCACCTGCTGCAGGGATTTCAGGCTCCTGCACCAGAGCAGAAACTGCAGCCTCCCATGAACCACATAGACAGCTCCCACTACTGCACAGGGTTGAGCCCTTTTCATAAATTCCTCCATACATCTTGTGGGTTTTTGGCTCTCTGATCAAACCCTGTCTCATACAGGGGCTGAGAAGGAAGAGAGAAAAGAACTCGGCATGTGGGGCCCAGAATAATGGCAGAAAAGAGGAACCTGGGGGGAGTGAGGTTGGGTTAGGGAAAGACGCAGGCAGGGGAGGAGGCCTGCAAGGAGCAGATGCCCAGCACCTCCCTAGGCCAAGGTGGGGATTTTGTGCTGGAAGAAGCTGGGGGTGGAAAATGAAGATTGCTTTGGCTTTTGAAAGTCATGGCTGGACTCATAGGCTAGACCAAGATCTCTGTCCCAGGGATCTCCATTTCCTTCTCCATAGCCCCAGTAGGTGGTTCTCAGCTGTTAACATCTCCTGGAGACCTTTTACAATCAATGATGCCCAGGCCCATGCCAGGCAACCAGCTGATATCAGAGTCTTGGGTCCAGGAGCTGGTGCTCTGGAAACTCCTCAGGTGATTCTAATGCATAGCCAGTCTGGACAATGGGGCACCTAGTGAGGCAGACACACATGGGAACCCCTGGTGGTCCACATCTTTGTGTAACTCCTTCCCCTCCAGTTCAGGGGCAACCTGAACTGGCTGCTAGCAGCAGAATGCCATGGGGGAGTGCCATCCTGGATTGTGTATGGCCAGTGGGTGTGGGAACTTGTGAATTAATGTCACAGCTTCTTGTCCTTCTGCCGGGTAACTCAGGGGCATTCTGAGTAGCTCTCAGAGGTTGAGGGGGATTCAGCCCCTCTGTCCAGTACAGACCATGCATAGCTCTGTTGGACAGGGTGGAAGCTGGCTGTGTTTTAGTTTTGAGTGGTGTGGCTTAGATCCAGATGTTCCCCAAATCCTGGTGCACGCAGAGGTGGGGCCTTTCGAAGGTAATCGGATTATGGGAGCTTAGAGCTGCCTTACTGGTAGGAAGTGGGGCCTGGTGGGAAGAGGCGGTCACTGGGGTGTGACTTGGAAGGGTGCATCTCCCTCCTCAGCTCCTCCCTTCACTTCCTGCTTCCTGGCTGCCATGAAGTGAGCAGCTTTCCTCTTCCCAGGCCCTTCCACCATGCTACTGACTATGCAAGGACTAAAAATTTCTAAAAACATAAGGGAAAATAAATCTCTCTTCCTTTACATTGTGGGTGTTGGATATTTTGTCCCAGCAGCGAGGAAAGCGACTGAGACACAGAGCCATCAAGGACTGCACAGCACATGATAGCTGCTGTGCCAGAGTGAGGACCTAGTTAACTCATCCTGCTTTGGCTTTTTGTCTTTCTGATCTCAGTCTTCCCACTCCCTGTTCTTGTTTCCCAGGGTCACCTCCCAAGCAAATTTCTGTACCAACTCTTCCTCTCAGGCTCTGCTTTGGGTGGAAGCCAAAGCAGCCTCAGAAGATATCTTCTGGAGGCCTCATGGACAATGAGATCATGACAGTGGGGGCTCGGAGAAATTTTCAGTCATTCTGTCTGGGGCGAGAGGCCAGGATGGGAATGATGTCTGGGAAGGTGTAATGTCAGCTTCCCCTAGGGGCGATAAAGAGAGCTGGTTGTCTTAGGCAAGGACATCCAAAGTGTACAGGGAAGACTGGGGCAGGGTCTGACTTCCTTGTTGGCCACATCACTCCTGGGCCTGACTCCTCTAGGTGCTGGCACCTGCCAGTCCTGAAGTCCACACCTCCCCCTTCCTTGGCCTCTGAGCCTCCTCTCTGACCATTTGCTCACTTTGGCCCCTTCCAGGCCCTGTAGGCCTTGAAGTGTCCCTTGATCTGTACTATGTGGCCAGGAACACCTAGCCCTGGGCTTTGTCTCTCTCATCTTCAGAAGGACAGCACAGTATAGGAAAGGAGCACTGGGCTCAGAACCAGAAAACTGAGCTTTTGATGCTAACTCTGTGTCTTAGTTACTTTTCTCATTGCTGAGACAAATACCTGACACTCAAAGTTCAAGGAGGAAAGGTTTATTTCAGCCCCAGTTTGTAAAGGTTTCAGTTTATAGTTGGCTGGCTCCAAGGCAGGGTGGCATGGCAGAGGGGGATTGAAGAGGAGAAACAGTTCATGGCAGGCAAAAAGCAGCAAAGCAGCAAGAGCGAAGAAGTATCAAGAACCCTCTTTCTGTCCCTTATAGTCTATCCAGGCTACATGGCCTTAGGGTGGGTAGCACTCACACCAAGGGTGGACCTTCCCATTATCCACACCCAGAACTATGCCAGACCAATCAGTAGACTGATTTAGTAATCACACACCCTCAATCCCAGTATCATACACTTAATCCCAGTACCACACACTCTAAATCCAGTCACCTCTGAAAAGCCCCACCTATGACTGCATGAAGCTTTGGGGGACACCTAGATGGAGCCATAACACTCTTCCATTTACTAACTGTTTGACTTCTGGAAATGTACACAAATGTACAAATGTACTTCAAATTCTTAATCTAAAAAATAGTGCTGACATCCACCTTACAGGTGCTGCTTTTGAAGGTTGGTGTCCAACTGACTGTCACTGTGTTTTTGAAAACACTTTTTAAAGACTGATGAGTGCAACACAGTGTAACACACAAAGTTCTTCACTCCGCATCTCCTGTGTTATTTTTATAGACCCTGCAAGGGGAGAAAGGTCAGAGGAGAAATTCATTTTAAAGTAGAGCCGAATGGAAATGAGGAAATCATGTTGTTAATGCTCAGCCAAAGACTGGGCTGAGTGGGCCAGAACCAGAGCTGGGACCTTGGACACTTGGAGTCCCCAGGATAAGGCTGGGAAGGGGTATGATGGGCAGGTCTTGCTACAAAATCATGTCACAGCTGAGGCTGCTGTGAGTCCCTGGAAGGTGAGGGGAGCCCTGGGGGCCTGGCTCAAGTGGGTGCTGTGCAGAGGTCAGTGGAGTGGGTGGGGCAGAGATGAGTAGAGACTGGAGGAAGAGAAGGCCCAGAGGGACAGAGTGACACTCATATAGAGGACTCCATGTAGAAGCTCTGCAAGGCCAAAGTGATGGGGGGCATCAATTTCTGCCTCCTGCTGAACTCTCGTGGGCTGCTTTGGGCTGTTATGAAGGAACCCTTTCTGTTTTCCCCCTTGCTCTCACCAGGAAAGGCTGAGATGACTTTGTTGATATTTTCAATCTTCCCTGTGGTAAAACCATGTTGCAGGATATGGAAGAGATGTAGTAGAAGTGGTAGAAGGTAGCTTGGCTTCTAACGAGGAGTGGGATAAGACTGGGGTTAGGGGAGAAATAGATTTAGTTTTATTTATGATTCCACTGTGATCAGCTCTTGTCATACTGCTAGCCTGGTGTTACCAGCTCTGATCATGTATGAAGATGGTGGTAGTGGTGGTCATGGTCATGATCACAATGATGAGGATGGTGATGCTGATGGAGATGGTGCTGATGGTGATGGTGATGATGATGATGGGATGATGGTGGTGACGGTATGATGATGGTATTGATAATGACAGTGAAAATGTTGGTATTTTTGATGATTGTGATCTTGAAGATGGTGATGATGGAGACAGTGACAATGGTGATGATTGTGATGGTGATTATTATGATAACAGCCTATGTATAATATTTATTTGTAGTCATTATGTACTCCATCTACATCAGCTCCAAATCCTCATAATGACCCCATAAATTAAGGGCTATCATGATGCTCATTTTGTAGCTGGAGAAACTGAGGCAGAGAGAAGTTACAGAGAGGGGCTCAGTCAGTAGATGGTGGAGCTAGCTCATCATCTGGTGGGCATGGTGAGAAGACTTCCAGCCCAGTGTAGGATATTGGCCCCATGGCTCCTGGTGTCATTCTTTCCTTTGGTCATGTGCTGTGTTAGTACTTTTCTTGTTGTTGGGACAAAATACCTGAAATCCACAAATTAAGGGAGGAAAGGTTTATTTTAGCTCACAGTTTGTAGAAGTCTCAGTCCATGGTCAGGCTCCAGGGCAGGGTGTCATGAGAGGGGCATCACAGAGGAGAAACAGTCCATGGCAGGGTAGGCAGGAGACAGTGAAGCAGCAACCAGCCAGCCTGCCTTTCCCTTTTCTCCCATCCATGCTACCAGCCAAAGCTATGCTAATGTTCTAAACTATACTAATTCCAATCAATGGAATTAGTACTACACTGCCTTAATCCTAGTATCACACTCCCTAGATCCAGTCAGCTCTGAAAACCCCACCTATGAGCACATGAGGCTTTGGAAAGACATCTAGGAACAAGCCATAACATGTGTTTACCTCCTCCTGGGAGGCCTCTGCAAAGAATGTGGGCACAAGCTCTAGGGACTGGTCTGATGTGGTGGGATTATTCAGGCACCTCACTGGCACTTTGTAGTAAGATGGTAGGTTTCATCCATACATGTTTAGTCTTTCCCTTAACCATCACCTGATTAACAGAAGAGAGATTTAGGGATTTGGCACTAGAGGTAGTTCAAAGGATCTTGCTCCACATGTTAACCTGCAACCCTGAAGCACTGATGTCAACTTGAAAGAACACGTTAACCAGAAACTCTGAAACTTCTAGAAGATAACATAGGGGAAACACTTGAAACCCTGGCCACAGGCAAAGGCTTCCTGAATAGAGCCCAGTGGCACAGGAAATAATATTGAGAATCCACAAATGGGATTACATCAATCTAAAAAGATTTTTCACAGCAAAGGAAACAATCAGAGTGAAAAGGCAACCTACAGAATGGGAAAAACTTTTCGCCAGCTACTCTTCTGATGGAGGACTAATACCTAGAGCATATAAAGAACTCAAAAGAGAAGAAAAGAAACACTAGCCACTCCAAACAAATAACCCAATCAAAGAATGAACAAGTGAAGTGAATAGACACTTCTCAAAAGAAGTATACATGGCCAATAAGTGCATGAAGAAAATGCTCAGCATCTTTATCTGTTAGGGAAATCCAAATCAAGACAACTCCATCTTACGCAGTCAGAATGACTATCACCAAGAACACAAAAAGCAACAAGTGTTTGAGAGGAGGGAGGGGAAAGGAACACCTTTACTTAGTTGGGAATGTACACTAGTACAACCGCTACAGAAATCAGTGTGGTGATTCCCCAAAACAGTAAGAATAGAAAGTCCATTTGACCCAGCTACAGGTCTCCTGGGCATTGTATCAGTTAGGGTTAACTAGAAGAGCAGTGTCCCCTGAGGGTCTGCATCAGGAGGCTGAGGGTCTGTGTTAGAAGGCTGGAGAGTCCGTGCTGGAATGCTGGAGACAGATGTCCAGAGGTGATGGTGAGGACTGCATCTCTGCTAAGGAAGCAAAAGGTGAGACTTCCTCCTCCTTTCCCTTTTTATTCCCTCCAGGCTGCCAGCCTATTGGTTGGTGCCACCCACACCCAGGATGGGTCTGCCCCCTTCAGGCAGTCCATTATCCAGACACACCCAGAGCTGTGCTAACGAATCCACCGGGTGTTTTCTTATTCAAGCTGACGCCACTGTTAGCCATCACGGGCAGCGTTCTTTAGTGACACATGTGTACGCAGGCTTGCAGCAGTGCAGTTTACAATGGCTAAGCTCTGGAGAAAGCCTAGATGGCTGTCAGCAGAGAATGCAATATTCTTCAGCTACAAAAGGAATGGGATCAGGTCATTGCAGGAAAATGGATGGAACTGGAGACCATCACAGTAAGCCAAATAAGCCAGACACAGAAAATTAAGCCCTGCATGGTTTTTCTTACATGAGAAACCTAAAATATAAATATAGTGAATAAAATAAAGCTGAGATGGTAGGAAGTGAGAAGGCAGACATTTTGAGATGGGGAAGGGGGTTAGGGGGTGGGGGGAGGCATGGAATTAGGTGCAAAGAGATTAAAAATGACCAAGATATGTTCGTGTACCAATTCCCCAAATTGGGCACTGCTGCTGCCTGGGGATATTCCCTTTCTTCAGGGAACATAACCTTTAACAAAAGACCTTTCTTAGCCAGCTGTGGTGGTGCGTGCCTGTAATCCCAGCACTCTAAGAAGCTGAGATGGAAGGATTGCAAGTTTGAATCCAGCCTGAGCAAACTTAATGACTTAGCTAGACTCTGTCTCAAAATAAAAGTATAAAAAAGGCTGGGGATGGAGCTCAGGGCAAACACCCTGGGTCCAATCTCCGTTAATGCCAAAAGCAAAGAAGCAAGAGCCCAACAAAACTCTATTTGCTCTGCTTGTTTTAGCAATAACGTATTGTCCTATTTAAGGGTTCCCATGTTTGGAATTCTTTGGTTCTCAAACTTGAGTGTCCATCGGAACCACAGAATCTTGTCTAGCAGCATCTGGAGGTGTGGGGGCTCCCACCCTGCTCCCCGGGGATGGCACTGTGACCAGCTGGGGTCCATGTGCCCCACCAGGCTGCTTTTTTATTTTCGGAACCCACAGAATGTATGTGCTGCAGTTTAACTCCATCAATGCACACCTCAATTTCTGCTTTCAATAATAACCCTAGGAACAGGAGTGTGTCGTGTGGGAAATGTTACCTCCATCCAACAATGCGAGTGCTGCAGTGCTTAAATTGTGCTCTGATCTTTCCATTGATTAAAAACAGCATAGAATGATTTGATTTATTAGTGGCAGCCGGGAGAGGAGGAGGAGAAGGGGGAGGAGACTGAAGGGAAACCGGAAAATGCGCCAACAGTGGGCTTTTCAAGATGCACAGAATGAGTAGAGGGATTTCTCTTTAGTTTATTGTCTTATTTTTTCCAAAATGTTGACTAAATAATGGAGATTGCTGTTAAAATGTTCTTCTCATGAGCTGCAGAATGGATAATTTGGAGATTTAAATGCAGAGGACCTCAGACTCCAGGCAGGTGGAGAGGAAGAGAAAGAGGGAGCCGGGCGTGGTGGCGCATGCCTGTCATCCCAGCACTGGGGAGGCTGAGGCAGGAGGATCACCATGAGTTCAAGACCAGCCTGAACTGCATAGTGAGACCCTGTCTCAACCAGCCCCCCAAACAAAGAAACAACAACAACAAAAAGGGAGAGGGAAAACATCTGCAGAGATTCTGGACCATCGAGTTCTGTTTGTTGGTGCAGATAGCTTTTCTCCTGTGTCACACACTGGGAGCCAGTGGAGAAGCGGAGGCAGGTTAGAGGGGGGAGGCTGAGGCAGGAGGATTGCAAGTCTGAGCCCAGCCCGAGCAACCTAGTGATTGGGTTTTCTTAAAAGGGACTGGGAGTTCGTGTGGGAATTGGACGATCCCAGGTACGGGGTCCCAGACAGTCAGCACTGAACCCAGGTTCCCTGTGCTCTCACCTCCCCAGCTCCCAGATGCCCCGGGGGGGAGCCGCAGGCTGCCTTTCTCTCTCCTCCTAAGGTCTCTACACCAAAGCCACTGCCACACACAGGGGAGACTGGGGCCATCAATCCCATGAGAGGACAGTCTGGCCAGTGTCCCTGCGAGAGCAGATGACGTGCACCTTGCCAATGTCAGGCCCAGGGTCCCCAGGTGAACCACACGGAGACACTGCTGACCCTACCGCCAGGCACTCAGCGAAGGCAGCGGGATCTTTGTCTCCTGAGATGATTTTCTGGTCAAAACTTGCTGGAAAGAAACAGACACCTGTTGTATGAGCTCAGGGGAAAAGATGATGATCCTGCTCATTTCTGCATGTTGGCCCCCGTGCTCTTTCTCATCCATCTTCCCATGTGCGTCCCTCCTGCTGTGGCCTCTCACATTCTCTCTGCTTGACAACCCTTCCGTTCCAGCCGCTACACTGACTGTCACACGTTTGTCTCTCATTTCCGATCCTCAGGTGAGGATGTGAGGTCCTTGGCTTCTGTGGATGTGCGGCTCTGGGCCTGGTAGTTCTGCACTCGTGACAGGGTGTTGGGGGGCAGGCAGGGTGGGAGCCTCCTGGTAGAAACGATCCTCCTGCCTCAGCCTCCTGAGTGCTGGGATGAATGAATGCAGAAGGGATGGCTTGAGTGCAGGCAACTGTTGAGTTCCGGTCTGGAGCCTGGCTGGGCTACCTTCTGCCACTCCCAGCAAGCCCATCCTGGCAGTGAAGGTCCAGTGCACCTGTCACTCAGGGTAAGCTCCCTGCCCTGCACACCCGGTGGGTGTAATTCTCATGTCCTGGGGCTTGGGCATCCTGTCCTGTCTTTCTCCTCCGCGGACCCAGGCTTCCTGGCGGCTTGCTCTGCTCCCAGCTTCCTACGAGGGAATCAGGTCCTGGCTCCTGGACTCCCGCTGCTTGGGCACGGAGAGGTGGCCCTGGGGAAGGCCTTCAGGGAGACCTGTCAAAGCCACCCCCCCTACCCCACCGGGAGCCCGTGGAAGGTGCAGTTCCAGACTTCCACCAGAGGATGGCACTGTGGTCGTTTCCAAGCGCGCCCGGGCCCTTGGAGAAAGCCGTTTCCACATGGCAGTAACAGCTGCACTTCAAGCCCTGTGGGGAGCATGGGAAATGTTAACCCCTGCTGGTGCCGAAGCTGCGCTGAGGTCCACGGAGGGTGGGTGCGGGGTGTCTTGGCCTTAGAGTCCAGGCAGGGGCCAGAGGGGAGTCTGAAGGAGCTGGCATATTGGAACAGCTGGGCTGTGCCCTTCCCTGTGGAGGCCTAGGTAGTGGCTTTCCAGAGACACCAGGGGACAGCAGGACAGCCCTGTGAGTGAGCCCCCGCTCCTCCCTCTGCACCCACTTGGGGTACCTTCCTTAGAGCTGCGAGCACCTCCCCGTGGGAGCTGTGACCTGTGGCTCATCTTTTGGTTTCCTTAATGCGTGGTATGTAGGGACACTGCTGGAATAGTTGTTGGGTAAATAAATACATGACTGACTGAACAAATAAATGCACCTTAGATTAGGGAAGGGACTTTCTGCCCCCAAGAGAATAAAAACGATTAAAAAAAAGGGGGAAATCTGAGAGTGAGACAGCAGCCCTGATGGTCTGTAAAGGACTTCCACTCGGGCCTGTCCATCCCACCCTCCTGCTCACTCCTAATCCCCCTGATCCTCACTTATTCCTCCTCTCCACCAATGCCCCTCTGTCCCAGCCTCCCTCCAGTGAGGAGGATTTAGGTGCATGAGCCTTCTCCCAGCTGGATGGGGCATTTGAGGACATCACTCTGTGTCACAGAGCAGCGTGACAGCCATCGCTGCACTGGGTGCTGGAAGAGGTTCCTGCCCACAGAAAGCTGCTCCAGTGTGACTTCTGGGATGAGCAGTGAGCTTCCTCTGTCTCTGTCTCTGTCTCTCTGTCTGTCTCTCTGTCTATCTCTCTGTCTCTCTCTGTCTCTCTCTCTCTCTCTCTCGGGACACAGCCTTGGGGTCTCTGCAGTTCCACGTAGAGGCGTCACGGGAGAGACCACACATGACAGCTTCTGGAGGAACCCAGCTGTTCAGCCCCAGCTGTGTGCATCTTCCACTGACGAGGCTCAGACAACAGAGAGACATGAAAAGTGATCCAAAAATATGGTGCATTTTTAAATATAAAAAAATATTACAGTAAAAGACACATTGCTGTGAATCCCCCTCAGAATACTCCCAGTCACTTCAAACACACTGATCCCATCATGCTTGCCACTTTCTGAAGCAGTTCTGGAGTCCTCTTTTGTGAGGGTCTGTAGTTGTGCTGTCATGGCTGCCTCGATGTCCTGAATTGAGTCAAAATGCTTCCCTTTCCTGGTCATCTTGACTTTGGAGAAGAGCCAGATGTCACAGGGTGCCAGAGCCAGTGAATAGGGTGGATGAAGATGCACCATAATGCTTTTAGGAGCCTGCCTTTCCATTGGACGGCACTCAGCAGCAGCATTCACTGTATTTTTGATCACACTCTGTGAAGACGCTCACGAAAGAGGACTTCCAAAGCTGCTTCAGAAAGTGGCAAGAACCACGAGACAAGTGTGTCTGAAGTGAGGGAGAGGATTTAGAGGGGGATTTATGGCAACGCGTCTTTCACTGTGATACATTTAAAAAATATCAACACTCACTGTCTATTTTGAGCACCTCATAACCACTCTGCAAGGCTCTGTCTTAGTCCCAGACCCACAGAATCTGTGAACCCCATAAATGGGTGCTCTAACAGCTCATTTTTGGGGTGGCTCATGGTGCAGTCATTGTCCCCAGAACACTTTATTACAGGAGCACTCTTCCTGGTGCTGGATTTCATGGTCAGGCTCAGGTTGAAGGAGAGACATGGGCTCAGCTCCAGGATGTCTTTGGTTTTGTTTATGGATCAGCAAAAAGGAGTGCAGGAATGGAGTCTCTCTGGGAATTAGCCAGACAGCAGAGCTTTTAGCTTGGGGTTTCTGGTCCAGCAGAGCCTCCCTCTGAGCGAGTGGCCCAGGAGCACAGCCAGGGCCCGGGCCTTCTGCAAGCTGCCTGGGTAGCTGTGCAAATAGCTTGCGGCCAGCTCAGGAGGAGTCACGATCTTATGCAACAACAATGGAGGGTTGTCTGAGGCTGTCGTCTTCACAACGGACGATATTTGAGGGTGCAGCTCACAGGCCACAGGTGCAGGGGTAGCAAGGAAAACTGAACAAACCACTGTGTTGCCTCTATTTTATGTGTTGCCCTGTGAAAGACAGCATGGCTGTCCATTTGTCTTGGTGTGACCAAGTTTTCATGGTTCTCCCAGGGGGTTCTCTGACCCGCCCAGCTGGATGCCTCGCACTTCCTGTTTGGAGGACTTCCTGTCACAGCCTCTTGGTGGGCCTGGATAACTGGCTCCTGTTCTCTGAGTCCATCAGAGAGGTCTCAGTATGGACTGGCAGGTTGTGGACAAGGAAATTTCCCATGGCAACAGAGGAATCCTGATTCTGAATGTGAGTTTTAGCACCATGGGGGATCAGATGCCACAGGCAGACCTGGCGCACCTGACAGCCACCGAGAGCTTTGTAGCCTAAGTCCTGGGGTTGAGGTTCCTGGAGATACTCCCTTTCTCAAGCCCACCGGGGAACCCCCTGGTGTGGGGTCACTGAGAAGAGGATGTTGTGCTATGTAGAGTGGTGAGGTAACTTGCAGCATCCGCCATGGCGAATTGGAGGCAGCGGTGACCCTGTTTGGACAGTCATAATGATTTGGTTGTCATGTATGGAGGCTGTAAGGCCTGTGACTCCTGAGGACTGGAATTCTGAGCTGTCTGGAGGAGGCTGAGTGACCGGATGGGTGGTCACTGTCGCACTGGGCTCCACACAGGCCGCGATGTTAAGTCCTAAGGCCACTGGTGGGCTTTGGCAATACCGTGGCAAACGTTACTGGGTTCTACTCAGCGCTTGGAGCATTTGGGAAGCCAGCCTAGCTCCTCCGTTCTGCCTCATTTACCTCAGTACCTGTGGGACTTTGAGATGCAGCTTGTTACCCGGGGTATCTTGTTGAGCTCCTGGTCCTGATTCAGCAGTGTGGGTTCAGGATAGAAAATTCTGCATTTTCTACAAGCTCCCAGTGAGACCTGTGTCCCTGCTTTAGGGATCATTGAGAATGGAGCGTTGGCCTGGCCAGCACTGCCCAGTGGACCCTCCTACTGCCATGGGAATGCTCCACTCTGCATCATCCAGTACGGCAGCTGCAAGACACATGTGGCTAAGGGGGCAGCTGGCGTGTGGTTAGTGTGGCTGAGGAACTGACTTTCTAATTTTATTTAATTTTAATGAATTTAAATGTCAATAGTCACACACAGTGGCCATCGTTGGCCAGTGTAGCTCTAGACTGCACCAGTCTTCCTCAAATATTAGCACACACCAGAATCACCTGGTTGCTCATTAAGACACAGATTTCTGCACTCTGCCCCCAGGAGCTGGGTTGGGGCCTGAGGATTTGCATCCCTCTTGAGTCTCCCTGGTGGTTCTGAGGCTGTGGGTCTGGGGAGAAGCCCTGTCACCTGATGGTCGCCCCATTTGTTCTAAGTCTATTTTCTGCTGCTATCACAGAATACTGGAGGCCAGTGAATCTATAAAGGAAAGGGGTTGGTTTGGGCTCATGTTTTTGTAGGATAAAAAGCCCAAAAGCACAGTGCTGGCTTTTGCTTGGGTTCTTGCTTCCACTTTAGGAAAAGCAGAAGGGGAGGTGGATGTGTGCAGAAGGGAGCAAAGGGGGCAAGACCCCCTCCATAGCAAACCCACCCATGAGGAAAAGCAGTGGTCCATTCTCGAGGCTTGGACCCCAACACCCAGACACCTCCCCCAAGCCCTGCCTCCCAACACCAGCACTAAGCAATAAAACTTCAGCATGAGTTTCAGACAAACCAAACATCCTCAGACCATGGCAACCCAGAGGCCTGGCTGCAGAGGGGCAGAGTCATGATTTGACTCCGTGGGCTGCATGCTGCAGTGCAGCAAGAAAGACCTCAAAGGGAGTTCAGGAGGGGAGTGCTATTTGGAACTAAAGTAGAAGGAAGACTATTTAGGGCCGCTGTCTATATTCATAGGCACAAAGGCTTCTAGCTAGAGGGGACCTTAGGGACCATCAGATTTGCATTTCCAATTTACAGATGAGGAAACTGAGGCCCAGCCAAGCACAGTCAACTGTGAAAGGTGCCATCTGCCTCCAGCTCTGGCCACTGGGTATCCAGATCCAAGCCCTGTGTGGGGGCCCCTGTGGGAACCCTGTTCCTGCAGGGGTGGGGGGAGACAGCAGAGGCTGAGTTCTCAGGGGTGCCTTGCAGAGTTGAAGGATGCTTCAAGGGGGAGACAGGGCTCTTGATTCCCACCTCTTCACCTCACTGCAATGCATTTCTGGGTACCACGCTGGATCCCCTCCTTTCTCCCCACCAGGGGCCACAGCCTGGGGTGTTTCTCTTCCTTTCCTATCTCTATGGGTGACTTCATTGGCATTTAGCAGGTTGGTTGAAAAGAAGAAAAAATAAAGCCACTGGAGAAGCTGGAGAGCATGGGTAGCAGTGCTATTTAGAGGGTCTCGTGTGCATATTTCAGTAATCCACGCTGTCCCGTTTTTTCTGTGCTGGACCTGCAAGGACAGACAGACCATGGTGACATAAAATCGCTGACCTTTATCAAATGCCTGCTGTGTGCCAGACATGGGATCAAGTCCTTTCTATTCCTGATCTCATTAAAACCTCACAGAAAGCCTAGGGGGTAGATGTTATTATCACCATGTTTTCGATGAGAAAGCAGAGCATGATTAGACAGCCAACTGGGTACCCTGGCTGGGAAACAGGAGAATGGAGATGTGACCTTGCATCCTGGGAACTTTTCATTGTGCCGAGAGGGTGGAACTTGGAGGGAATTTCCCTTTTACTTCTTGGCTCTTTTTCTCTACGGGGTTTCGTTCTCAGACAGCTTCCCTTATGTGCTGGCAAAGATCGTCTCCAACAGCTGTTGGTCTACCTGGTCCTTATAGCTGGGTCATCCCTGGCAAAAGAGAGCACCTCTCCCTCCCTGTAGCGCTAGCCAAAGTCCCAGGATGACCCCCATTGGTTCAGCTTGGTTCACGTGACCCTCTACTAACCAATCACTGAAGCACAGGGGAGGGAGTACTCTAATGATCTAGACCAGTCCCATAACTACTTTTGAAGACAGGGATGGAATCAGTTCCATCCGGATATTTCTTTGAATGCAGGATATAGTCTATTATCAGAAGAAAGCAGAGCAAAAACAACCCTGCAGCTATGGTCACCTCCTGACTTGGTCTAGACAGTAAGTTAAAGGCCCTGCTAATGAGTAAATGAGACTGAAATTAAGCTGATGAGGCACTGTGTTAATTCTGTGTTGTTTCTTGAATATCAGCTTCCTATTTGTCTCTTGTTTATGGCTCCTTAACAGTCATATGTGGAAGCTCTAATACATGATGTGATGATATTTGCAGATAGGCCCTTGGGGAGGCTCTAGACGTAGGTGAGATCTTAAGGTGGGGTCCCCATCATGGAATTCGGGTCCCTATGAGAAGAGGAAGAGAGTAGAGCCCTCCCTGTCTCCATCACAGGGGGCACAGTGAGTAGGTGTCTATGAGCCCTCACCAGACCCCACTATACCTGTACCCTGAGCTTAAGCTTTCCAGCCTTCAGAAGTGTGAGAAATAAATGTCCATTGTTTAAGTCACCTAGACTGGGACATTTTCTGTGGCAGCCCAAGAGGACTAGAACAAGCTCCCTGACCACCTTGTGTGTTCCCCAGACATTGGCAGTCCATTTATTTGTTCAATCATTCATTTGCTTTTCCAAGTGCAGACCATCCCTGGGCCCTCCCAGACTGCCAGGTGGATAGTTCCCTCTGGGCACAGCCAGCTTCTCGGTGGCCTTTGGATCCGAGCTCAGGCCATGCCTCATCAGACCAACCTGTGTGGTGTGGCTCCTGACTGCCACCATCTTCCTCCCTGCTGTGATCAGCATGGCCTTGGGCTGACTATGGCCCATGGAGGACACAGAGCCAGGGGCTGTAGCTTGCCCAGGGTGGGCCTGACAAGGAGGCACACACATTCTCTATGCGGACTGGAGGGGCCGGGGCCGGGCATGTGGCTCAGAGGTGGAGTGTGTGCTATTATGCACACAGCCTGGAGTCCATATCCAGCACCAAAAGAAAGCAGTGGTCAGGTGACCTAGGCCACATTCCTTGGACCTTGTGAATCTTAAAAATTGGTATATGGTGCAGGTGCATTTGAGCATGTGGACCACTGGGAAGCGCCTTTTGGTAAATGTACCCAGAATTCCAGTGCTCAGAGTCTCTCTGTGCTGGGCGGAAGTCCCTGGAGCAGCAGGAAGTTGCCTCCCGTGTCAGACGTGAAGGTGCATAGGTGCCCTCCTGTCGGTTTTGGTCCTCAGCACCCCCTCATCCCAGAAGTATCAGCAATCTTGAAGGAGCAGAGGCTGGATTTGAACTCCCGTCTGCCTGATTCTCCGGCCCATGATGTCATTTTCCTACAGGAAAGTCTTGAGTGGCTCAGGAGAAAGAAGGCTGGGGAGGTGCACCGATCCATGGTGAAAGAAAACCCTGGCAAGGCACAGGGTCGGGTGGAATGTGATGCTCAGGGCGGCCCAGCGGGTGGGTTGTGAGAGAGAGGACAGGGCAGGGAGATTCAATTTGGTACCGGGGGCTGCAGAGAGACAGGAAAATCCTAAAAAGGGAGTTTCACATCAGAACGGCATTTGGGAAAGACAGAGTGTGCTGCTGAGTGGGAGCATGTGCTGCCAGGAAGGGAGGGCCGGAATGTTACAAAGAAATTCTGCAAGCAGTTCCTTCCTTGCTCCATTTCAGGCCCTGCTGTGGGTGAGGACGTGGCCTCATTCTCAGGCTCTCTTTTGTTTTCTTTTCCTGCGGTACTGGGGATTGAACTCAGGGCCTCTGTGCTGAGCTCCATCCCCAGCCTTTTGATAATTTTTAAATTTTGAGACAGGGTTTCAGTCACTGAGTTTCCCAGGCTGGGCTCAAACTTGTGATGTTCCTGCCTCAGCCTCCCAGAGTGCCAGGATCACAGGTGTGCACCGCTATGCCTGGCTTCTCAGCCTCCTATTTTCTGGTCTTTGAGAGGCCTGGAGACCCCACAACCATTCCATCTCTTCTCTATGGACAGAGGGGCGCCGCAAGCCCTGACTCCTGGTGCTCTGCTGAGAGACTCCTGGGGAGCGTGGGCCTGGCTATTGTGTCTGCAGAAGTATTTATGAGCTATGAGCCTCCAGATCATAAGGCTCCCACATTGCACTTTTTTGTAAAAAGGCCAATAACTTAAGAAAATGTTTTCCCCTTAAGAGAAACTTCAAAGGTTCTAGGGAATCACATGGTGAAAATTATTGAAAGGCAGCACTGCACACATCTTGAATTTCAGCACAAAAAGAATGTGCTGAAGCCAGGCAGGCCCCTCCACAGTTTAAATATCTCTCTCTCTATTTTTTCATCGAATCCATCAAACACAAGCCCAAAGCTGCTAGGCATTTGGCTGTGGCCATCCGGAGGGCAGCCTTGCCGACTGGATTCTTTTTCAGCCAGAGGAGGACGCGTGCAGAGACCAGGGCTATTGAAAACCCGTCCTTGTTGTAGACGGTAAGTGTACAATCTCCTGGCTACTACTGAGGGGCAAAGTGGCCCGGGGTCCCCTTTACAGAGCATGTGGCAGTCATTTAGGGCAGCTGTGCAGCCTGGTAGAGAGTGACCATCCCAGAGCTGGGCCTGCCGCACCTGGCAGAGTTGACATCGGCCAGGCTACTTAAACTCCCTGAGCCTCAGGGTTATCACCCACGAATTGGGGTAATATTTGCTCTGGTGTGTGACAGGCCTGTTCAGAAGATCCAAGGCGATCACACGGACACTCAGGCAAATGTGTTCTGTGTCCGCCATGCTCCTGCTTTACAGACCGAATTTCTGCTTTCCTCAAGTCACTTTCGCAGTGCTGGGGCTCAGTGCCTGGCACCAGCACAATTGTGGCTTAGTTCACGTGTTTTGGAGGTTTCTGTCCATAGTGGGCTGGCTCCAGGGCAGAGGCAGCAATGGGGCAGGGCCTGGGCGGAAGAAATCTGCTTACATCATGGAGCCCAGGAAGCAGTGCGTGAAGGGAGGAGCTAGGGAGGGAGCGGAACCCTTGCAGGCCACGCCCCCAGTGACACCTCTTCCAATCAGGCTGCAACTCCCAACAGGAAGTCAGCTATAGCATCCTCATCATCTAATCTCCTTCCAAAGGCCTGGCCTATGAGCACAGGAGACTCTCTGGGCACATCTAGACATGAACACTAACACCGTGCATTTACTTCCTGCCATGGCAGAAGAGAGGCTGTGTGCTGGGGAAGCTGGGCAGCCATGGGCAGAGGCTTTCTGGAAAGGCCAAGTTCTCAGCTGCATCTCTGCTCCAGCACCCCAGGAGGTCTCAGTGGTGCTCAGCACACAGACTCCATGTGGGTCTGAAGCCCATCACACATCCACAGTCAAGTGACTTAATCCATTTTGTTTTTCTGTAACAGAATACACGAGACTGGGTAATTTATAAAGAAGTTTATTTGGCTCAAAATTCTGGAAGTTCAAAAGCATGGCACCAGTATTTGCTCAGCTTCTGATCAGAGCCAGGTACTGGGTGGAACAGTGGAAGCAGAGTTGTGCATGTCAAAGAGGGGTCCCACGACAAGAGAGGGAGCAAGAGAAAGCCAAAGAGCAAGGCGGAGCTGGCTTTGTAACGACCAACTCTCGTGATAACTGAACCAGTCTCATGGGAACCACAGTAGTCCCCTCCTGAGGGCTTTGCCCCCACAACCCCCCACCTCCCAACACTGTTTCCTGGGTGACAGTCTGTGAGTTTTGGTGGGGAGAAGCCACCCTGCATCTTCTGCAGTAGCCTCAGTGTCACTGTCCCAAGGTGGGGGGCACGCGGCTCCACTGATCCCATGTGGATTAGAGGTGGCAGCGTTCCTGTCCCACATGAGTCCAGTGACTGTTTTAGCTCCCAGGTGGCTGGTGACCTCTGTGGGGAGGATGGGAGACTTTCAGGCTTGGAAAATGCTCCAGGGACAAACGGTTTGTCAGGGATCATTACTGGACCAATGATACTAAAGATCAATCTTGGCAAGACTGCGAATATTGCAGTGTTCTCGGACTCTTGGCTGCCTTGCTGCCCTCTTTTTTTTTTTTTTTTTTTTTTTTTTTACAAAAAAAGCTTTATTCAAAAGTAGGATATTTTCAAAAAAGAGAAAACTTTTATATACAGCTACTTAGTTTAGAAACAGTCAAAAACACAATAAAATAAATCCAGATTTAGAAATTATGATTTGTAACATAAACAGTACTGGTGCTGAACAACAGTTTAGATGTATGATTCTTTTTATCCTGTCTCATTTTAAGAATTCACATTTGTTAAAACCAGTGGTTGAGACTAAAGAAAGGCCTTAATTCTTTCCTCTTAGCTGACACTTCCTGGCTATAGATACAAGGACATGGAAACAGCTAGGCAGTGTGCTTCTATTTCTTTGGGTGCATGTGTGTCAAATCTCTATTTTTATTTCCTGTTTTTGTTTTCTTTGAAATTTATTTATCTGTGGCGACAGGGCCTGGTAATATTTATCAGCTTCTCCCCTCCCCTTTTTGTGGTACTGGGGATTGAACCCAGGGCCTTCACAGTGAGCTATGTCCTCGGCCCTTTTAACAATTCTGCTAAGTTGCTCAGGCTGGCTCAGACTTGTGGTCCTCCTGTCTCAGCTTCCTTGAGTGATGGGATAAGAAAGCATGTACCATTCACTGTTCCTGACTGACCAGGCCTTTAAATTATAATTTTTAAAAATGGAAGTTCTCTGAAGACAAGGAGACTGCACTGCTCTGATGGAAATATAAGATGTGGAGCTTAATGCTCTTAGGTTATCAACACTCATCATACTTTTACTTCCTAAGTCAGCACCCTGAGCAGCGCTGAACAAGTCTTTTGTACTGAAATATTTCAAACCACATTCAAACACCTAATAAGACTTACAATAAAACAGGAGAAGTGGCTTGTCAAACTAAAGTGTTGTTAGCTACTACAATCAAGAGGCTATCTTGATTACATAATCTGAAGCTTTTAAACTCTTCTTTTTTAAAAATCAAGGTCACTGCTTTTCAAATTGTGGAACCCTAGCCATCTTCTTATAGTGTAAATTTTTTCAGATTTGGAAACAACTTTGATTTCTTTCTAATCTTAAAAATTCTGTATGTATTTACAATCAAAATCAGAATCATTTTAAAGGTAAAACAAGAGTTCAAAGGAACTGTAAGTTGGCATTTTGGACTACGTCTTCACACCCTGTCTTCTATGAGAAGGATTTCAGAAGTAAGATTGGTGAAGCAGTGACCTGGGAGACTGAATCCTTCAAGGGTAGCCAGGTCTTCTCTGCTTGCTGCCCTCTTTTTGATTGTTGTTGTTGTTTGATAGTGGAGATTGAACCCAGAGCCTTCACACTAATCCCCATTCCCAGCCATTTTTAATTTTTAATTTTGAGACAGGATCTTACTAAATTGCTGAGTTGCCCAGGCTGGTCTCAGACGTGGAATTCTCCTACCTCAGCCTCCCACAGTGCTGGGATCACAGATGTGCACCACCACTGCTGGCTCTAGGTCCACTTATTAGAAGTGGGTGCTATTATTGTATTCAGTTTTTGGATAAAGGAACTAAGGATTAGAAAGATAGGTGTATTTTCCAAGTCCACTGAGTCTGTGAGAAATCTGAGGTGGAACCCAGACTCAGATTTGTCTGATGCTAAAGACGATGCTTTTGAAGATATTTGTCTGTAAGTAAACCACAGTAGCTTAACCAAGCAAGAGTTTATTTTCCCTAAATCATCAGAAGTTTGCAGGAGAGTGATCCAGCGCTGGCTCATGTCCTTCTGTCATTCTGCTCCATCATTCTTTGCATGGCTCTCCTATCCTTATGGTCACAATATGGCTGCTGCTCTTCACTGCATCACACCAACATTCCAGGCGGGAAGAAAGAAGTAGAGACAAAGATTTTTCGTCTCTGGGCTTTGTCTTTTCAACCTGGAGGCACTGGTTTCCCTAGTAAATTTCTGTTTATAGTTCTTTGTCCAAAACAATGACATTGTATCATCATCAATTGAAAAGGAGAATAAAGGTAGCTTCTTTTTGCTTTCTTGCCCCTAACATAGAGGCAGGCAGGAAATTCAAGGCTGGGATAGTTAGAAAGGACAACTTACAATTCCTGCTCAGCTTGCGACTGGAATGCTGTACTCCAGTTTCCCAGTGGACACGGCTGGGCAGTGCACAAATTTTCCCTAGGAGAATCTCTTCACCGAAACAAATCGTCCCAAGTCAGCCCCCAGTTCCCCAGCTCCTGTGTGTCATTGTGGACTCAGCCCTGCACTTGCCTGGGGCCGTCCTGGTGCGGTGAGGGAGCCCAGTTCCACACAGCACCTCACATTTGGTCTTCTCTGACCTCTGCCCCATGATGACCCCGCTGGACCCACTCACTCCCTTGTCTGACTGGGAGTCAAACAAGCTGGCATGGAGCCACATCCCCAGGCCTTTTTAATGTTTTTCTTTTGAGACAGGGTCTCTCTAAGTTGCTAAATGTCCCAGGGTGAGCTGGAATTTGTGATCTTCCTGTCTCAGCCTCCCAGAGTGGAGGGATTATAGGCATGCACCACCATGCCCAGGTACCTGGACACTAATCTCATTTACAGGGAGTGCTCTCCCCAAGGTACTGTCTCCAAAAGCTGCCGCATGGGAGGTGGGGCTTCAACATGGACATGCGGAGTCCAGGAGGATACAGTTCAGCCACGGCAGGTGGGCCCGGCGTGGGGCTCGAGTGACGGGTCTTCAGCCTTCTACCTATGCTGGGCTGGGAGAGCTGGGCTTCTTGATCTTCTGGCCCAGGTGTGGGGCACAGGGGGAAAGAGGAGTGGAGGCCATGAAGGCAGGGAGCAGCCAGGCATCCGCAGAATCAGACTCCGTCACCGTGTCCCTCTCTGTGGGCTTCCCTGTCCCACCTGGACTGCAGGCTGCAGGCTGACGTGTGGGCGGTGATGTTGTGGCCCTGCCTCTGAGCAATCCCGAAGCCTGGTCGCTCCCAGCAGGGTCCTGCTCCCAGAACGGGCCTCCTGGGTTTCTGTCCACTCTTGCCCTCCATGTATTAGTTCACCGTGGCCCGTACAATGTCTCCTGCTGACCCCCAGTGCCGGTCTATCCACCGCTGATTGATTTGTTTTTTGTCTCCTTTTTTGCAGTTCTGGAGATTGAGCCCAGGGCCTCATGCATACTAGATAGGTACTCTATGACTGAGCTACAGCCCTGTTTTACTTTTTATTTTGAGGCAGAGTCTCACTGTGATGCCCAGGCTGGTCTCAACCTTGCGATCCTTCTGCTTCAGCCTCCAGAGTGGGTGGGACTCCAGCCGTGCGCCACTTTGCCCAGCTGTGTCTGCTTTGTTTCTGCCTGCCATGTTGCTGAGCTTCTAAGCATTGTAGAACCATGAGGCCACAGCTTTTGGAGAGTCTGTGTGAGACACCGAAATCAGAAAGTCACCCGCCACTCCCATGACTTTTAGCCCTGCCCGCCCCACTAGACTGGTGGGAGAGGAAGGAGGACGCCTCATCCCGCCATCTTTGTTCCCATCCAAGGCGGCTTGAGCCTGTCTTGGTTGCTGATGCACAGCACGAGCCTGGACACTCAGGGCACTGGGACGGCCCATCCCGGAGGGTATCTGTGGTCCGACTGGGAGGCAAGATTCCTACATGGGGAGAAAGCAGGAAGTCAGTGCCCAAATGAAAGTACAGGCAAGACAATGACTTCAGAGCCCACTGGGGGTTGGCATAGCCAGGGAGGGGGCTTCACCAAGAGCCTGATGCTTGAGCCAAACTTCGGGGCGGATGAGACGGGAATCAGCTGACACCCCTCTCCCTGTGTGTGTTCCTGAAGTGATGGCAGGGAGCATGTGACAGGGCAAGCCTAGGACACCCACAGCTCTGGAGAATGAGTCTCATGGAGGGAGCTCATTAGGGCCACTGAGAAGGGAGGACTTTGGGGGTTCAGGGACCTGCAAGTCTCTGCAAAGGTGGACTGAGTCCCCTGGGAAGGCAAATCAAGGATGCCTGACTCAGAGTGACTTCTCCCAGACGCTGTCCATACACTCTGCTTAGGAGGAGGAGGGGTGTGACTTCTCAGAGCCTTCTTCCGAAATGTGTAACGAATGAAGAAGCGCTGTGTGAGCCTGTTAAATACTCACTATTCTGTTTATTTTCCTGTGAGTAGTTTGAAGCAAGTCGTTTTTCTTCTGTGGGACTCAGTTTACCCATCTGCCCAATGGGAGGTGGTTATGTAACATCAGCAACCCATCACTACACGTCACTGGACACTAACCAGGCATTTCTCCATAGACAACCTTATTTCCTTTATTCACTGTGATGGTCGTGTGGAGCACTTTCTGGATATATGGAAATTATAAGGTGTGGTTGGAACGTATGGAGAATGTTTAAATTTAAAAAATCATTACAGTTAAAAATACATTGCTATGAATTTCCCTCTAAAGACCCCCTCGCTTCAAACTCTGATCCCATCATTCCTGCCACTTTCTGAAGCAGTTCTGGATGTCCTCTTTCTTGAGTGTCTTTACAAGGCTGCTACTGAGTGCCATCCAATGGCTAGGCAGGCTTATAACAACATGACAGGGTGCCTCACCCACCTTGTTCACTGGATCTGCCACTGTGTAACTTCGAGCTCTTCCTCAAAGTCAAAATGACCATGGAAGGAAATGTTTTGAATGGATTCAGGACATCAAGGCCTCCACAACAGAGCAACTAAAGACCCTCACAAAGGAGGACTTCCAGAGCTGCTTCAGAAAGTGGCAAGAATGATGGGATAAGTGTGTTGAATCGAGGGGGAGTATTTTGGGGAGATTAATGCAATATGTCGTTTACTATAATGAAATAGTTTATTAAAACTGTCCCTGTATTTTTCAATCATACCTTGTATAGACGAAGGAGATTCAGAGACAATGAGCGCTTTTTCTACTATTATGCATGTGAGTCAGAGGCTAAGCTGAGATGGGTCAGGTGACTTTTCTGGTCATGTTGCTTCTTCAAATACAAAACACAGGCTGGAAGGATATAGGCCATGCCTACTGGAAACCGAAAGCAAAACCAAGCGCCTTGTGTTCTTGATGGGGCTGACACCCCTGAGAATTCCTGGTTGCTATCCCATGCAGGTAGAGAGAGACTATTGCTGTCCTGGGTTTTGTGCTCACTCAGGGCAGGGAGGGCAGGCAGCAGGCTCCAAGAAGAGCTCCTCCCAATTAAGTTGACTTCACAGTGAATGGGCAGTGTGATCCACATCCTCCCCTGGCTACGACATCTCCATCTTCTGGATGAGGGAATCTTTGGCCGCCTTTGGACCATGGTATGTTTGAGAACACACACGTACACACATACACACATACGCACACACACACATGCCCCTTTCCCTTATTGCTGCTGTTGTGTCAGCCCTCAAGTCCTTCTTGGTTGCATTACATGGTGAGCTGGAACTCTTGATAAAGGACCTCTGTATGGTGATGATAAGAATTGATTTCCAATTTCCTGCAGAATGACTCTATCATTGCTAGTGACTCAGGCAATTTAGCTCATATTCCAAGTCTGCCTGGAGGTTATAGATCACACTGACAGCTTCCCAGGCACTCAGGAGGAAGATTTTGACAAGATGAGGAGAGAGACACATTCAAAGAGTTTTGCACAGGCTGGTCAGGAAAGAATGGCTGCGCCAGGGGTTTGGGCCACGTGAGTGTCGTGTTGAGTGGACATGCCTTTAGTATACAGTGAGGCCAGCTGGTGGCCTGGCTTCCTATGTCTTCCAGTACAGCTCTCTTCCCAAGTCCATGAGCTACTCAGCCCTGCTCAGTATGAGCACAGTCAAGGACAGAGAGCATCAGTTTCCATCTGTGTCATCCTTACAAGATTCTTCTAGCTGGCATTTGCTGACAGTAATACAAATTTTTCAATAGTGGGGATTTAAATGAGCCCTTTTGGCCTGGTGGAAAGTACACGCAGAACTGAGTTTCATTTTTATTTTTCCTATTGGCTCTTCCACTTATTTTCTGTGTGATGTTGGGTACATTGTATGACCCCTCTGCCCTTCAGTTGGTTTATTTGTTAATGGACACGGGCGTAATGGGTTGTTGTAGGGAGGGAGTTAGATGAAATAACATGTAGGGACTCAAAATTAGTGAGATCCAAATCTCTTTTCTCATTGAATTCTTCTCTTTGTTCCCGCCTCATGTTCAGTCTTGCTAATAGAAGTATCTTAATCCATTTGTGCTGTCACAAAACACCATACACTTGAGTTATTTACAAAGAGCAGAAATCTTGAATTTCTCACAGTTTCAGAGGCCAGAAGTGCAAAATCAAGTCATGGGCAGACTTGTTGTCTGGAGAGGGTTCCATGTCTGTTTCTAAGATGGTGGAAGGGATGAACCCTGGGTCCTAACATGGTGGAAGGTGGAAGGGCAACAGAGGGCTCCTTGAACCCATTTTATCAGGTGTTAATCCCAGTGTGGTCATTTACCGGAAAGGCCTGCCTCTTACCACCACCACAATGGAGTTGCGGTTGTTACAACATGTACATTTTGAAGGAGGCACCATTCAGACCCCAGCAGCAAGAGATGGAGAGACCAGGGGTGTCCACCAACCAGTCAGTGAGATGGCATGTGAGGTCATGGGACTGCACCCTGCTTCCTGGATGGCCTGGAGCCCTCCTCTGGGATCCGTTGCCCTTTGGGCAAACCCTGCCTCCATTTGTCTCATTCTGTCATGCTGTTTTGTCCTATGCTGGTTGAGTCCAGAAGTGGAGGACTCCATGAAAGGAGGGAGGATCATATCTTGGTGATCTCTGCATCTGCAGCATCTGACACAGGACACGGTGGGTTTTACTGCCAGGAGAGGTCTCTGGGCACATAGGGTTTGGTCAGTGCTGATGCTTCAATTTGTCACTAACTTGCTGCTCCCCAAACTTCCCAACTTGGTGAGACTCTGATTCCCCACCAGGCAAAGCCTTGCTTGGGGTTATAACAATCCTAATGCTGCCTTTCTACAATTTTCTGGGTCCTTTGTCAGCCCAGGTCTACTGTGGGAGGAAAAGGCCATGTATCTCAGTGGTCCCTACAGCAGTGGCAGCTATCTGAGATCAGATCTGTGCCAATGCCCTATTTATCAACTATGTCTGGATAGCCACTTGGGTACATATGACCTCGACCATGACCTTAACTGTCCAGGAAGTAATTTGGCAAGATTGTCTGAAAATTTGCACTCGAAATCAGAAGCTATGGTCAGTGCCTTCCTCCCTTGTGTCTCCGAAGGCCTTCATTACTCTGGTTCGTTTCTTTATCTGTTAATGAAGATGACAATCTCTGGTACATTTGTCAATATGAGCTAAGTCATGTACAGAAAGTACAAAGCAATCAGTAAACCACGCACCACATGGGAGAATAATCACTGTCACTCCTGCTGGGTGACAGGTGACTGGGTGTATTGTCCTTTCTTAGAAGCTATATACTGGGATGCTGAAATACACCTGAATCATGTAGTCCTCACAACAAGCCTAGAGAACGGGTCCATTGTTGTCCTTTGTTTGCAGATGTGGAAACTAAAGCACAGATATCCCCAAGGCACTAGATCCACCCTGCAGCAGTGGCGGGTGGGTGAGATGACTTCGCACGCTGTGGGCTGGATGGGACCCTAGAAATAACTCTGATCACTCTGCTGTCATTAGCACTGAATGCTCATGCTTTATTTAAGCCTTTGACAGCAGAGGTGATTGCTGGAGACCCAAGAATTGTGAACACACACTGTGCAAGTGTGAGCTGTGTACACATACATATGGACACATATACATGTGTTAACAATGTATATGTTATCAGGGTTAACAATGGTGCAGCTCTCTAGAAAAGACATGCTCAATTCTCCCTAGTCAGCCCAAAATACTAATTTTTAGACAATCTTGTCAAACTGCTTCCTGGACAGAAACTGAGCTTGACTAAGGCCGCAGGAGTCTGACGGTCCAACCTGTGCTGTGGGCTGGGCCCTTCAGTGACATCCTAATATGTGAATGTTCATTGTCCTTTTCTCTATCCCCATTTTCCAGGTGGAAAGATTGAGGTCTCTGTAGGTCACAGAGCCACCAAGGAGTCACACAGACACCCCTTCCCATGTGTGTTCTATCAGAGACCCCTGCAGTGGGTTCCAGGCTTCTTCTCAGTGCTATGATGCATGGTGAGAAGAAAGACTCAGAGACAGAGTTAGAGAGAGAGAGATACGGGAAGCCAGGATGACCAATGTTCATGCAAGTAAGGCTGAACAAGAAAGGCCCTGAACATCCAGAGCTGTCAACATTTATTGGTGACATCATAGTTAGACTGGGGTAATGCAAGCAAGGCTTGTAAAGGAAGAGACAAAGCATTCTTGAATTAGGAACAAAACAGACAAAATAGAGGTTGTGGTTAATAATTAACCTTGTCTTTTTAGTAAAGAAAGTTTTAACTCTGGGAATGAAATTTGGGTGTGAGTCACTCTGACCTCAGCATGTAAGCTTCGGCCAGACTCACTTCTATAAACAAGCCAGTTGTGGAGTTGACTCTTTACAGCGTGCTTTGTGCATAATCAATAGAGTGGTCTCCCACAGCATTCTTCAGATATTGATGTTGATGAATTGGCTTGCTGGCATTATTCTGCAAACCCAATTCCCTGGTTCCTGTTCTGGGTATGTTGTGTGGCCAGACAAGCTTGCAATTAGGGCCCTGGCCTCGGCTTTCAGTCTCCTTGTGATTGGGAGCTCCAGCCTGACTATGCACACCCATCCACCATAGCTCTGTGCAGTGGTATCTGCTTGCTCCAATCTGCTTCTTTCCCACCCGCTTCCAGAAGCTGCCAGTCAGGTGGGCTCTCATGAATCCCTTCCAGGGATGGAACGAGACAATATAATCATTCCCTGCACACCTGTCAGGTAGCTGTTGCATTAGGGAGCATGTCTGAGGTTGTTTTTAGCTCTGATCAAAGTGATTGAAACAGATGTACCTCATGGGGCTTATTAAAAGGCAGGGGAAATTACTCATCAGACATCTGACTTGTTCCACAGAACTCTTTGTATGCAGATGCGGCTGCCTCCTCCCCTTAAATAAACAAGTGTTTAGTTTGCTGATCAATATAAGATTGGGCGAAGGGGAGGAGAATCCATTTAATTACAGGCACAGAATGGCAATGGTGTATTGTGCTGTTCTCTTGATACAGATTTGAGACATAATCACTCCCTTTGACAGAGAGAAAAATCATCTACATCCCATTTATTTATTTATTTGTTCATTTATTCAGTAAACATTGCCTAGGCACCTGTCACATCATGTGGCAGGCCCAGTTTCAGGTGAATTTGGTGTGGTAGTGATGGATATGACACAGTCCCAGCTTCCAGGAAGCCAGCAGTCTGGAGGGAAAAGATACACAGGGACAGTTACACTAGGAGTACAGTCACCATGGGCTATTGATTCTGCAGTGTTTATGGATGAGTGCAGACAGGTAGCTTCTGCCATGGCTCCCAGTGCTGTCTACCTCCTGACATCCCTAACCCATGTGAGTCTCTCCCCTGGGTGTAGCTGGAGCCCGTCACTTGCTTCTCATAAAGGGAATATGGCAAGAATGATGGGAGGTCACTTCCAAGATTAGGTAACTGTTATGGATTGAATTGTGTCTTCCCTTATGTGGATGTTCTAACCTTAGTATATCACAATGTGACCTTATTTGCAAACAGGGTCTTTGCAGACTTATTCCAGTAAAGATGAGGTCCTTAGGGTGGGTCCTAATCTGATATACAGTGCCTTTGTCAAAGGGACCTTTGATACGGCAGCACACACACACACACACACACACACACTTGGGGAGAATGCTGCCTGTCACAGGTCCCAAAGCTCCAGGGCCAACTGACCATGAACTGGAACTTCTGGGAGCATGAGCCAAAATAAACCTTTCCTCTTTTTAAGTTGATAATCACAGGTACTTTGTTACAGCAACAGAAAGCTCACTAACATACCACAGGGGCCTGGCTTGAACACTTTGTAGGGTTTTGTGGTGCACCATACCTGATAGACTCGGGCAACTTCCACAGAAGGATCAGCCACCCAGGGGAACAGGAGTTGATCAAAGGCCAGCAGGTAAAGGTAGAACAGCCCGAGGGCCCCAGTGTGCAAGCCTGGAAGGGTTCCTCCATCTGGTGGAGAAGAGAAGCCAGATTGGGTGGCCCCAGATGGGTAGGAGAGTCCTTGCATTGAGCTGGAGCTACTCAGAAGGAAAAGAGAATTTTCATTTGAAAAATGAGGCAGCCAGTCTGGGTTCACCCGGCGTCCTGTGGTGCCTGCCCTTGACCCCCAAATTCTTTGCATCCTTCTGGGAGTGGTTCCAGTCTCACTTCTTGGGAAGGTGTGTTAGCCCATTTCTGGTGTCAGAGACCACAGGCTGGGCATGTGACACATAAAGTCTATGTAGCTCATGGTCCTGGAGGCTGGCTGAGAAGTCTGAGATGGAGGGTCTACACTGGGCTCCTTGATGTGCCATGGCATGGTGGGAGGTATCAGGGTGATAGCATCCATCTAAGAGAGGGGAAGGAGGTCACAGTCCCCCAGTTCTGCAGTTGCTAGTGGATGGTGGCATTAATCCATGTGTCACCTCTTAAAAGTCCTGCCTGCCAACACATGCACTGGGGATTAAGATTCTGCTGCATGACCTTTGGCAGACACTTACACTGTAGCACCAACCTCACTCTCTCCCAAGTGGTACTGGCCTCTTCCTTCCAAAGTGGCCCAGGACTTGTTCTGAGCTCAGGAGAGGCCTGCTCCAGACCTGCCTGTCCTTCCAGGCCTGGGTCCTCACCAGGATGTCCCAGGCCTTCCCTGGGGAAGCAAGCCTTGGCTGGATTGCCTGGAATGGAGGCTGCTCCATGAGGTAAAGAAAAGGTGGAGAAGAGAAATCAACAAGTCTGCGTGAGTTGCCCAAGGGCTAAGGCGGTTTTTCCTAACAGCACTGACAGTGAAGTTACCACCTCTTATTAAGCATGCATTTTCCAGGGCCTTTTGAGACCCCTGAATCGGGATCTCTGGGGAGGTGGGACACAGAAATCAGGATGGGAGTTAACTCCTGATTGGGATGTGCTTTTAACCCTGGGGAATGTGAGAACTCTGGATAAAAGGAAAGTTGAGTAAGGAAACAGGAAGCATTGTGTGACTTTTTTTTCTCTTTTTTTTTGGAGACAGGGCCTTACTATGTAGTTCAGGCTGGGCTTGAACTCTTGGAGATCCTCTTGTCTCAGCCTCCCCAAGTGTTGGAATGGTAGGTGTGTGCCACCATGCTCAGCTTGTGTATTTGTGTTTTCTGCAGGTGGGTATCCATGTATCTAAGTAAAATCTGGGAAGGCAACCGACCCAAATCAATCCATTGTTCAACCAATTACTCAATCAGTGGTTGTGACCCCCTTGCCTTAGCAGCCAGAACAGAGAGACCCCAGAAAGCTCTCTTGCACCTTTCTGCCATGAGGGGACACAGCAAGAAGACAAGCCACGCACAAGCTGGGAACTGAGACCTCAGCTGATACCAGATCTGTCAGATCCCTGGTCTTGGACTCTCCATCCTCCAGAACTGTAAGCAGTAGCGTTTGTTGTTTAAGCCACTCAGTCTATGGTAATTTATTATGGCAGGCCACATAGACTAAAATACCACCCGATGTCCAATCGCTTCTTCTTTTTTTTTAGCAACAGAACCCTGGTTTTGAAGATAGCTTTCATCTGGCTAAAAACTCATTCTTAATCTCCTTTGTGAAATGGTATCCAATGACAATGAAACAGAAGTCACTGGATGGGAATTGGGGAAAGCTGCTTAAAAGGTCCCTTTGCCCCATCACCCCCATCTTTTTTCTTTCTACCTGGAACATGAATGAACATGGTGGCTGGAGCTCCTGCAGCCATTTCTGACAATGAGGTAACCTTGAAGGGAAAAGCTACTCAGCAAGGATACTGGCACAGAAACATTGAAGAAAGGTGGACATGGATGATTTGATGAAGTCAACACAACATCCATGAACTAGATTCATCCATTGCTGAGACCAGCTGCTAAGGGGGCTGTTCGGAGGCAGAGCCTGGTTGCAAGAGGTGGGTCACTGGGGTGTGACCTGGAAGGGGGCATTCTTGTCCCTGGCTCCTCCCTTCTATCTCTGCTTCCTGGTGACCATGAACTGAGCAGCTTTCCTCCCCGAGGCCCTCCCACCATGCCATTTCTGTGTTTGATCTAGGTAACCATGGACTGAGACTTCTGAAACCGTGAGCCAAAATGAACCTCTCCTCCTTTAAGTTGTGGGTATTGGGCATTTTTTCCCAGCTATTAGAAAGTGACTAAGACACTGTCAAAACTACAATGACAGTGTAAAAGGTAAAAGGAGAGTTGGGGGTTGGCAAATCTGTGTATTAACCTTGGCACTGCAGCCACCAATTGTGTGACTTTAGGCAGTGACTTCAGTTTTTTGAGTCTCAGTTTCTCATCTGTAAAATGGGTACAAGAAAGACTCAGATTACTAGATCATGAGTAAAGTACAGAAGGTCTTCAGTTGTAGGTAGTATGCACCTCTTTATCTGTTCAGTAGGATTTACAAGAATGACAGAAGTTCATTGCACTTGGATCTATTAACCATGGTGGAGGGTGACCTGCACAGGGCCTCTGCCTGTCTCACCAAGCTGATTGGTGGTGTGGAGGCCCCTTCTCTACTTAGCACAGCCAGAAGCCCTCAGAGGCATCATCCAGATAGGCTTTCTCCTAAGGCTGACTGTGTTTTCCTTGGGAATCTGGCCTTAGTAGTGCCATTCACAGGGATGGTTGGTTTGATAGCAGATGCGCTAAGAAAGCCACCTCTAAATCCTGTGCCTACAGATGGGGTCCCTATCATTCAGGCTCCTGGGAGTTCCAACTCTCAGCCCAATCAGAAGTGGGGGTGGGGGGAGAGGGAGGGAGGGAGGGAGAGAGAAAGACAGAGAGAGGATCTTTGGAGTAGAAGGCACTTGGCCTAATGGCATAATTATTCCACAAAACCGTTTGTGAAGAAATTATGGACTATCATTAGGATTCTCCATTTTTTTTTTTTTTTTAAAGTAATGAAGCTTTGGTTAGAGTGGTTATGGGGGAAAAAGCAAGAATATATGTGTGCATTTAAAGAGGAGACAAGTGTTCCTTCTGCCCTTGCAGGCAAACTGATCTGTCCCTTACCCCTCTCCTCAAAGGCAGAACATGAACAAAGCCAACAGCCTCCCACATGCCCACTGGGACCCTCTCCACCCTGCTTGGAAGGCTGTTGGTAGGAAAACACCATTCTGAGAAAAGCAGGCCGTTGAATTTGCTGAGAAATGCATTTCCCATAAGGACAGGAGGACCTTGAGGCCACATTGCTAATGCAGTAAAAGCCCAGGAGTGTTTTATGATGGAAGGGCTCTAGCATCAAGCTCTCTCCAGCATCAATTCTGGAGGTGGGCCACCTTCCTCCCTCTAATCCCCTCTTGGAGTTCCCTGGGGATCTTGTCCTTCATCGTGAGCCCTGAAACCCATTTTCACCCAGCCTGCAGCCTCCACTCCAGAGACGCTGCAACAAGCTAACTGAGATACATATTACAGTATTAACTTTTAAAATATCGTATTAGCTCTCCATTAGGATAAGCGAGTTATGCAGAAAACCCTCACAGAGCATTAGTCTCTGCCTCTGCTTAGCTTAGCACACTGGTTCTGCCCAGATGGGGTCCTCGGGCGAGTGGAGGGGTGGGCAGAGGTGTGGGGTGCTCTTCCCAAAGGGAGATTCGGTCTGCAGGGGCAGAGGATGGAGGAAAGGGGAGGATGGAGGAGCCTAGACTGGGGTGATCCATGCAGGGCTTCCCTGATTCAGCCCCCTGGATCCCAGAGGAAACTGGGATTCTTTCAGGCATCCTGGCCCAGAGCCAGTAACAACAATTGTGAATAATTATAGCTCTTGTTTCCTGAGTGTCTAAGAAGGACACGCCCTTTGGGTATCTTTTCATTTAATCCTCTTCTCAGAGACAAAGCATGGTGGCTGGGAAGGGAGGGGATTTGTCCAAGGTGCCCCTGCCTCTCAAAAAAGAACTTGCATGCGGGGAGGGATAGAAACCCAGGCCTGTGTGTCCAGAGCCTGCTGCTCTGGGGTCCCTGGTCACGTGGTCTGAGTGTGGGGTCTTGAGTGGGCACAGCCTGCACGTTAATGGGAGGAGCTTGGGGGTCATCATTCTTTGGCTCTGCCTGGAGCTGGACTAGTGGCCAGGTGGCTCATGAGGCACAGACATGGATTGGTACTGGAGCAAGATGGCCACTTCATGGGAGGACCTAAGGTGCATGTGGGAGGCTGATAGCGGATCAGGAGCTTACTCGGTGTCGAAGAAGGCTCTATACCATGAGGCAGCTGTACCAGCTGGAGTGTGACTTCTGCGCAGCAGAGGTGAAGGTGTCAATATGTGGGAATCGAACAGGTTGACTCTGCTGTCATGCTGCTTGGGAATTGAATCTAATTACTGTGATGCCTGGAATAAGTTAATGTTTCTAAGCCTTAATTTTGCACCTGTAAAATGGGTGCGGTTCCCTTACTTGGCAGGATGGATGAGATAATCCAGACAATGTACATGGCACAGTGCCCCCCTCCCCCATAAGCTCAGAAACATGAGCTGCTATTCTAAGTACAAGTATTGTTATTGATTACAGAGGGTCTAGAAGGAGAACCACCTGATTTCCACTGGTTATAAGAGAAAACTGCAACAAATATATCTCATGGATTTCAATTGGTTTTGTGATTCTAAAATTGAGCAGTAGTCCAGACCAAAAATGGTTCAGAATACCATGCTTTACCACCTGAGTGGGTTGTATTTATAGCCAGCATAAAGGAATTGACATACAGGAAATGGAAGTGAGGAACAGACAGTCTGATTGGTCACAGCTCCTGTCTGTCTTCTTTGAACATAAATGGCTACTTGTGATTGGCTGAGACTCAACTGGTCTGTTTACACATTCACTATGGTGAAACCTTTAAACCAAACTTGGTATATGTACAGAGGCAGCTTTAGGACAAACTTATACTCTCAGGTCTTTTATTTCTGGGTTATGTGATCTTGGACTAGCTATTACCTGCTTAAGGTTCAGTTTTCTTATCTGTAAAATGGGGACAATAGGTGCAGCTACTTCGTAGAGCTATGAGGACTAAACATTTTAATCTATTCACGTGCTCAGCATAGTGTGGAGCACATGGCATATTTAATTTTTATGCCTATGTTTAGCTGTGAGTTCATCTATAGGTGCAAGCAGTACGAGGGGTCCAGAACTGTTTAAGGCCTTTGGACAGGGAATATCTTTAAACTGCAGGTAAAGAAGATTTGCCTCCTGGATTTCCTAAGCTGGGGCTTTTCTCTATCCCTGCTGTCTCCTTGAGAACTCTTCTGAAGTTAGTGTCAGCCTGTTTAGTAGCAATTATCCAGGGAGAATTGCTTGGTTTATCTTTGCAGGTCCTGCTTGGCTCAGACTTCGGAACACAGTGACTTCTCAGTGAATTTCCTTGAGTTGATCACAATGCAGGTGGCAAAGGAGAACATCTGAGGGAGTATAAACAAACTGTAAGGTGGAGGGGCAAACATAGATGGTCCTGAGGATCCACAGCACCCTCTGGGTATCACAATCTTGGGATGCTCAAGTCCTTTACGTAAAATGATGTAGTATTTGCATATGACTTATGCCCAGCCTGCTATATACTTTAAATTATTTCTAGATTTTACTTGTAACACCTACTAGAATGTCAATGCTATGTAAATAGTTATTCTACTGTATTGTTTAGGGGACGTTTAGGAAAATGTCTATAATGTTCAGTACAGATGCATTTTTCCCCTGAATAGTTTCTTCTTTTTTTTTTTGGTACTGGGGATTGAACTCGGGTCCTTGTGCTTGCGCAGCAGGCAGCAAAACCACTGAGCTAAATCCCGGGCTCTCCCCTGAATAGTTTTGATTTACAGTTCTTTGATCCACAGATGTGAATCCTGCAGATACAAAGGGCAGATGTACACTCTGTGGTTGAAATATACAGTGAATGTTTAAATTTAAAAAAATTATTACAGTAAAACACACACTGCCACGAAGCTCCTTCAAAATTCTCCACTGTGCTTGCTTTGAACACACTTACTTCATTGCTCTTGCCACTTTCTGCAGCACTTCTGGAGTCCTCTTTTGTGAGTGTCTTTAGTTGGGCTGTTGTGGCTGCCTTCTGTCCTGAATCGATTCAAAACATTTCCCTCTCATGGCCATTTTGACTTTGGGAAGGGCCAGAAGTCACACAGTGCCAGATCCAGGGAATAAGGTAGATGAGGACACAGGGTCATGTTTTTACGGCCTGCCTTTCAATTGGATAGCACTCAGCAGCAGGAGTCACTGTATTTTTGATCATACTCTGTAAAGACACTGATGAAAGAGGACATCTAGAACTGCTTCAGAAAGTGGCAAGAATGATGGGATCAGCGTGTTTGAAGTGAGGGGGAGGCTTTTGAGGGGGATTCATCACAATGGTCATTTACTATAATAATTTAAAAAATTAAACATTCACCGTATGTTTTGATCACATCTTGTAATTTGGAACAGAAAGAGTCCAGGGCACAGGAGTGGAATGGTCACATAGAGCATTTGGGAAGAGATGATAAGAGCAGTCCTTGGAAGAGGATGCAGCTGCTCTGAAAAGGCTGAGGGAACGCAGGAACAGTCTCTGGGCAGAGGGTGACGCGGGCAGCCAGGGGTGTTTGGCTGAAGCAGGATGTGTGTGTTGGAAGTGAGAAGGCCATGGAGGGAGGGCAAGGCCCAGGGGAGTCCAGAGAGACCAGGGAGTTTCCCAGGGTGCACACCCTCCCGGGAGTATCTCAGAAGCTTGCCTTGGTGTTGCACTCAGGTCGCAGGCGTGGGCAGGGGACATGAGCAGCTGTGTGCACTTGAGCATCCAGGGCTGAGCATCCAGCCAGGTGCCACCCAGAGCCTCCCTCAGCCTCCTGTCTGATTTGAAGATCTCTGGAGGCAATGCTGATCTGCATTGTGTTGCCAAGTGGAGCTGCCACTTCACTGGTGACTTACAGATTAAGTCACCTATTGTGTGGAGTAATGAGTCATTCTCCCAGGCTTTTGTGCAAGCAGAGAGAATATTTATTCGGGTCCCAGGGAACCTAGGGACTCCTTGGAAGCACAAGAGGGCTTTGAAGTGGAGTCAAATGAAACCGGTAAGCCTCTGAGTGGGAAGGACCCATTCAGAAGCCATTGCCTGTCGATTCTGAGGGTGGAATATTTTCAGTGCAAATAAACTTCCAGCAAGTATCCCTGAGAGCAGGGCTGCCTGGATGCCCAGTCCCCTTCCGGCCTCATTTGTGAAGACCCTGGCAGCACTGGCACTAGATGATCTGCAGCTGGAGCCCCAGGGAGCCGCTCAGCCAGCCACACCCTTCCCGGGGGACCCATTCCCAGAGTCTGACTAAGGCAAGGCCATACCAGTCATGTTACTCAAGTCCAGCCATATCAGTCAGCTTTTCTGTGGCTGGACACAGCATTCAACACTCATGACTTCGAGGAAGAAATGTTTACCTTAATTCATGGTCATCGTGGCGGGAGGGCATGGCGGGGCAGAACTGTTGGCTCCTGATGGCCAAGAAGCAGAGCAGGGGAGGGGGCCGGGGACCAGACCCAGACCCCTCAGCCACTCTTCCTGGTCTCATCTGGACACACCTAGAAGTCTGCTCCTCCACCCCTGGGGTGAGTCCCAAACCAATCAGGTTGAAACCCTACCCTAACCACCACACCAACCCAGGGTGGCTCTGAAAGGCGCTCTTGGCTTCAGAGTCTGCTGAGGCCTGCTGGGTCTGCATGGCAGCCAGACTTTTTCACAGCCACTGCTGCCTCTGTCCTTGCCTTGCATAGGTGTGGACAGGAGCCTCCTTCCTAAAAAAAAATCCTGCACAAGGCTGGGAACAGTGGCGCACACCTGCAGTCCCAGCACTCCGAGAGGCTGAGGCAGGAGGGTCACAAGTTCAAGCTCATCCTAGGCAACCTAGCGACATAGCGAGAGCCGCTCTCAAAAAATAAAAAGGGCTGGGCATATAGCAAAGAGAAAAGGCCTTGGGTTCAATTTCCAGTACCACAAAACAAACAAAAAATCATGCTCTCATAATGGATCCATTCAAAGTGCTGGAGAGACCAACGAGTTTTAACGTAACAGAGTGAAAAGCTAACTCATAAGTTTTAAATTCCACATTGCATCTAACTGAGAACCTACCTCATGTCACCTTCGGGTGCAGTAACAAAGATTATCCACAGTGATCAGCAGGGGCCGCTGACAGGTGGATACAGAAGCCTCGGAGTCCCCGACGATGGGGACTTTCCAGCTGTGCCTGGACACCAGGGGTCAGAGAGGTGACTTGTCCCCACGGAGTCCTGTCCCATTGTAGGTCCATCAGCAAAACAAATGTTGTTTTAAGTATGTGCCTTTTGGGGTGGGTCGTCACACAGCAGCAATAACAAGCAAAATTCAAAAGCGAATGAGAGACTGCCTCACTGGTAGGGAAGCGGGAGAGGTGTACACTGTACCCTGCATCTCTTTCCCCCTCACTACTTTGCTCCCCAGAGTAGCTGAGGCTGCTGGGATTATAGGTGTGTGTCATGGTGCCTGGTTTGTGTCCTTATTTTTGAGCCATCTGCTTTGGTGAAGGTTTTCAGAAGCAATATATTGATAACACATTTCTGTGGCATTTCTAGCTCAGATTTTCTGACCTTCATCTTAATATCACAAGGGCATTTGGGGTCAACAAAGAGTTCTGGGGTCCCAGATGTCCCCTCAAACCAACTACAGGGATTGCTTTGTTTTTGTATGTGTTTGCATTGGTAGAACTTGAGGTTATCTGAATTTTGGTTCTTTTATGAGTGACTTGTCATTATACTTTAATTTTGTTCTTAATCTACCAGCATTTTCTCCAACTTTGATATTTAAAAAAGTCAGTAAAATATGTCTGTTTTGTATCTTTTCATAACTGTACTCAAAACAGCAAGTCCTTTGGATTTGCATCCTGAGATTTTTTTTTAAGCCCAGGAACACTGTCTCCTGCCAAGCCATTGATTTTTGCTTTTTCTCCACTTATTCTGGTTTCTTCTTTAGGGATATTGCTTAGCTAGAGATTTGATAATGGATTGTCAGCCTTCGTCTATGTTATTTTGTCTTCCATTATATTTGCGTCTTCACACTCTGTCTTCCTACCCAGAATGTTACTGAGTGTCCCTCATCCCTCCCCCTCCGCATCCATCCATTTTCCCTTGTGTTGCTTTTTGCTTTTGTTTACTGTCTCCAATGTGGATTTTAACTTGGTGCCGTTTTAGCTTCCTTCCATTCTTCTCTCTGCCAGCTTTCTGGTCATCAGTGCCTACCTTTCTGGTTTTTCACTGAAAACTTGTTCTGTGAAGTGTCTTCTCACGTTTTCATTAAGAACACAAACCAGATGCATTCTAAACATTTCTTGTTTCCTGTAATCAGTTGATTTCCCAGGTAACTTCCTCCCTGCATGTGTAAGGCTAAGGTTTTTGTGCGTGTAATCACAGCATCTTTATAGAGCTAATGTTGGATTTTTTTTTTTATCTGCTCATCCTTGAGCAAAGAGACATTTCCCCAGGCCATTGCTTGCTAGCTGGCAAGGAGTCTCTGTTCTCTTTTGACATCTTCACAGGCTGCTCGCCTTCTGCCAGAATTCCCCTTCTGGTTCTTGGGCTGGAGCCGAATTGCCGTGCCCTGGCCACAGCCACTGTCCTGGTAAACAACAGAATCCTGTCTTGCTCCTGTGTTCTGGTCCCCTGGGTGAGAGAAAGTGACCGTATTTCTAGCTAGTTGAAATCACCAAAGGCTCTTCTGCTACAAGGAGTCCATGAAAACCTTCAGTCCAAAGAGTCTGCTTTTCTCAGCTCACATCCATGACATAAACCAAGATGTGTCTCAGTTTGGGCTACTTTGCACTTTGGGAGTCGTTTCCTTTATAAGATGTCATTACAAAGGGCATGTCATGGAAGGAGATAGAGATTCTAAGGGAGGATGATAGAAAAGATAATTTAATCAATAGTTAACATGGAAAAGGGGTCATTGGCCAACTGTGCTTGGGCATGTTGGGTTCATTGAAGGTAAATCTCCTCCTCCTCCTCTTCCTCTTCCTCCCCTTTCTTCCTTCCCTGCCCCCTCCTCTTTTTTTAAAAAAATCTTTCTTCCTCTCCTCCTCCTTTTCCTCTTTCTTCTTTTGCAGTACTGGAGATTGAACCTAGGACTTTCACACTGAGCCACATCACTGAATCCTCATCTCTGTTTATAATTTTTATTTTTATTTAGATATAGGGTCTTGCTAAGTCACTAAGTTGCTCAGGGTGGGCTTGAACTTGTGATCCTCCTGCCTCAGCCTCCCAGGATTATAGGTGTGCACCACCTTGCCTGGTTTAAATTGTTTTTTTTTGACTATAGTGAGCTATCTTGACCTTTTGATTGTAAGTGGAGAAACCAAACTTGTAAAGGGAAGCTTTAATGAATGGGTTCAGGCTCTGTCATAGCTCTTCAGACAATGGTATGGATGAGCTTCTAAAAGTTCTTAGTCTTGGCCTCAGGTACTACCCAGGCTTTCCTATCTCTATTCCTTATTGAGTGTCTGCTCCATTGGCCTCCCTCTGCCTCACCCCTTTCCAATCATCATGGTGGGAAATGTAGTGATTGTATCACTCAGAGCTTTATATTTACCACTTCAGGCACTGGAAAAACATTGATCTCTCAGTTTTCTTTTCAAATTCCCATAGATCAACACCAGCCTAATTTGAACCAATTACTTATCCTTTGACCATCAAACTTAGCCAGTAAGTGAATTCTTGAGAAAGGATTGTGATTGGCCAAACTTGGGTCAGGCGCTCACTCTGGGACCAATCAGCTGATCACATTGAACAAAAGGGCTCCTCCCTGAGTAACCACATTGGGGCAAAAACAGGGGAAGAGACCTTTTAGAGGAACCAAAGGGATTAAGAGACAAAACAGTGGGTCCATTATACAAAGCAGAGGCACTAGATTTTCTAAAAGGGGATATGTGCAATATAGCTTCTTTCCAGACATCTTTGAACATGGGTGTTCATTTTGGAGGTGCATCTTGGGAAATCATACTGTGAGGAATGCCTTTTGGAAATGATTCTCTAAGGGACACAAAAAGGCTGGAAGGGGAAGGAGTGGGGGAAGGATGGGGAGGCAGAGGAGCCCTGGCTGGCTAAGAGAGCGGATCTTCCATGGTACCAGCAGAGGGGCTCACTGCCTTGGGTTCTGGCTGGTGGCCTGGGATCTGAATCTTTGAAGTTGGGGGTTCACAGAGAGTAGTTGTCTTGGGATGAGAGGCTATGCCAACTCCCACTTCCTTGTTGCTATAGGAGTCTAACCTGGAAGACCTGCTCCTGTTTCTAAAATACCTTATCAGGTCCCTTCCATTTGGAGATAAGATTCCAGGGCCTTTCTTCTTATATAAGAATCCACACGATTGGCCATAGCTCTTAGCTCTGAATTATGTCTTTCTCATTGGCCCAATAAGTAGTAGAAAGAATTTATCATCATCAGATTTGTCACGTAGATATGTGATTGCCAATTGTTAATGATGAGATTTATTGCAATAAAATTTATCTGGGCCAATGTCCTTTTTAAAAGGCAAAAGAGATTTTGTGACTCTTTAGTTTTATGTGCTTTGTGTGACTTAAATCAGGATTTCTGTGGGAGTGCAGTTGGTTGGTATCTATGCTCAGCTTGCAGAAAGGCAGAGTTTTCCACTATCTGTAAAGTCCTTGGTGGTGAACTTGATTCTCCAAAAGAGCCAAGGGCAGCTTGCTGAGCAAAGACAGCCAGGAAGGTCATAGATCAGGGGTTTTCAGGTACTTTTCAGTTATGTGCTTTCTCCAGTTGAACTCTTCTCAGCACATAAAAAGAGCTGAGCTGCTCTGGTTAAAGAAAGTGTCCCACCACTCACCACTCTGATATTGTACCTCTGCACTCCAAAGAGCCCCCAGGATTTGGTCAAGCCCTGTTTGAAGGCCACTGCTGACGATTAAAGGGCCTTGGACTCAGCCTGACTCTGCCTGTCCTGAGCGGATGTTCACTCAACCTGCATTGCCCTCTCTGCTCTCTGCTAACTCCTTCTGTGGGACACTGCAACATCACATGGAACTCTTAGGACCTCTTATCTTTGTTCTATAATAATTCTGATCTTTGAGTTACCTCCTTCTATCTGCTTACTAATGTACAGTGTAGTGAGTAGACAGATTCATTGGTTTATTCGATGTTCAGTCAGCACCCCAATTCCCAGATTGCTGTGTGTGTGTGTCTTTTAGTGTCTGAATCAGGATCCAGTTAAGCTCACATGTTACATTTGTTATTACTGTGCTTTGAACATGTCTTCCCAAAGTTGGTGTATGGGAAACTTAATCTCAAAGTCATACATTAATGGGATTTGGAGGGGGTCTGTTCGGAGGTGGTTAGCACTGGATGAGGTCATGAGAGTGAGGTCCCTGTGATACACTTGCATCTGAAATGTCCCCCAGAGGCCCATGAGTTAAAAGGCCTGATCTCCACAGGGACGGTATTGACAGGTGGTAGTTTCTTTAAGAGGTGGGGCCTCCTGGGAGGTCTTTTGAGCATGGAGGGTTATGTGTGCCTTTTAAGGGGCAAGTGGGATCTCAGACTCTTTCTCTTTCTCTTTCATTTCACTGCCACAATTTGCTCCATCACATTGTCCCACCATGATGTGCTGCACCCCCATCAGAGGCCTAAAAGCAATAGGTGCAACCAACCATAAACTGAAACCTGCAAAACTGTGAGCCAAAATAAACCTTTCTTCTTCATAATTTGATCATATCAGGTTTGTTATAGTAACAGGAAGCTGACTAACACATGGGCTGCATAAGAAGAAGAGAGACCTGAGCTGGCGTGATTGCTCCGTCTTGCCATATGAAGCTCATCACCTTGCTATGGTGAAGCAAGATGATCTTGCTAGGTGCTAAGCAGATGTTGGCACTGTGCTCTTACTTCCCAGCCTCCAGAGCTGTGAGTCAAATCACTTTCTTTCCTTTATAAATTACTTTGCCTTGGGTATATTGTGATAGCACAGAAAATGGATTAAGATAATTATTTTCCTTTACAGTTTTATTTCTCCCTCCTTTTTGCTTTTCTTGCAACTTATTTGTTGAAGAAACGAGTCATGGGTGCAATATAATTTCTTATATTGTGGCCTTCAGTCTTCATTGTTCAACATCACACACTTATACAGGATTATGAGGGTCTTCAGTGGAGATACATATTTGTGTCTCTACAGTCACCATCCAGACCCCTGGGTCTGCTGGTCCTGGGATCCTGCACACTTGTGGCCCTTTATCTGGGCTGGCCTGTGTGTCCCTCAGAGGAGCACTATCACCACAGAATCGTAGACTTTCTGGGCATGAAGGACCTTGAGGCGACCTCTCATATCTAAGACTCTCAGGCATGGGGTCCTACCTTCCAGCACCTTCTACCCATCTTCAACGCTTTCCTTAAAATCATGCAAAGGCCTCCTGGGGACTCTGAGGGATTGGGAAGAAAGCATGGGCTGTGGAGCTCAGCTCTTTGGTTGAATGTTCCCCAAAATCTGATCTTGTGTAGGTTATTTAACTTCCCTGAACCTCAGTGTTCTCATGTGTATAATGAGTACATTGCAAGTATCGAGGAAGCTAAAGCAAAACAAAATAGTCTTCCAGTTGCTTAGGCTAAGAATATCAGAGTTGGACTGACTTCTCTTTCACGCTGTGTACAATAATACCTCAGTTCATGAATGCTTTTGTTTGTGAACAATTTGGTTTGTGAACAGAAGCATTCAGCAAAGTTTACTTCCGTTCATGAGCTCTGCATCAGGTGATGAACATGGCTGTGGCTGTCTTCCCTGCACAAACATGAATGCAGCTCTTCCCCAGAACTGGGGAACGAGTTAAGCTTATGAACCAAGATACCACTGAACTGTATTAGAAAGAAGACCCTGGAAAGAAGCTTAGTGCTGTGTGATTTGTTCAAGTCTCATGTTTGAGGATTTTTGTTGTTTTTATGGTACTGGGATTTGAACCCAGGGCCTTGCACATATAGGCAAGCGTTCTACCTCTGAGCCATATCCCTGGCCTCACTGAATCTTTTTTAAATATAGGAACTAGCTAACATCTATTAATCCTGTAGTCCTATCAGGTAATGCATGCAGGGCCTTGTATTCTACAATGGATTGAAATCTTGTAATTATCCTTTTCTCATGGGTTGCGATGGTTCCAGTTTCTTGGTGTCCCCAAACAAAGTATTGCGCAGGTCACATAGAAGTGACAGCATAGACTTATTAGCAAAGATCAAAGGTCAGCACACCCTGCAGGGTGGGAGTGGCCCAGGAAAAGCCAGGCATCAGAGTCTGCATGGGGTCTGTCGAGGGAGGGAGGAGCTCTCTAACCTGACACAGTGAGTCACTCTTATCAGATGCGAGTCTCCTCCTTTCTGTTGAAGGGGTAGTTTTTGTCCTTTTATGGACCTTTGTGGAACTGTCATGGTGCCCAAAGCCCATGGCGAGGGGACCACAATGGAAATGAGATTATAATTAATTATAATTAAGTGGGGGTAACTTGTGGGTTTTCAAGATATTCTATAGCACATGCATCCCCAGGTATGGCCTAGTTCTTAGAGATGGATGCTCATTGTGGTTTCAGAAATTTGTCCCGGGTTCTCCAGAATCCTATACAGAATCCTATACCTATGTTCTCCCTTGTGTTTACCCAAACCAGATGCTTTCTCTGGTTTTGGAGAGCTGGCTTCCTCTTTTACCTCCTTTCCCTTAGGACCCTTTCCAGGAATTTCTCTCTCCCTCCTGCCTCAATCTAATGAGGTAGATATTATTATCCACCCTCTCATCATTACATACCAGGAAACTGAGGCCCAGAAATATTAAATAACTTACCCAATATTGCACTTCTAATAAGTGGTGATGTCAGGATTTGAACCCAGGGTACCAGGCTCCAGCAGCTTCTTATCCCAACTTGTACAACTCCATCCCCTGGGGGCTGAAACAAATACTGAATTCCTCCCCAGACCAGTAGAATCAGAATCTCAGGGCCCAGACATGTATGGCTACTTAAAAGCTACCAGAGGCTTCTAGTGTGTGGCCAGGGTTGAGGAAGACCAACAACATTTGTGACATAAAGTAACTGCAGATGAGCCCAGTGTCCACAGTGATGGCCAATTGTATCTGTTGATTCTAAGGTCTCAACTTCCAGTTAATTTCCCTTTATGGAGTTGGGTTCAAGGGTACCTAAAGGTCCATTCAGATCCAACAGCCCATATTTCTGTGACTCAGATGGATTTTGCCAAGTGACCCCCTGGCAGCTAGAGGTGAAGCTCAGTGGTGACAACCATGACCACTTCGTCAGTGGCCCTAGGAAGACTTTTCAAAAGCCTTGGCAGCCTGTCATCTTCCAGTGAAATACATAAGTGTGTCAGTCACCTTTACATATTTCTCAGGCCAGCCAAGGTGACAAATGTATAGGCTTTGAACCATCCAGGGAAAGCTTTCTCAGCTGTCAGCACCAAGCACATGAACCATCAGATTCCTAGTGACCCTTAGATCTTGTCACTCATCGCAGTCCCTCACCCGCCTCAGAGATTGACAGCCCTGTCTCGTCAGCTTGTCACATTGAATGACAGTCTGCCCCGATTTGGTTATGCATGGACAGGAGGGGCTGTCAGAGAAGCCTTGTTGAAGCAGATAAGCCAGTGGCAACTCCTGGCAGTAATGAGTAAGGAGAGGAGGGTGCTTAGGTGCGCTGCACTGTTAACACAAGAAGATTTACAAATTAAAGCTTGTCAGCCTCCCTAAAGCCATGCAGAGATGATAAAATTTCCAATGCTGACACACAAAGCAGAAGTTGGAGACAGGAATTACGGCTGCTGTTTTTCAGCTCTCTGCTTTCAGTCTATCCACCCTTAGTAAAGCAGGTCATGGTGGGGAAGCTGAGGTTTCTGTGCCTTTGTATAGCTGCTGCTGATTGTTTGCAAGTTGGTGGACAACAGAAAAGTTTGCTGTTTAGGTGCTGCATTTGTCCATTTTTCATTATTACAATGAAATACTGTCTTAGTTCCTACTCAGCACCCACAAATTAAGGGAGGAAAGGTTTATTGTAGCTCATAGTTTGTAGAGGTTTCAGTCCATAATTGGTTGGGTCCAAGTCAGGGTGGCATGGCAGAGGGGCATCACAGAGGAGAAACAGTCCATGGCAGGCAGACAGGAGACAGCAAAGCAGCAGCAGCAGCAGCAGCAAGCCTTCTTTCTTTCTCTTCTCCAGGCTACCCACCTAAAGGGCAGGGAGCACTCCTACCTTTGTACCCTTAATCCCAGCATCGCACCATTAATCCCAGCATCACATCCTTAGTGCCAGCATCACACATCCTATATCCAGCCACCTCATAAAGCCCCACCAATAAGTGCATGAAGCTTTGGGAGGACATCTAGCTGTAAGCCATAACAAATACCCAAGGAAAGCTAATGTTAAAAAGAAAAGAGGTTTGTTTAGCTTGCAATTTCAGATACTGAAAGTTCAAACAGCATAGCTCTGGCAATGCAGAAGCATGTATAGAAGGAGAGGTCACAGAAAAAACAGGAAGACAGAGAGAGCCCAGGATCCCATCTTCTCTCCTTCCTTCCTTCTTCTCTTTGCAGTACTGGGGACTGAACCCAGGGGCTTCACACCAAGATACATTCACAGCCCCTTTACATTTATTTATTTATTTTAAAAATTTGAGATAGGATCTTGCTAAGTTGCTAAATTGTCCAGGCTTGGCTCAAACTTGTGATTCTTCTGCCTCAGCCTTCTGGAGTGCTGGGATTACAGGCATGCACCACCATACCTGGCTCCATAATCTCTTCCAAGTGCCTGGCATGGAACTATGGACCTTCCACTAGGTTCCACCTCTGGAAGGTTCCATCCCCAGCATTGCAACAATTAGGACCAAGTTCCCAGCACATAAACCTTTTTTTTGTCCCATTAAGTTTATTGGTACATTTTAGGTATAAAATACAGTTACATTTATCATTGGAATCTTGTACCTTTACATGATATATCTTGGTTCTTATTTTTTTCCCCTTCCCCTGTCCTCCCTTCACCCTCTCCACCCTTCCCTATTTCAAAGACTTTGTTTCCATTTTTTTTCTTTTCTCATATTTTTTCTTTTCCCTTCTTTCCTTTCCCCTACCCCTCCCACTTCCCCTTCTCCTTTAGACCTTTTCTTCCTATTACACAATATCAATTATACATTTTTAAAATTACAATATCAAGATTTAGAGGACATTACTACAGATTTTACAAAATTTAGAAGGATATAGAGAGCATATTAAACAAATCTTTTTTTGAAATAAATTTGACAACTTCTAAGAAGTACCTTGGAAGACAAATTAATGAAACTGACTCTGGAGGAAATACAAAATTTGAATAGCACCTATTAAAGAAAGTATATTCCTATCTTTAAAACCTACCTATATGACAACAACAGGCTCATATACATTTTAGCTAATGAATTATATCAAACATTTAAAGCAGAAAAAAGAAGGAACACTTCTCCCCTTATTTTAGGAAATCAACATTGCCAGCACAAGAACCTTTGGGGAGCACACAGCATCTAAACTATGGCAGATGCCAAGATTTAAGTCTTAACAAGTTCTCTGCCAGTTTATTTCATTGCATCAAAACATGAAAAAGAAAAAAAAGAATGTATTGAAATGCATTACACATACTGGGGTTATGTTTTGCTTGTGAAACATTTATTATGTAAGCATATAAGTCTTTGGATATACTGGGTCTTGGTGCGCAGTGTATTTTTTATTGAAGGTCATAGTCAAGAAAATTGGAAAATTACCATCTTGAAGAATCTAGAGAAGGAGAACTAGGAAAAGGAGGAGGAAGGGGAGGAGGAAATCTTACCAAATTTTTCCAGATAGGCATTTAGAACTAGGCATAGCTTTGAGTTTTTACCATGTGGCGATAGTATTATAAGCCCTTGAGAAGTAATAAGTCATGTAATGGTGATAGCGCTGGGAAGTAGACACCATGTTACCAAACCCATGTTACAAGTGAGGAGGTAGAGGCATGGTTGGTTAGGAATTGTGGTAGCAGGATAGCGACCTCAGAGATACCCATGTTCCAGAGATGCCTGGGAACTTCTCATCAAATGGCAAATGGCACTTTGCAAATGTGATTTGCTAAAGAGCTAGAGATGAGGAGATGACTTTGGGTTGCACAGATACATGGTGTGATCATAGGGTCCTTACAAGATGGAAGAGAGAAGCTGGAAGTGAGCACCGGGGAGATACGAGGAGGCTGCTACATTGCTGATTATGGGGGAAGCCATGAGCTAAGTGAGCCAGCTTCTAGTTCCGTTTGCCATGCATGGGCATCTGCTTGGCCCCTGCAAAATAACATAGTGCATTGTTATTATTATTATCCTAAAAGTCTCCATGACACCTTTTAAAGCACAGTTACTGCACATCAGCCATTCTTCTATTAACATTCTTCTCTTGATTAACTTAATCAGCAAGTCCATGTGTTTATGTTTGAGCATATGTACAACCCTTCCAGTGAAAGTGTTGTGCATTTATGAGCTAGAAAGCACTGAGAAATAGCAAGCTTTCTTTTTCCTCTTCTTTGTCATGGTTATATTTGCTGAATTTCAGCCAGCATTTCAGCCAGCATTCCATTTCTTCTTACACACGAGAAGTAACAAGAATGGAAATATAGAGAAATGGAAAGGAATGATTGATTTATTAAAACATGAAGAAAGAGGTATTTGAGAAATGAAAAGATATGTAAATGGTTTGTGTTTTGCTACATATTCTGGGTTGCTAAGTTGTTGTAAAAATTAAGTATTATATGGTTCCATGGTTATATGATTTTATTCCTGGAGTATCTTATAAATTCTTGAGAATAGAACCATAGCTGAGTTGCTTGTGGTATGGACGTCTGTTTGGCAAACCTATATTTCAATTCAATATAAGATGACTGCATCAGACCAAATAGGGCAAGGACTCAGCCCTCTTAGCCCTATTCTCTGAAAGAGATAGAACTAGGAATCAGGGACATTGAGCTTTCCTCCGGGAGCCTGTGAGAAAGAACAGAGCGCCCAGCTTCCCATTTCCTTATCTGTGAAAGAAAAGGGATTGAATTCTATGGCCTTTGAGGTCCCTCTGACTCCAAAACTCCACATTCCCACGATTCTGATTACATTCCAGATCCAGTTATGCATGCAAAGTGCTGAATATTTAAATAATTGCTCATAGGTCGAACATTTCATCCTGATCATAAGTCCCGGATTGCATGGGGGGATGTGCTTCCTTCTCCAGCTACATGCTGAATCTAATCATACTTTAGATGATTTGATGAAGGAGGTGGATGTCCTCATTTGCCAGGATTGTCCTTGTGCATTGAGTGCTGTGTATGTAGTGCTGCTTACCTGTCACACCTGAATGGGCCCAGACCCTGTTTGCCCATGATTTTGCATCGGTCCTCTGGTCTACCTGGTCTGAGCTGGCACCCCATGGGCCCTGGGTCAGTTGCACTTATTGCCTCCTTACCTTGCCCAGTATTCTAGAGAGGCAGCCTTCCCCACATGCACTCATGCTCTTTCACTCAAACCTGTGCATTTAATTTTTATTTAAGGGAGGCATGGGAATGGCAGGTTTCGTGTCACAGATCCACTTAGACTCAGATTTTTCTCTTCCACATTTTCTATTTGTGTGACGTTGGATAATATATTTTTTTCAATGCTGGGGATTGAACACATCCCCAGCCCTTTAAAATTTTTTTTTTTTTTTTTTTAAATTTGAGACAGGTCTTGATGAGTCACTAAGTTGTGTGGGCTGGGTTTGAATTTGTGATCCTCCTGACTCTGCCTCCCAGAGTGAACAAATTCTTTAAGCATGTCCTGCCTCAGTTACCTTATCTGTATGATGGTCACAGTGATAACTGATATCCTCTATGGTGGTGAAGATTTTATGGGCACACGGGGACACCATGAGAGGATAAAGACAGCTCAGCGCTTGGCACCTGGGGTGGACTTAGTCAAGTGCAGTCTCATTGTGTCTAAGTGAGCTATAAAATGTGGCACACTTCCCTTTCTAAGCAGCCTCTGGGCCTTTTCATTTAAATTTTTGGGCTAGTTTTCTACTCCCCATGCAGTGCTCAGCTCTCCTGCCGTGTTCACTGGTTAGGATGTTGGGCGGGTCAGTGTTCTGCAAAGGGCGAGGATTGGTGGCCCACTGTGGCTTCTAATTTGGCTCCTGTCACCTCAGTGCCAGTGCAGAACACCCCGTGTCTGCTGGTCCATCCCAAGGAGGCCTCCTGAGGTACTGGGGGCCTGGTTGCAGCTCCAGGGACTCTGGTCTTCCACCCAGGCCTCCTCCTCCTTAGAGGCTCTGTGCCTGGACATGTGGCCTTCACCATGGGGACCTGTCCAGCCTGGACCTGTCCAGGTTGGATTGAGTTGGACTATCCTGTGCCTTTGTCATGGCTGCCTCAGGGGACACAGATTTTTTTGAAGTCTTGGGGACACTTAGGGACAGCCTTCTACCCTCACCACCAGCAGTTCTCAAATTTGAGTGTGCCCCAGAGTCCCTTGGAAGACTTGTGCAAACACAATTGCTCATCCCCACCCCGGAGTCTCTGATTCACTTGTTCTGGGTGGGTGAGAGAATTTGCATTTTTGACAAGCTCTGAGGTGATTCTGGTGCTGCTGCCCCAGGAGCACACTTTGAGAATCTCCAGGCTACCAGATCCTTTCATGGGCCGAGCCCTACCCTTACCTGCCTGGATAAGCCAAGGCCTTGCTAGTGTGAGAAAATGGAAGGAATCCCCAAATCTCCAACTGGGAGGCATCCATGATCTGCAAGGTTACTTGTAATGAGCTGCATGTGGGAGGGAACGGCTGAGACATTGGCGTCCTCTGTCATTGTCACAATGAGACAACTGTCACATTGTGTTAGGTCACCATGAGATGACTGAAGGAAAAATGCCAACAGACACAACTAGAGGCTCCACTATTTCTTTGATGGAAAAGGATGGGGCACTTTAGGAGATGGTTTGGACAAGACAGCAGAGCTCCTAGCTTGAGCTTCCCATCCCCTCAGTCTCCATGAAGTAAGGTAACTGCCGCTGGCTCCTGGTGTGTCACGAAGCCTTCAGGGCACATGAAGCCTGCCTAGGTTGAAGAGCTCAGGGAAATTTTGCTATCAGTTCTCCACACCTCACACAATTCTCCCGCCCTCCCTCCCTGCTGCTCACATTGTGGTGACTCTGGCCAAATGCCTGCTCAGCTGGTACAGAAATGGATACAGAGCAAGGCAGCCACACACATTCCTGCATAACTCTGTGGGATGGGTGGACTGAAGGTCAAGCTTGCAGGCATGAGCCGCCTCAGCTGGCCGCCCCTGCACTCCACCATCTGCAGCTCTCACAAATGTGATGGTGCCTTAGGCTTTCAGGCTGTTTTAACAAAACACTGTAGACCGGGTAATTTATACACAGTGGAGATTTACTGCTCACAGTTCAAGTCCAAGGTGTCATCCTCTTTGGTGTCTGGTGAGGCTTGTCTCATAGACAGTGCCTGCTGTGTCCTTTCACACATGGGAAGGGCACACAGGCTCTCTCAGAAGCTTTTATGAAGAAGGGCACTCACCCCATGCATGAAGGCTCAACACTCACAACTTCATCACCTCCCCAGAGCCTGACTTCCTAACAGCATCACTTGGAAGCTAGGTTTCGACATGTGAATTTTGGAGGGACGCAAGCATTCAGCCCACAGAGCTACCCAGTGGAATACTACTCAGCAATCAAAATGAATGAAAAGCTGAAAGCTTATGCAACAATGTAATGAAACTCAGTATTCCCAGCCACTCCCCATGCCTCCCATCACCACCTGAGTTCCACCTCCTGTCAGATCAGCAGCAATTGATTCTCATAGGCACTGGATCCTGCTGTGACCCCAGTAGGCAAGGGATCTAGATTGCATGCGCCTTTGAGTCATCCTAACACCATAACCCCACTTCCCACCCAATTCCTGGCCAGTGTTTCTTGGGAATACAGAGGAAGCTTCACTCATCTGGTGCGCAGCCAGTTCTAATAGGCCACAGACCAGGACTGGTTCATAATTCGAGGGTTGGGGACCCCTGGCGTATTTGATAAAGCAGTGGTGTCAAGCATGACAAAAAAAACCTTAGGCTTGGTCAGGAGGCAGAAACAGCATGGTGGAAGGGTGTGTGGAGGAAAGATGCTTACTTCAGGGGAGCCAGGAAACAGAGACGGTGAGAGAAGTATACAGAAAGGCTCAGGAACAAGATACACCCTTCAAAGGTACTCTTTTGGTCACCTACTTCCTCCAGCTAGGCCCTATCTCCTGACAGCCCATTCAGCTGTGAATCCATTGGTGGATCAGTCCATTGAGGAAGTGAGTGCCACGATAATGCAATCACTTTTATAGGCTCCATCTGTGAACACTGCTGCGCTGGGGACCAAAACTTCTACACATGAGCCTTCGGGGGGGGGGCTCCTTAGATCCAAACCATAACACTCTTGCTCCCTCAGACGCCCTCATCTGAAAATGGCAGATGCCATCGATTGCTAACTGGCAGATCTCTGACGGCCATGTGGGAAAAAGCAAGAGGATGGCAGAGATATTAACTCAGAGCCCTAAATTCAGTGCCAGCCCTGGACCCATCTGACATAAGACTCCTCTAAGAGAGGAACTGATGCCAGGTACTGTGAGCCTTGCTTCCCAGAGTATTAACCCATGCATTACAGCACTGCCAGGGGGAGGATGTGAGATAAAGGACAGAAAATAAAAACGCCTGGTCAGTGGCAGCTCTTCCTAGTCTTGCCTGGAGTCTCGGCCTTTGGACATCTGGAGAGCTACTTTCTGTTTTCCAAAGGGCCTGCTAATCCCCAGACTGGAGCATTTCGAGGCTGCTTCCAAATGTCCTAGTGGCAGGATGGTTATTTTTCTTCCCTAACTAGTAGCAGGTGTTTGGCTGTGTCCATTAAAAGCCATTTTGTGTTCCCCTGACAAACGAGTTTTTTATTTAGTGGTGTAGGATCAATAATGTGGTATCTCATGCGAACTATTAAAATGGGAAATGTCTGCCAGGCTGACAATCGTATTATCGATATGTACTGAGCAATAAATTATGTGACAAAATGGAGCAACCAGCCTTATAAAAGGCTTATCTGGGGGCACGGCTGGCTTTGTTACAGCCACAGCCGTGGCCTCCTGGGGCTGCATTTGGAAAGTGTCTGATGGAGCGTGGGGGGCCTTACGTCTCATGGGGGAAGGTGGAGGCGGCTGTTGCCACTCTTCAGAGTTTGTGCAGCCTGTGTGGAATCAGCCCAGCCCCCCGCCGCCCCCCTCCAGGCCAGGTGGAGTTCTTTGTCTTGGCCATGCACTTAGACTGGCCTGGCTATCTTCTTGTCACATGTTCAGTGCCTGGTATGAGGGCATTTCACATGCCTTAGCCCCATGAACATTAGGAATTGTCACCTAATGTCACCTGCCACCTTTGCATCCCACCTCCCAGTCTATCACTTACCTGCTCCTAACCTACAGGTTCTGTCTCCTATTTCTGGTCCCTGACAACTTATGTAATTTTTCCTTTGGATCCTGTTCCCCTCACTTCCTGTCTGCCCAAAATACTAATCTCTTTAAGTGATTGATCACCCGCTCCCCGCTTAGTGTCACTCTTCCCTCTGATAGGACTCAAGATGTCTTAATCTGTTATCGAACTCCCGTTTCTGGACTTTTGTGTCAATCATCATTATTTCTATTGAACTTAGACCTGGGGATGTCACTCCTCTGTAGTCCATTGCAAGGCATGCCAGGACTTCAACTTAGGAGGACCTGGGGGAGCAGGCAGGGTGGGGACTGGGAACCTGACATGACTGTAGGGCTGACCCCCAAAGGAAGTCGCCAGAAGTCTAACACACACTGCCAGTCGGTCTTGGTGAAAATGGCTTGCTGTGGGATGGGGGCAGCTGTGAAGCTGAATGCCATGACCCCACTGTTAATGGGAGTGCAGCCTAGACACTCAGTGGGAGGAACTGCCCTCTGTGTACAGGAACCCAAGGAGTCCCTCGGAGCCTGGACTCTGGGTTGGGCTTAGTGTCTATTAGACCAATAGGAGGGGACCAAAGGGAAATTTTGGGGTGTCAGAGACTAAGCTATAAGTGGCTCGGTGGCTTTTACCTGGGTCTTCTGGAATGCTTGTTTTTGGGACACTGCATCTCAGAGCCCAGCTGCCAGGCTGTAAGAAGGAGATGCCATGTGCAGGGGCTCTGTCCATAGCCCCATGAGATCCTACATGACAGCCAGCATCATTGGCCGGCCATGAGAATGAGCCAGCTCAGACACTGCACCCAGGTGAGCTCTTGTGACTGCAACCACATGAGCTGCCCCAGGAGAGATCCAGGCAGTCAATGCCAGACAAGCTGCAGACCATGAAATAGGATGAAAAGTTCCTAGCACAAGCCCCTGAGGCTTTAGATGGCTTTTATGCACCAATTGAAATTCACGTCAGCCAATATTATCACAGGAGATGTAATTTAGATTAAGAATGATGTCTGTCAGCTGGGTGTGGTGGTGCACATCTGTAATCCCAGCACTCTGGGAGGCTGAGGCAGAAGGATCATAAATTCAATCCCAGCCTAGGCAACTTAGTAAGACCTTGTCTCAAAATTAAGAAATTAAAAAAAGGGCTGGAGATATAACTCAGTGTGAAGGCCCTGGGTTTGATTCCCATTAACACCCCCCCCCCCACAGTGATGTCTATTAGCCGAATGAAAAGGACAAGAGGAGATTAAAAAGTAAAGGTGACAACTCAGATACTGGTTTGCTTGGCGCAGCTGGTAATGTCCTGGTGATAAAAGGTGACATCAGTGGGGTGTGGGTGTTGGTGAAGCTGGGACACAAGTGGCCTCAATTCTCTGATTCACATTGTTCTTTGTCCAGGCCCCTGTCCCTCATCTGAGACCGAGAGGAGCAGCAGCCTTCTCCGGATGGGTCTTGATCTGAGATGCTGGCCTGGTCTCTCTCTGCTCTGTCATCAAACTCTGTCAGGAAACTCTTGGCTTCAGATTCAGGCTCCCTCAGAAACCATCTTTTTCAGGTCTGCCTGTTTTTGCAGGAAGGCCCACATCCGGACAGGATATTCACCAGACATCACAGCCCAGAATTGACTGTTCGTGTTGGATGAACATCTGGTCTCAGCAATCTCAGCTAACTCTGGGATAAGCACTTTGGAGGGGGGCGGGAATCATCCCTCTACAGAGAATTCTGCACTAGGCCACTGCTAAGTAGAGGGTCTTAATCAAATAGACATGAGACACTTGGTAACCCAGTTCATTGTCAGCAGAGTTCAACTACCAGAAGAATTTGAAATAAATCCAATAGGATTTCCAAGCCAATAGGAATCATTCCAGTAAGGTGTCACCAACATTTCCTGGCGTTCATTACCCACAGTTGCCAACTTACTTTTCTGCCACCTTCTGGCCCTCCCAACCTCCACTCAACCTCCAATAACCAAGGACTCTACTGCAGAATTGGGCTTAATATCTCCTATTCATTCCCTAAGCGCTGAAAGGGATAATTGGGAGGTAATTGCATTACCACACAGTTTGTAGTTAACCTTCTATTTTGGCTCTTAACGTGCATATCTTTGCTCCAGGAGTACATTAAGGGTAATTATAGGCAATTTCCTGCCAGATCCAGAAAAGGGGACTTACACTGAATACAGGAGCCCACCAGGAAGGAAGAGTTAATGTAGCTGAGCTTAAAGTATGTCCAAAAAGGTAAATTAATTAAGGTTAACTTGACATGAACTTTGGCCAAGCAGAGCTGGAAAAATTACAGTCAGATAAAAGTCTTGAGAATGACTCTCATGACAAAGCCCAAAGAAATCATCATGCAGTCACTTATTCAACTAAAACCCTGAGCGCCTTGTCTCTGCTAAGCTTCAGACTGGCGGCATTAACTGTTAGCAGGGTCTTCTAGGGCTTATCATGGGCTGACATTTGTCAAGATCTCCATAAAAGAATCTCCAAAACAGGTCTGTAGGTTCTGGCATGATGAATTTTAACCTTGAGCAGCATTTAAAGAAATAAAAAAATTTTCATCTCCACAGTGGGTACTTAGGAAAAGTCAATTATTTTCTGTAATTGCTTGCAAACTCCTAGAAAAATGAGTGTGCCTGTGCAGTACGATTTCCCTCCAGCTCAAGTGCAACAGAAGAAAAAGAAAGTCTCAAAGGTACAGTTCAATGAAAGCATCAGTACTGCAGTGGGCTTCCCTTCACCAGCCCTGACTCAGTCCTCACTGGCCCAGAATCTTGGGTGAAATCTCTCAGTTCTCTGAGCCTCAGTTTCTTTCTTTGTATGAATGATCTGTAACAGGCCATTTTTGTTATTAATGTTTTCTGGTCCGATGAGTCTGTATTTATTTTTTTCCTGCTTCATAGTAGGTCAAAATACCCCTAAGATGGACTAATATTGCTGAAACTTAGGGAATATTTTCTGAACAGTGTCCTATTGCTCTGTGCTAGTCAGCTTTTTGTTGGTGTCACCAAATACCTGAGAAAGAAGCCTCTTAAAGGAGGAAAGATTTTTTGGTTCATGGTTGGCCAATTCCATTGCCAATTGCTTGTAGAGAGGTAGAAATATGGTGGAATGGCATGAGAGAAGAAAGCTGCCCATCTCATCACTATCAGGAAGCACAGAGAAAGGAAATATCCAGAGAGCTTAGAAGCAGGGACAAGATAGGGTTCCCAAGGTCACACCCATGACCACTCCTTTCAATGAGGCCTCACCTCCTGTTTCCAATAACGCCATCAAATGATGATCTCATCACTGGTGTAGTTAGAGGTCTCATGGCCCAGTCGCTTCTCCAAGCCCATCAGCAACCAACCCTGCAACATAATTAACATTTTGGGGGACTTTTTTTTTTTTCCTGAAGCATAACATGTTTTATACATTTGTGGCTTTTAAATAAGAAAAAGCTGGAAAATTTTAATTTTCTTTCTGGATAAGGGCAAATGAAGAATGGATATTTCTCTACCACTTGATGACAGTCTCTTTTATAGCTTTTCATTGTCCTTTGTAGATCAGGCTAAGAGGTCTTCTTTTCAGCCTTGTCCCCCAGAAGTACACCTTGATAAACATTAAAACAGGTCCATGTGGAATTTCATTGACTGTGTGGTTTTCTTTGCAGCAACACCTCTGGTAGTTGTCCAAGCCTAGATAATATTGATGAGGATTAATGATCCTTCCTGTAAATAGGTGTTTAAAATAAATAAAAAGATGAAAACAGAGATTAGAGAGAAACTACAGTGGGTTAATAAATGAGGTGTTCAACAGCATGTTCCTACAAGATTATTTCAGCAATTAGTGGAAAACATTTTGTCACAAACAAAATAAATCTTCAATCAGAAAATAATTTGCAATCAGCTTTGCAAGTGAAATTGCACACTTCCCCATCAGTTGAAGGCATTTTGAGAATTAAATGATCAAGTCAAGAGTGATGCTTTCAGAGGGTAGATGGTTAGGCCCAAAAATCATGGCAATTAGTTACCTGTGAGGCATCTGCTGGGAGATATTTCACAGAAAATGTTTCCTTTGAAGGAGCTACCTGCCCAACTGCACCAAGATAAGAAACACCTCAGTGTAGGAGGTTTATGATCCCTATATATTAGTTAGGGTTCACTAGAGAACAGAATCAATTAAAATATATGTATGATTATACAAAGGATTTATTAGGTAGGCTTACAGGGTGAGAAAAGTCCCAATGGCTGTCTATGAACTCAGAGGTGGAAGAATCCAAAATGGCCACCTATGCATCAGAGAATTGGAGGATCTAGTAATAGTACATTTGGAAACAACAGAGCCAAGGAAAGCACTCCTTTACATTCATTTAATTTATTATTTTATTATTATTATTATTATTATTATTATTATTAGGTACTGGGAATTGAACTCAGGGCCCCGTACAGGTGCTGTGCCCCTGAGCTACATCCTCAGCCCTCTGTTTATTTAATTTTAAACAGCTTCCTATGGCCAGTCCTCCTTCCATTGTCCTAAGAGAGGTAGAAAATCACATAACATAACTCAGGAGATTGATAATACTCTAGGCCAGTGGTGGTGAATCTATGGCATGGGTACACAGGGAGTTTGTATCACTGAAAGATCTAGAACTTTTGTCATCACTGCTCTAGGCAAAAGCACATGTGTGTTGAATCTCCTAACCTGACCTTCAGTTACTTTCACCCTATTCAAATTTTATTAAGGCTCCATAAATATGTACTACATATCGTGCATGTAAATAAGATCAGAGCGAATTCTGGGACAGGCATGGGTGTTGAGAGATCCTTGAGGTAACACAGTATCCTGCTAATCATTTCTGTCAACCACACCTAGAGATTCAGGGGAGGCACTGGGCTGAAATTCCAAAAGCCTGATTCACCCAGGGCTGTTGCTGTACGCCATACACTGTGATCTGTGTGCAGCACTTTTGCTTTCCTGTCACCACGGCACCATTTTTCTGTTTGTACCATATCTTTCATTGGCGTGGTGTGATGGGCTGTATCTAGACGTCCCCCCAAAGCCTCATGCAGTTATAGGTGGGGCTTTTTTAGAGGTGACTGAATCTAGAGTGTGTGATGCTGAGATTAAGGGTGTGTGATTTCTAAATCAGCCCATTGATTGGTTTGGCACCGCCCTAATCCCGATAGCCTAGACAGAGTATAAAAAGGGACAGAAAGAAGCTGCTAAGGTCCCTTGCTTGTTTTGCTACTTTCTGCCTGCTATGAACTGTTTCTCCTCTGGGACGCCCCTCTGCCATGCCACCCAGCCTTGGAGCCAGCTGATTATAGACTGAAGCCACATACACCTTTCCTCCTTTAACTTTGGGTGTTGGGTATTTTGTCTGAGCAATGAGAAAAGTAACTAAGTCAGAAATTTGGTACCAGAGAAGTGAGGTCATTGCCATGACTGTACCTGATCATGTGGTTCAGGAGCTGTTGCAACTGGCTCATGGGAGGACTTTAGAAAGGTTTGGAGGTGCCAGCTGAAGAAGCAGCGTGGGAAAGCTTTAGGCTGTATTTGATGGGGGATTCTGGTCAGAGTTCAGAAGACCAGGAGGCTAATAGAAATGATGCCAGTAAAGACCAGGCTCAGGAGGTTTCTGCTGGAAAGAAGTACTCCGCTGGCTGTTGGACTCCAGACACTGTGTGTTGTGGCTTGGCAGAAAGTTTGTCTGCATTTTGCTCCTGTCCAGAGGCTTTGCCTGAGACTGAGATTAAGGGTGGCAGAATTAATTAATTTTGTAGAAGAAATTTCAAAGCAGTATAGTGTTGAGACAGTGGCATGGATACTTTTGGGGGCTTTTAGCCAGATTTATGTTGAAAATCAAGAGCAAAGAGCCCAGCAGAATGATTCAAAACGCTGTGAGTTTGCCCAGAAAGGAAGCTCTAGTAAAATTGCAGCTTGCAAAAATGGAACAGAGGAGAAATTGGTTGCTGAAAAGACTAGCAAGAAAAAGCCAAATATTTCAGAAGACAACAGAAAAGATGGCCTTAAGACATCACAAGAACCAACAGGACTCCAGCCTTTGCAACCTCAGAGTTGCAAAGGTGAAAGACTTTGCTTTGAGACAAGAGCCCAAGAGCATCATGTTGCAGAACGGCAGCAGCCTAGGGAAGTTGTTCCTCCAGATTTGGTTCATAGACACTTGACCCCTACAGCCAGGAGAGAAGGAAGCCTGTCTACTGCTTCAGCTGGTGGCAGACTTTGCCATCATTCATGTGGCGCTGGTTTTAGGTGCATGCAGGATGTAAGAGTTGTGGGGTCAGGATGGCTTCCACTCAGATTTCAGAAGGCAGTGTGGCCCTGGGAGCAGTGTGTGAAATTGTGACTGTGAAGCCAAAAGTGCAGTGGAGACCCCAGAAGTTTGGAGAAGCCAGGGCCGTGGATCACCGGCGGAAAACTGCAAGGAGGGAGCAGAGCCGACCCAAGAGAGAAGCTGTGGGAGCTACAGTCACCAGCACTGCCACAGGAGTGGAGCCACCCAAGCCCATTGGAGTTCCCATCTTGGCACAGGTTGCCTCAGATGCTGCACATGGAACTACAGGACTTAATGCTTTCCCCGCTGGATTTTGGACTTGCTTTGGTCGCATTACTTTGTATCCCCCATTTGTACCTTTTGGAATGGTATATCTGTCTCGTGCTATTGAATGTTTGAAGTGTTTAACTTTCTTTTCATGTGTACAGGACCTCACAGCTAAGAGTTTGCCTTAAATCTCAGAGGAGATTTAGGTCTCGGAATTTTTAGCAATGCTGAAACTGTTAGGACTTGGAAACTCTTAGAGATGGACTAAATGCCTTTTGTGTAAAGGAATGTACATGAGTCTTTGGGTGGGCCAGAGGTGAAATGGTATGGTTTGTCTCAGATGTCCCCATTCCCCACTCCCCCAAGATACATGTGGTCACAGGTGGGACTTTTTCAGAGGTGGCTTAATCTAGAATTTGTGATGCTGAGATTAAGGGTGTGTGATTACTAAATCAGTCCACTAATTGTTTTGGGACAGCCCTAATCCTGGTAGTCTAGATAGAGTATAAAAGGGGCAGAAAGATGCTGCTAAGGTCCCTTGCTTATTTTGCTACCTTCTGCCCACCATGAGCTGTTTCTCCTCTGCAGTGCCACATCGCCTTACCTTGGAGCCAACCAATTATGGACTGAAACCTTTACAAACCATGAGCCAAATCAACCTTTCCTCCCTTAACTTTGGGTGTTGGATATTTTTGTCTCAGCAATGAGAAAACTAAGGCACATGGACTTTCCCTGAACACTACTTCTGTGATCGTCAATAAAAGTTGCTGCTTTTCACTTGCCTTTTGGATGATATGCTTGCAATTCCTTGCTCATTGTACAGAAGAGCTTGGAATTTACCATCTGAGTTCATCATGTGGTAACAATAACATTGAAAGGTTGAAGGCCTCGAAGCTCATTGCCGAGCCATCCCTGAGAGTTGCTGTCTGAAAGCCAGAGTCTGTACTGGAAGGCTGAGGAGTCTGCACTGGAAACCTGCAGGAACTGGAGACTATTGTCCAAAGGCGATGGCAAAACTCCTCTGAAGAAAAAGCAATCTTCCTTCTTCTTTCCCTTTTTATTCCATCCAGGCTTCAAGGCTATTTGTTGGTGCCACCCACATCTGAATGGGTTTCCCTTCTTTGACACACAATTTACATATCAATCATCTGCAGACACACCCAGAGTTTTACTAATCCATTATCGTAATTAATGATCACAGTTCCTTCTTGGAATTCAGCAAATATAAAATACTCTATGTGGTGATTAGGGTGGGTTGATTAGTAGACCACATGTCTGGGTGTCTGGGTGGGGTGTGGAGATGTGTTCCTAGTTATTGTGCCTGGTCCATCATCACTTTCTCTCTAGTAAAATTTATTTTCCCTGCTCTGTTTCCCAACTGCCATGAACAAAGCAGCTTTTTCACCATACCCTTCTGCCATGATGTTTATGCTTTGGAGCCAGCTGACCATGGACTGAATCCCCTTAAAACATGAGACAAAATAAACCTCCCTCCTTTAAATTGTGGTTGTCAGGTATTGTGTACAGCAAAGGGAAAGCTGACTAATATACTGTACAAGCTGCTAAGGGAGCTATGTCCCTCAGAATGGACACCATCTCCTACTACACCATGTGGGTGCTCTATGTGGACAAGTACAATGTTTCAAGTGTATCCAAGGAGCATGGATGTACTCATGGACCCTCAGATTTCTTTGGAGACCAAAACAAGAATGGAAAGTGCTTTTGCAGATGATCAGTCATTCAAGCAATTAGAGGCTCACCCTGTGGAAAACATTAATGGGCAAATTGTCAATAATTTGTTCAATTTTTTTTTTTTTTCGGTACCGGGGATTGAACTTGGGTCCTTGTGCTTGCCCAGCAGGTCGCAAAATGACTGAGCTAAATCCCTGGCCTATTTGCCCAATTTTTATTGCTAACTGTAAAGACTCAAATCAATGCCTTTTTTTTTTGGTACCAGGGAATCAAACTCGGGCCCTTGCACTTGTAGGGCAGGCAGCAGAACCGCTGAGCTAAAATCCCTGGCTGTAAAGACTCAATTCAGAGGGAACTTAACGAGCATATTTCAAGCAGTGACTTTCCCTTTGTAATCTCACAATAAAATGGAAAATGCAAATGGAAAAGACATACAGGCTCTCAGTGTACTCATAAGGATGCTGATCTTCCCACAAACGATGTGTAGAAATTTGTGTACTAAACACAAGAAGATCTAACGCCAGTTCTCAGTGTAGCTCTATTTCAAGCCACTGGTTGCTACTCATGCATTATCCAGCATTTTGTCACCTAATTTTTCCCTTAAATATTTATAAAACTTGCTTAGACTGCAGAGACCCAAGCAATAAAATAGAATTATCTTAGTAAAGGAAATGTTGGGATGTGTCATTGTGATTTAGAAAGGCCATTTCATGGTGTGTGTTGGAACGAGAAATAATTAATTTGAAAAGTCCTTGATCTGCTGCAGTTGCATTAATGATATTATAATATTAAATATAATAGTATTTCATATTCATTATCCTTGTGTTCATTCAGAGTCTTTGTCTTTATGGTAAGAACCGTGTCAAAGTCTGCAGATGATTAAAGCACAAAAGATTGAAATTGAAAGGGGTAATTTTGTGAAGCCGGCTATTTACCGTGGATCTTAGCCACTTTTCAGCTCAGATAACTCTTTCTCTCTCTTCATTTTGAAAGAGTTTGGCTAATTCATTCCCATCATTCACTAATTTTATTACTTTGACAGTTCTTCATTTATGTTCTACCCAAAGTCAATAAAAGAGAACTTATTCTACAGAATATTAGAACTAATTCCTTTTATCTAACTCTATTTTGGTACCTGTAGTCTACAACAATTTATTATATATTTCAAAATAACTGGATGGGAAGATGAATTAGTCAACTTTCTGTCACTGTGGCAGAATACCTAGAACGACCACATAAAGGAGGAAAAATTTATTTTGGCTCATAGTCTCAGAGGGGTCTGTCCATGGTTGGCTGGCTCTATTGCTGTTAGACCCATGGCAAGGCAGAAACCTCATGGTGGAAGGGCATGGTGGAAGAAATCTGCTCACCTCATGGGATCCTGGAGAGAGGAGAGAGGAGAGAGGAGAGAGGAGAGAGGAGAGAGGAGACAAAGAGGAGACTAGAGACAAAATATACCCTTCAAAGTCACACTAGGTGCCTGTGTCCTCTAATTAGGCTCTACCTTCCATTAAGCCCCCTTTTTCTGTGACATAGGAGATTGAATCCAGGCGCTTTGCACTGAGCTACGGCCCCAGCTCTGTTTTTCTTTTTTCTTTTTTGGATAGGGTCTTGCTAAGAGGCTAAGTTTCCCAGGCTGGACTGGAACTTGCAATCCTCCTGCCTCTATTTCTCAGAATGCTGGGATTACAAGAGTGTACCACCACACCCAGTTACTTTTTCTTTCCCCCATATCCTTCCTTTTTTCTTTCTTTCTTTTCTCCCTCTCTTTCTTTCTCTTTTATTCCATCTTTGCTTTTTTATAGTCTTTGCTTCTCTGGGCAACAGTCTGGCAATTAATTCATTCCAATGTATCTTCCAATTTCCTAATTATTTCTTCAGGTATTTCCAATTTCCCTCACTCATTGTGTATTTCATTTCAGTTATTTAATTATTACAATTCTCTAGAAAAATATTTTTAGTTTTTTTCCATATGTACTTTGCTATTTTTGGCAATTTCTTGCACCTTTATTGATACTATAGTCTTTGTATTTACTTATCTGTACAAACACAGGCCCACACATGAGCATATACACATTTTAATGGGATATTTATTTTGTATTTCGCATCTGAAGATTCAGCATCTGAGGGATTTGTGACTGATTTGTTTTTCTTGCTATTGTTGCTGATTCTCCGAAGTTTTGTGTTTTTTTTTGTTGTTGTAAACTTGTGTTTACTGTAATACACACCTGTGACCATTCTTTGCAGGTGTGTTCAGAGACTGTACCTTTGCTTCAGCTTGCTTGGGGACCTTTGCCAGTCTCATGGAGGGACTACTGACTCAGGACTACTTTAAACTAAGTTCTGAACTTGGAGTTTTAAAAAACCACTTATGTATTGAAAAGCCACTTCCTGTGAGTGAACATTTGTGGTCTGGAATTCTCAGCAGAAATTAAAAAATAATTCCTGCCTCCCACCTCTCCCTCCTTCTTTCTATGGAAGGAGTAGGCATGAAGGTCAACTCTTCACCTTCCCTTCATGGGAGATTTCTTTTCTGGCTCTTGTATTTGGGAAGCTGTAGCCCCGAGGGCTCACCATTGTGCAGGAATGTCTAGCTCATTCCCACCCCGAGTGGACCAGGCTTGTCCTCATTTCCCTGTGTGACCACTGAAGTGGGTATGTGGGATCTTGAGGGGATTGAAGGAAATCTCAGGGCAGCACGTGGATTGTGCACATTACCCAAGTTTCATTGGGGGAAATGTTGCAAGTTCTGAACTGGGAAAATGCACTTTATCTCCCTTCCTGTCTATCATGTCTGGGAATTTATGTATATTTACTGCTATGGTTTGAATATCCCCTCCAAAGCATGTGTCAGAAAAAATTTTTTTGAAATGGATTTTTAAAAATGTTTGCATTAGTATATGATAATTGAATATATTTCATGTTGAAACTTAATTGCTACTTTAACAATGGTAAGAGGTGGGATCTTTAAGAAGTGATTAAGAGGCTTAGACAGGAGGATCACAAGTTTAAGCACAGCCTGAGTAACTTAGCAACTTAGAAAGACCTTGTCTCTAACCAAACCAAACCAAACCAGCAAACACATAGATCAAGGGATGCAGCTCAGTACAAAGGGCCTGAATTCAATCTCCAGTACAAAAAAAGAGAAACACTGTGAGAGAAGTTAATTGCTTCTATAACAGCATTTCTGGGAAGGCTTCCTAGAGTGGGGGGGAAAGGGGAAAGGGAACAAAGTTGAGTGTCGGCCTAGTGTGACCTTCCTTAAGTAAGTGGACCTCACTTTCACAGCCATAACTATGGTGCTACCTTCATGTTAGAGAGGAAGAAACTGAGACTAACTCACTTGTGCCCAAAGCAGCAGAACTACTGAATGAGGAAGATAGGATGTGCACCCCAACAAGGTGTTACTTGAATCGTACATCAGAGAAATGAATGGTGGTGTATTAGTTAGCTATTGATCACAAATTGCTGTGTAACAAATCATCCACATTCTGTAATCAAAGCAAACATTTATTCTGCAAGATTTGTGGGTCATCTAGGGATTGGTTGATACGTACTGATCTTGGCCAAGGTGATGCTTTCTGGGTTTTGTGGGGGGAGCTGGCTGATCCAGGCTGAGCTCAAATTTCTCTGCTTTACTTGGACTGGTAGGTCAGCTGGGGCACAATCTTTCATGGTGATGATAAGCGCTCAGGATGGGGGACAAGTGAGGGGACACTACCCTTTTGCCTCATGAGTCGGCCGCAGCAAGTCACATGGCCAATCCTAAGCACAAAGAAGGGGAAATGCTCTGGCATTTTAGTGAGGGGAAATGCATAGACTCTATGGCAAAAGAAAGAGGGTATAAAGAAAGAGGGCTGAAGGGGTAGGGTCAACAATGCAGCCAGAGAGAGTGGATTTCCAAGGAGTTTAGAAGAGGAAATGGAGCATAGGTCAGGACAGAGGAGAGGAAAGAGAAGGGGAAATGTTTACTAAGTCAGTTGGTATACTAGAATGTTTTCATATATTCAATCTTTATAATCACCCTGTCAAATAGGGTTATTATCTTCTTTCGATTGGTGAATTGAGACCATTAACGTTGATGGTTATAACTGAAACGTATTGACTTGTCATTGCCATGACTTTTTCTTTTTGTTGGGTTCTCCCCCTTTACATTTAATTTCTTGTCATG
>NW_004624740.1:13108735-13127428 GCF_000247695.1 Heterocephalus glaber | reverse complement strand
GTGTCCTCTGCATCTTTGTAGTGTGGAATCAGGTGGCTGCCTGTCTGCAGCAGGGTGATTCAGTGTCTTCCACGCGACTCAGGACCTCATTAGGGCGTGCACAAGCCTGCCTGTCTGCAGTGGGCTGATTCGGCCTATTCTGTGTGACTCAGGACCTGGGTAGGGCATGGGCAGACCTGCCTGTCTGCAGTGGGGTGATTAGGCATCTTTCACGAGACTCAGGACCTTGGTAGGGCATGCACAGACCTGCCTGTCTGCTATTATCTTCTTTCTGGGAGAGAAAAACACACAGTTCTTTGGGGTGGTGATAAGAGGACTGTCTCACAGTAAAGGGGGACAAGGAAACACTCCCAGGGCTCCTCGCTCCTTCTTGGGTTCACATGGAAATCTCCTTCACTCTTGAGTCTGTGCTTTTCCCTCTAAACATGGGGGTTAGTGATTTTTTTCTGCAGAGCCAGAAGGTGACTATTTTGGGCTTGGTAGGCCTTATAATCACTGTAGGAACGGCTCAATTCTTCCACAGTCGTGTAGAAGCAGTCACAGACAATACACAAACAAATGCGCCTGGTGTGTCCAGAACATCATTTCCAAAGACGGGCAGTGGACTGTGGTCACAGGCTGGAGCTCTGGTGGTTTCTGCACTGCTGTATTCTCCTTTCCCGAGTCAGATCCACTCCTGCAGAGGTGAGACAGAAAGAAAAGGGAGCAAGAAGACATGAGTGTGTGAGCAAGCAGGACTCCACGAGATGGACAATAATTTGCTCAGTAGCAGTAGACAGAAGCAGGTGGGGTTCATTGGAGGTTGGGGATTGAGGAGGTCGGAAATGCTGAAATGCAATGTGTTTCCACTCTGTAGACTGGGAGAACCCAGCAAAGGGGAAAGAGACCAATCTTTGTCTTTGAAAGAGGTGACAGTTTGGAAAGGAGAGAAAAATCTAGAAGGAATGATGTAAGTGGCTGAGGAGGCAGAGTGGAAGCACCCAGCTTCTGAGGCCTTACTGTAGTTTGGCTCTGGAAAGTCCCCAAAAAGATCTATGTGGTAGGACTTGGTTCCCAGCCCATGGTGGAATGACGCGGTGGTGGCAGCTTTAAAAGATGGCGCTTCATTGAAAGTAATCACTGAGCTCCATCATCAGCTGGTATTTTTTATTTTCAGACAAGTCCTTGCTAAGTTACTAGATTTTCCAGGCTGATCTTGAACTTGTGATCCTCCTATCTCAGCCTCTCAGAGTGTCTTGTGTCTTTTTTGCTGCCCGACTGCCATGAGATGAGCAGTTTCCTCTGCCACATGCTTTTTCCACAGGTGCAGGAGCAATGGAGCCAACCAAACATGGGACTGAAATCTTTAAAACTATGAGTCAAAATAAGTCTTTCCTCTTTTTTTTTTTTTGTACCAGGGATTGAACTCAGGACCTTGTGCTTGCCAGGCAGGCTGCAGAACCACTGAGCTAAATCCCCAGCCTAGTCTTTCTTCTTTTTAAGGTAACAACCTCAGGTGTTTTGTCACAGTGATGGGAAACTGACTAATACAGTCCTATACTGGGACACTAGGTTGTAGAGAGTATTATCAAGGTTCCACCCTGCAAGAACCTCAAAGATCAGATAATCAGAATCAAAGACTCAGAATCAATGAAACAAATGTCTCTTCTACCTCACTATCTTTTGGAAGAATTTCCTCATTGTGGACCTGAGCTTTTGGTGGCAGATTCTGGTACTACTACTGGAAAGAGTTAATGCTTGGAAAGAAAAAACAGCCATGTGGTGACAAAGAATTTGTTCTGTTCTCTGGGTGGCAGTCACAGGATTCCTAGCCAATTAGTAGCATCTGGTGCTCATGGAAGATGCATCCCTGGTGGAGCTGGCAGGTACCTCTGGATGTGACAGTCGGCAAGGCTCCTGATGGCCCATCTGTGATGTCTTCCCTTCCCGGATTCCGCAGCCCTCCCTCCCTCTCCAACCAGTCAGCCTTTCATTTGAAATATTTTTAAACACTTAGAACTGAAAAGCAGGACTATCTCTAGCTTTTTATTTTTTTAAGAGATGAGGGTGATATTCCAAGTTGGTTTTTCCAAATTTAATAAAAGGAGACAGCTACGACTGTCATAACTATGATTTAATGAGCATTTATAAATATGCGAGGATCTATGTTCCCCATTTTCCATGTCCCAGTGAGCAAAACTACTCTGTGAGGATGTTGATGCTATTGTTATTCCAATTCACAAAGGAAGGATCTGAGTCTCAGAGAGGTCGACTTCCCTTGGCCAAGGTCATATGGAGCTGAAGTGTTTGGGACAAGGTCTCAACTCCATGGTGTCTGTGTCTACAGCTCCGATCAGCACCTGACATATTGGGAAATCTAAGAATTCATGTCATACAGAGATACATATTTAATTGGTGACATTTCAGAGAAGAAAAATATCTTTATTTTTTTCCTGCTTTTGTGTGAAATAAATTGGGGCCCTATTGTTCCCAGGGGTCCCTCCTGAGTTTTGTAACAATATACCCAATGATCACATTTACTCCAAGTTCCTTTGTTTGTATGATGCTCTTACAGTTAGTATACGAGAGGAGGAGGCTGGTGTCTGCCCCAGGACCCCCATGCTTAGCACTTTCTCAGATTTCCAGACTTGATTTTCCTTCTAGAGGTGGAACCGGGCTGTCTCTACAATTTCTTTACACTCGTGGTCCTCTGAAATCCAGGCCCTTTGCTTCCCTCCCATCCAAGCCTAATTAACCAGCCTGGTTTCCAAATGGACTCTGTTGAGTGGATAAGAAAAGAATGAGGCTCAGCTTGCTATTCAGACACATGGTCATCATTCATTGGGAAAGAAGAGCCCTGGGTCTTAATGAAAAATAAAGAATTCTACAGATGAACCTTTCAGTTTCCTGTCAAAAGCTCAGATTGAGAAATGCAGAGTTGCCCAGCTCTCGGTCTTTTATTTTAAGTAACAGTGGGATAAAGCAGGCACTGCTAGCAAGCAAATGCATGAGTTAGTTTCCTAAATTGATGATGCATCTGGCTACTTCAACCCCTTTCAATTTCAAATGCAATTTGTCCAAAGCCTCCCATTTAAACCTCACAGATCTTCTCTAAACTAAATAACAGGCAACACAGCCCTCTGGCTTCCCATGAAAAGACAAAGGCTGTGCATGTGTGTGATCGTGCTCGTGCCTGTGTGTGTGTGTGTGTGTGTGTGTGTGTGTGTATGCATGAGTGTGTGCAGTGGTGGTAACGGATTGGGACTGATATAAAGCATGCATTCTAACTAATGATTGAATTTAAAGCTCTTTCATTTCTGCTGGGGATTTGGGATCTGATGAAATTATCAGCAAGTCTCCTGGGCCTGGCATGCCATGATTTCAGATATAAACAGAGATGTGGGTAAAGCTTGGGGGTCCTGGGGACTTGGTTGATGCCCAGTGAACCTTCACAGACCCCTCTCTGTCTCATTCCTGTCCCAGCTTCAGGATTAACCACACATCTCCAAGCCATTTCTTTGGTCCCCCCTCACTCCCCAACTGGTTCCTGCCTGCAGCTTTACCCTCCACAGCTCACTTGCAAACATCTATCTGCCTGCAAGATTTTCTAACATGCAAACCTTTGGAAGTCACTTCCCTGCTCGGGATGCTTTATGAGCTTCCGGTTGCCAATGGACTCGGCAGAGACCCTCAGGTCAATAACAAACGCCTCCAGAGAGCATCTACAGGCAAAGTGCCTGTCTTCTCCACTCCCTGCAGGCCACTCCCACTTCCGGGACACAGCTTCTGAGAGCTCCCAGAATGCCCTTAGCTCTCCCACCTTGACCTTTGCCTGCACAGTTCTCACTGCTGGTGTGGTCGTACTCCCTCCCCCTCCCACCCACTGGTGCTCAAAGAAGTGCTTTTAGATTCTACACTGTCAAAGCACAGTGTTTTTCAAGGATTCTTTGAAGTTGGGAAATTCAATTCCTATGGAAATGCTATATTCTCCTTGCTAAGTTTCCTGCAAGATCCTGCTCGATTGCTGCTTCTCCCGGAAATCTCTAACTCTCCTGGCAAGTGATTGATAGGTGCTCAATAAATGTGCAATAAATTAATGCCTGAATAGATGTGTGAATGGAAGGGCAAGAGATCTTTTAAAAAATTTTGTCAGTGGTCACTGAATCAGAGACTCAGGATATTTTTTTTTCTTTTCTATTTCTATTACTTGTCCACCCCCACCCTGCATCTTTGTCATCACTGTCCAGTTCTGTTGTCAGAACTGGAGATGAACTGGTCCAATTTTAGGCTGAGAGAGGTGACTTAGTGTCAATGGCAAGAAGGTATCAAAGTAGGACTAGAGCACAGGCTTCCCAATTCTTACCCCAAAGCTTTTTTTTTTTTTTTTAAAAATGTAAGTTGTTGGATTTGTCTGTGTCCATTCCACCCACGGGGCTATTCCAGGTGGTGAAGACTGATTTACCACATGAAGGATTCCTCCTTTTCAGTTCATGATGCCTTCAGAAGCTATGGGGCTAAAGACTTCCCTATGGTTTTCCTGTTGTTTTAACTAAATATCTGAGATGGTAGCTTATAAGGAAAATAAATTTTATTTCCCAGTTTTGCAGGGCTAAAAAGTCAAACATCTGCTCAGCCTCTGGCCAGGGCCTTGGTGCTGTGCCATAACACGGCAGGGGGCACATGTGTTGAGACAGAGCGGGTGTGCCAGCTTGAGTCTCTTCTTCCTTTCATAAAACTACAAATGAGCTGAGTGTAGCGACGCATGCCTGTAACCCCAGCCTTCTGAGAGGCTGAGATGGGAAGCTTGCAAGTTTGAACCCATCCGGGGCAATTTAGCACAACCCTGTCCCAAAAATTTAGAAAGAGAAGGGGGCTGGGGATATAGTCCCATGCTCACTTCACTGGATCCCTCTTACTTTCCAAAGGCTCTGTCTCCAAATATCATCTCCATAAGAATTTGGTGATTAGTTTTCCAACACACGAGTTTTGATGGAGACCACGGCACCCTCACCCTGCAGACCCTTCCTGAGTGAGCAGAAGGTGCAGGAATTCACAGTCGCGAAGTCGGGACCCCAAAGAGGCCAAGACTGCCTGGCGGGGATACAGAGAATACAGAGGAACGCAGTGGGGGTTCCGTGAGTTCTAGCGTGGGTAGGGGCGAGCGGTTGTGGGGATCCTTTCTGAGGAGGAAGTGTGTCTTAGTCACAATACCCGACACCCCAAAGTGAAGGAGGAGAGGTTTATTTTGGCTCTCGGTTTCAGTCTGTGGTCTGCTGGCTCCCAGGCAGAAACCAGATGGCGGAGAGGCCCGGTGGAGGAAAAGGTGCTCACCCCATGGCAGCCAGGGGGCAGAGAGAGAAGGGATGAGCCAGGGACCAGAGCACACTCATCAAGGTCACAGCCCCAGGGACCGCCTCTAGGCCCCGCCCCCTAACAGCAAGGGAGCTAGGAACTCATCAGTGGATAAATCCCATGATCCAAGCACCTCCCTAAAGCCTACCTCTGAACACATGACACTTTTAGGTCACCTTTATATCTAATCCAGAAGAGGACATTTAAATTGAGGACCTTCCCACAAAAGGTGAAGGTGAGGTGTGTGACTCACCTAGAAAGAAGGTCACGTGCCAAGGTTCGTGGGATGGAGGTCATGGTGAGTTTTGGGCAACAGCAAGAGGGGTTGCACTGCGGAGTCGAGGGGGTCTGGGAAGGGGCAGGAGGAGTGATGGAGATGGGAGGGGGGACAGATGACCAAGGGCAGCGAGTGGCAGCTGCTGAGATGTGCTAGGTGCTGAGATCACGGGGTGTGTGTTCCTGTGCTCCAGCTGCCACAACAAAGCAATGCAGAAATGGGTGACTTTTCATAGTCTGGAGATTGAAAGTCCAAGATAAGTGTCAGGCCTGTCTCCTGGGCTGGCTGTCCTCTCCCTGTGTCTCCACGTGGCTTTTTCTCTGAGTGTCCTCGCATCTTAATCTCTTCTAAGCACACTGCTCAGATTGGATTAGTGCCCACTCGTATTCTCTCATTGTACCTGAATGCACTCTTTTAAGACCCTGTCTACAAATACAATCACACGCCAAGATCCTGGGGTTAGGACTTGAACCTGGGAATTTTGTGGGAGACACAACTCAGCCCATGATAGGGGACAAATGGAGGTTGTTTTGTATTATTTTTTTTTCCAGGAGCCATTTGGAATACTCGACTCGCTCATTTTCTTGGCCTGTGATGTGTTCTTAATGGCATTAACTCTTCCTCTGAAGGGCCTCTAAATATAGATACCATCTGCTGCCAGGCAATATGTTATCACTGATCACCCACTTAACAATTGCTTCCTTACACGCAAGGAGGAAAGGATTTGGAAGCCAGGGGGAGGCATGTCTTCCATATGGGGCTCAGCCAGGGACAACCAGAGTGGATCGGACTCCCAGGCCTCCAAGAAGATGGAAGGGTGCCAGCACTGCGAGATCCTGCGATTCTTTCCTTGCCACACCCTCTCACAGGCCCAGGGACTCCGAGAGAGGGCTCCCTGCACCTGCAATAAATGCTGCTGGAAATTTCTGCTCATTAATGACAAAGTTCCTTCTGACAGAGCAAAGCGTCACCTGCCAGCCCTGGTTAATGGCATTTCTGCATTGATTAAGGGGGACACTCATCACACAGCTGTCCTCCAACATCTCGGGCTGCTCGGAGCCTGACTTCCACCAGCCCTTCTCCCCGCCACCCACTGCTGGCTGGTTCATTCCAGCACTCTTGCTGTGAAGGACAATTTGGCCCTCCCATTAATTACTTTTAAAGCCCTAGATTTCAATTAGGGAGTTAATTACTTTTTGCCACATTGCCCCCATTAAAGACATTTTCATTATTAAGTCAATTTGTTAGAACCGAAGAGACTGGCCAAGGCGGAAGAGTTATTTTCTGAGGACCCTAATGGCATCACTTCCCGTCTTTTCCTGTGTTTAGGTGAGGGAGTTGAAAGCTTTATTTTGGATGTTTTTCATTCATTTAGCAAGTATTTACGCCAGGCAGGCTATAAAGATAAATCAGATAAATCTTGCCTTGAAAGGGGTCAAGAATGAGTAGAAGAGGAACAAGTTAAATCAGATGTGAGTACTGGAGGCTGGGGATGCACAAAATATTATTGGAGGAGAAGGGATGATTAATTGGGAGGTTTTTGCAGATGACACAAAATTTTAAATAGATCTTGTAGAATGCATAGGAGTTTGCTGGCCAGATAAGAAGGGAAGGGTATTCAGATGTCCTCCACTTACGGGGTTATGTCCTAATGAGCCCATCGTAAGTTGGAAATATTGTAGGTTGAAAATGCATCAAATACACCTAATCTACCTCAGGCTGTCGGTTATTTCCCCTGGTGATGGAGTGGCTCTCTGGGAGCTGCAGCTCAATCCCAGTATCATGAGAGGGTATTGTGCTGCATCCTGCTATGCTGAGAGGAGATGAAATTCAAAGTCCCATTTCTCCTCAATGCATATCACGTTAGAACCATGGCATAGTCCAGAAGCCACTAAGCCATCCTACTTTAAGTCAGGAGTGGCTCTCTAGGGCTGCTGCAATGAGAATGAATGGCTTAGACAATAGACGCTTTCTGCCCACAGCTGTGGGTGCTGGAAGGCCGAGATGCAGTGTGTTTGGTGGACTGTGCTATTCTGCCCATGCTGTGGGGAGCTGGTCCTGGCTCCCTACTGTCTTCTTCTAGTCCCTTGGCTTGTGGCAGAAGAATTTGAGTCTTCACTTGGCCTTTTCCCAGTGTCTTCCCATCTTCTTCCTTCAGTTTGCACCTGTCCCTGGGTCGGCTGTGCCCTTCCCCACGGACATGGGTCATGTTGCATTGGGAGCTGCACTGATGCCCTCATTTTATCTTGATTACCTCTGCAAAGGCCTCATTTTCAAAGTCAGTTACATTCTGAAGTATTGGGGGTTAGGACTTTGGTGTGTGAATTTGAGGGGACACAGTTCTACTGATGACCAAGGCCAAGGAAGCAGCATGTACAGAGGCACGGAGTTTTGAAAAGGTCCACGTATTTGGAGACAGAAACATTGCTATATCTCAGGAGGCTTTGAGTTATCTCTGTGGAATATTTCCCTAGAAGAACATTCAAGGCTATTCCATGATTCCTTGCAATTTTAAAAGCAAGCCTTGTTTTTTATTTACAGTCTTTATTTGGATGTTGACACATACATATGATTTTGCATCCAGTCGGTCAGATCCGTTTTCCCCTCCCCACTTCTGCACCCACCCCAGACCCTCTCCTTGTACCTTTATGTTACTAACTCACATCTACCATCCAGTGGATTCATGTTTATCCAACTCTGTACAGATGTTTGCACACACACGTTCTATACAAGGTTTTCCCAGGTCATTGTTTAATTTACAAAAACGATGTCTTTTTTTGAATAGTTTTCTGTATCATTACACAGGGCATAGTGGAAATCTTTCTATATCACACACCCATAATGGCAACAATAATGGTTCATTCTTAGGAGAGAGAAAAAAACCTCTGGTGTCATGATTGTTTGTGACCCTCTGAAGGTCAATTCTATCTGATGGAATAGAGTGCAGAGTATCTGTGGTATGAAAATTTCATGGAGGGGGCAACTATGGATAAAATATTGAGAAGCAGCATTCTCAACATCTGTCTGGACTCTGACTTTCTCTTTTTTATGGTTGTGCACTATTTCACAGTGTGGATGGACCGTCATGTTGTCAGCTACTCATCCAGCTATTTATTCTGTTTCCAGACTCTTTCTAGAGGGAGAAGATTGATGTTAATGGATTATTGCTTTCACTTCCATGGTGCGTTGGTCCGCTCTTCAGTTTCTGGGATTAAATATCTGATACCCACAAATGAAAGGAGGAGAGGTTTATTTGGCTCACAGCTTCAGAGGTTTCAGTCCATGGTCTGCAGGCTCTAAGGCAGAGATATCATGGTGGAAGGGTGTGGTAGAGCAAAGCTGCTCAATTTATGGTGGTTAGGAAGCAGAGAAAGCTGGGAAGCGCCCAGGAGGAAGGGGCCAGATTTAGTTCCCAAGGTGGCACCACCATGACCCTCTAAGTAGGCCTCAGCTCCTAATAGCCCATTCCACTCCCAACTGATTGGACCCCACCTCTGGTACCTCCCAGTCCAATCACCAATCCAGGAGCCTCCATTTGAGTTGATAGTTGGGATTAACAACAACACCTGACACAGCTTCTCGGAGTGGAAATCTTGGTTGCAGGATGCCTGATTTTAATTTTGTGATAAATGTTACCAGTTTGCTTTTCCCGGAGGCAGAAGCACTTCATGTTGGAGGTGACGCCTCTCCTCTCAAGCAGGTGTTACCACCCTGACAGGTGTAAGTGGTGTCTCATTGCCATTTTAATTTGCATAGCTCTGACTAGCAGGCAGCATGAACAACTTTTCATGTATCTACAGCTGTGTGGTCTGCTCTTTATGTATATGGGGTCAGTTTCCTCTCTACATTGTAGTGTTTATCTTTTCTTATAAATTCCAAGGAACTCTTTGTATATTAGACATTTGTCATTTATCTAGAAATTGTACCATAGATACTTTATCCGTATCTGTCATTTGTCTCTCCATTTCCCTTATGGTTCTTCTTGCACATGAATCCCTTAATTTTATCCAGGTAAATATGGATATTTTGCTTTTACAGTTTTTGGGTTTCCAGTCCTGATTAGGAGGTTTGCTTTATCTCCCAAGTTATACATGTGACGTGATTTCATTGCAAAGTTTTGGCTTTAGATTTGTGTTTTTAAAACATTTGGATTTTTCTTTTGTACATAAGGCAATGTATGGTGTCTTTTAAGTGTTTTCAGATTGATAATGAGTTTTTTTAGTTCCCAATTTTATTTTAAAAGTTTTTGTAGTTTAGGTTTGCAAGAGAGAATGGCGATGCTGATTTTGAGGAAGTGGTACAGGCATATAACATATTTTGATGAGTTTTCAATCTTCTCACCTCCCTCTCCCTCCCCTCTCCTCCCTCTCTTACTCCTTTCACATCTCTAAGAACCTGTCTTCTTGTTTTCTATCAAGATTAACAATAAGCTCACCAGTATATTTTCTGAAGAATCCATCCTCTTTGAATTAAACTGTCATCCTTGTCATAAATTAACATCTCATATAAAGTCTGAGTTCTCTCCTATATTTCACTGATTTATCCATTTCTGGACCAAAACTATATAGATTGACTATTCTGTAAAACACGCACACAATTCCAAAAACAAAAACAGACAAGCCCACAAAGATTCCTTGTCAGGATCCTATGCAGAATCGCACTAAATTATATGTAACATTTTGGGAATATTGAACATATCATATTTTTCCCATTGCTCAGAATTTGTTTTATGTGTTTTCATAAACATTTATATCTTTCCTATCAGTATTTTGTATCTTTTTTTTCAGAAATGCATTCATAAGTATTTTACAGTTTTGGACACAACTGGGAAGGAATGTTGTAAGGATAAGGAAAATGTGTTTTTCCCTTTAATTTGATTAACATCTCTAGATGATGGAGGGAATGGAGAGGTGTTCTGTGCAAATGGGACCCAGGAGTGTAGGGAATTCATAATACTTTAGGGATTCGGTGTGGGGGACTTCTCTTAATGAACAATAAGGAGCGTGAAGAAAGAGCTTGTGTTCCTCTGAGCTGTCATGACAGGATGAGAATGTGTTTGTCCAAGAGAACCTAAACTCTCTCTCTCTCTCTCTGTCTCTCTCTCTCTGTCTCTCTCTCTCTCTCTCGGCTGGGCCTGGGCCAATCCTGTTAGGGAAATGGGGTGGGGGTAAAGTGATGGCCTCCAGGGAAGCCCTGGCCTCCTTCCCTGTGAAGGTTTTCTCTGGTGTCATTACTGTCCAGCTGAGGTGACCTCCGGAGAAGCCGCTTTTGCCTTCCTCATGGCTCTTTTTGTATCTTCTTGGCTTTTCCCAATGGAGGCTGGTTTAGGTTCTGCCAAACAACCAAATCTAAATAAGTGGTGAGTGTTCCCCTTCCCAAGTGATTTGTTTGCTTGGCTGTGTAACAGTGCAGCACAGAGGAGGACTTACACAGTGGGAAAGTATTTTCCCCCAGCTCTGGAGGCTGAAGGCCCAAGATCAAGGCATCAACAAATTTGATTTCTCCTTGGTTGGTTATGTCCTTTCACAACTTTTTATTCCTCTGCATCCATTTATTTATTGGTAGCTGGGATCAAACTCAGAACCTTGGCCTTTTGAGGCAGGCGGTGGAACCACTCAGCTAAATCCCTGGCCCCCAAATTTCTTCTTCTAAGGATACCAGTCAGATTGGATTAGGCCCCACCCAAGTGGTCTCATTGTAACTTAATCCCTTCTTGAAAGGCCCTGGTCTTCAAGTACAGTCTTACTTTGAGTCTCTACATTTAGATGGGTGTTGAAGAAAACACAAAATGCTCCCACGTGTTAGTCTGGTTTTGGTTGCTATAATAGAACACCTTATGTTGGGTAATTTATAAAGGGAAGAAATTCCTTTAGCTTATGGTTCTGGAGGCTGGGAAGACCCAGGAGATGGTGGAAAAGGTGTCTGGTGAGATGTCAGTGCTGCCTCCTAGTGTGGTAGAGGGTAAGAAAGGGGGAGAAAGAGAGGAAGAGACAGGGTGGAAGGGGGGAGAGAGACATATATAAAGGGCCAGATTCATAATAACAGCCTGCTATCTCCATACAAGAACACCCTCCTCCAAGAACTCACTCACTCCCTGGAGAAGGGCCTCAGACTGTCCTTGAGGGCAGCGCTCTAGGACTCAGTCACCTCTTAAAAGCTTCGCAGCTCAATGCTGCTCCATCCACAGAAACTTCCGGGTGACTCATCCAGACCGTGCAGCCAGAAAGTGGGTGCAAAGAAAGGCTCAGCCCAGGTGTCGGGGCTGCCTGCTGTCTCCTTCCTGCATTTCCCTTTTGCAAAGCCACCATGGTTCCTCAGTCAGGGAAGAGGGACAGGAGAGCTCCCTCTTCGCATTTGCCTGGGCCCAGGTGGTGGCCAGAGGAGGGACTATCTTTGGCTTCAGCTCACGGCCTCCTGCATGTCCACCTTCCTCCCTGTCGCTCACCAGTGATGTCTGCTGGGCAGTAATTAATGGCTGTGTGACAGCAGGCTCCATGGAGTCTGGGAAAGTATTTCTATTTCCTGGAATGGCTTATTCAAGTCACAGATGAGAACTGAAGGTACTCGGTGAATATTTCAAATTCTGATTCAGAGACTGGCATTAATGGAACCAGCTATGGCATCTCAGGGTTGGCTGATAGCTGCTACCTCACTGCCCCCTCAACCTCTGTCACTGAGGAAGACACACAGGATCCCCAGAACGCAGCCTTTCAGGAGACCAGAAAGCACAAAGGGAGGAGAAGTTGGATCCCAATGTGTCTTGCCAGCTTTCACGCCACCCACCTGTCTTCTCATGCAGCTGGGGTGGGTGAGCTGCTGGTCAATGTGTCTCTTACCCACTTGCCATTGGCTGACAGAGTACCTGGTGTCTTGGGACAAAGAGAGAGAGGGCATGGACAAAGAAATAGGGGAGAGAGAGGATCTGGAGGTGGCATGGGTAGGGCAGAGACTGCTCTGCTGTTTGGCCTGGTAGTGGTGAGGTCCTCTATGGGCAAATGGACACACACGGAAGCCATCATGGTGATACTGATACCCGCCACGGGCACCTCCTGACAAGGAGGCTCTGACTACAAGAGGCTGCAAGGTGGGGCATCTGTGGGAGCAGAGACTTTCCCACTCTGTTATGGCTTAGATCTAGAATGGTTCCTCACAAGCCTCAGGTGTTTGGATCACGGGGTGCTGTGATCATCAGTGGATCAGCCGCTGATGAGTTCATAGCTGAATGTGCTGTTTGGAGGTGGGTGTGCTGGCTGGAGGAGCTGAGTCACTGGGGTCATCCCCTGGAAGCACGCTTCTTCCTCTTCCCTTGCCTCTCTGCCTCCTGGCTGCCATAGTGTGAGCAGCTTTCTTCTGCCATGCCACTTTTGCCTTGGAGCCTGCCAACCATGGACTGAATTCCCCCAAAACCGTGAGCCAAGTTAAACCTTCTCCTTTAACTTGTTGTCCCAATGACAGAAAAATTGACCAGCATGCACCTTAAACCTCCTGAGTCTCCAGTCTCAGCTGGCATCACAAAGGGAGAGAGAGGGTATAGCAGTAACTGCAAGGTTAAACTTGTAAAATGAGTGAGCCAACCTCAAGAACAGGACCAAGGCTGTCTTATTAAATATAAAGCTGAATCAGAAGTTACAAAAGTAAATTGCATCTTGCTAAAAGCACAGCTTACAAACCCAAGGGGGAATGGAATCTTGACAGAGCAGTCGTAATGCTAAGGATAAAATATTATGTTTTTTGTGCATTCATTTGGACTGCCATATGAAAATAACACCATGCCTCCCCTAATGACAACACATATTGTGAGAAGTATGCTTTGAAGTGACTCTGTTTTACAATATTGAATGCATTTACCCAAACCAAGATGCCTGTGACATCATTGGGTGATATATAATCTTATGGGACCAGTGCTGTATCCAGTCCATTATGGACTGAAACACTGGTAGGTGGGACATAACTATATCACAGACTGAGTGGCTTAGACAATAGAAGTGGAGCTTGGAAGTCAAAATGAGGGTACGTACATGGTTGGGTTTTGGGGAGGTCTCCCTTCCTGCCTTGCAGATGGACCCACCTTCTTGTGTATTTTTACCTGGAGAGAAGAGAGCTCCAATTTTCATCTTCTTATAAGGCTACCAATCCTATGATACTAGGATCCAGCTCAAGGATCTCATTTAACCTTCTCTAACTCCTAAACACTCGCTGTCCATTGACAGTCACATTGGGGTTAGAGGTTCAACATAATGACATTTTGCGGGTGAAGGCGCACAAGTAAGTCCATAGCAATATACTAGTAACTTGAGGCCTTCATTTAAGTGGCTCTACTTGGCAGTAACTGAGAAAAATATCAGAGTATGACACCTACTGGGGACTTTTGTATTGTAGTGTAGTATTGCAAAGGACCCAAAGTTTCCAAGATAGGAAGAAATAAATCTACAATGACAAATTGACAATTGGTGGATCTATATTTTAAGGTAAGGTTCATGCTGCTTTTACATAGGGAAGATAAAGTAGTAGACACAGACAGACAGACAGACAGACAGACAGACACACACACACACACACACACACACACACGCTCCAACAGGCCCAAGGTGATCACTTAGCCCAGGGATAACAGAGGCCTGGGATGGGAGACATTATTCCCAGTTGTTCTATCATGTCTGGCATGAGTAATTGATCACACCACAGTTTCATGCCATGGCTACTTATTCTTGGATGCAGCCTACTACAATCATAGAGGGCTTCCTGCAGGAGATGAGGCTTAATCTGGTTCTTGAAAGATGGCAGAGTTTAGAGAAGTGGCCCTTAAAGTTTGGTAGGCTAAGGTGGCCTTAGAGAACCAGTTGAGACCAGATCCTGAAGTCTATGCTACAGGACTGACTCAGTCTGTATGAGGGGCAGCATGAAGAGCAGTTTTCATGTTCCTCAGGCCAATTAGATCCCTGGAGGATAGGGATCCAGAGGGCTGGGGGAGACTGGCCTGAGGAAAGAGAAGGGCAGTCAGGGAGAAGACTCCAAAAGGATGTATTATAGATCTGAAACTTCTGAAAGTCAAAATAAGCCTTTCCTCCTTAGAAGCTGTTTTTCTTAGGTATTTTGTCACAGTGACACGAAGCTGACTGCCATAGGAGGAAGGAGCTGAACTGCATGCTGGGATATTGGTTGCAGAGAGAAGACCAAGTGGAGGAGACCAGGAGTACAGCTGTTATCCAGTGACTCACAGCCACACTCTGGGCATTGGATTTCAGCAAAGTGAGGGGTGGGACCAGCTTGGGGTATTCGTAGGTCCCAAGTGAGATGGGAACTGTCCTTCTAATTCTGACAAATGCTTTGTAACAAGGAGCAGTCAGTGTTGGCTATTTTGGTAATGCCTCAGTATCCAGCTTGCTGCCACACCTGTGCTGACTATTTTGTGCATTGAACTACTCTAGCACCATTTGCCCAATTTCTTGTCATTTAATAGAAACAAGGTGATTCTGGAAAGAGCTGGCCATGAAGACTGGCCTGAGAACTAGAATCCAAGGTCTAAGTGTTGACCTTGAAGCAGGAGCCAGGGCCATATATGAGGTGATGGGGAGGGTGTGTGGTTTAAGGCATGATGACAGGGGTTCTGGATGTCAGGAGGCCAGGAGGGAAATGCCTCTCCTACAGGCACCTGGCAGAGGACTGTTTTCCAGAACAATGAATAGCAGTGGGTATCTCCAAACAATGAAAGCATTCTAGGGAGAGACCTAGAAATGGCCCTGACATCTGCAGTGTGGACCGAGCCATCTCTCAGAAAGGCCACTGGAGGTCCTGGAGGGAGAGGCCTAATAAGAACCAGTCAGATGGAAGATCTATGAAGATAGAGTAGGAGGAGCAGAACCTTGGGAAGCCAACAGACCTGAGCTCCAACCTTGACTACACCACCCATTGCTAGCTGTGTGAGCCTGGAAATTTCTCAACTTCTCTGAGCTCACCCTCCTCATCTGTAACATGAGGGAGTAAATGTCTTTTGACAGGGTAACTGTGAGAAATAAATGGCAGGATACTTGGAAAGATGTAATCATGGTGAATGGGCCATAGTGGTGGGTTCTTCATATATGGTAGTTGTCCCTTCCTTTCTGTGGAGAAGTGGGAATTTATAGGCGAAAAATGGACACACATTCTTTGGAACTCCTCCTACTAAAAGAGGACTCAGTGACACCTTTCCTTGTCTCTGGAGGGCTCGGTGACTGATGGAGAAATGGAATATGTACACGTGATGCTGTCCCTGTGTCTGAGCAGAGGCCCTCAGAGAATGGCAGCTGTCTTTCCTTGCTCTTTGCTATGGTTTGGATTTAAAATGGTCCCCCAAAGTCTCCTGAGTTCAGAGGTGGGGCTTTTGGAGTGTGATTACAGCATGGGGTTCTAGCTTCATCAGTGGATTCATCCATTGATGTGTTCAGAGCTGAATGTGCTGTAAGGAGGTGAGCCCTGGTTGGAGATGGGTCACTCAGGACGTGATCTAGAAGGGTGTATGCTTGTCCCTGTCTCCTCCTCTCTGTCTGCTTCCTGGCTGGCATGAGTTGAATAGCTTTCTTCCACCATGCCCTTCCATCATGCTATTTCTGTTTGGAGCCAGTTGACCACATATGGACTAAAACCATGAGCCAAATTAAATATCTCCTCCTTTAAGTTGTAGGTGTAGGGTATTTTGTCCCAGGCACAGGAAAGCTGACTAATGCTCTCTGGAAATACTTGGAATGCCCTGAGTCTCCACTATGAGACTCAGTATGAGGAAGCCCAAGCAGCCCCATGGAGAGGCCCATGTAGGAAGGAACCAAGGCCTCAGATGGAAGCTCAAGCTGAGCTACCAGACCAGCACCATCTTGCCAGTCAAGTGAGTGCACCATCTTGGAATGAAATCTTCCCTAGTGGAGCTGCCCACCTTATACTGCCTGGGCCATGCTCATCTCAGCCCTGCCCAAATCAAGCATTTGTAATCAAAGTAAATGACTGTTGTTTAAACAGTCTGATTTGTAGTATCATAATCAAATACCTGGGGCTGGGTACTTTATAAAGAAAAGAAGTTTTTTTAGCTCATGAAGTTCAAACAGCATGGTGTTGGCATCCTGGCAGGGGCTCCCCTGGCTGCATCACCAGATGGATGAGAAGCTGAAAGGAACGGGCTGTGTGCACCAGATGTCAAGGCATGGGTGTATTTATTTATACTGACTTCAAGAACTAACCCATGCCTGGGAGATGGTCTCTCTCTGGCAATATTCCCAGCCCTTTTTATTTTTTAGATCTCACTAAGTTGCCCATACTGGACTGGAACTTGCAGTCCTTCTGCCTCAGCCTCCCATATGGGATGGTTTAGGCCTCACCTGTTAAGGTTTTCACTCCTTCAAGACTGCCATATTGGGACCAAGCTTCTAGCATGTGAAACTTTGAGGGACAAATCCCCTCTAAGCTGTCACAAGCCTCTGTATTTGGGAGTCTACTATGGAGCTACAGTCACCCGGGAAAAGTACACATCGTGGTGCAAATTGTGCCAGGCATCAGGAAGGTCCTTGCAGAAAAAAAAGAAGCCACAGGACAGAGGTAGTCTCTGACATTGCTAATCTGTCACCGTGCAGCCCTGGTCAACTGGCCCATTTCAGCAAACCGGCTGATGGGCACCTCCTTCTCTCCTAGGCCCAAGTCACTGTTTTGTAGCTTGGAAGGCAGATTGGTGCTGTTAGAGAAGAGCTTTTAGGCCCCTCTTCATCTGAGCTAGGGCCCAGAGGCTCTTTTCAGACCAGAGGAGTGACAGCCAGGTTCCAGATGAGGGGCTGCCACCCGCCCTTAGCTGAGCAGGAGAAAGCCTGTCTGCCTCTCTTCTTTGGGACCAGGTGGAAATTGTGCTCCCCTTATAATTAGAGGCCCGCCAAACACCCTTGGGCTTTAGCGTCCCCATAAAGTGCTCTGCAAGCACAGAGGAGCAGTTGACAGTAACAAAACAGATGGTGTGACAGAGACCAGAGGCGCTCACCAGAGGGGTCGCGTTTGCCTCTAAGAATGAGACTGTAAACAGTTCAGTGCCACTTCCCACCTAACAAATTAGCTGGAGAAATAAAAGGAAATTGAGTGTCTCTGTTAGCAGTGGGTTCCCAAGGAGCCTGGTTTGGTTCTCTGTCACTGGCAGTGTCTAGTCCTGCCCATCTTGGGGAGCCCTGGCTGATGAGATGTGTGGAACGTTATTAACGCCACTTTGCCGAAAATGCTGCAAGCTCAGGCTAATGTCTTATGGCATTTGCTGCTTTCCTGGGGCTCCAAAGATGGAGAGAAAGTCCTGAAATAGCAACTCAAAGCTGGTCGTCAAGGCAACAGGGTCCATCAGGATGTGCTGTGTGGGGCGATGCGCTTGGCACTGTGAGGGGATGGGATAAAAGAAATTGCAAATGCAGACCCTACCCTCCAGGAGCCTACATTCTTGGCTGGTGAATCTATTAGGGGAGCATTTCCCTTCCTAAGGAGCATGAGCATGCAATTTGGGCAAGGTGTTAACTAGCATTAATAAGAAGGAGAGTCATGTGCACAAGGACAAATAGTTTTGCAAAGCACACGGGGCAAAACAAAGTTAAATATCACTGGGCTTCTCAGGGTCTTTAATGAGCTCCTGTGTATTGTGATGATCAAGAGAGAGATACCATTGGCTACGTTTCCCAGAATTATTTGACTGTGGAAATTCTTGTTCACAGAGTGTTTCAGAGGATTAGTGGACCACAGGATGGCTCTGGGGACCCTGAATTAGGAAGTCATACAAGGTGGTGTGTAAATAGTTCTTAGAATGGGTGGGAGCAGGGAGGGCTGGTGTGGGCAGGGGGTTCTGGGAAGTTTCCCACCAGGGAGCTGAGCCGAGCCTTGTAGATGCTGAGTGGGTGGTGAGGATGGAGAACGTGCTCCCTTGGGGGTGTGGGTGGCCTTTCTCCTCCAGCCCTAGAGGGAAACCGTCTGTGGGGGTCATAAAGTGATGTTAACTCTTCAGCAGCTTGTGTGCATCCCAATGGTTCCACCCAGAACTGTTACATGCAATTCTTCCTCTTGCAATGACCTGGCCTGTCTTGTTTGGCGGTGGATTCAGT
>NW_004624740.1:13037891-13097827 GCF_000247695.1 Heterocephalus glaber | reverse complement strand
TACATGTCTTCTCATTTCACCTGGGGTGGCGGTGTTGTTGGTACCCGTGTGGCTCACCTCCTCTGAGCTGGGAGAGGTGGGAGAGGGACCAGGAGTGGTGGGAGGGATGGTGGTCTTGAAGCCCCTCCTCTGGACCAGGAGCAGTGGGATGGCAGCTCAGAAGCCCCTACCTCTGTGCGAGGAGCAGTGGGATGAACGGCAGCCCAGAAGCCCCTTCCTCTGGGCCAGGAGCAGTGGGACAGATCATGGCCCCAAAGCCCTTTCCTCTGGGCTGGGAGTCTCAATGATGTTTTTAATCTTCTGGAAATCTGTTTGCATCTGTTTTATGGATTCCATTTGTTTCCAATGTTGGGATTCCATCATGTTACTCAGCTCCTTTCTAGATTTATTAATCATGTCTTGCACTATGAGCACAATCTGTGCTGTTATCTGAGAAATTATTTCTGATTTCATTTTTTCCAGATCCTCTTTTGTTGCCAGTTCAGGGAGTCCAGGTGGTTGAGTATCATAGTGTTCCATCTCCTTTCCCTTTGAGGTTGCTGTAGGTGATCTGGAAGTCTGGTTTTGAGACTTGTTTATGTGTCTTCTCATTTCAACCGGGGTGTGGGTGTGGTGAGGGGGGGTGGTGTGTGTGTGTGCTACTGGCATCAGCACGGCTCACCTCCTCTGTGCTGGGAGCAGTGGTATGGCAGCCCAGATGCATCCTCTGTGCTGGGAGTAGTGGTAAGTTGTCCTGGAAGTCTTCTCTGCACTGGGAGGGGTGGTATGGCGGCCCCTGAGGTTGAACTTTCCATCCTTCTATCTCAGCCTCTCAGAGTGCTGGGATTATGGGTGAGTACCACCACACTGAGTTTTCCTCAGATATTTTATTACACTGACAGAAGGATGATTAACACAGACAGTAGCTAAAATGCAAGCATCAGCACTGTAACTAGTGTAAAACACACCTGGAGAACTAGAAGGGGCAGCCCCATGTTGGGGAGACTGGGCACAATTGCTTCTGAGATGCTCCAATATTCTGCAGCTCAGAGCTCATCAAGTTCATTAGAATGGAGGAAGGCATGTTGCAGTTTTTAAATACAGGGCCTAAATTTTACTTGGTAAATGGAGCTGCTGTCTGTCTCTCTTGGTTCATCTAGGGCCCTCTCTTTCTGTCTCTCTCTCTCTCTTTCTTCCCCACCCCCTCCCTCTCTGCCTCTCCCCCTCTCTCTCCTCAGATTCCATCAGAACTTGTAGACAGGGGCAGTTACTGAACTTTGAGGAAGCCTCTTTGACGGTCTTGTCCTGAGAGGCCTGGGCAGCTTAACCAGCCCTGTGTGAAACCACTCCCGAGGGTCTGCTGCTCTCTAAGCCAGGCTTCTGCTCATGAGGCGCCCCCACAGACAATGCCAGCAAAGCTGCCATGTGGTCCTTCTGTTTGAGGACCAGTTGTAATACACTGGGGCCTCGTCTCAGAAGCAACTGCAGTCAGTCTGTCCAACACAGGGTACTTAGCAACCATCACCTAATTGCTTATTAATTGGGAAACAAGATTGCATAAAACTGGGTTGAGTTTCAGCTATCCTATCTGCTTGTTCTTTCTCTCTCAGCCTCAAGTTCTCCTGCAAAATAGGAATAACAAGCCAGGCATGGTGGTGCATGCCTGGTGCACTTTGAGGCTGAGGCAGGAGGATTGTGGGTTCAAGTTCAGCCTGGGCAACTTAGCGAGACTCTGTCTCAGAATAAAAAATAAAAGAATGGCTGGGGAATGTAGCCCAGTGCCTTGGGTTCAATCCTCAGTATCATTAAAAAAATGGGATAAACAGTTATGACTATCTCCTTTAACAAGTTAACACAAGGCCTCAACCCACACAACATGTTATTACTGTGATTGTTAGCAGAGCAATGCTTTAGTGCTCAGCACTAAACTAATGTGGGGACCAGACAAGGCCACAGTGGACAGAGAGGTGGGGCAGGGAGCCCCACCATCCTGACTGCAAGCACTATGACTTGAAACACTGTGCAGGTGACCCCAGGGTCCCTTTCATTATTAGGGTCCCCTCCCTTGCTTCCTGGGAGGATGCCATGTGGGATTATGGAGTGTAAAGCCAGCATTTGGAGGCATTTCTGAATCTTGTCAAGTGGCACAGCACTGAGTGGACAAGGCCCCAGGTTGCTGATGTCACCAGCAACATGGCTTTATGCACAGCGCTGATCGGGCTGGTGGGCTGTGATAAGGTACGTCACCCCTGGGAGTCCTGCTGGTGCACTCGAGAGCTGGCCCTCTGTGCTCCTCTCATCACATTTCCAGACAGTGGTCTGGCTCTGGGCATTGTATTGTGTTTGCACCTTCTGGCCCTCCAAGGCTAGAGTGAATTTGCAAAGGCCAACAGCTCCGCATGACCTCCTGTCTGGAGACGCACATCCCCCTCCGCCCTGCATCCCTCACCCAGCTCCTGTGCCCTGAGCCGCATCTGCATGCTTTTCTTGGGTGATGGAGGAAAGGCTGATAGCTGTGCTGGTTGGAAGAGAGTTGAGTACAACTGCAAGCCAGAGTCAAGCAGAGGCTCGTCACCATCTGTCCTCTGCCCACCTCTCCAGCCCTGCCTCTGGTGGCACTGCCTTTTGGTGTCACTCTGTGGCCTAACTGGGTGTCGGCAGTTCTGCACGCTGCCATGCAGCTCCAGGTATCAGCATACCATCTCCTCTGCCCCAAACGCCCCTGTCCCCATGTCTGCTTCAGGAACACCCACTCAGCCTAAGTGCTTCTGTCTTAGGGAGCACTCCCTGGGCTTCTCCCACTAGGCGGGGTTGGCCACTGTCCCACTAGGTACTGTCTAGATGACATGCTGGCATCTGTCCTACCTTATTGCTCTGGTCTCTCTTCAGGTCTGTCTTTCTGCCACTCTACTCCTCCCCAGTTGAGCTACAGAGAGCAGGGACTTTGCCTCCTGTACCTTGGGTGCCCTGTTCCTAGCACCGGGCCCAGAACCAGGCACTTACCAAATGCTCTTCCACTAATGAGCAAATGGAAGAAATGACTCCCATGCACTGAGCCATGTGCCCTGTCTTGTGTCTTGCAACCCCTCTCTGCTCTGCTTGGCTGGGCAGAGGACAGTGTGACACCCTGAGAGAGATGTGAGATGTGGAGAAGAAATGCTCCTATGGAAGGAAATGCTGCTTCTCAGGCTCACTGAGGGTGGCTTTGCTCCAGGTTAGATGAGCTCAGATTGCCCGGCCCCGGGAGCCCGTCACAGCTGCAGCACCTCGGAGCCTCTCCAACCTGGTCCTCTGCCCGATGGGTCTTTGCCTGTTGAAGTTATGTCTGTGTCCTCATTGTGGATCCTCATGGCATTTGGAAGCTGCACAATAAACAACAGTTGGCTGTGCACGGGGGGAGCCGATTGGCTAACTACCCAAGTTCGCCAGAGCGGTGTTTTGGCTGCTTTTGGGCCAGTCAGGCGGAAGGTGGGCAAGTCCCACACTGGTCTGCCTCCAGCTTGGCTCTGAGGCGGGGACAGCCCCACGGGGAGAGATGGCTGTCATTTTGCTGCCCAATCCAATTCCACTCACACAGCCTGAGTGACAGCGAGGTTGCTCCTGGGTGGGAGGTGCTGTCACCCTTCTTATCTTATTGAACTCTTCCAGGAAACCTGTGAAAACACAGGGAGGCTAATTCCTATTTTACAGTTGAAGAAACTAAATTGGACCTGTGAAGTGATCGGGCTGAGATGAGAATTGGATCTTTTCACTCAAATTCCAGTACACTTTCTACCCAAGTGTTTTGTGCTTTTCTTGGGGAGTGGGGGGAGGGGTTGTTTTTTGTTTTGTTTTTCAGACTACCTGGAAAGAGCAGTGACTTCTGGGCTGGGAAGACATCGTGGGCCAGTTGTCAGCCTTGTCTGTGTTGTGTGTGGGAAACCGCCCAGGGCCCTGCAGCAATTGGTAGTGATGAAGATGTGGATGCAAAGGATCAGGTTTGTTCCCTTTTCTCCTCAGCCCACGATGCCCCAGATCTGCAGCCTGCGGTCCACTGCTGCTTCCTGTGATGCGGGATGTGTCTGGTCACCTGGGAAGGGGCCCTTCCTCTTCCTTCTGCTGTGAGTGCCTTGGTGACAATCTGCTCCCATCGGGCTCTGCAGTTTTCCCTCAGCCTCTGGTGGGCTCAGCTGTGCTCCACTGGGGTCCCCTCAAGTCTGCAGGATGCTGAAGCTGCACTGAGCTTGTGCTGCTGTGCGGGAGACTGAGTCCCTGCCAATGGTGAGCTGGCTCGCTGGGGCTCCTGCTGGCTTCTGAGAGTCCATCCTGCACATCTCTTCCCGGCTCCGAGGTTAATGACATCATGTCGATAGCTTGAAATTAGTCAGTCAGTTTCCATGGGAAAATTTATACCATCCAAAGTGGTAAATGCTGTACAACAGGACCCCTCTCCCCTCGCCTGCTGCCAAGTACTGATTTGCACACCAGGGAGGCCTCTACACCAGGGGTCCTCACCCCTTGGCTCCAGTCTGTGGTCTGTTAGGAACTGGGCCTCACAGCAGGTTGTGGGCAGCTGGCTGGGGACCAAAGCTTCCTGTGTTTCCCGTGCCCGATCTCCGCATCACCGCCTGAGCTCCGCCTCCCGTTGAATCAGTGGGGACCTTAGAGTCTCATAGGGGCGTGCCCCTGCCCCGCGCATGCGTGGAATCTAGGTTGCGGGCTCTCTCTGAGACTCGAATGTAAAAGTGTAGGATAAATGCAGTGTGCCTGAATCAACCCCAAACCACCGTACACCCTTCATCCTTGGAAAACCTACCTTCCCACAAAACCAGTCCCTGGTGCCAAAATGGCTGAGGACTGCTGCCCTAAATCTGCTTGGAGTCTCCTGGGGTCTCCTGTCCACTTCTCCTCGGCTGTGGCCCTCTGCTCAGCCCCTCCGTTTTTCTGCAGAGAGGGGCAAAATGATAGCACTGCTGTCTTTCTCTCGTCCCCCCTCGGGGTTCACTCCTGCAAAACACGTACCATTAAAGCCCCCTTTTTCTTTCTGTCAAAATTTCCCCTCCTCAAGATAAGCAAAAACACGACGAAACAATGATGGTGCATGGTAACCTATTTCAACAGATACATGGTGTGGGGAAGGACTTTCAAAATCCACCTCAGGATCAGTCTTGACAGCTAGTTAGATATGCACGTCTTATTTTGATTTGGGAAAAAACCCACTGTGTCCTTAGGCATGGGGGTGGGGATAGACCCACTGTGTGCTCTTGGGGGCGGGAGTAGGCCCACTATGTGCTCTTGGGTGTGTTAGACTCACTGTGTGTTTTTCAGGGTATTAGACCCACTGTGTGCTCCTGAGCATATTAGAGCTATTGTGTACTCTTGGGTGAATTTTTCAAGGATAGGCTTACTGACCCACAGAGTGCTCTTAGTTGGGTTAGACTACTCTGATTGCTAAAGCAAACCCCAAACTCAATGGCTTAATTCCATAAGCTCATTTCTCACCCACACACCTGTTCTTTGAGTTGGGTAGGGAAGCTGAGTGAAGATTAGGTGTGGAAAATCTGGTCATTGCTTCCTTTAATGCTCTGTTGGCCAAGATATGGTCTCATGGTCACACTACAAGGAAAGAGAGAGTTTGGGCAACCGCATCTCTGCCACCATGGAGAAACCTCTCTCCACTGGATTCCAGGTCCTGGGGCTGAATCACAGAAGTTTTGATCTCTGAGATCTGCAAGGCTTTTTCTCGCTGTGTTCACAAGTCTTTTGTTTCACTTTTGCCAAACTAAACAAGCATAGTTTTCAAAGCAGATTGGGTTTGCAGCTTGTTCTTGGCTCAGCTCCCCTCTGTCTCTCGTTAAGGGGTACAGCCAGCCCTTCCCCAATTAGTCTGCTCAAAATGCTAATCAGAGTATTAGTGCTCCATCATCGTTTCTCTCAAAACAATGTCCAGGCCCACCTCCCTCCTTCTAAGACTTGGGAGAGACCAAATTCGAACTCATTTCATCAAGGCCAAATGTCAATCATAAGAGGAAATCTAGATGAAATTTTAATTGCAAGATGTTCAGTGCAAATTTAATGAGTGAAATAAGAGATCTGAGAATTCCCACATTCTCGTCTCATGCATAATGTTGACTTAAATTGGCTCTCTGGAGGTGGAGGGAATTGCATTTTTAGAATTTACACACCGAGAGAGCAAATGGGGTGGACCCTGAAGGTTAAGGTCATAAATCAGAATCATTTAACTGGCTTTGAGTGATTGCCGGAGACTGTGATGGTGTGGAGAGCTGGCTATGGCCATGGTGATTACTGCGCCTCTGATTATTGAAATGCTCCTCAATATTCATAAATCAGTGGCCATTAATTCCCCAAATAGCACTGGTCAGCTTTCTAAATAAATTTCCAACCTGCTAACGGAGATTCAAAAAGGCTGATTAGCAGAAGCTCAGAACTGAAACAAACGGAAGCATCTCTGAGACAGACTTGGAAACATGTCTGTCTGGAGCGTGGGTTTACTTTGGGGTGAAGATGTCCCAGCTGAAGCTGGTCTTTGAGAGGCAGCTTCTCCTCACACTTGTCATCTCTATAGATGACAGCCTTGATGTTTATGTCTCAATTGTGGAAATTTTGCTTGGGACCAAATCAAATGAGTTAAAAGCTTCAATTCAATCCCCGGCCCATCTCTGTTTACCCAGAGTAATTGGAAAATAAGTGCACGCTGCCATGAAAAGGCCATGGCATTTATTGGCCAGCAAGGGAGCAACTAGGGGGAAGGAAATTGTAATTGGAGCATCAGTCACTGGGGTAACAAATTTGGGAAGAAATGGAGAAGTGAAAATGAGCGTGAACTTGCAGGCACACGAAACCGAAGAGTGATTTCATTACCTCAGACACTTCAACTCCAAGTTCATTTTCTCTTTGCCTTGTTTCTGGGTTGGATTCATAAATTATATATGATGGTGACCAGACTTCTGGGTAAGGGCATCATGTTGACTGGAATAATAGGTGCCACTCTGCAATATTGCATTTTAAATCTGGCAGAAAATGAGATTTGTGTGTGGGTGTGGAGGAGAAGGGCTGCAGAGATTCGTCTCATGCTTGTTTCACCTTGAAAAAATGGAGCCAAATGAGAAAAAACTGAAAATAGATGTTGTTTTCAAGTGTAATCGCTCAGAATAATAGCATAAGCTCTTTTAATCTCAAATTTATTAGGCAAGGAGAATAGAAACGAACATTTTAGTTGCAAAGCCTCCCCATCCCTCTCTGTCAAGTGAAGAAACTGAGGGTTAGGGAAGAAAGAGTCTTCATACCTGGGCAACAAGTGGACTGAAATCTAGACTGGCGCTGGTAAAGTGAGCAATGATTACAACCCATGTTCCTATCATGGCCCCGTTTGCAATAGCTAAGCTGCGGCAACAGCCGGGGTGCCCGTCAGCAAGGGATAAGGAAAACATGGTAAATGTGCACAATGGAGTATTATTGACCCATGAAGAATAACGAAACTTATGTCATTTGTAGGGAAATGGCTAGAACTGGAAAACATGTTAAGCAAAAGAAACCAGATTCAGGAAGATAGGTACCACATACTTTCTCTCACATGTAGACTCAGAGAGAGAGAGAGAGAGAGAGAGAGAGAGGGAGAGAGGGAGAGGGAGAGAGAGAGAGGGAGAGGGAGAGAGGACATGAAAGTAAAGGGGGAACTATAAGAGAAGAGCAAGGGAATAGGGGAGAGCAGGAAAGAAGGGGAAGCAGGTAAGTGGGGGATGGGAATGATCAAAATATGTTACCTGCATGTAAGAATCGGCCCAAATGAAACCCATTAATCTATATAACTAACACACATTAAAATCCCAGATTAGGCCCCCGTACAAGCAATGAATTTGGCAATACATGGTGAGGAGTGTGAATCGTGCCCATCATCTCTAACTCTTTTCCTCGTGATTCTATGGGGTCTCAGCACATGTCTCACTTCTGCTGATTCCAAAGCAGTGAGTTGGTGTATACCACTCTCCTCTGTTCTCTTTGTCCTCTTCCTCGTCTCCCTAAGTGCACCTCCTGGTTTCCTGTCCTTTCTCCTTTATTTTAGTTATTTGTTTACTAATTTTGTATTTCTTACGCTTGTCACGATCCCGCCTCATTCCCTCCATCTTGCTCTACTCTAGGCTGCTTCAATAAACCCGTTTGCTTTTATCCCCTTGCTCACATAGCTCTAGAGAGAGCAACCTACTTTGATCTTGACCTCTTCACAAACTCCTCTTCCCTTGTCAGGACCCCATTTAAATAGCCCCTCATTGTTGATGCTCTTCCTTACTTCTTCCGGGTACAGTGACTATATTTTCTTTTTCATTCCTGCAGTCCTTTTATGTACTGTCCCATGCAATAGTTAATCATATTGCCTTATATTTATCTGTCTAGCTTGTCTCCTGAACTAGACCAAAGACTTGAAAATTACATTTTCCCTTTGTCACCAGCACATATCACAGTGCCTAGCTCATTGCAGGTATACGAAGAAGAAGAATTTTTCAGCACTTGGGGAAGCTGAGGCAAGAAATTTACAAGTTCAAGCCCAGCCTGGACAACTTAGTGACTTGGCCAGACTCTGTCTTAAAAATTAAAACATAAAGAAAGAGCTGAGGATGGAGCTCAGTTTAAAGGCTCTGGGCTCAATTCCTAGCAAGAAAAAAACATACAAAAAAAAAAAAACCAAACAAAAAGGGCTAATTTTATTTTTGTCTACATGTTTCTGACCAGTCCGGAAAGTACTCTTAGAAGTCTGTGATGTGACTATTCTGATCGAGGAAGCACAGTAGGCTACTACAGCAGGAAATTTGGGAAAATACAGAAATGTGAGGAACTTGTAGAGTCCTTCCAGAACCCCGTTTTTGTTCCGTTTCTGAGCTTAGGACATGTAAGTACAAAGACATTCTTTAGGACATGATTCATACAGTGCTTCTTTCTGCTTTCGTTACATCATATAGAAACTGAATGAAACTGGCTGCAAAAGGCCCTTTGTGGACAATTGTTGAGCCAATCTTTGATCACGAGACATTTGCTTATCTTGGACAATTTCTCATCTTTTTCTCTCCATCCTTCTTCAGCCAGAGTGGGTTTCCAGCCCCACACACCAGTGCCCCCCATGAGCAGCCCTGATTATTTGCATGAGATAAATGCCCAGATGGATTTTAGTAATTTTTCTGAGAGTCTATTCCCCAATTCCCTTTACTGAATATGGTAATATCACAACTACTCTTCTGTTTTTTCACCTTCTTAATGAACGAAGGATGTGCAATTTTTATTTATTTATTTATTTTTCTTAAATTCTTTTATTAGTACATTTTAGGTGTACAATACATTTACATTTATCATTGGATGCTTGTACCTGTACATGATGTATCTTAGTTCTTATTTTTTCCCCATTACCTGTGTGCCCTTCACCCCTCCACCCTTCCCTATGTACATAGGCTTCATTTCTGTTTTGCAATTTTTATTTGGAGAGCCAGTAAAGTATCTCATTTCTGCAAGAATTCAGTTAGAAGGCAAAGAACCCACCTTCAAGTGCACAGCAGCTGAGATCCAAATGGGGGTGAATGACGCCCATAAAACTCCTCTTTCTGGCTGCTCTGCCCAGATAGGCAGCCATGCCCAAGGCTCCTCCTGTTCTGTTAGATCCACTTCCAGTCAAGTCACTGCGAGCTGCACCATAGGCTCTTAGTGATGAAAACCCTAAAAAGACACATTTTCCCTTATAGATAGTTTCTTTTTAGTTACAGAAGTCATGTGTACTCATTGTAGCACTTGTGGGGAAATACAGAGAGCTATAAAAAGGTAATAAATACCACTCCTAGCCAGGGATGGTGGTGCATGCCTATAATCTCAGCACTGGGGAGGCTGAGGCAGGAGGACTGGTGTGAGTTCGAGGCTAACCTGGGCTACACAGCAAGACCTTGTCTCAAGAAGCAAAACAAAACCAAACCACTCATAACACTCAGACACCACAGTTCGTGTTCGGGGTGTAGCTGTCAGCCCTACCCCACTTGTAGTGCCTATGTGCACTCCAATGGGACGAATCCTGGGTTAACAGTACCAACTCCAGCTCGAAGGCTCTGTCTTAAATTGCTGTGTGACATCTTGCCAACTCACCAACTTTCTCTGTTCCTAAATTTTCTGATCTGAAAAATGCACTGGCTCTTCCGATTATCTGCAGAGACTCTCTCAGTCCACAAAATGCTATCAGTTCACAACAGCATGGTCTGAGAAGTTCATGGCTCATAGGGTGGGGTGTGTAAAGTAGAACCCACCTTCCTGTGAACGATGGTCTCTGTCAACCACACAGTATTTCTGCTTCAAAAATCCCTGCTCTCTTCTGTTTTCCCACCATGGAGCTGTGGAGGAACCACCTCTCAGCGCTTTTCCAAATTTTTTTGTTTTTGGTACCGGGGATTGAACTGGGGTCCTTGCGCTTTTGAGGCAGGTGGCAGAACCACTGAGCTAAATCCCAGCCCTCAAATTTTTAATTTTGAGACAGGGTCTCACTGAGTCATTCAGTTGCCCAGATTTGGCTCCAACTTGCGATCCTCCTGCCTCAGCCTCCCAGAGTGCTGGGATGACAGGCATGCACTACCACATCCGGCTTGGTTCTATTGAACCATATTGAGTGGCACTGCAAGTTTTGTGGGCATGTTTGTCTCTAAACTTTAAGGCCTCCATGATTCCAGGGCCAAGGTTGTTGCACACTAGGGAAGCAGCGCAGGCCTGGTTTCCCAGCCCTTATCGGGAAGTGTGGTGTAAGGAGCTGAGGTGGTTCAGGGGCTGAGGCTGTGCCCAGCTCCCTGCAGGTGCACAGGAAGCCTGTTGAACTCTCCCAGGTTGCTGAACACCGTGGTGGGCAGAGTGGAGCAGGTACCATGTGCAATGACAGACGCTCCCTGCAATGAGTCCAAGCCCTTGGGTCTGGGCCAGGACAGCGGGTTTTGGTGTTTTCACCATCTAAACTCTGCAACCATTTTGCTAATTTGCAAAATGCATGGCAAAATCCTCACTCTTCGCCGGTGGGATTGATCTGACATTGACTTTCTCATGTTCAACTCTGTTTCATAAAAGCCATGTTAAATCCATGCTGATGCCTTTAAGGATGTTTTCAGAGTGAAAGCAGCACATTGCTAGACAGATTTTATCTGTGGAAGACACATTCTGAGCCTCTGGAAGACACTGCCTTTCTGGAGAGAAGCAGAAAGAAGACAGAGGGCCGGGCCCCATTTCTCACCAGCCACATCCCTTCCTACCCTTTGACAGGTGCCTGGCTTCCATCCTGGCCCTGCGGTTCCACGTGGGAGCCCTGATTCCTAACAACCCTGGGAATTCGGATTCCTCACAAGAGAATAGCTTGGTGCTGGATCCTCACTGTCAGCGCTACTTAGCCTGGTGGCACCGTCTGTAAGACAGGGCTCTTCCGATTTCGTTCCCTTCCATGTCCTCTTTTCTGTCGTGTCCCACTCCAGGTGCTCCAAGCACATCCTCATAGCTGGGAGGATTATGGGATTCTGGACACAGCCAAGCTTCTCAGTCATTTTTCTTAGAATTCCTTCATTCACTCAATTAGTATTTACTGATCTCTTACTATTTATCGTGTGACTCTTGAGGGGCAAAGAGAGCTCCCTCTGCGATGCTGGGGGTGGTACTTTGGCAGCTCAGACTCTTCTATTTCCAGCCCACTTGGAATGTTTTATAGCTTCTCAAAGACTGTGTGTCTTCATTGGTAAAGGAATATGCAGGGATAATAGCTATCATTTGTATTTTATTTATTTTTTGTAGTACTGGGGATTGAACCCAGCGCTTTTCCACTAAGCTAAGCTACATCCTCAGGCCTTTTCTTGTTGTAAGACAAGCTCTCACCAAGTCACTAAGTTGCCCAGGCTGACCTCAAACTTGCGATCTTCCTGCCTCAGCCTCGAAGTGCTGGGATGACAGGCATCCACCACTGTGACTAGTGATGTTATCTATCTTGAGGGTCATAGAAGGCATTGGCTGGGGAGATTCTTACCAAACATTCTGCATGGCACATTGGGTTAACAGTTACTCAATCAATGTGAGCAACATGGGTACTGGGTGTGGGGAGTTGCCTTAGACTTCAAGTGACAGCGTGGGCTAGGAGTGCTGGGGTTGCTAGCAGGTGGCCCAAGTGGGTCCAGGGAGTCTGAGCCCATCTTGAAGTGAAGCATTCTGGGAGTCATTGAGGCCTCAGCTCCGCTCATGTCCATCCCTTAGCTATAGAAGCTTGAAAGTCCTGACATACCCTGTGCAGGACTGGGGTGCTTGCACCAAGCATGGAGCAGGAAGATGTGGGAGACCTTAGCTAATGTCCCTCACAGCTGAAGGAAAATGGAAATGCAGAGGGGAGCAAAGGCTGTAGTTGGAGAGGGCTGCCCATCCCTCGGCCATAGGACAGTGTCGTGTGCTGCCGGTGAGCTAAGTGGCCCCAGAGAGGACTGCTGGATGAAGGTGGTTGGAAAAGATCAACTGCTTGGGCCAAGAGATCCCAGGGGAAAGAACAGCAGAGGAGAGGGACACAGAGCACAGAGCACGGAGGAGAGGGGCAGGACCAAGAGAAGGCCAGGAAGTTCATGGCTCTCATCAGTCAAGGATGAGTACTTGGACTCTCTAGGGCCCCACACAGGTGGCCAGCAGAGGAAGAACCACTCACTGGCCCCCGGTGATGACAGGGGGCATAGCTAAGGGTGTCATCAGCAGCCCCACTGGGTTTGGTGTCCTTACTTCCTTGTTCATCTTCCCAGCCTGGAGCAGTGGCTCAGGAGTAGGTCTCTGCTGTCCCCTTACTTTGCTATAGCTCCCTGTCCTCTGTTCCACTTGACAGCTGCTTAGGGCTCTTCTGGGGCAGGGAACAAACTGCCTTGAGACCAAGTGTAATAGTTACTTTCTCATTCCTGAGATGAAATATGGATACCCACAACTGGAAGGAGGAGAGCTTTATTTTGGCTCACGTTTTGAGTTTGTAGTCGGCTAGATCCAAGGCAAAAAGGGCATGGTGGAAAGGTCTGGTAGAGGAAAGCTGCTTATGTCACAGTGGCCAGGAAGCACAGAGAAAAGAAAGGAGGAGCTGGTGGGGGGGGGGATGCTTCCTTCTAGACCACACCCCAGTGACCTGTCTCTTCCAACTAGGCCCTGCCTCCTAATAGTACGGTTAAGGTACAGACCCCTAAAGAGTCAATCACCCTTCAAAAGCCCTGCCCCTGAGTGCATGAGAATTTTAGGGGTCTTTCTCGATCTACACCATAGCCCCAGGTCAGCTGCACCCCACGTCCCGGAGCCCTGTGTCCCAGGGGTCTCCCATCTTAGGGTGCCTTCCTTGGAATTCTTATGCCTGTCTCCAGAATGGAGTCGGGCTGGGGCTACTGAGTGTACCATTTGAGCAGGGTATATGGAGCCCAGACCTGGTCCCAGGGAGCCCGGTGCTGGAACCACCCCTTATTGGACATTTTCCAAGTCTTCTTCCTACCCCACTGCACCCAGGCAGGGCACCCAGGTTGACACTGGGCCCTGCAGGATTCCAGGCACAGTTTCTCCCTTTGTGATGTTTTCTGAGCCTCTGTCTTACACCAGGTTGACCAGGTGCCTGGAGGTGTGAGGATCATTTCTAGAATGTTATTGGGGGACTTCTTGGCCAGGCTTCGGGCCCAGGAAAGGCAGCTGGGCAAGAAGATGGCTTTTGCTGGTGGGCACAGTGATTCTCTCATGGGTGTGTCCAAGGTCTGGCTGTCAGATGGGTGCTGACACGCTGGTTCGGGGTGACTCCCACCCAGATCCAACAAAGGGGCTGAGCTCAGGGCTTTGAGCTACCAGTGGCCCAACACCACTGGGCTGGAACTCCATGTGAGTCTGTTTTCTGCATGGGGTTCCATGCATCCAGGGTGTCTTTTCTAACAGGGGTGCTCCTGTTGCTGGCACCCAGGGCTCTGCACAAGGACTCAGGCAGTCTTCTGCTGTTCTGTCCCCATCCCCGAGACAGGATCACCAGACCAGGGGTCCATGGGAGCCTCTTCATGCTGCCCCCCTCCCTACTCCACCTCCTGGACCTGGGGGTTGAGCTGTGAGACTGGTTAGGACAGGAGGAGGAAGAGGAATCAGGAAATAAGAAAAAGGATCATCTACTGCCATCCCAGACACACACTGCCTGGTCCACCAAGCTGGCTTTTCCACAGGAAGAGGAGAGGGGGGTTCCAAGTGGATAAAAGTGTGGAGTGGTAGCCAGGTGTGGTGGCACACACCTGTAATCCCAACAGTCTAGGAGGCTGAGGCAGGAAGATCTCAAGTTCAAGCCCAGTAACTTAGTGGGCAACTTAGTGACTAAGCAAGATCTTGTCTCAAAATAAAAATTAAAAGGGCTGGGGGTGGGGGTGGCAGGGATTTAGCTCAGTGGTTCCTCTGCCGGTCTCGCAAGTGCAAGGCCCCGAGTTTGATCCCCGGTACCAAAAAATAAAAAAATTAAAAGGTCTGGGGATGTAGCTCAATGTGAAAGCCTTGGGTTCAATCCCCCTTAGCGCGCGCACACACACACACACTCACACACACACACACGGAGTGCAGTGATTACGGTGTGTTTGATTGTACTTGTGTAAACTCACCTCAGACAAGGCATTTCAATTGCTGAGATGAAGTTTCCTGGAAACGACTTGGAGGGGGATGGAATGTGGATCACAACCTTATCCAGGATTGGTGAGGATCACTGAGGTAGGCACAAGCCACATGGGGCTATTTAAATGAATGAAAGTTAAGTGCAATTAAACACTCAGTGCCTCTTGAGATGTGCATCGGCCACATCTCAAGCTCTTGGGAAGGACAGCCCTCACACAGAACTTCACACCCAGCGGGAAGCCCTACAGGACAGCGCTGCCCTAGAGAGGGGCTTGGAGGTTCCATGGGACCCAGCAGGAAGCTGGTTTCTGCTTCCACTTTGCCGAGTCTTGCGATGGCTGCCTCGGTGTCCCGAATTAACTCAAAATATTTATCTTTCATGGTTATTTTGACTTTGGGGAGGAGCTAGAAATTCCATGGTTCCAGATCCCGAGAATAAGGTGGATGAGGACACAGCATCATGTTTGTTTAGCTACCTTTCTGTTGGTCGGTGCTCCAGCGCTTTTGATGATATCTTGTAAAGACCCTCAGGAAAGAGCACTTCCAGAGCTGCTTCAGAAAGGGGGAAGAATCATGGGGTAAGTGTGTTTGAAGCCAGAGTGTTTTGAGGAGGCTTCATGGCAATGTGTCTTTCACTGTAATACATTTTTAAAAATTGAAACTTTCCCTGCAAGCCTCTTGAAGACGCCCAGGTCAGAGAATCCCTCCCTGGAGGCCACACACACCTTGGCCGTGAGCTCTGTTGTAGGACAGATCCATACATGGCCCCACCCCTACCCCTGTTTCCCTCCCTGGGCAGTACTGGACCCTGCAGGGGCTGAGGATGTGGTTTGGGGGACCCAGGGCCTGGGCTGGAATCCCAGATCTGCTGCTTATGAGTCACGTGGCCTCTGGCATGGTTTTGCCTGTGTGATGAGGGGGAGCAGGGTTGATGGTTGTGGCTACTGCTAGGGTCATCTAGAGGATTTAGAAGGGGCAGTTTGTGTGAGGGCCAGGCACCAGACCAGCACCTCTAAATCACAGCCATCATTTGTGTGCTAATTTTTTATAGCCTCAGACCTGGGGTTCCCAGTGTCCCCCACCCTCAGGAGCACCCACAGCCAGACATCTCTGGCTGAGCTTGGAAATGACACCACAGGGTGCAGATCGGAGGTCTCGGGGGGCAGACTCATCTGGGGCTGTGAGTTCGGTAGAGAGGCCCCAGACAGTGTTGGCGGATGTCTGTGAGTGAAGGCAGAGCAGGAGCCTTTTCTTTGCTGTGTGCAGAAACTCATGTCTGTCTTTGAAATCTCATCTTGGGCTCCAGAAGGAAGACAGCAGGGTGGGGTACAAGAAGCCCTGGAGCCATGGTCCGCTTTCAGACCTGGCCGGTCATGGGACCTTGCCTGACGGACTTCTCAGCTTGCAGAACCGGTTGATTGGCCAAGTGATCTCCCTAGTTCTCCTTGCTCCCTGATTCCGTTATTCCATGGAATGGAGAACGCAGCCCCCGTCCTCTCCTGTGTGAGACATGGGCTGTATTTCTCTGTGAGGGAGGGGACCCCTGTGTCCCTTCCCCTTCCTTAGAGAGCAATAGAATCTTGGGATACAAAACTGCTAGTCTCCTTGGAAACAAAAAAGAAGATGCAATTTTGGATTTTTCATTTTCCACCACTTTGAGATAATACATAAATGTGTGTAACCTGTTCTAAATTTTGACACTCTTTCCCAGTACTTATGGATTGCATAAAGCAGAGATCTAAGCCTGAAACTCTGGTATCTATAATATGAAAAATGCCCTGGTAAATCCACTCACAGCAGAAACATATGACTGCTTTTATGTGCACCTTTCAATTTAAAAGATTGACTGGGATCTGGACTTTCTTAGAGGCTGTAACACAATTTAGTGAGGGTGAGGTGCAGGTGGAACTGATTTGGGCTTAGATACACATTGTGTGTGTGTGTGTGTGTGTGTGTGTGTGTGTGTGCGCGCACGCGCGCAGAATCAGGCATAAACCCAAGGTTTTTGCACTGAGCTACATCTCCAGCCCTTTTTCATTTTTGAGACAGGGTCTTGCTAAGTCGCTATATTGCCCAGGCTGGGCTTGTAGTTGTGATCCTCCTGCCTCTGCCTCCCAGAGTGCTGGGATTACAAGCATGCACCACCATGCCTGGCTAATTATGAGACAGTATGATCAAAACATCACATGTACATTCTTTAGGTATGACAAAGGCTTGCTGCTTGGCAGCGGTGGTGTCTCCATGCCCCGCTCTGGGAGGCTCAGATGCCCCCAAACAGCTCAGCATCTTGGGGAGTCTTCCAGCTTCGGATTTGTAGTTCTCCACCTTTGTGGTCTCTCCTGTGCCTCTCTCTGGCTTCCTGCCTCTGGGTACGACTGAGACTGTCTGGTTTTCTGGCTGGGCCTTCCACACAGTGGTGGACCTGGGCTTTCGCTGCCCCTGGCCCCAGTCCTGCCCTCACTCGAACTCCCCTGCTCAGAGTTCACTTCATCAGGAGGGCTTTGGAGGCCATGCTCTGGAACACTCTCCCTCCAGTTCACTGGGGTGGGGCAGGCAGCCTAGATGGCAGGACAGGGCTTCTTAGGGTCAGGGAATGCAGGTAAAGACAGTGGCCTTCAGCCACGGGGTGTGAGGCTGAGGTTCCAAGAGGAACATGTGTGGATGGCACGTGGGGAAGGCTGATGTATCCAGATGCTCCGCACACATAGCCCTGTCTCTACGAGATGCCGCACAAAGGCCGTGACCGCCGCTGCTGAGCGCCATCCAACAGAAAGGCAGCCTCGAAAAAACACGACAGTGCGTGGCGCCATGCGACTTCTGGCTCTGACCCAAAGTCAAAATGACCATTAAAGGGAAGCATTTTGAATCAACTCAAGACACTAAAGCAGCCACAACTGCAACTAAAGACACCCAGGAAAAGAGGACTTCCGGAACTGCTTCAGAAAGTGGCAAGAATGATGGGATAAGTATGTTCCAAGCAAAGGGGAGCATTTTGAGAGGAATTCAGGGTAATGCACCTTTTACTGTAACAAATTTAAAAAACAAATATTCACCAGAGCTTTCGGTCACTCTTTGTGTATACTGGGTATGGAAACACAACGTGCCCACAGTGATTCCGGCAGGTAACCCTGGATCAAAGCCAAGTGCGTCAAAGGGGTAAAATACACAGTGCCCAAATGGACCTGTGTAACTCCCAGTGTGTGTTAAAGGCAGGGAAATGATTTGAGTCAATAAGTGACTGCTTGACAATTAAATTTCAGGATGCATGAAAGAGCATGAGAATAATACATGTATTGATTTTAATGATTCAGTCAAGGATGAAATTTTAAAGATTAACTGGAACATCTGACAAGTTAAAATGTTACAATTTTAATGTAATACAAGTAGATATTAATAAAGAAAACATAAAAACAATTCCATGGAAAAATAATTTTTCATAACAAAAATAATTAGAGAATAACAGTGGTGTACTCATCAACTGATGGATGGATAAAAAGATGTGGTTTTTTCAAATAAAGATTTAAGGTTTCACTTTGGCAAATTGCCATCATGAACTAGAAAAGAATAGCTTCCCATGAGCTAGGACATCTATTTGCAACATGTAGAAAACAAGCATAAAGATCATAATTATCAAGAGCTTTCAAAAGTCAATAAAGGCTAATCACCTTCTTAAAAGGGGACAAGAGACATAAGCAGTAATTTACAAAAGAAGATCTGAAAATGGCCAGGAAACAGGAAAACATGTTTCTAATTAAGGAAATAAACATTTAAACAATAAGATGTAGTTTTTTTTTTTTTTTACTATAAAATGGCATTTAAAAAACAATGTCCAAGATCTAAATTCTTCCTGAGAAATATGGGAAATGAGCACTGAATACACTTGATTTAACCTGGCACAAACCTTTTGGAGTACGATATATTTTAGACAGATGTATTTTTAGGAACATAGATATTTATACCTATGTATCTACATCTATCTATCTATCTATTTATCATATAAAATCCTTAAAATGTGCTTATTCTCTGACTTGGAATTTCTGTAGAAATTTATTCTAAATACTTACTCTAGGTATGGGTAAAGAATTGTGTTCAAGGATATTCATGACATCATTATTTATGATAGAAATTAGAAACAATGTAATTATCCAACAGAGAAATGGTTAAAAATGATTTGGTACAACAATGCAAGGGAATACCATGGGATAATGTAAAATAGTGTGGAAGACAGGGAGTCATGACTAGAATCTGTGAAATCAAAAGGCAGATTATATAATAGCATGTATAACAGGAGTCCATTTCCCCCCTTTTTCAGTAATAGAAATTGAGGATGAATTACACCCTCAGCCTTTTAAAAAATACATTTTTGAGACAGATTCTAGACAGATTCTATATTAAGTTGGTAAGTTGCCCAGGATGGCCTCTAGTCTGTGATTTTTCTGCCTCAGCCTCCCAAAGTGCTGGAATTATAGGTATATATTATAGGTCACCCAGGTGACTCCGAAAGCATGAGTCTTTTGGGGGACATTGTAGATCTAAATCACACAAATACAATATTATGTGTACATTGTACACTATACTGCTCGATGGGTATGATTATATTACTCATACAAGCATATTTCCTGTTATATTAAGTGTGATAAAAATATGAAGTGAAGAAGGGCTTTACTTCAAACACACTTATTTCATCCTTCTTGCCACTTTCTGAAGCAGTTCTACAAGTCCTCTCGTGACTGTCTTTAGTTGCGTTGCCATGTTGCCTTGATGTCTTGCACTGATTCAAAACATTTCTCCTTCATGGTCATTTTGATTTTGGGGAGGATCCAGTGAACGAGGTCGATGAGGACATGCTATCATGATTTTTTTGGTCAGAAATCAGCATAAACATTTTGAATGGATTCAGGACATTGACCCAGCCATAAAACCACAACGAAAGACCCTCGCGAAGGAGGACTTCCAGAACTGCTTCAGAAGGTGGCAAGAATGATGGGATAAGTCTGTTTGAAGCTAGGGGAAGTATTTTGAGGGGGATCAATGGCAATGTGTCTTTTACTGTAATAAACTTTTAAAATTTAAACACATACTGGGTCTTTTGATCACCTCATATTTGCATATAAGCAGAATTAGAGAAATTTAACAAAAAACTCTGGACCGTTTACTAGCTGTGCTATCTTAGGCAAGTTTCTTAAACCCTCTGAGCCTCAGTTTTCACATCAGCAAAATGTGAACAATAGTATCACCCTGGTAGCATTGTGGTGCAGAAGAAATGGAGTGGTCTGGAGGGAAGCTCCCAATCTTTATTAGCCACTCAATAAATGCCCTGCCCTTTATTTATTTTCTCTATACACTCTCCTTTATGAAATGTGCACATAGAGACATTCTAATACGAAACTACTATATTTTACAGTGAATTTCAGTGAAGGTTTTTTTTTTTTTTTCCCCCGGATGGATTTTATTCTAAGTCTGTGGGCCTTTTTGTTATAAAATGTAAAAGATTTGTTTCTGTAGCTTTCTATTTAAGGAAGAATTGCAGGCTTTCCCCAATTTGTAGAAAAACTGAAGTCAATGGCTAGGAATTTTCTCAATTTTAATTTTTCCATTCCAAAATCACACGAGAAACTTGTTCTTACGTATTTGTCTCCTGACACTAACAGTAATGATTCTGGCAGAAATTCATGCAAACTAGAATCTGAATTCTCAAAGTCACTTTTAAAGTTTTTTAGTTTGGTACTGGGAATGAACCCAGAGCCTTAACACCAAGTTACATCCTTTGCCCTTTTAAATTTTATTTTGACACAGGGTCTCCTTAAGTCACTCAGTTGCTCAGGCTGGGCTCAGACTTGCGATCCTCCTGTCTCAGCTTCCCAGAATGTTGGGATGACAGGTTATGGTTTTTAAAATATCTAACTGTGCCCTAGAAAACAAGATACTTCTCCACTCAATTTTGCCATTGCCGCTCGCCAGCTTCCTCTCAGGTTGTTTAATAACCTCATCCCGGCCTTCATCACTCAGGCCCAGTGTGGTCACCAACCTCGTTAGGATACAGGCCTGTGTTCCTGGCAATCAGCTGCTTCTTGCGCTTGAAAACTGATGGAGAGAAAAAAAAAAAGGTCCCCGCAGTTCCTATCAGCCTTAAACAGAAACATCTGCTTGACGGGAGCCTTTTGCTGGCTTGGTTTGCAGGGAATACATTCCAGGCGGGTGACAGTGCTGCCTTCCGCAAGGTGACATCAGCCAGAGAAAGTGCTGCAGGAGGCCGGGCCCTGGGAATAGTCCGCCTGCCAGGAAAGCAAAGCCCAAGCCGCACATTCTGTACAGCTTTAAAAGCACAAATCCTTGCTTAAAAGGAGAAATATTGCCAGGTGGTGAAAAGTGCTCCGGAAGAAAAAGAAAATAATAGAAAAGAGAAAGCTGATTGAATCCAGGAGCTCTGCGGCTTTTTGTTCTGCTTTCCTATCAGCCGAGCAGCAGATGAAGATTTCTGGTCTGCAGGCTTCTGTGGAGACAAGTGCTCCTTTTTCACCCGGTTTTATCTGGCATCGGCCACACTCCCTGTTTTTAATGAACAGCTTAAATAAGAGGATTTTGGGAAAAGGCCGATCCCCGGCCCAGAACCTGGACGTCACCTCTTCCTCAGCATCTTTAGAAAGCTCTTAAAAAAGAGCCGGAACCAAAATCCTCCTTTCTTCCTGCTGTCGATGAGGACACTGACGCACTGTGAGATTCAGGGGTTTGTTTAAAGTCCTCGTGTTTGGTAGTTTAGGCAGCATTTTATTAAATAACGCAAATCACAGGCTGCCATCCTACAGGTCCCCTTTTTCTCTCTTCCCATGCCTTTGGGCAACCCCATGACTCTTCTGACCACTTGCAGAGGAGAAAAATGACCCCAATCATTCTCTCTAGGTATAGTTTTGAGACAGGGTCTCCCTGTGTAGCCCAGGCTGGCTTCAAACTTGCTGTGATCCTCCTGCCTCAGCCTCCAAGTGCTGGGATGACAGGCGTGCACCACCACACTCAGCCCCTGGTCATGATGTTATGGAACAGAAGCCTGGTCCCTTGTGCTAAGCAAAATTCTTCATCTGATGGAAACCCGACCAAGCCTAGGGTTCCCTGAGGAGGCTGGGCACACAGGAAGTTCCGACGGGAGTGGTCAGTGTTCCTTCTCTTTCCCTTCATCTTTCTAGATCCTTCTACCTGGGGCTTCTGACACTACAGGGTGGGGATGGGAGCAGGGAGAGGAGGTGAGGAGGAGGAAGCAGCTTCCTATGTACCCAGTGTTGGAGGTGTCACACTCTGGCCCTGAAGGGGGTGATGGTGCACACCTATGATCTCAGTTACTCAGGAGGCTGAGGCAGGAGGATCCCAAGCTCCAGCCCAGCCTGGGCAACTTAGTGGCTTAGTGAGATCCTGTCTCAAAATAAAAAATAAAAAAGAGGCTGGTGTGTGTGTGTGTGTGTGTGTGTGTGCACGCTACAGCTCAGTGCAAAGGCCCTGGGTTCAAACCCCAGTAACACACACACACACACACACACACACACACACACGAGGTTCTTTATCCTAGGGGTACTGTAGTGGGTTCTTTGATCCCTTAGGAGCTTGCCTCACTTCTGAGGAGCCTCTCCTATTGGTCCCTGGGTGTGCAGGGTGTGTCTTTCTGTGGACCTGTCGCTCACTCTTGATCTGGCCCCTGTACAACCGGGGGATGGCTCTCGCTTCTCCCTGCTGGAGTCCATGACCCTCCTCCATCTGGCCCCTTTGGGTGGGGCTCCAAAGCCATGCCTGGTCTGCGGGAGACGCCCCTGCTTTGTCCTGACAGCTCCTGGACAGGAAGTACCAAATACAACTCTGAGAATTTTGTCTGCCACAGACTAGCCCACCCATCTCTTTCTCAAGTAGGAAGTACACAGCGGCGCTTCCAACATAGCGGACATATGTTTAACTCTTCCTTGGTGATGTCCCAAGGTTTCCCCTCTCAGCTCCAGGGAGGAGCAGCCCCTGTGCCCCAATAATGGTGGGACTTGCAGCTGGCCCCTGGCTGGCGCTGAGGACCCTTCCTCCCTTCCTCTCTTGAGGACCCTGGTGCCAGGCTTCGCTTGGGGGTTGGGGGGAGGTTGAGTAAGGGCAGCTTTCTGCAAAGAAAGTGTTTCTTCAAATCATCCTTAATCTCCAACCCCTAATCCTTGGAATGTGGGAACTCTAGGACTTGTTAGAGTAAAATGTAGGCAGCTTTGGTACAATCTGCAGGAGTCTTGGGTCGCCTTGGGAATGGATGTCTGGTGTCTTTGGTGACCTTGTCTCAGCCGTATGCTGTGTCCCCAAGTCTGTGACTGGCCGGCCTTCCCACCTGCTTCTGGGCTCCTGAAGGGGGGTTGGGCTCAGTTCCTCTCTATCTCCAACAACAAGAACGGAGCCCAACAGGTGCTAAGTACATGGTGTTTTCTGGCCAAGCCAGTGAAAAAATTCCATCAATTCTCTCAGTGAAGAGTCAGCGACTCCCTGAGCACAGGAATTACCCAGTGCTCTTTAGATAACATATACAGGATGGGGTGGCTTCCGATCACTGGGACCCTGCTTGGGATGACTGGCTATTGGATATAAAAGCTTTAGCGAGTGGCTGATTTCAGGGCTGGGATGGGATTAGCACAAGATGAGCCTAGAATATGGTGACATGCAGATAGGTAAGAAATTACTTGGAGGGAAAAAGATGAAGGCAGGTCGGGACAGGAAGCAGCTAGAAGGAGATTCCAGCAACCAAATTTGGGACAATGTGAGCAACAAAATAGGTGGTGATAGTGTGGTCACCCCTGTGTGTTGCCAGGGGATTAGTTCAGGACACCCTTGAATATCAAAATCTAAGATCCTCAAGTCTTTTATACACTCCAGATCACCTTGAGGTTGCTCATAATCCCTGATGCAACATAAATAGTGCTGTGTAGATAATTATCACATTATTATACTCCACTTTTAAGAAAACAGTCACAAGAAAAAGGTTCATAAACAAGTCCATGGAGAGACGAAGTTTTTTGGAGCTTTTTTGACCTGAGCTGGTGGAATCTGCAGATGTGGAATCTGTAGTTCAGAGCGACTGTGACGGATTATCACATGCGGGACCTTAAAATACCTGGGAGTCCAGGCTGGCAAACTTTAGCAAGGAATGAGATGAGCGTGTTGAAGAGAGAGCGGAGTGCTTCCTTAGAGTAGAATCTGGATTTTTGAATGTGGAAGGGTTGACGGGAATATGTAAACACCAAAGCAATAACTGTTTCAGGCAACAGTCATCAACAGATGCTCACGAGGGTCCAAAAAGTGCAGTGAGAAACACGATTGTCCCATAATCCCAGAGGAAACTCCACAGTACTTACTAGTTACAAAGGGAAAATGGCAACTTTACAGTGAAGACCACAGTGAGGTCACTTTGACCAAGTGATCAAAACTGAAATCTCTGGTGATGAGACACAGTGACCTACTGATCTGATGTACTGAGACAGGTACCGTTGCTCACCTGTACCGTTCTTCCCAAAAAAGAGCTGAATTTAGCTGTGAGAGGATCCCAGGTCAATCCAAATTTGAAGACGTTCTATGAAATTCCTGAGACTCTTCAAAAAATGTCAAAATCACAAAGACAGAGATTCATCCTAGACAGGAGGAGACTTGAGACCTCAATAAAAGGCAGGTCAGACCCTGGAACCAAATGGCCCTGGAACCAAGGACAATCAGAAAAGTTAGACTAAAGTTTGAAGATTAATTTATAACACCACACCCACTTTGACTCTAGGTCGATGTATTACGGCTGTGTAAGGTGTTAACACTTGAAGAAGGTGAATAAGAGTTATGGTAATTATTTTTATTATAGGTGCAACTGTTTTAAAAAAAGAGGCTGAAGTTAAAAGTTAAAAAAAAGATAAAGCTCGATGTGGTGGAAGATACTTATCATAGCACTCTAGGAGACTGAGGCCAGAGGGCCACACATTTAAGCAATTTAAAAATTTAGCAAGACACCGTCTCAAAATAAAAAATAAAAAGGGCTGGGGATGAAGCTCAGTGCAAAGACTGTGGGTTCAAGTCCAAGTACCGCAAAAAGAAAAAAAAAGTTAAAATACCTTCCCAGAATCCTCTCCTACAACTCCTCAGCTCCACATTTGGGTAACCTGTGCGAGTAGTTCCTCCAAATCCAAGTGCAAATACAGTGGTCTCATTTTCCCAAGCAATTGCTCACAAGCCAACACCCTGGGTTTCCGGAAGTCAGCCTCCCGCCGCCTCTTGATGTTTTCAAGCTTCACAGCCCAAAGGGAGCCAATTAGTCTCCACACCCATATTTAGATAAGACCATAGCCTGCTGTTTCTCCTCACGGACACATGGTGTCGCTGTTGGCACTCTATCCTGCCTAATCGCTCAGGCTGGGCCGCTCCAGCGCCCTGAAGAGGCCCTTGGGAATATCTGAGGACAGCCACGTGCGCAGTTCCAGCGTGCTGATGGCTCTTCAGGCTGAGCTCCTCATTCTTAGGGCTCAGCCCTCCCAGTTCACAGCCCCAGCCTCCTCATAGGGGCCAGAATTGTGCAGGATTGGCGCTGGCACCCCCAGAATCTGGACACCCATCGCCTCTCTCCTGGTGCCTACCTTCAAAATACTCCAAACAGGAAGGCTTTGAGCTCCTCTTTCCCATTCTGTCAAGGGTGCGGCATTCTGAAAAATGCTCTGCATGAAATCCAAGGTGTCTACATCCACTTTTCTGGGAGAAACAGCAATTCCAGGGTGACTCTCTTGGCCTCTCATTAGACAAAAGAACTGAGTCTTGTATCACTTCATGTATTCAATTTGTCTAACAAACATTTTATCAAGTGTCTGTTTAGTGCTGGGCTCTGTGCTGGGGATTAAGAAAAAAGTGAGGCTCAGGTGGATGTGGTGGCACTCACCTGTAGTCTCAGCACTCTGGGAGGCTGAGGCAGGAGGATTGCAAGTTCAGGCCCAGCCTGGGCAATTTAGTGGCTTAGGGAGACCCTGTCTCAAAATAAAAAACCGACCGGGGATATAGCTCAGTGCAAAGATCCTGGGTTCAAACTCTAGTACCATAAAAAAAGGTGGCGTAGCTCTTGGCTGCAAATCTAAAGGCAGAATCCTGGAAGCTGTTTAAAATTGACAAAGGTTTTGTTAAGCATCGAGTGCTAACAGCATTTATCCATGGCAGACGGACCTTGAGTGGAGTCTGGAGACCAAAATGCTGCTTGGTATGGGAGGGGAGGAAGGATGTTTCTCTTCAAGAGAGCAGCAAACATGGAGACCCCAAGTGGGAGCTAGGGCACCTCATGTGTTGCCATGGTTTCCTCTAATGCAGCTGAAATGCATTCCCCTTTGGCATCTGGATACCAGTCTGTGAGCTCCAGGAGGGCAAACACCCTGCCTATGCCCCCAGGGCCTGGTGGATTCTCAGCTTGAAAAAACGGTGAGTTAATGGAGAAGGACTAATAGGTGAGCTCCAGGTGATTCCTATTATGATGACTGACAATAAGTGCAGGTGGCGATTCCTTCTGGTTGGAATGGTGCTCAGGGGCAGCAATTACTGCGTTTGTGGCTGAGGTGAGCCCTGCAACAGTGTGGAGACTGCCACGGAGGGGCTGGTGGGAGAGGCAGGGAGACTGGTAGAAGGGTCTTGCTGTGGTCTGGGCCAAAGGCGAAGAGACTGTTACAGTTTAAATCTAAAATGTCCTGCAAAATCTCAAGTGTGTGGAAGGTGAACGGATCATGGGGACGCTATATTCATCAGTGGATTCACCTAGTGACGAATCCACCGTTCAATGTGCTGTTAGGAGGCGGGGCCTGGTTAGAGGTGGTCACTGGGGGCGTGGCCTGGGAGCGTGGGTTTTTGTCCTCGGCTCCTCCCTTCTCTCTCTGCGTCCTGGCTGCCATTGGTTGAGCAGCTGTCCTCCACCGCCCTTCTGCCATGCTGTTTCTGCCTTGGAGCCAGCTGTCCAAGGACTGAAACCGTGAGCCAAAGTAAACCTTTCCTTTTTCAAGTTGTGGATGTTGAGTATATTTTACCCCAGCAACGAGACAGCTGACTCATGAGAAAGTGTCTAATGCAGAGGTCTGGCACCAGGCTGTGCTGAGGAAGACAAGTACCTGGAGGAACCGGGATGATAGAGTGCTGGTGGGGTCAGGCTGCAGTGGCCAGCTGGAGGGCAGCACTGTTCCCTCAGGAAGGCTTGGCAGGGGTCAGGCTTGCTGGCAGGGGTGTTTGGTGGCAGAATGGATGGAATGCATGGTGCTGACAATAGACATCTTGGATGAAGTGCCCGGCAGAACATGGGACAGGTGGGTTTGGAAATGACGGGGAGACCTGGCTGGCGACGGTGATCTCAGATGGAGGTAACGCTCTGAGTCTGAATGGCTCCATCCTCAAAGGCAGAATGGGGGCTCTGGATGGAGCCATGGGATTATCAATAGGGGAGAGAAAGAAAGTCCACCAAGGGAGACAAAGAGAAGTAGGGGAAACCAGGAGACTGGAGTCACAGAAGTGACTAGAAGTGCACTGCTCCCCGCATCACGCTCAGCAGCAAGACCCAGCCAAGAGACTGGACTCTAGCTTTTCACGATCCCGCAGGAGCAGAGCTGGTGTGGAGGCAGGTCAGCCGGATACCATGAAGGGTAAGGAATCTGTAGGGCAGAGGAGGCGTGACTGCCCTAACCACAGGGTCCCTCACTCCCCACCCACCTTGTGTTTCCACTGCTGTACCTGGGCACAGAGGATGTCACAGCTCCACCCCATTTCCTGCCTCTGTATCACCTAGCTCCAGCTCCAAGCTCAGTTGTTCTCCTTCCTGGGCTGAACCAGTTTGCACTCATGTGTGACCAGAAGACTCTTCACTGTAGCTCTCAGGACATTGTATTATTTAGCAGCACAACCTGTGAGGTGAGCTCTATTTGTATGAACCAATGATCTGTGTGTTTGTATCTATCGTTATGGTTTGGGGATGATATGTCCCTCAAGAAACATGTGTTGGGAGCTTGGAACCCAAAGCAGCAGAGCTAAGAGGTAAGGTTTGGGGGAAATGATTGGATCATGAGGGCTCTAACTTCCTCAATGGGTTATTCCATCAATGTGCCCATAGCTCAATGAGCTTCTTAGGAAGTGCAGCCTAATAGGATGAAGCAGGTCACTGGGGGTTCAGCTTTGAGGAGTATATTTTGTCCTTGGCCCCTTCCCCCTCAACCATTTCCTGGCTGCCATAAGGTGTAGTTTTCCCCTCACCACATCTTTCCACCATGATGTTTTTGCCTCATCACAGGTCCAAAGCAATGGAGCCAGACAACCATGGACTGAAACCTCTGAAACCATGAACCAAAAGAAACCTTTGCTTCCTTAAGTTTCTCTTCTCAGGTATTTTGTCCCAGGGATAGAAATCTAACACAGATGACTTTCCCTCCTTCCATCTCTTTTGGGGACACTGCTCTGCTGTCCTTCCCCATGTGGTGAGGCACAAGCAGAAGAGGAGAGTGCTCTTTGGGGGTGTGTGTGTGTGTGTGTGTGTGTGTGTGTGGAGATTGTCCTGGGAAAGTCCACAGGGCCTGTTTTCTGTTGTTTGCACTGTGTCACACTGGGGCTTGAGAAGAGAGAGGGGAGGAACAGAGGAGGTGAGCATGCGAGGGTGACTGAAGGGGCAGCGGGTGGAGGATTGGCTGTCCGGGGGGGATGGTGCCATAAGGGGACCTTCCACTCCCCCCTGGATAGAACCAAACAAATCCCTGAGACTCCTCCAGAGAAGGGACAGTGAGGATCTGTTGTCAACACAGCTCTTACCCAGTGGCTCGTGGAGGCTGGGTCTTTCCACCTGTGCCACAGTGCCTGGCACAGTGTTTGTCCCTGGGGTTGAGCTTATACAGGAGTGAGGCTGGGAAGGAGGGCACTTATTGGATTGGCTCCCCCCTCCCAGTTTTCTTTCCGTTCTTCCAACATAGCCACCAGAAGCTCATAGAAAGGGCACTGGGGCATTTGGGACACCTCTCTCCAGCTCTCTGTCTCCTTGGACAGGTGAACACACAGCCCCAGAGACTGGGCTCCACAGGGTGGCCGGGACTGCACTGTCTCTGGAGGCCCCTGGCCCGCTGAGCTCTTTCAGTCCGTATAACATTCCATGCCGCCATTGATTTTTATGTCTTTTTACACTAATTAGACATGTTATTACTAATCTTTGGTAATCACCACAAGGGGCTTGTGGAAAGTCTCTGAGATTTCAATCTAGATTAACAATAAGAAACATTATCACCTCAGGGAAAATGTAAAGAAAGCACGTGTTATTTTAATGTTTAAATCAATAAAGCTGTCCTGCTTCTGTTTTGTGCTAGTATTGATGAAATTTATAAAAATCCCATTTAAACTTCTTCCTGTCCATCTCATCCCTGCAGGGATGAGTGATTGATTTCTTGGAGGGCATCTGACTGGGGCCACGTGGAAAGGCTGGGAGAGACCCACGTGCGTCCCCCTGGGGGTGGAAGCAGAGCGTGGGGCAGGGAGGGGTCTTCGAGGACCTATTTCCTGCTCCTTTATTTTGATTTCCATTGATTCTTCTTATTAAAGAAGCCTTTGAAGCCACAAGAAAGGAAGAGAGAAAAGCCTTTCTTCCTTAATTAATCTCTCTTCCAATTGTTAGATTTCAAGCTTTGATTGCAAAACAACCTACGTGTCCCAGGCTGATTAAATCACAGCATCTTAACCAGGATTCCTAGCAGTGGAAAGGGGAGAAAAGAAATTATCTTCGAATGGGAGCACCATCTAGCACATTCTCTCCAACAGTTGAACCTCATGTGTTGACACAGAGACCGATGAACCTATTTTAATGTTCTGTAGAGACAGACTGTAATTTGTAACATCTCTGATCAGAAATGGTGGTGGCATATGGACTTAAAGTGAAATGAAGTGCAGATAACTTTTGCCAGGCAGCGTGAGGGGGGAGGAGTAACCGAATACATTTCCATTGCCACGGTGATGCTGGCATCGGTGGTGGGGACAGCTTGTGCATCCAGAAGGGTGCCGCCATGTACCACAACTCAGAGGCAGCCTGTGTTTGCATGTCTTGTGTGTACGGAGAAGTGCATACAGTTAGTAGTGAGGCCAGAGGGGTAGAACAGCTCCTTCCTCGCTCCACCCTGCTGCTGGGAGCTCTTGGCTCCAGGATTGGTGGCACTTTGGGTCCTGGGATAGCAGAAAATTTAATTGGCTTTTGGTGAGTCCAGCTTTAACCCAAGAGGAAGACTTCTGAGATGCTTGTGATGCTGATGTTCCTGGCATATTGCTGACCCTGCACCCCAAACATTGTTTTATGCATGTGAGTTGTGATCAAAATATATGGTGAATGTTTAAATTAGAAAAATTTATTACAGTAAAAGACACATTGCCATTAATCCTGCTCAGGATACTCCAAATGCACATGCCCCATCATTCTTGCCACTTTTTGAAGCAGTTCTGGAAGTCTTCTTTCAGGTGCGTCTTTAGTTGCCCTGTTGTGGCTGCCTTGATGCCCTGAATTGATTCCAAACTTTTACAGCAACTTCTGTCCAAACTTCCACTGTGTCCTCACCCATCTTATTCACTGTGTGACTTCCAGCTCTTCTCAAAAGTCAAAATAATCATGAAAGGTCAGTATTTTGAATCAATTCAGGACAATTGAGGCAGCCACGACAGTACAGCTAAAGGCCCTCACCAAAGAGGACTCCAGACCTGCTTCAGAAAGTGGCAAGAATGGTGGGGTAAGTGTGTTTGAAGCAAGAGTGAATATTTTGAGGGGGAAATAATGGCCATATGTCTTTTACTGTGAAATTAAAAAAAACTAAGCATTCCCCATACTTTTTGGTCATACTTCTTATATTCTGCCTATCAGACTATAAGCTTCTTGAGGGTGGGGGTTACATTCTGCTATGGTTAGACAGCATCTCCCAAAAGATCATGTATCAGAAACTTAATTCCCAAATGCATAAGTTAGTAGTATTTGGGGGTCTGCCTTTGGGAGGTAATTTGGATTAAATAAGATCATGCAGTGGGACCTCTGTGATGGCGTTTGACACTGTACACAAAGAGGACTAGAGACTGCAGCTGGCACACTGTTCCTGTCTCAGCATGAGACAAGTGAGGGGAATTTGGTCTTATTCATTGCTTTGTGCGGGGTCCCAGAACTGTCCTAGCACCCAGAGGGACTCGGCAAATATAAAATGAGATGGTAATTGCAGCCACAGCCACGTGAGGTTACTGTCATTATCCCCTTTGGTGATAAGAGACTCTGACTTGGAAGATTCTGACTTTGTCCAGAGTGAAGGTATTGACTAAGGGCCAGGCTTGGGGTCTGAACACAGATCTATCTGATCCTCAAATCCATGTTTTTATGTCATTTTATAGCTACCTCCTGATATCCTTACCAAGGAGAGATTTATTTCCTCTCTGAAGGAGGGATTTCCTGGATTAAATGTGTCTAGACATCTCTCTCATCTTAATGCGGATTTATTCAGAGCAAAGCAGGGTCTCCTTGACTCCTGGTAAAATGGAAATAAAAACCACCAGCAGCTGCCCTCCAGCACCCCTTCTCTGCACATGAGGTCCTTGCAGGTTCTAGAAATAGCCCTCAGTGCTCCCTCCCTCCCTCCAGCAAAGGACAAACCTGGACATCTCCTCCTGCAGTCCCCACTGGGGGAGATGGACTTATTCTATGCCATTGGCACACAGAACATCTCTTGCCATGGCCTTTCTTTGCTGACATTTGAGCTGGTCTGGCTGCTGTCAACTTTGTTTTTGGAGCACATGGAAATCAGGAATGGCTTTTTCTTTAGCCAGGACTCTCCTTTCCCCATCTAATGTTGATGTCAGGTTCCCCAGTGTCTTAGTTACTTCTCTCATCACTGAGACACAATACCTGACACCCACAACTCTAAGGAAGAAAGGTTTATTTTAACTCACAGTTTGTGAAAAGTTTGGTCCATAGTCAGCTGGTTCCAAGGCAGGGCAGCATGGCAGCATGTCATGGTAGAGGAGAACAGTCCATGGCATGAAAGCAGGAAGCAGAGAGCATCAAAGGAGGAAGAAGGGAGATAGACTCTCCCAGACCTCGCCCCCAGTGACCCACCTCCTCAGACCAGGCTTCACCTCCCAACATTGTATTTTGTTGTAAATTCATCAATGAACTAATCCATTGGTGAGTATCAAGCCTCCACAATCTAGTTACTTCCCAAAAGTCCCACCTATGAACTCATGAGGCTTTGGAAAGACATCAAGACACAGTAAGTCCCTGACTTAGACACATCTGAGTTAACTTTTACAGATGCAAATGGACCTTGCATTAGGAACATCCCTGGTGCTGTGCAACTTCTGGCTCTTCATCAAAGTCAAAAGAACCATAAAAGGTAAATGTTTATGTTGATTTAGGATGTCAAGGCAGCCAGGACAGTCTAACTAAAGACTCTCATGAAAGAGGACTTCCAGAACTGCTTCAGAGAGTGGCAAAAATGATGGGGTAAGTGTGTTCAAAGCAAGGGAGAGTATTTTGAGGGAATTCATGACAGTCTTAGTTACTTTTCTCTCCTTGCTGAGACAAAATATTCACCACTCAAAGTTAAAGGGGAAAAGGCTTATTTAGTTCACAGTTTGTAGAAGTTTCAGTCCATAGTTAGCTGGCTCCAAGGCAGAGTGGCATGGCAGACAGGCATCGCAGAGGAGGAACAGTTCATGGTGGGCAGAAGGTAGCAAAGTAAGCAATCAACCTTAGCCCTTCTTTCTTCCCCTTTTATATTCTATCTAGGGGATTAGGGCGGTGCCAAACCAATCAGTGGGCTGATTTAGAAATCATACACCCTTAATCTCAGCATCACACATTCTAGAGTCAGCCACCTCTGAAAAAGCTCCACCTATGAACACATAAGGCTTGGGGAAAATGTCTAAACATAAGCCATTACAATGACAATGTGTCTTTTACAGTAGTATATTAAAGAATTTAAGCATTCACCATATTTTCTAATCATATCTCATATATTGGCACTTAAACTTGACCGGAGGGAGGGGGACAGACACTGGCACTCATTCTAAAAAAATAAACAAATGCATTTGTTCTAGTATACATCTAAGTATATTATAATATTGAAAACATTTTAAAGGAATAGCAGTGCTTCTTTTGTGCCCAACATGGTGCTTATAATTAACTCTAAATTTCCAGCGCTACTCTGTGAAATGTAGTGTGCTGATCTGTGTTTAAAACTGAGAAAACTAGCTGGGCATGGTAGCTCACATCTATAACCCCAGCAGTTTGGGAGCCCAAGGCTAGCTTAGGGAACTTAGTGAGATCATAATAAAAAAGATGCTGGAGGTATAGTTCAGTGCAAAGGCCCTGGGTTCAATCCCCAGTACCCACCCTAGCCCTCCAAAAAAGAGGAAACTGAGAGCTAGAGAGGTTAAAAGCCAGCCAGTCTTGGGTGGCCAAATTGAGACTTGAATCCAGCTCTACTAAAGGAGCTGGCATTTCCAGAGTCTTTCTTGCTGTATCTGGCCAGGGGCCTGATCTGAGCACTCCGGGGAGAATGCGAGAATGTGGATTCAAGCATCAGAAGCAGAGGCTCTCAAAGAATGACTGTTGTGAAATTTATTCTGTTGCTGAAAGGGGGTTTGAGAGGGACTTAAAGAGCAATTGCACCAGCTCTTAGGCTCCACGGAGAACTTGACTGAGCTACAGCACATGCAGCCTGTAATGAATAAGAGAGAGATTTATTAGGGGATGTCATATTTGGTTAAGCACTTTTGTGTAAGATGAGTATTTCCCTTGTACATATTCCATTTTCATTGGGTTTCCAACCATTTTCAGCCCATTATTTTTAACTCCTTGCATTATATTGGTGGTAAATTAATTGCAACAATTACAAGTCAAAAACCCATATTGTCCAATTATAATTTAATTGATTTTAGCTGCTCTCTTTGAGTTTGGAGAAAAAGCTGAAGCAGTTTTGAAAATGCTGTAATTTTCTCTCAAATCTTATCATTGTGTGCATTGCTCTATGGTGCTTTGAAGGTGGAATGGGGAGTCAGCAGTCTCCCTAGGTGACATTCCTCAAGGTAGATGGCCAGCCTGGGTTCAAGTCCACATTCAACAATCTGCTGGTTTTCAGAATCCTGGAGAGGTACATTGTCTGTGCCTGTTTCCTCATCTATGAAACAGAGTCGGTGACAGTGTTGCTACTTCATAAGGCCATGGTGAGGCTTCAGTGAGTTAGTGTAGGTCACACCCTTGACAGACACAGTGTTGTCTCTGTAGGTCTTGCTCCAGGAGAAGAATGGCAGGTGGATGTCATAGTCACTGTCCCATTTCTGGGACAAAATACTCAATGCCTACAACTTAAAGGAAGAAAGGTTAATTTCATTTCGTAGTTGGCTGGCTCCAAGGCAGAAAGGGCATGGCAGAAGAGCATGGTGGAGGAAAGCCATACAACCCACGGCAGGGAGGAAGTAGAGAGGGAGAGAGAAGAGAGGAGCCAGAGACAAGGAAACACCCTTCCGGGTCCTGCCCCCAGTGTCCCACCTCCAACCAGGCCCCACCTGCTAACAGCAAGTCAGCAACATGGTTCCCATGGTCCAGTCACTTTCCAAAGACATGAGACATTTCAGGAACATTTTAGATCTAAATTATAACAGTGGTTTATCTCATGAACCAGTTGCAATTAATGGGCAGTGCTTTTCTGGAGCACAGTGTGAAGACAGACCGAGAGGCCCGGGCTGAGCTCAGCACAGCGAGTACAGGGATCCATTAGAAATGTCTGCCATGGGCACAGAAATTGAGATCAGGATCAGGATCTGCTAGGATGGGGTTGTGCTGCCTCCTGTGTCTTCACTACTCAGCATAATAACACATGACTTCTATGAAGCCACTTCCTGATTACAGGGTTGTGTCTTTACATTTGCTATATCTGAGGCCAGCCCCGCCCTGGACTTCCCCATCATTCAGCCTATGAATCCCCTTTTCTGCTTCAGTCAGTTTGGGCTTGGTTTTCTGTCGAGGGGATTAAAAAATTCTTACCTGACCAAACAAAAGGTCACTTCTTGGTAAGGATTTGGTAAGTTTGTCCCTATGGCAAACACGGTCAGAGCAAAACTGCTGTCAGAGCCAGCTCTGCTCTGGAAAACAACAGCCCCAAACCATTCCACCTCATTGGTTATAGTGGTGATGGCAAACCTTTTAGAGCTTTCAGTGATACAAACAGCCTGCTGTGGCATGTGTGCCATATGTTATACTTATGCCACTGGGTTATACCTTTGGCCCTGAGGATTCCTTTCAGTGGACAGTGGGGTGAACAAGTTCGTCCTGGTTCATAATGACTACTGCTTTTCATGGACTTATTACTTCTTAAAATATTGCTAATGCCATTGATTAGGCTTCAGATAAGCCTCCTGCCTGAGCTCATCTCTTGAGGTGATTTTACATGAATCCAAACTAATTTACTGCATCTCAATTTCACTAACTGAGCTCTCTCCAAATCCTGGAGGCTTTGCTGCCATTTCCACCATCTGTGAACAAGTTGGAGGGCTTCCTAGGTGGAGATTCTGGTCATCCTGAGCATCTGCAACCTGCCCAAGGTCACTTTGCCCTGGCTGGTGTCCTGGCCCTTACACCTCTTGAATCTCTTCATGGCCAGGCTTCACAGGTTGGTGTACTGAGCCAGGAGTTTGGTCATTGGCCCTTCACACTCTCCTTCTTGGCTCTGTGCCTTCATTTTTCATTGTCCCTCTACCCGGAGGGTCCCCATGCATAGCCAATGACCACCCCAGTCTTTAGCGCTCTGTCTCTGTTCTGAATCTCCAGAGCAAGGCCAGTCTCAAGCCCTCATCTCACACATGCCATGGGACACCAACAGCCAGCAGGAGCACCAGGTCTCCCTTACTAGACAGGGGCTATGACTTAGTCATTCTTTTTGCCTAGCTCCCATGAATCCTAGATAAAATAATCCATAGATAAAGATAATTAATTAAAAACCCAGAGGACTAGGTATTGTAGAGATACAAGGCATGGCTCTACTATTTTCCAGACTAATCTAGCTCAGGCTCATGGGTGGAGGTGAGAATCTCTGATCCTCTTGCTCTGTGTCCAGCATGTTGCATTACATTCATTTCTCCTGACTGCCTCATGCTGTTCATTTTACCTGGAATCCTTTTTCACTTTCTTCATCTGCTCCACTTCCGAGGGCCTCTGATCCAACTCTTTCAAGGAAGGACATGTCCTTCCTGCACCAGGCCTCCACTTTGGGGCCTTGTATGCCAGGCTGCTTTGCACTCTGAAGCATCCCTGAGGATGCTCTTGTTCATTTCTACAGTCCTCAGCTCCAGCTAGAGAGTGGCCAGTGACTCTGTGGAGACCACTTGGCCACAGGTAGAGGGCTTGATGGTGCCAGCGAGGTGTCTAATCGCAGGCAGCAGTCATTTCCTGAATGGCTGCTCCTTCCTGTGGCTCTGGATGACGTCTGTTGAAATTCATGATTGTGCACACAGGTGGACTGAGTTATTTTCCCGCAGCTTTGCACTAACGAGGGTTCAGACAGCCTGAGTAGCTCCACCCCAGACCAGACTCTTACTCTCCCCATTATCCCTGGCTCAGTGCAATGGGGACACAGTGCTCACTGGCCTGGGGCCAGAGGACTGTCAGCAGGAAGGTCAATCCAGGATGGAATTAAACCACATGCTTCTTTTTTTCCCTCTTTCCCTCCCTCAGCATCACCAGTAGATAGAAAGGGCTTTCATTGTTTTCTTTTCTATTTTGGGGGGGGGCAGGAAACTGCTTTCCCAGTAGACCTCCAATGAAGATGAAGCCAGGGTAAAACAGAAAAGCCGAGAAAAGAGAATGAGAATCATAAGAAATAAGGAAGAGGAAAAACTGGAGAGCAGGACGCCATGGATTGATGGGGTTCAGGGGCAGGCAAAGATAAAGATGCTTATTTATGGGACATTTATGTCAAGAGTCAATTGGATCAGAGGATGCACTGACTTTAAAGGCACATCTTGTGTTAGTCCATCCTGGCACACAAAGGAAGGATGTGTCTTCAAGCTGCGAGACCTGTCTCCCACTCCCATGCCTCCTCTGAGATGGATTTTACTCATTCAACCTGCTGTAATACAATTGTGTTCCATATCTCAGCTTAATTGGTAGAGTGCAGAGGAACAAAGCAAATATTTGTATATCTCAGATACTGCTCTTGTGATTAGGAGGGAACACTTTTCAGTGCCCATGTCTGAATTGCAATGCATGGGCAAAGAAGTCAATTTACTTTGGGATCAATAGATGTGGTCTCAATTGGCAGAGAGCTGGGGGGTTCCTTTTGAAAACTGGAGGTTGGAGGCAGCTCAATCTCTAAATGCCCGGCTCAACTGATCATGGCAGCTGGGCAGTGGTGCTGTTTCCATGCTGATTGTTTTTCAGCCCAAGAATGATAAAAACCTTTCCAGTGTGAGTCAGCTCATGGTTAATCTGGCGGAAAGGCAGGAGTCTGTGGTCCTTGTTCCCTGGCATGCTGCTTCTGCTGGACAACTCCTGGGCATCTTGTGAACTGCAAAGCCATCCTGCGCCACCAGGTGGAGGGATCCATTGTCCCCTGTAGACCCTTGGGGCTCACATACCACCTGCCATGTCCGGGAATAACACATACAGTGCTGAACCACGGGGCTGTTTTTGTTTTGTGGATGTTACATTTTTAGGTCTCTTTGGTTGCGAGCAGCAAGAATACACATAAGCTAGATTAAGACCTAAAGGAGAATTCACTGTAGGGGCATAGAGGTGCTCTCAATGCCAAGAGCAAGGATTCAGTGAACCCTCAGAAACAGACCAGAGAATCAAACTGCACTTGAGATTGGCTTTTACTGTGTCTTACTTTTTCTTGCTCTTTTTGCTAATTGACCCTTTCTGCTTCCACACACCTCCCTGGGGCTGGACACTAGATGCCATCTGAGTCCAGGTAGCTCTGGTCAAGAATCAAAGCCACAGATCTGCATTAGTTTCATAGGGTTGCCATTATAAAGTCCCCCCAATGGGTGGCTTAAAACAGGAATGTATTGTCTCAGGGTTCTGGAGAGAGCTGTTCACAATGAGGGTGCTGGTAGGTCACATTCTTTGACGGCTCTAGGCTAGAATCTTTTCCTGCATTTTCCTTTGGATGGTACCAAAATCCTTTCCTCTCATGGTACCATGAACAATGAAGGTCCTATTTATTCTCTTCTCTGCTGGTGTGTGGGTCTGGGTCTGGGCTCTCAATTGTGGTACCATGTTGTTCAACAGGCTCCTTTTGGAAAATCCATGGCTGTCAGCACCTCTGCTCCCTTCTCCAGCCCCACCTTTCCAAGAGGGTATCATCAAAGCTTCCCTGAAAAGTCCCTTTGCTCCTTAGGCAAGTTTGAGCAGGGCAGGCACATCGCTAGTAGCCGTGGCACACCTGACATGGGGCTTGGAAAGCACTGTGCTGCCCACATCTGGTGTTGGGCTGTTCCCTCTGGCTGTGTTTCAGTTCCTGTGACTCACAGCCCAGGTCCAAGTGGAGATGGTGGCCTGCTTGACTGGGCTCTAATAGCTGCTTCTTCCTCCCCCTTTATTTGGGAAAGGAGATGAGAGGAAGAATGTATTTTGTTACCTGTACAGTACTGGGCTTTTCTGATGGTCATGATGATTGTCTACAAGAACGAGGGTCTCACTCACTGGCTCTGGATGCTAGATGCCACCAGAGCCTTCAGTGTTCATGTGAAACTTGCCCTGGGCTTGGACATCCTGCCTGGAGATCTGGGGGCTCCTTGGGACCATCCATTACAGCAAGATGAGATTCACCACTTCTAGCCCAATCCTTAGTGAGGACCACTGATTTTGTGCCTATCTGGCTTCTGATTCTGCTACTTCTGAGGTTAATGGCTTTTGGGTATTATTTAATCTCTCTTCAGCAGCCAGTGTTCAGCCTAGGAAGCAGAGCTAGAAGTATCTGGAATAAGAGATGTAGTGTAAGAATTAGATGTCAGATCCAGGGAAAGAGTTGTAACATCCTAGAAGTCACTGGTCAGCTTCTGGATGCCCTGGTGATGGGAAGGCCAGGGCATATCAAGCTGCTAAACTGGGACCACAAAGGGGATCTCACAGAGATAAGAGGAAATAAGCAGCTCTGTGGATATACAACAGATTTGCATTGAGGCAGGAAACAGTGAGGATCCCAGCACAGATAATTCTTTTAACACAAAGATAGGAGCAAAAAGTGGCTTTTAATGATGCTGGCAGCTCAGCAAGTGACTCCTGTCAGTATTGAGAGCCCCGAATAGAATTTTGCGCTTTCTTATATACCTCTTTTTACGTCTATGAGGCTTAATTCCATTGGAGTTTCCCTGGGAATAGAGCAAGCAGGATTTACACAAAGCAGAGTAGCAGAGAAGGGGAGAGCAAAAAGCTCTGGCAGGACTTTCTGAGTCCCTTACGCTCCTTTGGTGACAGATTACAGAAGCTGTCATGGCTGCTCAGGTACATTCTACAAAGAGCATAGTTACCTAGTTAATCCATAGTTGCCCAATAACACAGTTAACTCATAGTTGTCCAATTCCACACGGAGGGGTGGTCTTCTCTCTCAGCATGACCACTGTTTGCCAGCAGGGTCAGATATATGGGGGAAAGTCGGATGTGGAGTGGAGGAAGGAAGAATAAGCTAGAACCTACTGAGCATCTCTGCTTCTGTCTGTCAGAGTCCTAAGGTTCTTCAGAAAGGAATGACCTCTGCTTCTCTTTACTTCTGTCCCCTAGATCTTCCACAGCTTCCTCTTATGGCCATCTGAAACTAAGAATCCTACAGAAAAGAAGATTATAGGAAATATAACTCATGTAATGGATAATAGAGCTATTGGCAAATGGTATAAGGTAGAGTTGTTCTGGGATTAATGACATAGTAAACACAAAGCACACAGGAATAACAAGGACAATGACAATGCAGCGTTACTATGGGATTTCTCTGCCCACCTTCTCCCTGGATCGCCCCAGGCAAGGGTATGTTAGTAGGAAAATGAGATGATTAATTGCCAGTGTTCAAGTGACTGGGTCAAGAGATGCTCAGATAGGGCATTATTTCTGGGTGTGTCTGTGAGGTCTTTCCAGAGGTGTTCGCATTTGAATCAGTGGAAGGAATAAGAAACTCTGCCTTCATCCTGTGTGGTTTGGCACCATCCGATGGGCTGCAGACTCCTGATGGAAATAAAAAGGCAGAGGAAAAGCACATTTACTCTATGTTCCAGAGAGAGGGCACTCATTTCCCTCCTGTCTTCAGACATTAGGACTCCACCTTCTCCAGGCTTTGGATTCTGGGACTTATAGCCCCTCCTGAGCCTCAGCCTCAGACAGAGGGCAACACTGCCAACTCCACTGGTTCTGATGCCTTCAGACTCGCACTAAGCTACGTGATTGGCTTCCCTGGTTCTTCAGATTGCAGATGGCTTGTTAACGGACTGCTTAGCCTCCATCTTCGCATAATCCATTTCTCCTAATAAATCCTCTATCTATCTATCCTCTACCTATGCATCCATCCATCCATCCATGCATGTCCCCCCTCCTCCCACCATTAGTTCTGTTTCTCTGGAGAACTTGACTACTAAAAAAGATAAACATTTTCATAGGACAAAACTCATCTGATTATTTTCTTAAGGTGTTTAATTCAAATGCCCAACTACAGAAGACTTTCTCTTCTCTCCTCTCTCCTCTCCCAGGGCTTAAAGGCTGCCCTCTTCCAGTCAAGCAGAGCAGACATGATGACATCCATTCATGGCAGAGGAGGAAATGGAAAATTTGGGGGTGTGGAGAGGAGGAAGAGAAAGCATGGGAGACTGTGGAGCAGGAAGGGTCCTCTCTGCTGGTCAGTGCTGCCATTTGTGACCCCCAGGAGCCTTGGGTGTGGTCCTGTATATGCAGAGGGCAACCTCAGGACATGTTAACTTCAGTGGGGACTCCCACATCACCTCAACTTTTCCTTGCACAGGGACTCTGCGTTAAGTGGATGTCATTGCTGGAGTCTGCAGTGAGGAAAAGCTGATCCTGATTAATCTTTTTTTTTCCTTCCAAATTGCCATGTTAGTTCACAAATAAGGGAGGCTTCTTTGCCTCTCCCACTTTTCAACCTTGGGATTCAGCCCAGATGGTGAGCATCAATCTGCTGGACCCTGGACACTTGATGCTTCCAGTGTCAACAAGCAGGGGTCAGAGTCACTAGAGAGCCAGTGGCCAGCTGACAGTGATAATGGGTTCCACAGTCCCATCTATAGACTCATTAGGGGGTTACCTGGGTCTGTGAGTGACATTTCCTGTGTGTGGGTACTGGCTTAAGGTCCTTATATATCAATACAGTGCTCAACTCAGCATAAATCCTTGATCAATGGTGGCAGCCAGTGACCATCCTTCCAGCCTTTTTGTTGAAGTTCTGAAAAGGCACATCTGACAGATAGAGGTCAGGGTTCTGTAGAGGAACAGAACCAATAGAATATATAAACAAGCGTGCAAGGGGATTTATTAGATAGGCTTATAGGATCAAAGGTGGGGGAGCCCACAATGACCACCTGCACACTGAACAGCTAGGGACTTGGGTAGCTGCTCAGTTCAAGAGACTGGAAGCCATGGAACAAGAGTGATCAGGGATGCACCACAGTCCACAGCTGAGGCCTGGAAGCTCCCTGGAGAATTGCTGGTGTGAATCTGTGTTGAAAGGCTGAAGAAATTGATGACCACAAGTGACAGCAGGAGCAAAAGACAGGCCCAAGCAGAATGGCGCTGTTCAAAAGCAGGCTGACTTCCTCCTTCTTCCCTGTCACTCCATGTGGACTGCAAGTCTATTGGATGGTACCAGATGATACTGCCCATAATTAGGGTAGATCTTCCTGTTTTGCAGTTGGCTGGCCTACATGCCAATCATCTTTGGAACCACCCCACAGGCATGTCTGGAAGTATGCTTTAACATGCATCTGTTAATCCATTCAAGTTGCCAATCAAGATTAACCATCACAGGGATATTGTTACAAATATCTGAGTCTGCAGAAAGAGTTTGTTGGGATAATGAAGCTGTTGGTGTGTTTTCACTGTCAGATCATAATGGTGTTTATCAGAGATTGGGGTTACCTTAGCTCCAGAGGCTGTGTGGATAACTCCTTGAAACTTTAAAGACCTTTAAGAGGTAGAAAGTCCTGCACAAATCCCAGGTGATAGACAGCTTTCAGCCTGAAGTATTTCAAAGGGTTTGGGGTGACCTGAGAGAGGGCCTCAAAAATCTGTCACACAAAGGAAAGCTTTCATAAAGACTCGTGGATGCCCAGGGATTTCAATGGGATTTAAGAGGCTGAGTGATGGATGTCAGGTAGGTGCATGAGTGTGTGTGTGTGTGTGTGTGTGTGTGTGTGTGTTTGTGTATGTTTGTGCTTCAGAGGGTGCGAACTATCATCCTGATTGCTCTTGAAATTGCTGGTGTTGTCAACAGAGACAAGTTAAAAAAACTGAAACAAAAGAAATTTGGAGTTCTTTCTCCTTCTTTAGACAAATTTAGATCCATGTGAAGATTTTGATAAGTGTATGTTGGAAGTTTATAGCAAAGAGCTCTTGTATATACCATAAATTTTGAACACACAATGGATATAGACAAAATGGTTCTGTGTTAATGTCAAAGATTAATGAAAAATAGTATTTGAAGAAAAGAGCACTACTGGATAAATTTTGCTGGAATAGGAGTTTTAAAAAATTATTAATTCCAGATGATTCTCTCTTCAACTTGCTGAATTCACTTATTCATCTATTTATTTATTCCCCACAGAGGTATTGAGGGGGGATTTTGGTATCTCCCTGTGGCAAAAAGCCTATATTGGTCTCTAGTGACTTGGGAAAACACAAAAAGTAACCACTGCTCACAAAAGAGTGGAGAAGACAAAGAAGTAAATACTGCATCCCTTGAGGCCAATATCTAGTCTCTCTTTTGACAACCAAATGAACTTGAGGGTCAGGAAACAAATATTTATAGTGCCACTCCTCTGGGTGGCCCTAACCTGGTCACAGAGAAAACATGCACAAGTAAATAAGGCTTAAGATATAGCCTTTGTCTTCTAGGAGCTAAGGAGTTGCATAGGAGAGTTAGAAGCGCCATCTATAGACTTCTGTTGTATTAGTCAGCTTTATGTCACTGTGACAAGATACCCAAGATAAAACAGCTTGAAGGACAAAAGGTTTATTTTGGCTCAGAGTTTTGGTCCATGTTAAGCTGGACTCATTGTTCCTAGGCCTATGGTTAGGTAGGACTTCATGGCAGAGGGAATGTGGTAACCAAGAAGTAGAAAGAGAGCAAGAGAGGCAGAGAGGAAATGGCTTGGGTCAAGATATAGTACCCAAGTTCATTCCCTCATGACCTCCTTCTCCTAAGTTTCCATTCCTTCCCAGTAACGACATCAAGTAGAGTTATCCACTGATGACTGCACAGTCTTCATAATCCAGTCATAACCCAAAAGCCTATCAGCTGGCAATCAAGGCCAAAGCACATGGCCTTTGGGGCCATTCCAGATTCAAATCACAGCACCTGGATAAAGGAACCATAGGAGATGTGTCAGCAGAAGAGGACAAAAAACATGGCATGGAACTTTAGAGACACCCGGCAGTGGAACACATGCTTGGCATGCGGGTAAAAGGCGCTCTAAAACTGGCTCATCAAGAGGAGTGTGGCTGGGAAGGAGGCTTGTGGAAGAGGGAATGTGTTCCTGTCCCATCTGGAAGGAAAAACATAATTTTTTAAATTAAATTCTTTTATTGGTACATTTTAGGTATACAACACAATTACATTTCTCACTGGGAATTGTACCTTTACATAATATACCTTGGTTCTTATTTTTTCCCCATTCCTAGCCCTCCCTTCACCCCCTCCACCTTTCCCTATTTACAAAGACTTTATTTCCATTTTTTCCATTTCTCATCATTTTTCCTTTCCCTTCTTTCCTTCCCCCTGCCTCTCCCACTACCCCTACCCCTTTGGACCTTTTCTTCCTATTTTACATTATCGATTATTCATTCTACTCATTGGTACATTTTAGGTATACAGTATAATGACATTCATCATTGGAAATTTGCACCTTTACATAGTCTCTTTTGGTTCTTATTTTTCACCCTTGCCCAGCCCTCCCTTCAACCCCTCCATTCCTATTTACAAAGATTTTGTTCCTATTTTTCCATTTTCTCATATTAATCCCATTCCCTTCTATCCTTTCCCCTAGCCCTCCCACTTCCTTCCCCTTTGCCCCTTTTCTTCTTATTTCACATGAACTATTATACATTTAGTCCTTATTTACACTTTCAGTTTCTCACACCAGAGAAACTATGCAGTATTTATACATGTGTGTCCTATTTATTTCACTTAAGAGTATTGCTCAATGTGCATCCACTTAGCTATAAATGTCTCTAATTTCTCATTTTTTATGGCTGAGTAGTACTCCATTTTATAAAAAAACCCACATTTTCTTTATCCAGTCTCCAGTTGATGGGCATTTGGGCTGTTTCCAAGTTTTAGCTATTACAAACTGCGCTGCTATGAACATGGGTGCACATATACCACTGTGGTATGATTCTTTTAATTCTTTGGGGAAGATCCCCAGCAGTGGAATAGCAGGGTCAAATGGGACTTCCAGTCCTAGTTCTTTGAGGTATCTCCATACTGATTTCCACAGTGGTTGCACCAGTCTACACTCCCACCAGCAGTGGAGCGGGGTTCCTCTTTCCAGGAAAAGCATAATTTTATATCCCTTGTAAAAGTAACATCCAATGTGGTTAAAAACAAAGTGGTTCTGAAGAATATACAAGGAAAAGTGTTCAGAAATGAAAAGTGGAAATCTTTCTCATCTCCATCCTTAGGCTCACGGTGGACTCAGTTCACTTTTAACTCCTTTCTTGATCACTGCCTTTATCTGGATGAAGGGGTGTCCCATTGGATGTGTGTGGATTGGCTCTGGGACCTCGCCCCAGCAGATACCAAAATCCGCCATGCTTAAATCCTGCATATAAATGACTCAGTATTTGCATATGAACTGTGAACATTCTCCCAAATACTTTTAATCTTTCTACATTACTAGTAATCTCTAATACAATGTATATAGTGATTTTATTTCATTGTTTAAGGAATAATGACTAGAATACAAAGCCTGTACATGTTCATTACTGACACAATCATTTTCTTGGGAATATTTTTAATCCATGATAGAGTGAATCCTTAGATATGGAATTTGTAGATACAGAGAGTGGACTACTCTACAGCTAATTTTGCCTCCATAAATGTAGATGGTTAATGTTGCTGCCTCCCACATCCCTTACCATATCACTTTTGTACTTGTAAGTTTATATTGTTTAATTCTCTTCTGAAACCATATTCTAAACTTTGGTTATGGGTTGGTAGAAAAATCCAAAAAGTCACAGACAGCTTTTACACTAGTATGATTATGTAAATATTATTCACGGAGGAGTTAAGCAGTGTGAGTAGGCCGAAGGGAGACATATGTAACTCTTGTCATTAGGCAGTTGTGACAAAAAGCAAAGCCAATGTGGAACAGGACATATAGATGGAAAGGTCCAGTCTGATCTCAAGATGTGAGGATTTGGACAGTGCCCAGCAGGCACACAAACATCTCACTAGCAAGTAAATGTGCTTAAGAATAACACAAAAACATTTATTTTCCTTTCTATTTATGTGTATTATTTTTCAAATGGTTACTAAATTGTTAAGACATAAATAAATACCAAGTTGTTTGGACCTAACTGAACAGGACTCTTTGATATTCCTTTTGGCCCAGAGAGGCCATAACAAATACTGAGTCACTAAGAGTGATATGAATTGAAGGCTTGGCAACTTCTTAGATAGCCTCTATTCTAGAAAATTCCTTCTGATTCCTGTGTGGAAAATAGGTGGGAGGGACGTAAGGGTAGAAACAGGTAGTCAAGTCAGGAGACTATTGAAGGAGATCCTACGAGTCATAATCATGGTGTTAATTAGGGAGGAAACAAAAGAAATGCAGAGAAATAGATGGATTCAAAGCAGCTTGGAAAGAGACAGCTGACAGAAATTGATGCTGTTGGAGGTGAGCTTGGAGAACTGGCTAGGTGTTGATGCCATTTGGTGGGAGAGGAAGAGGCTTGGAAGACATATCACACAGGACGCTGGTGGCTGCAAGCAGTTTGATTTAAAGCATAGTTTATCCCCTTACTTAATAAAGCATGGCTCCAGAGATGGCTGTCAATTCAACAGCTCAATTATGTTATACCAGATTGAAATTTTGTTTGGCTTTCACTCTACCTCCCTTGGAACTGGTCACTATATATCTTGCAGTGTTTCCCAGAAACCCTCCAGCATCCCGCCTTCTGTATCTCATTAGATAGGATTGGGTCACATGCCTTTTTATAAGCCAATCACTCACAAGGATTGTGCATCCTTACTCCTGATTTGTTTTTGAATCAGTTTATGGAAGAACAGATGAAAAAAAATCAGAGGTCTACCAGCATGGGGTACAGGAAAGGGGTTGGTTAGGCAACAAAGAGTGTCTGCTATGGAGAGGAAATCAAGAGTTCTGATTTGGAAATGATAAGGTATATGATGGGATGAAAGTTGGTTGGATAAATGACTGGCAATAGAAACTTGACAAAAATCGGTGTAGTGTTTAAAGGCACAAGGATGATGAGAAGACTAGGGCTGTACAGAGAGAAGAGACAAGGGTTTAGAATTATCTGTGGGGATTCTGATATTTAGAAGCCCAGCAGAGCTGCAGGATATGAAGACTGAACAGTTTAGGTAGGTGGCCTTCCTTAGAGGTAGAGTAGGTATGTTTATCTGAATAATGTCTCTGCCTAGAGACTTGGTGAATATGGACAGGTACCAAAGATCTGCCTACTTGTCTACAATGCATGGGCTGGGCACAAGTGGGAAAGGTTGTGATGTTCATGAGGTAGCAACATAAGGAAGCTAGGTGGAGGGTGAGTTGCATGAGAGTGCAAGCCATGAACATTGTGTGGATGAGAGAGAAGCACAGCTTTGCTAGGACAGCAGTGTCTGTAAGGCCACGTTCCTGAAATTATTGAAACCTTATTATTATGTAACTGTAGTTCTTTGGGTGAAAAGTACACACCCGTACAGCCACATATCAGAGCTCTGGGGTGGAGCATTTTGGGTTGTGTTATTCCCAACTGGAGCTGCTGTCACTTTTTGCTCCACATCCATGGTGCAGTCTGGAGTTGCCTCAGTCTCTGCTATGCATTTCTCTCAAGGCTTAGTCCTCTCCCCAGGGAGGCTGTCTACTGTCTTTGGGAAGCAGCTGGAGGGGCTACAGCAAGGAGTGAGCTTTGCTTACCTGGTTCTAAGTCTGTTCTTTGCACTGTGGATTCTGACATGAGAGCCTTCCAGGGCTAAGTGAATGGGTCCCAACACCTCTTGGGCAAGGTTTGGATAATTACATCCTCTCCCACAAGTGTCACCAATATGACCGGGGTCCTTATATAAAGAAAGACAAAGCCCAGTATGGTGGCATGTGTGTGAAATTCCAGCACTCTGGGAGATTAAAGCAGGAGGATCACAAGTTCAAGCCCATTCTGAGGAATTAAGAGACTGAGACCCTGTCTAGACTGAGACCCTATCTTAAAAATAAGAAAGGGATGGAGATAAAGCTCAGTATGAAAGTTCTGGGGTCAATCCCTGGTGATGCCTAAATAATAAGGGGAGGGAGTCAGGCGAATGAGAGAACAGGTGTTCACAACAGAGACAGAGTTTGCAATGGTGCATCAATGAGCCAGAGGATGCTAAGGGCAGCCTGAAACTTCCAGCAGCCAGGAGAAGTAAGAATTCTTCCTGATAGAGTTTATAGGGCCTGGTCGATATCTTGATTTCAGACCTCCACCTCCAGACCTGGGAGATCATAAGCTTCTGTCCTTTTAAACCACTTAGTGCATGGCCCTTTGTTATAGAAGTTCTAAGAAATGAGTACAGTCATCCTGAGCACTTCAGAGCCAGGCAGGTGGGTGGGTTATGGATGGTTGGCCCTATGAGCAGGATGTGGGTGAGATCAGTGTTAAAGGAATCCAGTATGCACACCCCCTCCTAAGTTTGTAAGGTCTTTTTACTTTGCCCCCAGCCCACCTCTTTCACTGAATACCTGCAGATGTGGGCACTGTCCCTGGGTGGTTCTGGCTTAGTTCCTCATGAGGTTGCCATTGAGGTGTTGGCTGAGGCTATGATCATTCGAAGGCTGAACTGGGGTGGAAGATTCACTTCTAAAAGTACTCATATGGATGATAGAAGTTGAGCATTCTGTATGCGAAATGCTTGGGACCAGGAGTGTTTCAGACTTCAGATTTTTTTCCCCACATTTTTCAGTATTTTCACACACACTGTGAGAGGGATCTTGAGTGGGGAGCCAAGTCTAAGGGCACAATTCATTTTGATTTCATGTGACCTTACACACATAGCCTAAAGGTGTTTTACACTGTATTTTTAGTGTTCCTGTGATTTGACAGTGGCCTGTCACAGGAAGTCAGATAGAATTTTCCATTGTGGTGTCATGTAGATGCTCAGAAAGTCCTGGATTCTGGAGCATTTCAGATGTCAGGTTAGGAAAGGCTCAGCCTGTATTAGGTGGAAGGCCCAGCCCCCTGCTATCTGTGGGGAGAGGCCTGGATACCTAGCAGCATGTGACTCTCTGGGGTGACTTCATGATACAACAGCCAGCTTCCTCTCAAGTAACTGATCCAAAGGAGAGAAAGGCAGAAGCCACAAAATGTCTTTTAGGATCTTGCAACGGGCACACACGTTCAGGTCTCCTTATGCTATTGGCCACACAGACCAACCTGAGAAAGTGCAGACTGCACAGGGCATTGGCATCAGAAGGGGGCTCATCAGGGACCATGAGAGAGCTGCTTTGGCCCCACATACATGGCTGGTCAGGGCCAGGCTGTGGTTTCTAGGGAGCAGCCTGAGTAAGGAGCAGACGCAGCCCATCTTTCTTGCTCCGGTTACCATGCTGGGTGGGTTCCCCCAGGATGCTGTGGGGGTCAGCGCAGATGTAGGGGGAGCCAGCTGGCCACGGTCTGAGAGCATTGAGGCCCAGGTCTATGAGGCCAAGTTCTTGTGCAATTGTTTGACTACCCGGAGGCCATCCACAGGTGCATAGGCACCATCCAGAACAGCAGCTCTCAACCTTGGGTACAGGGGCAATCTCCCAGGAAGCATTACAAAGTCCTGATGCTTGAGTCTCATTCTCAGCAACTCTGCATCAATGGGTCTGGAAAGTGCATTGGTCACTGGGAATTTTCAAAGCTCCCCAAAGTCATTGAACCGAGAGCGAGGCACTCAGAGCTTCTTGCTTCCATGGCCATGAGGGTGGAGCCTGTGCAGTTCCCAGGCACACACACCTCCAAAGGACCCCACCTGAGCAGGACCATGGAGCCCTGAACACTGCCTCACTTGCTGGGCCTCCCTGCAGCTTTGGAAATCCAGCCCTCTGTGCATGAAACATAAATCAGAATCGGTCCTCCTTTGTACTAAAGTTTTATTTCTTTTTTCCCTAGCTCAGAAGAAATTGGCTCTACATCACTTTTAGAGGATACTGACTCAGTTAAATGCAATTTTGACTAAAGCCAAATTGCTTAATTAGACAATAATATCAGAGAAATTGACCATTTTATCTGGTTACTGACTTTTCAGATGGCCTGTATTACCATTTATATTCTTTCCAGTTGGATTTTTAAGCATGAAAATAATTTATTGAGAGATTGTTCTTAGAAGCTATTTTTAATAGCCTAATGGCTTTTTAATTTTCAAATCATTTATATTCATCAGCTGGAGTGCAGAAATGATTCAGATTGACTCTCGTCATCGTGTGGCTGTTCCTTCCTCTTTAGCTGTTAATTGGTTCTACTTGGAGGTAAATCTGTGGGAAGCATACGTTCCCTCTTATTTATGAGGTCAGGAGGGGCACACCAGGGAGGAAATGAACTTTGGGCTCAAAGCCATACAAATAACATGAAAATAATACTGTTTATTGAATGTCTACTCTGTTCTAGGCGATTTATGTAGATTGGCACTAATGTTCTCAATAGTCCTTTAATGTCTGCATTATTATCTTCTTTTAGTAGACTGGAAAGTAAGTGCTGGGGTTGGTAGTATGTCACCATCATCATTACAGTTGACTCAAGTTGACCCAGGCCATCCACTGCAGCTCATGCAAGGCCTCTATATAATTTTTAATGTTCCTTTTCCCTCTTAAAATTATCCCAAAGTCCATCTACTAGTGGACTAAATGGCTACTCTTCTTTTAGAGAGGGCAGTCAGACCTTGTGGAGGGAACTTTTTATGCACTATTACAATCAAAACTCAAAACACCCACCACTGTGTGCTTTTTATACACAAGGAAACAGAGGCACTGAGAATCAAGGTCAAGGTCCAATCAGCTGCAGGAATAACAGAGCTGATTAACCATAGAGCTGAGTTGTGAGCCCTACCAACTTCCTCCATTCTCCATTCTCTTTCTGTTACACAAAGCTGAATATCAATCAATATTATGATTTCAAAAATCTAGACCAAGGAGAAAGTCCCATGTGAGCACTTACTGGGTGAAAATAGCAAAAACACTATTATAACCACAAGAACATTGAATTGTTTTGCTGTGGTGGAACTTTGTTATCATGAATAAGCTGCTGGAAATCACATTTTTCTTTTGTTCAGAGCTGTACAGGAAACATAGCTCTCTATATTGGATCAGCCAGAAGTTGTGCTTTGGAAACCACAAGGGCTGGACAGGGTGTATATCAAGCCCACAGTTGCTCGAGGCTCCATTAGAAAAACTCAATGACTGTCAGAAGCTCTGATTATTCCTGGGACCTCAGACTGCCTTTATGCAAATATACCACCCCAAGTGATATTTGGGATGTCAGAGCCTCCTGGATCCTGAGTTCTGCGTCCATACCTGCTTGCTGTGTTCAACTTAGGGCACCCTACTATAAAGGAAGTGTGGATTGCGTATGGGTGAGGGTGACCAGAATGGACTACAGGGCACTTGAGTCTGTTAGGTTAGGAGATGAGAAGACACAAGGCAGAGGCAAAGAGCAGGGACTAAGAGATTAGAGGACTATCCTGTTAGTCTTGTTTTCTGTGAGCTCAGTGCCCCACCTGAGGGAGACCTGGCAGCTGCAGGGAGTGGCAGCACCTCCATCTCCATATGCAGGTCGTGATGTCTGCTTGGCTTCTAGGGGAGGCAATGGAGGGAGGGGTCCCTGGCTGGAATACGTGACACACCACTTTGCTGTTCTTGGAACCTAGTTGTGGTTCTCCTTACCCACAGGCAGTATAAACATCCACAGAAGCCTTGGTCATTGACTGGATTCCTCAGCCCCTTGAGGTCCCCCTTGGCCTCCTGTGACTGCACAAAATGCATGCTAACAGTTCTGCAAATTCCTAGAGCCTTGAACTGTGTGCTTCTCTTTGTCTGTGAGTGCTTCTTTCATGCAGTCTGTCTGAGCCTCTCTGTTTTGAGTACACCAGACTCGGCCTGAATCAATGTCAAGGTTACTTAAACACAGAGATTCCCCAGAATTTGTAAGATGGGCTTATGTGTGTATTTTCTTCAAAGAAGGGCAAATGTGATTGAGTAGACTTCTGAGGTCTTTTTTGTTTCTGCAAAACAACTTCAAATTAAAAACTAGGCACCTCATTCTTCAAATGTCTTTGACAACCCATCACAAGGGAATCTTTCCTAACATTTGATCATAGATCACTTGCTATTTTCTTCTCTTCCCTATCCCTTTCTTCTTATGTGTTTTTTATTGGCAGAAAATTTCTTATAAAAGGTACTTTAGTGAACTCTCTCATTGTCTTATTCTTTGCTGACCCCCAAGTCCTAGGACAATGGCTTTGGAATGTAGGAAACACGTAAGATACCATTACTCAAGACCCTCACCCAGTACTTACTCTTAAACCTCCGATGCTGCCATTAATTTTCTATTCTGTACAATGTTATGCTCTGCTATTTTATCTCCTCCTACCCCATTGCATTCAGTTCCATTTATATCAAAAATTTAGTCATGTTTCACTAAATTGATTACAACCCACTGATCGATTAAAACTTGAACACTGCAAGGCATTGCTCCTACCTCTTTAAAGTGATTTGCCCAGTACTTTTCTTCCACTGTTCTGATTATGGGAGCCCAAGAATGCAAAGCTTTCAGTGGCAAGGTCTTGCTTTTGAATTCCCCACACCAGCGAGCTCAGCACATGGCAGGGTCAAGTTCATATGGCACTTATCATTCAGTGGAGTGATTGGGGTCCTCTAAATACCATAGCAATCTGAAAGTGACTGTTTCCGAACATGAACAGTAGGATGAGTGCCATCTATAGCTGCACTAGTGGCTGGGGAGGGAAGCACTTTGTAAGTGGGAATGTATTTCTTCCTTGAAGGCCAGTTCATTGAAAGGCCCTTGTTGATGGGATTTGTACTGTGCCTTGTTTCTGTAGAAATTAAAGACACAGAATACATCTTGTCTTCGAGAAGCTCAGGAGTTGACAAAGAATGACTTTATAAAGCAGCAGAATGGATGTATAAGGCAGTGTGATTAGGTGTGATTAGATTAGAAGCATGGAAAGTGGGGACCTAGAATGCAGAGGGAGACAACAGGACAAGGTGCAGTTTGGACTTGGTTTTGTAGGTTGAATCAGTGTTGGTCAAAAGGAAGCACAGATGGAACCACATGTGCAAAGGCCACAATGACCCACAAGTGGCAAGTGTCTGGGGTGGGGGATTGGTCCTGCATGGCTGGAATACAGGATGTGAGGCTGAGGTCAGACTGCAAAAGATCTGGAGTTTTGATGGGAAGCCACCCAATAGTTGTAAGCCATGGAGGACAGAGGTTGGGGCGAAGGCAAGGAGTCTTGAGAAGGGCAGTGGTCAGGAGTCAAGGGAATTCTGCCTCCGGTGTCTGCACAGCTGAGCAGTGACCTCTAGGCCTGGCTGTCTTGTTTGTAGTCACCAGGTGGCTTCAGCTGTGCCGGCCAAGGCTGTGACTTCTGAACAACAAAGCCTTGACCTGGCAGTTTCCCTGGAGAGTCTCAGCCAAGAGCAGAAGGGCTCTGCACAGCCTTCATTAATCCTCCTAGGAGGGCAGAGAGGGGAAGAGAAGGTGAGCTTCGCAGCGTGCTTTGGCTGAAATGATACAAATATCCGACCTCAGCCTCCTGCTGAATGGGTGGCTAATGATCCCTTCTTGATGATTAGGCAGAGGTTACCAACAGCCATCCAGAACTTAATCGTATGCAGCCTCCTTGATCTTGCCAAGCGAGGGCTCTATAGGATCACAGTGTGATACTGGGAGAGACCAAGAGGAATCGTTAGTTCACTTATTCCTAAATGCCCATCACTGGCAATTTTTAGCCAGTCCATGGCAAAAATTGGAAAGAAAATAATGTAATACATATCAGACAGAATAGTCTATGGTATTATGGGATATAGTATGTATTATGTCATCCGTTAACATGGGCCTTCCTTTCTCTTCCTATTTCTGGCTTGGTTTTCATCAGTGTGCTTGGTCTGTCCCCAGAGTCTGTGGCTTAGACTTCCAGGCTCTGACTTCCATGGCAACCAGAGAGAACAGTGGGGCTGCATTGTGTTGCAGCAGGGCCCCTGCCCCAGCATCCACTGGGTATGGCAATATGGTGCTGGGCTGGGTTCCCTGTTGTGATTCCTGCCCCAGGCACCAGGGGAATGCCCACCTGTAGCAAGCCTATACCTATTCACTTACATCACCACTTCCTACAGCCCACGATGATCCAAGGAATGGGAAGTGATGGGCTGGGGCCATCACTCAGAGAGTTGGCCGACCCCATGTCTGGCTGGGGCTTTGGGAGCTACTTTAGACTCTTTACATAGGAGCCAGTTACATACCTCTGGCAGTACAGAGCTGCTGTCTGTCCTATATTCACCATCTTGGCCTGGGAGACTGTATCTTGGGGGGAGAACAACAGCACCATGAGCCACCTGGCATTTCTTCCTTGCTACTTCTGCTTGTTTCAGGATTTGCTTAGGTCGAAGGTGGCAGGCATATAGGTAAGGTGGCAAGAGGCTCCTCTCTGTCTACTGCTCAGTGGTACGTGTATCTGCTTTGGAGTTTAGGGTACAGTGCTTACTCTCACTCTTTGTTTTTGGCTGAACAATACCCACCCTTCTATCAGGTCCCAATCCTTGAAACCTCTAAGTTTTACTTAATTGCAAAATGGATCTTTGCTGGTGTGATTCAGTTAAGGGCTTTGAGATGGGATTATCCTGGGCTGTTTAGGTGGGCTCTACAGGTGGTCACTCAGATCCTTGTAAGAGGGAAGCAAAGGGGAATTTGTCACACCCAGAGAAGGCGGTGTGAGGGAACAGATCTGAAGATGCTGGCCTTGCAGACTGGAGTGATGGAGCTAAAGGCAAGTGTTGCCAGCAGCTATTAGAAGCTGGGAGGAGTGAAGGATGGATCCCCTCTCAGAGCATTTGGAGGGAGCATGGCCTCCTGATCCTTGATTTCGGTCTGGTAATACTGATTTTAGACTCCTGGCCTCTAGAACTGGGGGAGAACACATTTAAGTTATTGTTCAGCATCCCATTTGTGATCATTTGTTGCAGAAGTCACTGGAAACAAATGCCTCCTTCATAACAATCATCATCAATGCTACGGGCTCCTCCCCAGCATCTTTCCCTTGAAGGTGCCCATTCTCAGGGACCACTGTCACTGAGCTGCTCTTCCTAAATACTTGTGTATCATCCTGTGGGAAGCCTGAGTTTTACACTCTGCTCAAGAATAAATGGGCTGACAGACAGACAGACTGTACTGGCTGTGTATCAGACAAGACCGTCACCTGTGCCAGGCAAACATTTTCTTCCATAGCATCTTCCTGGTGGCAGGAATCCTGGGCCCCCAGAGGCCCTGGGTGGCAGTAGAGAGCCTACCTGTGGACACCAGCAACACAGGCTGCCCTCTTTACTAGTGTCTCAGCTTGAATCTGCCTAGGGGCATAAAGTCATGTGTCTTCAGAGATTCAGGGACAGGATAAGCTGTGGTGGCCAGGCCTGGGTTGGTGGATGTGTCAAAGTGGTATCTTGCTCCTGCCGCTGACCTGCCAATGAGACAAGACTGACTGTCTTTCTAGAGGGGCAGCTGCACACAGCAGGGGAGGAAGTAGGGTAGTGAAAAGAGGGCATAAGAGGTCCCTATGGTCTCTGCGACAAATGACCACAGTGGGGGTGGCTTAAACCGTGGCCATTTTACCCCTCACAGTTTAGAGGCTGAGAATCCGGGATCAGGGTGTCAGCAGGGCCGCATTCTGTCCAAAGTCCTGGGAGAGAAGTTTTCCTTCCTTGCCTCTTCCATCTCCTGGTGACTCTAGGTGTTTCTTGGTGTGTGGCTGCGTCGCTCCAGTCTGCCGCTGTGGTCACATTGCCTTCCCTTCTGTCTGTCCCCAGACTCCCCTACCGGGTTTCTTTTTGAAGCGTAGATGTTCAAGAAAAGGAACAGGACCCACTTATGTAATCCAGGATACACTTCTCTTTAAGATCCTCGGTTTAATTACATCTTTTGCCACATAAGATAATTTTTGCAGGTTCTGGGGATGAGATATATCTTTTGCAGGACTGCCATTCCATCCCCTTTGGAAAGGAAGTCTCTAATCCTGTTGATTAAATACAAACAGGAAGTTAAGAGGCAGATGGCATTGGAGGCTGATTTAACACAATCTCGTGTCCAGTGCACATTTTGGGGAGTGCCTTTTAACTTCAAATATAAATCAACTTTATAAGAAACGTTGCATTTGATTTGGTAAAAATCATAGTCAGTCGGAAGAAAATAATGCAAAACAATTCCAGCGCTTGACTGAAGGTTCTGACATCTGTGGCTATTTTAAAATCACTCTCTGTGTCAGTTTGCATTTCTGAATTATAAAATTCATTAATTTGACTGGTATTTATTGAACATCTTTCTAACAATCCAACCAGTCAGATGTCCAAGCAATTCTATTTTTGCTTTTGGCTCGTTAAAAATGGATGTCAGCGTTTCAGTTCTGCTCTTCATTGTAACAGCTTGAGCTTTATTTTTTCAGTTACCCAGTAGAGACCACAGCTTGTCAAATGCCAGGACTGAAATCTTGTTTGCTTTTGTGTAAAACTTACCTCTTAAGTTACCCGATTTCTTCTTTGAAAAGAACATTTGGTCATAGATCTGTGACTGGGCTAGTCAGATGGCTTATATTTAAGAGTATTTTTGTTGAGGAAACATTCTGTGTCTTTGTTTTTGCTTTAGATTTTCAGGTTTTTAACGCAAGAAGAGCATGTATAATTGCTATTTATTTATTTATTTCTTGTTTTGGCAGCACCGGGGATTGAACCCAGCATGTCTTCACACCGAGTGACAACGCCAGCCCTTTTTTATTTTGAGATAGGATCTTGTTAAAGTTGTTAAGTTGCTCAGGCTGGGCTTGAACTTGAAATCCTTTTAAAAATACTTATTGCATTGTATTCAAGATTTTTAAAAAGCATTATTGGATTAAAAGATTCTCAAAGTATTCTGGATTAATAGTCAGTGTGGGCCTTATCATTGTACTAGACTGAGGAGAAGACTGAGTCTGCAGAGGCCCATGGTAGGGGTCTCCTTTGGTAGTGGCAGAATTGAGACTGGAATTGAGGGCTCCTTCATACTAGGCCAGCTGGCCAAGGGCATCTGCTGTATCATCTCAATCATGGGAGTATTCTAGGGGTTTGGAAATGCCTTAGAGACCTCACTGTTGGATATTTGTAGGGGTAGGCAAAAAGCAGAGAAATCTTCCTGAATGTGGACTTTAAAAAAGCAAACATCACCAATTTTCTATTCTGTTCCAACACTGCCAGACTCTTTCCTCTCTGGATCTATGTTAATTGATAACATCTGTCCAGCCCCCTGCTAGAGCTCTCTTCGAGGTCTTATTTTCTCTTCCACCCTCCCCTTGGGTGAGCATTCAAAAGAGATGCGTGAATCTTCACTGTGAATGTCCTTTAGGGCCTGGAGAAAAGCCCAAGCATTTGGAGCCTGCTCCCCACTGCACAGGTCGATCTGGGCTAAATTATTAGCTCTGTGCTGACTTGTAAGTGGAAATCCATATCTTGCCTAGTTCTGCTCTGTGCAACGCTTGTCATCTTACCTTGTGAATATTGATTGCATTTAAACAGGTTTTTGCCCCAGGCTTGGTCAAGGCACCAATTAGACTTCAACTCTTCTGCCGTTGGCTCTGGACTATATATGATTATGTATATGGACCTGTTCCAACCTGCTGCTCTTTCTGGAAAGGAAAGATGCTTTATAGTGAATAATTTATTGGAAACCCCTTTCTAACACACACACACACACACACACACACACGAGCTGACTGAACTCACAAAGATGCAACAGCTATTCATTCATCAGAGCATCTTAACTTGTCATTTCTGGATTCCACATTCTGTCTTCTCTCATGGGCCCATTTTTGCTTAAGGAAAGAAATCTCTTTTGGAGGGAGTTGAGGGTAGGGGGAACTTCACAGATAATGTTCTGAATTCCCAACAAGAAAGGTGGAGAACTGTGATTTAGTTTGATTAAGCAAATGGCCAAATAGGTATTTGATGGATATAGGAGGACTTTATTTAGGTGGCATATTTCTACTTACTCTATGATTGTGAACTTTAACAAGAAAATTTAAAAAACATTTAAATAATAGCCAAATGTATTTTTAAAACTTTTCTTCTTGTTATTTTTTAATTCAGAAAAAGATTAAGAAAATATAGAGGACAATCTAATAAATGTACCACCACTCATAACAAATAAATACAAGTCTTACTTTAATTATTTTAAATTTTTTAAAGATAAACTTGAAGTAGCACTGAGGCAGGAGATGAGGGTGTAGCAAACCAGCAGGCCAAGTGGGCATGACCTGTCAATCACTGAGCTATACATGCACAGAGCCTCTTAGGAGCCCTGCCCCTGGAACTAATCAGGGAATGCTATCTTCAATTCTTCTGCACAAAATCAAACAGATTTTTGATAGGACAGCTTAGATCTGACATCAGACTGGAGATATGAAAGATGGCAGCCATTAGCCTCACGGCCACTGTGAATCTTTTCACTCTGCAGAGTGTATTTCTTTTCCTACTTTAATTGGCTTGCATTTACTCTGCAGAGCACTTCTTTTCAGAGAGTACTTCTTTTCCTTCCTTAAATAAATGTAAAACCTCACTACTTTGTTTGTTGTCCAATTCTTTGTTCAAGACAACAAGAATCTGGAAGGAACCCCTGGGGAAGAACACAGCACCCCAGTACCTCAGTATCAGCATCAGTGGCCCTACCTAGCATCCTCACCCTCTTTCTTCAAATGCAAATACTATCATATTTTGGCATGTCCTCCCACTTCATGCTCAACCATAACCTACAGTCTGTACCTTTGGTTCAGCATGTAAAGATTCAACCAGCTGTGGATCAAAAACATTTGAAAAAAATTGTCTGCACTGAACATATACAGACTTTTTCCTTATCATTATTCCTTAAATGATACAGTATAGCAACTATTTACATAACATTTACAATATATCAGGTATTATAAGTAATCTCAAGGTGGTTTAAGGTACAGTATATGGGATATCTCAGTCACTTTCCCCCTAATGCTGGGACTCATTATACGACACCTATAAATGAAAGGAGGAGAGGTTTATTTTGGCTCACTCTTATAGTTGGCTGGTTCCTGGACAGATTGGCATGGCAGAGGGGCATAGTGGGAGACAAGCTTCTCATTTCATGGTGGTCAGAAAGCAGTTAGTGAAGGGAAGAGCCAGGTAGGAGATATAGCCTTCCAGATACCACCTACTGACCTGCTTCTTTTGACTGACCCCAGCACCTAACAGCAAGTCAGCTAAATAGGCTTCACAATGCAATCTCTTCAAAAAGCTCCACCTATTGGCCCATGAAGCTCTTGGGGGGCTTCTAGATATAAACCACAGCATAGGAAGATGTGCAGCTACAATGCCACTTTATACAAAAGATCATCACCTGTGGATTTTGGTATCTGCAGAGGCCCTGGAACCATTCCGTGGTAGATCCTGGGGGATGACTGTGTGTAAATTGCTTTGTATATTAAAAAATGTACATAGATCTTGCTATAATGCATATGCTGTGTAAATCTTCCTACAACTCTTTCACTCATGGTTTGCTTTTTGGTAGCGATCCATATTGACATATGTCAATCTAGTTAATTGGTTTTAACACTTGTAGCAATACAGTGTGTGGATATGCCAAAATTTATTTAAACATTCATTTTTGATAAACATTTAAGTTCTTCCTAGTTTATTGCTATTATTAACAAGGCTGCTAAAAAATCCTTATGAATATATCCATGAATATCCATGAGAAAATTTCTTTAACAATTATAGAAAAAATTACTAGGCTTAGATTTTATCAAACATTGCCAAATTTCTCTCCTCAGGGACTGTGCACTTTTGCAGCTCCCCAGCAAGGTCTAAAGTTCCCACTTGAAATTTCATCACATTCTCACCAACATTTGTTATTGTGCATTTTTTTCTCATTGTTTTAATTTGCACTTCCATGACTTTCAGAGAGGATGAGGTTTAATTCCTATCAGAATTGTCCATTTAGGGCTTTCTATCCTTTGTGAATTATATATAGGTTACCAGGCCTCTATTTGTATTTTCTGTGATGTTTTAGGTCTAAGTGTCCCCCAGAAGTCACATGTGTTTGGAACATGATTGTATCATGGGGTTCTATGCTCATGAGTAGATTCATCCAGCATCCAGTGATGAGTTCATAGCTGAGTTTGCTGCTAGGAGGTGGAGCCTAGATAGAGGTGGTCCCTGGGGGTGTTGAGCTTGAAGGCTGTATTCTCCTCCCTGGCTCCTCTCTTCTCTCTCTGCTACTTGGCTGCCATGAGTTGAGCAGCCCTCCTCCACCATGTCATTGCACTATGCCATTTCTGCCTTGGAGCCAGCTAACCATGGACTGAATCATTGGGAACTATGAGCCAAAATAAACCTCTCCTCATTTAGGTTGTGGGTGTTGGGTATTTTGTCTGAGCAATGGGCAAGTGTCTAATACACTTGTGATCTTTATCTTAATGGTTTGTACAAGCTTTGGATGAAATGAATTTTCATTGGTATTATAGAATCTTCAAATTTGTTGTTTTTAATTGTGTCTGTAATATTACTCAGAAATTTAAAATTTGATCTCTTTAGCTTATTAATTTTCTGCTAAAATTCTTTTGTAGAAATTTCTTTTTAAAAAAATTAATTTTCTTGGT
>NW_004624740.1:13011566-13027783 GCF_000247695.1 Heterocephalus glaber | reverse complement strand
GAGATTATGTAAAGGTGCAAATTTCCAATGATGAATGTCATTATATTGTATACCTAAAATATACCAATAAAATTAAAAAAAAAAAGCAGAAAAGAAAAGTAAAGAAGAAAGCCAAATTAGGGCCAGAACAGGAACAAAAGGGAGATGAAGAACAATGTGGGACAGCGAGAGAATGAGTGAGAGAGAGAAAGAAAAGAGAAAAGAAAGAAAAAAAGAAGAGAAAAATAACAATTTGAAGAGTAGAAAAAAATTAAACCTTAAAAATAAGAGCAAAAAAAAATGAAAATAGCAAATGAAAAATAAAAATGAAGGGCCTCCTTCAGGGTATGTCTCTGCTGTCACAATAGACAATGTGGACTCCAGTGTGGAGATATAAATCGAGGAGTCTCAGCAAGCCAGTAGCAGACCTGTGAGATTCAGGCAGATTTCTGGCTGCAAGTCCCAAGGTGAGCTCCCTGTCCTCTGGCAGGGTTGGACTCTGCAAGGTTCTACTGCAGGTTCCAGCTGCCTTTCCCCTGAAGATATTCCAGGTTCAGATGGGAGGTGATGATCCCTCCAACTTACCAAGCATTGTGGTCTGGTGTGCGTTTAGTGCAGAGATTCTCTTCACTTTTCCAGTGGGCTTCAATTTTCATCAAGGAGCCTGACAGAGGCCCTCTTTCTGTTTTTCACTTCTGCTCTATCTTCTAGAGCTCAGGACAATGGGCTCTATGACCCCCTGTGCCTCTGTAGTGTGGAACCAGGTAGTGGCACAGCCAGGAGTCTAGGGGGGGTGGGCTGTAGGCACCAGCGCAGCTAAGCTGGTTGCTGGGGTGTGGGGTACAGGGATGGAGTGGGGCTCCATGTGGCTGAGGTCCTCACAGAACATCAGCTGATCCAATATAGGTCTAGTTTTAATCTTTGGCAAGTTGAAACCCAATTTTTACATCATAAAAAGGCTATATTTTCTCCAGTGAGGGTGTTTGGCCCCTTTGTTGAAGATGAGTTGGCTGCATGTGTCTGGAGTTGTTTCTGCAACTTCTAATTTGTTCCACTGCTCCTCAGGTGCATTTGTTTGCCTGTACCATGCCATTTTTATCACAGAAGCTTTGTGGTATAGTTTCAAATTGGGGGTTGTGATACCCCCTACTATGTCTCTGATGCCTAGAATTGCTTTTGCTCTTCTAGATCTCTTCTTGTTCCAAATGAATTTTTGGATTGTTTTCTCCAGGCCTGTGAAATTTGCTGCTGGGATTTCATTTGGGATTGCATTGAATCTATATAGCAGTTTTGGAAGTTTGGCCATTTGCACTGTCTTGATTCTTCCTATTGAGGACTAAGGGATGTCTTTCCATTTTCTGATATCATCTTCCATCTCTCTTTTCAGAGTGCTATAGTTTTCAAAGTAGAGGACTTTGATTTCTTTTGCTAGTTTGATTCCTAGGTATTTCAGTTTTTTGGATGCTATTGTGAAAGGAATTGTTTGCCCTGTGCTGCTGGCATCCATGTGGCTCACCTCCTCGACACTGGAGGTGGTGGTATGGTCGCCCAGAGGGCTCCTCCTCAGCGCTGGGGGTGGCTTTGCTCCTCTGAGCTAGGGGTGGTGGTACTGTAGCCCAGAATGCTCACTTCCTCGGTGCTGGGGGCATCTCTGCCCTAGAAATTTCTAATGTAGGTAAAATTATTTTCAAATATGTTCTTCTAATAATAGTAATTTATTTCTCACATTTTTTCATTTTAATCTACTTAGAATATACTTATTTTCTGCATGGTCCTGTCTCTGAACAGCCTTTTTCCTGAAATTTCTTGTGGTGGGTCAGATATCAGCTATTCTCTCATTTTAGGCACTATTAGTTACATTTTCTATTGCTTGTATATTCCAATTGCTACACTTACTCTTTCCCTATTCCTTCTATAACTGCCTTCATCTGTATCTTGGAGCTTATAGTTATTTTTCCATTCTTCTCTTCTACTTTTCCTTTTTTTCCCTTTACTTTGGGGAGATTGTCCCAGACACAGCCTCCATTTCACTAGTCTGCTCTTCCTCTACCTCTAATCTTTGATTTATTCTATCTACTGAATATTTCCCCCAATCACTGCATTTTTACTTCTACATTTTCTTTCTTTCTTTTTTTTTGTTCCATCACAAATAGGATTTTATTTATCACTATTAAAAATCTTGATTTTAAACAGACTCTTGGACTGGTGGTTCATATCCATCAGCTTGTTCAACTTTAGCTCTAGTCTCATCTCCAGTAGCTTTTCCAGAGCCACTACCTTCACCATGAAGCTCCATGAGTTTTCCCAATTCAAACTTGGGCTTCTTCAGCATTTTTACTTTTCTGACAAAGACATCATGAAGAAGATAAATAGACTCGCAAACCTTTTCTTTGTCTTTCCCAATGCTGTCTGGAATAAATTTATTTACCACTTCCTTCAAGTCATTTTTTTGCACCTCTCAGGTCATGATTTCAATCATCTTCTGCATTTGGCGGACCTGTTGGGGTTAAGCATAAGAGGTCTTCCATATCTAATTGTTCCATTTTTTAGTAAAATCAACACAGAACAAACGAAGCAAATAACCATCTTGTTGTCAACGTGAGCTTCCATCATGGTCTGCCATTTCTTCACCATGGAATACATTTTGTCACAGGTGAGATCCATGCCATGGAAGTTAGTCAGACAATTTTTGTCCTGAAAATCTTCAGTAATTAGCTTGAATTTTCTAAAGGCAACTTCATTGTTCTGCAGATCAACAAGGTTCACTTCAAACACAAGACCTTTGAGCCCATCAGATGCAGTTTTGGTTCCTTGTGTTCTGGTGACTAGTGTTTTTCCAATATTTCTTATGTTGAACATAGCCAGTGCCTTCACGTCATACCAGTCTTTTTTAGAAAATGGATCAACCACTTTCTTCTTGGCTCCCTTTTTGCCATCTTATGTAAGGCACTTGTTCTTGCCCACTGCCATGGTGCTGCTCAGAGAGCCAAAAGGGACTTCTACATTTTCTATTAGCTTCTTTTTCAAATCCGTCCTTTCTTTGGTTTCCATTACATTGTATTCATAAGTGATATACTCTATTTCCTTCTTCATAGTTACATACTTCAAGTAGTCCTACTCATCTTGATTTATTATTTGTGATTTCTTGAACATAGCCATTCATTGTGCTTGTTGATAATGTCCTAAAGCTCCTGATTTTTGTGTGATGTCTGGATTGTATCTTCAGCTGGGACTATTTTTCACAGCAATCATACATATCCTGACTGGAAGAGGCTTTCCTGGGGAGAATTTTCATAGTTGCCTCTGTTGGGGCCATAGAGGAAATACCAGGACCAAATTTTTATGTTTGTATTGAGGTTCAAAGTTTTTGCATTTAATAGGCAGTTTAAGAATTCTATTCTCAGCTGGGTGCATGCCTATAATCCCAGCACTCTGAGGAGCTGAAGCAGGAAGATTGTGTTGGAGGCCAGCCTGGCCTATATACTGATTTTAAAGAAGGTGGTGTAGTGGCTGGATGATGGTGTGAGCTGAATACTTGGGACAGATATGCTGCAAGCTGTGGGTTCCATGAAAAGAAATCCAGGTAGCTTCAAGGTGTATTCTTTGCTGCTCAAAGTCTAGCTTTCAATCATTCAGGGTCAGAAATATAATTGATTTACACACCAACCATAGACCCATCTTTCAGAAAGGAATGCATTCAGACAGCAGAGCCTGATGTGTAAACTCTGAATGGCAATTTTAAATTTATCATGACAATTCTCAGTGTTGAGGAGTCGGACAGTTGTGAGACCTCCAGCATCTCATCCTCTCCCTAGAAGCACGCGCCCTGGGAATTCATGTAATAATCAGGAGGCTGCCAATGGAGCAGGCTCTAAGCAAAAGGGCTTTTAATAATGTAGTCTTGAAAGTTTAATGGCCTTGAAGTCTCATAGCTTGCCAATCTACATGTGTAACAGGAGGCTCTTTAGCCAGTGGGACATCACATTCAAAGCCCACTGGACAAAGTATTCTGTTTTCTGGGCAGAGAATGGGCAATAACCACCAGTGTTTGTTCCTGAAAGTCTTAGGTCAAGGCAGAGGATATTGCAGGTACCTGGGCAATACTTGTCTTCAGGACACCAGGTCTGTCTCTTAGCAACTGGGTGGTGCTCTCCATGAAAGAGATGCTGCTGCTGCTGTTTGCAATCTTCAGATCTGATTTATTCAAAGCCTGCTGAATATGAAGGAGCCCTGAACACACAGATCCCCATCCACCACTGGAGAAAGCGCTGCTCTGCGATTGAGCCTTGAGGATTGAGAACATCTGCATACACAGTGCTTAACTGTCTGCCCTGAGAACTGAGACTACTTGTGTGTCAATATGCCTTTATTAAATTGGCCCAGGAAATCCTTGCTCAGGAAGATAAGACTGTATACCAATAAATATCTTCACTGTTTGGATCAGAACATTTCCAAAAACCAATTTATCCAGGCAATTGTTTGTTCCCCTGGGCAAGCAGCTCAATGATCAAACAACAGTCTACTTATCCAGGGCCCCTGTGCCCATCACTCCTAAACCATTACAGCATAAATTTAGGCCAGTGCCATTCAGATTGTCATATTCAAAGACTCACCTTTAGTACTAGAGCCCAGAACCCAAAATTTAAAAATACAGTTGACTCTCAGTATTTGTGGGTTCCATATCTGCAGAATTGATTCATTTTAGATCAAAAAATACAGTTCAATCGACAATGGTTGCTTCTGCATTGAACATGTATAGACTGTTATTTTGCCATTATTTCCTAAATAGTACAGTATAACATCTGTTTGCAGAGAATTTACTTTGTATCAGGCATTACAAGTCATCTAGAGATGGTTTAAGGTATACAGGAGAACATGCCTAGATTACATTAAAATATTTTATATGAGGGACTCGAGCATCTGTGGATTTTATTATCCATGGGGTTCCTAGAACCAACCCTCCACAGACACTGAGAACTACTTTGTCTCTGATTTCCTTTTGTGGTGTTTCTGAGACTCTGTTAAGGAGATAATCTCTCTAATAGCAGTGGATTAATAATGTTGCTTTGGCTTCATCGATAGGTAATCCTGGCAGTCTCTTCAGGGGACTCTGTTGTCACCAGTGTGGTTGCTGAAGACAGAACATGGGTTCCACTTTCTTTCTTCCTATTGAATATGCAAGACCTTGGGACCTGCAGGACCTGTGACCTGGAACCCAGGAGAGGTTCCTCCTGTTAGCTGTAGTGCTCCATCTTGGGTAATTCACTTATTGGTCACTTTTCTATCTCTGAGACAACATATCCCATGCTTGAAAATTGAAGGAGAAGAGGTTTATTTGGCTTAAGGTTTCAGTAGGTTCAGTCCATGGTTGTCTTGCTCCAGGGCAGTTGCTTAGAGCTGGACTGATGGTCCATCATGAATTTTGTAGATATTGACCATCCCTTCTCTATATACCTGACTGTGGTTGTGATTTCTCTTTTCAGTGGTACCAGGGGACGAAGAAAACTGTCCATGACCATTTTTGCTATTGGTATTAAGCCAGACCAATTCAGAAAAGCCATGGTGATGGGAACAGTTGATTGCCTGCCAAATGTCCCCTGGTATCTGAACTCTGATTATTTAGGGTGGCATCATCCCCAGCATAACACTCAATTGCTCAGCCTTGCTTGTCTGGCCAAGGAGATATGGTAAAATTCTGTTAGGGATACCACTCTTTCTCTTTTCAGAAATTCTTCTTTTGTCTTGAAATGATTAAGGTCTTTGGCTTCAAGTCAGTGTTTTCCCTGCGCTTGGGAAAGCATTAATTTATTCACAAGTATTCACAAGTAAGTATTTACTGAGTGTCTGTGAAGTCCCAAGCACTGTGGTAAGTGCTGGAGAATATAGCTTGGATGATTTCTTCTCCTCTGAAATATGCATTTCTAGTTGGAGAAGCAAATTTGCCTAGTAATTTTAAAAAAACAAGAAGAAAATATAAGCAGAGTATATAAATTGGCTATGGTTGCCATAACAATGCACAGTAGATTAGGCTGTTTAACCATTGGGAATTTATTTTCTCAGTTGTAGAGGCCAGAACTCAGAGATGAAGGTGTCAGCAGGGCTTATTTCTTCTGAGACATCTCCTCTTGGCCTTGTTTCCTCATGTGGCCTAACCTCTGTGCATGTCTGGGTCCAAATTTCTCCCTCTTATAAGGACACCAGTCATATTGGCTCAGGGTCACCCTTATGACTTCATTTCAATTTAATTACCTTTTTATAGGCTCCATCTCCAAATACAGCCATTCTGGGGTACCAAGGCACATGAATTTTTGTGGGGACATAATTTAGCCCCTAACACTAGCAATAAGCCATCTGATGGTGATAAATCAGGGAGTGTCTTAGACAATTTCTTGTTACTGGGACAAAATACCCAACACCCACACCTTAAAGAAGGAGAGGTTTATTTTGGCTCCTGAGTTTTAGAGGATTCAGTCCATAGCTGGTTGGCTCCAAGGCAAGCATGGCATTGCAAAAGGGCCTGACGGAGGAAAGCTGCTCATGTCATGGCAGACAGGAAGTGGAAAGAAGGGAGAAGGCAAGGGGGGAGCTATATCCTTTCTGTGACCTCCAGTGACTGACCAGACCCCACCTCCCAAAGCACATGCAGCTCTGATGAATTTTTGTCCCATGAGCCAATCATCTTTCTAAAGCCCAACCTCTGAACACATGAGCCCTTTGTGGGATATTCTGGTTGGTGGTCAGTGAAGACCATTTCAAAGAGACCTCTGTTTGAGAGCTTGCAAAGAAAAGAAGTTAGCTACAGGGACACTACTTGACATACCAGGGTAGAGCAGACTCCTAAGACCAGAATGACTTCTGTGTGTTCAGGGTCAGAGAAGTGGCTGGGGGAACTGGGTGTGCTGAGGACAGTTGGTGAGTTAAGTGCTGTGACGAACAAGGTACAAGAGGCTTGGACAAGAAGGACCAGAGAGTGGCTACCACTGCTGGGGTCCTTGGTTTTGAAAGCCATTCAATTTTGGGGATTCTTTTGAGCCACATGAAAAATTTCAAGCAAATCTAACTGTGACTGCCTCTTTTCTGCCTTATCCCACAATTCTACTTGCCAGATGGGGCCAGACCTGGTCTTTTCTTGCTCCCCCAATTAGAGAAAAGCTCTCCCTGCTTTTTCCAAATTTTCTGTCTTTATCAACATATGACACTTAATGTCTGTCATTTCTCTTGTATTCTCTTGCAATATGATTGATGTGCATTTTGACTTTTTGCATTAGTAATTCTTCCTGAATTAAATTGAATTTCTCTAACCCCTAAATGTTTATACACTTTTGGGATATTTAAGTAAAATGCTTAGTTATATTTTCTCATGATTTTCATTGTGTTTTCTTTTGGGTCAGCTGTGTGCCCCTTCCAGGGGGTCACTCCAGATGGAAGCTCTTGGAAAACATGCGATCAGGAGAGGATGCAAGTCCAAAGTCAGGTAAGGCCTTTTGGATAGATGTCTGAGGGTTACATATCTGTATTGTCATTTGGATAAAGATAGATCAGCAGGGTCTAATGATGCAAGAGAGGCATAGATCCCCACTCTGTTCTGGGTGCTGTGTGCATCATTTATCCCAGAGGCTAGCAAGCTAAGGTCTGTGAGGCAAGTCCATTTTGGTAAATAAACTTTTATTGGAACCTAGTTATGCCCATCCATTTACATAATGTCTATGGCAGCTTTACTGCTAGTGTGGCAGAACTGAGTAGGCAGGATAAGGAAGTTCCTAAAACCTCAAACATTGACTATCTGAACCTTTGTAGGAAAATTTTCTGATGCTTGGTCTTAAGAAGAAGCTGTTTGGATCCTCTCAATGGCTCCATGAGGTGATAATGCCAGAGCATCTGCTTTGCAGGTGAGGATTGGAAGGTAGACGTGTGTGATTTGTGTGTGATTTGCTGACTGAAGTCAGATTTCACGGGAGACCTGCACATTGGTTCACGCCACAGCCTGAGCTGGGAAAAGGCTGCTGAGGGTGCTCTGAAGGCATAGATGTTCAGCTGTAGACTCACTGTGAGGTCCTGGGGCTTGTATTGCTTGGTAGCAGGGATCTGCTGCTCTGGTTCCTACAGGGCGGACCTCCACTGTCCCATCCTTGCCCACAGACATGGTCGATGCTCACATACCTGCAGCTTCAGTGCCAGTCCCTGTTTGACAGGTTTCCTACTTGATTTGCTGTTAATATTTTAAGAGAAAAATAAGTTCAGGGTTACATTCTCCTTTCCAAGGGATTAGTTTTTCAGTACCTTGGACTGAACCCAGGGCCTTTGCACTGAGCTACATCCTCAGCCCTTTTTATGTTTTGAGACAAGGTCTCACTAAGTTGCCCAGGTGGTACTTGAATTGGTGATCCTCCTGCTTCTGCCTCCCAGAGTGCTGGGATTGCAGGCATGTACCACCATGCTTGTCTCCCAAGAGATTTCTTACAGGAGTAAATGGCCAGACTGGAGGGAGCTTTCCAAGGTGTAGGGACCCCCAGGCAGGACACCTCTGAGGTTTCCCCCCCACTCTGATCCCCTCCCCTCTTTCTCCATGGCCACCTATGGTCAGGTCTGACGACCATGCACGAGGAAGGCACACTGGGCCTCAGGCAGGCTCTCTGACCCAGCAATAATACACAGGTCAGGATGAGTTTACTGTCCCTTAGTGCCTGACCACCTAGAGCAGTGTTGGCAAACCGTTTAGAGCTTTCAATGGTACAAACAGCCTGCTGCTGCATGTGTGCCCTAGGTTCGCCACCACTGACCTAAACATACAGAATGAACTGAAAGCGCAGACATACAGATGACTTTGGCTTTTCCACCCTCCCAGGGGCTTCCAGGGACATCCTGAGCACACAGGGCCATCAACCAGGCCAAACACTAGTTAACATTAACCCAGTGCCCCACTGTCTTCCTTATATTCTGCCTACTGTGGCCTGAAGTGCCAGCTGAGCCATATCCTCTGACTGAGCACACTTCCAAGGCTGCCCTGGTTGTGATTTTTATGATTTCTGAAAAACACCAGCACCCATGCTTGTATTCCAGCCATGCCCACACAGAAGGTGACTGTCTGTTTGTAAGAACCGGCTGAGCTTTTAGTCTTTTTTTTTTTTTTTTTTATAGTGATGACATCCATTTTATTCCGGTGTATAATATGGGCTTCTGATTCTGTTATAACTTGAATTTACTGTGTCAAAAGGCTGGAATCCAGGTTTACTTTCCTATTTATCTCAGTATTTTAACACTTTATATGAAAGACAACATTTGGAATCCAAAAGTAACTATCATCTCCAGGATAGAAAACATGAGTTATTTCTGTTTCTTATGCATATACCCATATGCACATGGCCGCAACCCACCTTCAAGTCTTGGTGTTAGAGGTAGGATCTCCCTCCAGCATTAAATAATGTTAAATATATAAACTTCTGTTCACCAATAAGAGGAAGTGAACATTTTATCTTGAAGTTTTATGGTCAGTTTATTAAGTTCAATGGTGAAAGTTATTAGAAGAATATTCTCCTGAGAGTTATTTTTTCTTAGAAAAAAAAGAAAGGAATATTAAAAGCCTCTCAGCACAGCTGCAGATGCTGTGGCTGTGGAGCTCTCCGGAGATGGTGCCTCAGTCCTCCGAGTCACTCCCTGGGCCAGCAGGGTTGTAGTCTGGGTCGTCCTCAACATCCTGCAGCTCCAAGTCACCCAGTTCCTGGAACAAAGACTCCTCTACTTCCACATTATTTCCAGCATCCTCCAAGAACTGGATAGCAGATGTGTCAAGATTATGATTGGTTTCAAACAACTGTTCACCACCTAATTAATTTTTTCCTGCTTGCTCTTCTTCTTTTATCCGTTTCTTTTTAATTTCCAAGAGTTCTGCATCAAACTTGGCTTTCCAACATAAGAAATTCTCAATTGTAACAGGGGTGCTGTGGAATAATTGCTTCTCTGCTTCTTCTGCCTCTTTTTCTTTTAGTTTCTTTTCTTCCTCTCATCTCGTTTTTATCTGATCTACTATTTCATTTAATTTTTCTTGCACTGCTGTCACTAGAGTAAAGATCATGACCACACCAAGATTTTCCTCAGCCTGTAATGCTAATAATTTTAAAATGTCTATGACATCATTATCTTCTAGGTTTTCCTGGGAAAAAAATTCATAAAGAGGAGCTTCATCTGGGTGTTTTTCACTGTATGTAAACTTGAGGGCAGTCTGGACAGTTTCATCATTGTCTCCAGCCTCCGATGTCACAGTGACGGTGAAGCTGGGTGGATTTTCTGGTGATACTGTGAAGGAGTCGGGGTAGATGGACTCCAGAGCCTCCAGCTCGTTTTGCTGCTCCTCACTGTAGTCTGTCATCACGGCCCTGGCTGCTGCCCATGGAGCACGCTGACGCTCAGGCAGCGCGCCATAGCCGAGTCCCGAGGCCTCCGGCCAGGCCCGGCCTGCTCAACCACGGCCCCGCGCTGCTCTCGGCCGATCGCTAGTTCTGCGTTCGACCCCTTTTAGTCTTTTAAAACTGAAATTATAGTTTTCACGAGGTATAAAATTAACAGGTGTCGCCTGTTTCAAACTCAACACTTGATGAATGGAAGTCTTTATAAGAACTCCATGAGGACATTATGTTACGGGAAATAAATGAGACACACAAACTTAAATATGGCATGGTTTGTCTTACATGAGAAAGCCAAAGTATAAATAAATAAAGCACAAAATAAAAGACAGAAAACGGGAAACGGACATAGACCTTTTGCAAATGGGAAGAGGAACAAGAGATGGAAGAGGGTGGGGAAATGAGAAGAATTAGCATGTGTTATGGACACGTACCGAGTCCCCGTGATGAATGTAGTCATGTCAGGCATGGGAGGGCGGCCATCATTGACAAGCTGAGCTCAGAGGCATGAATGAGCTCTCACAAGATCAGCAGAAGAGCCTCTTTATGAGTTCTTGAAACTTGCATGCAATGTATGTGGCAGGGCAACCATGTTGTATCCATGAGGCCAGAAGCACACACTAAGGGATGACTGAGCAAAAAAATAAGCAGGAACTAGGATCTCTGATGACATCACCCTGAAAGCATACCTCAGGGCTTCTTTTATGAGAAAAAGAAAATCTATTTTGTTCAGTTCGTGTAGGTTTGTGTTTCTGTTTACAACCAACCAATATTATTCCTAACTGAAAAACTGGTTAATTAAAAATGCAATTGTCCCTGAAGTAGGTTATGTAAGAGCCCTTCGTCTACCCCCTACATTAATTCTGGAAAAAAAAAAGGAACCTGGGTTCCCTGAAGACCTACAAAAGACAGAGACTTTCTGGGTTGGTGAATAAGTTCAAAGGGGCTCTCAGACTTGAGCAGAAAGCCAGTTGTTAAAAAGTGAGTCACTTTACACTGGGACCCAAAGTGAAAGGAAGCCAGAAGGTGCTGATAGAAACCAGATGTGGAGCCAGAAGTAGGTCTAAGAGACCAGGAGTGAGGAGCCTTGGAGCACACCTGGAACGGCACTTTGTAGATCTAGCCTGCTTCCTGTTGCTATAACAAAATACCCGAGACAAAGTAACTTACAGAGAACAGAAGGTTACTTGAATTGTGGTTCTGGACACTGAGAAGTCCAAGAATAGGGTACTGCTCTGGTGAAAGCCTCTTTCACTGCTTCATAACATGATTAAGAGCATTGCATGGCAGCTCGAGCCTCTCTTCCTCTTCTGATACAAGAGAAACATCTGCTCCTTGTTCGGTGTCAGCCTGAATTCCAGAAGGTATGCTGCTCAAACACCTGAGCTTCAGGGCTTTGCCTCCTACTCCCTCCTCCTTTCTGCCTCTGCAGCGCCAAGCCCGTCCCTTCCTGTTTTGCTTTGTGAAATATAGCCTCACTTCACTGCCATGTCTCTGTGATTTACTGTGTGTGAACATCACAGCAGAGTGAGTAAGACATTCTTCATTTTCATACCTGACACAGGAGGAGCCATAAAAGCAAGTCTCCAAAGTCAGACTCAGGGGCCTCTTGATTAAGAGTTAAATTGCAGATATGATTTACTCAATTTTAGCTTGAGGAAACAAGGGATTTTGAACATAATGGGGTTGGCAGACTCACATTTCCACCTTTCTGTAGTGCACAGCTACCTGTGGAACCTGCGGGGAGGGAATGGTAAGAATGAATTTGGCCATGGGCAGCAGAGGAGCAGAAGGTGCCAGGAATGGGTTCACCTGGGTCTGCACTGGAGAAATGTGGATTGGGTGGCTCTTTTGCCCAATTGGTTAATCAAAGTTAGCAAGCTATGGGTGTGATCTCAAGTTATGGGGCACAGGAAGACTCTAGAAGGGAGAGCCTGAGAGTTCTGGGCTGGACGTTGTCCCTCTGGAGCTGTGGGAATTCACCCTGTGGATGGACCTGTGGTGGATCTCAGTCTCTTAGCTTAAAGGAGGGAGAGGGGGAAATGACATGAACAGCCTCTGGCTGGTGGTTGGAGGAATGAGAGGCAAGTCATAAGAGGCAAGTGGCATGAACACATTTCTGATATATTTTACCAAGAAGGGGGCTGAGAAGAGGGCAGGAGTTAGAGGGGAATGTGGAGTCAGGACAAGGTATGTTTCAAATGCAAGATGATGATTCAGGACCGAGGAATCAGTTGAAGATATAGCAAGAGTGTATGGTAGGAATAAAGTTGTTGAGTGGGTGAAAGAGGAGAGAATATAACTAGCGTTCACACTCACTCAGCTTTGATAGGATGAGGGTCATTCATTCCTTATAACTCCATGACAAGCAGAGAATATATATGAGATGTGACCAAAATACATGGTGAATGTGTACATTAAAAAATTACAGTGAAGATACATTGCTATTAATCCCCTGCAAGGTGTTCCTCTTGACTTTGAACATACTTATCTTATTGTTCTTGCCACTTCTTGAAGCAGTTCTGGGAGTCCTCCTAGTGAATGTGTTTACATGGTGTGATCAAATGTACAGTGAATGTTACTGCTGGTATGTGCCATCTAATGGAGAGACAGGTTTGTAAAAACATTAAACAGTGTCCTCAACTACCTTATTCACTGAACTGGCAACTTCTGGCTCTTCCTCACAATCAAAATGACCATGAAAAGGAAACATTTTGAATCAATTCAGAATGTTGAGGCAGCCATGACTGTGTAAGTAACGACCCTCATGAAAGAGGACTTCCAGAGCTGCTTCAGAAGGTAGCAAGAACGCTGAGGTAAGTATATTTGAAGCATGGAGAAGCATTTTGAGGGAATTCATGGCAATGTGTTTCTTACTGTAATATTTTTAAAGACAAATTTTAGCACTCATGTATTTTTGGATGACGTCTTGTACATGTGTGAGCGTTCGGGGGCAGTTGTACTTGGTAACAAGAGAGGGCAGTGATTTTCACCCTATTCTTCAAAGAAGCACCAGCCCTGATGGTGGAAAGGTGTTCCAGAGGTTCGTGCTGGGATCTCAGAAAGAATGAAGGTGAAATTGCCGGGGTGGCAGGGCAGGCCTGTAGCCAGTGTTGAGCGTTGATTTGAGATGCGTGGCCATACATTGAAAATGAGGCCAGATATCATGGTAGTGAGGTTTCTTTTGCAGAGATGTTCCACTGCCTGAGTACAGGCACAGAGGAGGGAATGGCTAGGGTTGGTATGGAATGGGATCTGCCAGGTGCAGGGAGAAATGGGCAGAATAGTTCTTTGTAACAGCGCCATTAAAGGCTTAGTCCCCAGCTTGGTATTACTGAGAGGTGGTAGAATTATTATTGTTATTATTTTTGATACTGGGGGTTGAACCCAGGACCTTTGCACTGAGCTACATCCCCAGTCCTCTTTTTTCCTTATTATTTTTAAAAAATTTGAGACAGATTTTCTCTAAGTTGTTCAAGCAGGACTCAAATTTGTGATTCTCATGCCTCAACTTCCCAAAGTGTTGGAATCACCAGTGTGTACCATTGTGCTCACTAGATGGTGGAAACTTTCAGGAGTGGGCCTAGTGGGAGGTCTTCCGTTCTGTGGGACATGCACTTGAAGGGAGTAGTGGATCCTGGCGTCTTCCTCTTCCTCCCTTTGTCTATGTTCTCACTCCCCACATGCTCCTGCCATGATGAGCTGTCTCACTGCAGGCCCAAAAGTGAAAGGTGTTTAGACTGGTGTTTAACTCCAAACTTCCTCATTTTTAAAAATTTTAAATTAATTTTATTGGTACACTTAAGGTATAAAATATAATGACATTCATCATTGGAAATTTGAACCTTTATGAAAATCTCTCTTGATTCTTATTTTTTCCCCTTCCCCTGCCCTCCCTTCACTCCCTCCCCGCCTCCCTATATACAAAGACTTTGTTTCCATTTTTTTTCCTTTTCTGGTATATTTTCTTTTCCCTTCTTTCCTTTCCCCTACTGTTCCTACTTCCCCTACTCCTTTAGACCTTTTTATCCTATTTCACAATATCAATTATACATTTTGATCCTTATTTACACTTTTAGTTTTTCACACCAGAGAAACTATTCAGCATTTACACATGTGTGTCCTATTTATTTCACTTAAGAGTATGGCCTCAATGTGCATCCACTTAGCTATAAATGTCTCTAGTTTCTTGTTCTTCATGGCTGAGTAGTATTCCATTTTATCAAAAAACCACATCTTCTTTATCCAATCTTCCCTTGATGGGCATTTTGGCTGTTTCCATGTTTTAGCTATTACAAACTGTGCCACTATAATCATGGGTGCACATATATCTCTGTGGTATGATTCTTTTAATTCTTTTGGGAAGATATTCAGCAGAGGAATAGCTGGGTCAAATGGGATTTCTAATCCTAGTTGTTTGAGATATCTCCATACTGATTTGAACAGTGGTTGCATCAGTCTACACTCCCACCAACAATGAAGAAGGGTTCCTTTCTCCCTACGACCCCACCAGCATTTGTTATTGGTTGATTTCTTGATAGCAGCCATTCTTTCTGGGGTGAGGTGAAATCTCAGTGTTGTTTTTATCTGCATCTCTCGAATGATCAGTGATGTTGAACATTTTTTCCATATGTTTATTTGTTGCTTTTACCTGTTTGTCTGAGAAATGTCTGTTCATTTCAGATGCCCATTTTGAATTGGGTCTTTATATTTGGGGGAACTGATTTTTAAAAATTTCTTTTCTTTTTTTTTTTGGTACCGGGGATTGAATTCGGGTCCTTGTGCTTGCGCAGCAGGCGGCGAAACCATTGAGCTAAATCCCCGGCCCCAAAAATTTCTTTATATATTCCAGATAGTAGACTTTTGTCTGAGGAACAGCTGGAAAGTTTCTTTTCCCACATTGTAGGTTGTCTCTTAACTCTGTTGGTGGTTTCTCTTGCAGTGTAGAAGCTTTTTAATAAGATGAGATCCCAATTTTTGATTCTTTGTGCTAGTTCCCGTGCTACTGAGGATTTGTTCATAAAGTTTTTTCCTATGTCAATGTCTTCAAGAGTTCTATCTAACTTATCTTCCAGCAAGTTTAGTGTTTCTGTTTTAATATTTAGATCTTTAATCCACTTCAATCTTAGTTTACTGCCTGGTGAAAGATAGGGGTCTAGTTTTAATCTTTGGCAAATTGAAATCCAGTTTTTCCAACACCATTTATTAAATAGGCTATCTTTCCTTCAGTGAGGGTGGTTGGCTCCTTTGTCAAAGATGAAGTGGCTGAGTATGTCTGGAGTTGTTTCTGTATCTTCTAGTCTATTCTACTCATCCTCGTGTCTGTTTCTTTGCCAGTACCATGCTGTTTTTTATCACAGTAGCTTTGTAGTATAGTTTCAAATTGGAGATTGTGATATTCCCTGCCTTGTCCCTGTTGCCTAGAATTGCTTTTGCTCTGCTAGGTCTCTTCTGGTTCCAAATGAATTTTTGGATTGTTTTCTCTAGATCTGTGAAATACACTGTTGGGATTTCAATCAGGATTGCATTGAAGGTGTATAGCAGTTTTGGAAGTATGGCTATATTGGTACTTCCTTCCCAGGAACATGGGATGTCTTTCCATTTTCTTATATCTTCTTTGATCTCTTTTTTTCAGATTGTTGTAGTTCTCAATGTAGAGGTCTTTTGCTTCCTTTGTTAGATTGATTCCTAGATATTTCATTTTTTGGGATGCTATTATGAAAGGGATTGTTTCGCTAATTTCTCTCTCAGTAAGTCTGCTACTTGTGTATAAGAAGGCTATTGTTTTTTGAGTGTTAACCTTATATCCAGCTACTTTGCTCTATCTGTCAGTTAAGT
>NW_004624740.1:12974480-13008016 GCF_000247695.1 Heterocephalus glaber | reverse complement strand
TATTAGATGCTTTTTCTTCATCTATTGAAATCATTGTATGGTTTTTGTCCTTGACTCTGTTAATATAGTGTATTACATTTATTGATTTATGGATGTTGAACCATCCTTGCATCCCTGGGATAAATCCAACTTGGTCAGAGTGTATGATGTTCTTGATGACCCTCTGTATTCTGTTTGCCAGTATCTTGTTGAGGATTTTTGCATCTATGTTCACTAGGGAGATTGGCCTGTAGTTTTCTTTTTCAGTTGGGTCTTTCTCTGGTTTTGGAATCAAAGTAACACATGCTTCCAGGAATGAATTTTGAAGTACTCCTTCCCTTTCAATTTCATTGATGAGTTTTAAAGGAGTAGCGATAATAGTTCTTCTCTAAATGTCTTGTAGAATTCAGCAGTGAAGCCATCAGGACCTAGGCTTTTCTTTGTTGGTAAATTTTTCATTATGTTTTCAATTTCACTGACTGTAATTAGGGTGTTTAGAATTTTTATATCTTCTTTGTTCAACTTTAGTAATTCATATGTATCTAGAAATCTGTCCCTTTCTTCTGTGTTTTCCATTTCATTAGAGTACAGGTTCTCAAAGTAGGTATTGATGATCCTCTGGATTTCTGCTGGATCTGTCATAACTTCACCTTTTTCACTCCTAATTGTATAGATTTGAACCTTTTCTTTCCTTTTTTTGGCAAAGGGTTGGCTAAGGGTTTATCAATATTATTTATTCTTTCAAAAAACAAACTCTTCCATTCATTGATTTTTGTATTGTTCTTTTACTTTCCATTGCATTGATTTCTGCTCTGATCTTTATAATTTCCTCCCTTGTACTAGTTTTGGGTTTGTCCTGCTCTTATTTTTCTAGGAGCTTAAGATTCAGCATTAGGTCGTTTTTTTGAGTTGGCTCTGTTTTCCTAGTGTGAGCATTTATTGCCATAAATTTCCCTTGTAAAACTGCTTTCATTGTGTCCCATAGATTCCTGTGTGTTGTACTGGCACTATCCTTTACTTGTAGAAACTGTCTAATTTCTTCTTTAATTTCCTCTGTGACCCATTGGTTGTTCAGGAGATTCAATTTCCATGTGTTTATGAAGTTCTTGCAGTTTCTTATGCTGTTGATCTCCATTTTAATTGTGCTATTGTCTGATAATATACATGGGATAACTTCAATTCCTTTGCATTTACTTGAACATGTTCTATGAAGTAGTATGTGGTCTATATTAGAGAATGACCCATGTGTAGTTGAAAAGAATGTATATTCTGATTTTGTGTGGTGGAACAATCTGTAGATATCTATTAAGTCCATTTGTTCAAAAGCTTGGTTCAGTTCTAATATTTTGTTGTTGATTTTTTGTCTAGATGATCAGTTTATTTGTGACAGTGAGGTACTGAGGTCCCCCACTACAATTGTATTAGCGCTTATTTGGTTTTTCATGTCCCTTAATATTGATTTGTATTGTTGGGGGGCATTAGTATTTGGTGCATATATATTTATGATTGTCATATTTTCCTCTTGGATTGTTCCCTTTACAAGGATGTAGTGACTTTCTTTGTCTCTCTTATTTGGCTTTGGTTTGAAATTTACTTTGTCTGTAAATAAGATAGCTATCCCTGCTTTTTTCTGGGTTCCTGTCACGTGGAAAACTGTTTTTCCATGCTTTTACTTTCAGTCTTTGAGTTTCTTTTCCAACTAGGTGTGTTTCGTGTATAGAGCATAGTGTTGGATTTTACTTCTTAATCCATTCTGCCAGTCTGTTACTTTTGATTGGTGAGTTGAGGCCATTAACATTGATGCTTATAACTGATATGTATTGATTTATCATTGTCATGTTATTTTCCTGTTGTTGACTCTTTTTTATTTTTTCTCCCCCTCCTTTTAATTTCTTGCCTTGCCTGATGGATTTGCTCTGTTGGGCCTCATGGAGTTGTGACCTTCATTGTCTTTTTCTAGGATATTTTTTAGAATTGTTTGGAGTGCTGGTTTGGTATTCATGAAGTTCCTAGGGTGCTCTTTGTCATAAAAGTATCTTATTTCTCCATCAATTTTGAAAGATAGTTTTGCAGGGTACATCAATCGGGGCTGGAGGCTGTTTTCCTTTAGGGGTTGAAATAAGTCACTCCAAGTTCTTCTTGCCTTGAGGGTTTGCATTGAGAAGTCTGCTGTGATTTTGATGGGCTTTCCTTTGTATGTGATTATTTCTTTTCTCTAACTGCTTGTAGAATGTTGTTGTTCTGTTGGGTTTCTGGAATATTAACTATTATATGCCTATGTGTAGATTTTTTTGATCAAGGCTATTTGGAGTCCTATATACCTCACTTATCTCTACGTCAAGTTCCTTTCTCCTGCTTTGGAAGTTTTCTGCCATTACTTCTGATAACAGATTTTTTATGTCACCTGCATTTTTTCCTGTTTCTTTCTTGACTGTAATCACTCTGATGTTATTCTTCTTTGCATTGTCTAGCAGCTGCTGGATTGATTTCTTGTGGTCCCTTATTATTTTTAAGAAATTTTTCTTTTTCTTGGTTACTAATTGTAGTCTTATTTTCTATATCTGAAATTCTATTCTCGCATTGTCTCATTCTGCTGTGTAAGCTTTCAATGGAGTTTTTATTCTCCTGGAAATCTGATTGCATCTGTTTTATGGTTTCTATTTGTTTCCCATATTGGGATTCCATCATGTTCTTCAGCTCTTCTATTATTTTATCTGTATCCTCTCTAGATTTATTAATCATGTCTTGTAGTATGTGCGCAATCTCTGCTGTTATCTGAGAAATTATTTCTGATTTCATTTTTCCAGGTCCTCTTTCATTGCCAGTTCAGGGAGTTCAAGTGGTTGAGTATCAGATTATTCCATTTTGTTTCCCTTTGGGGTTGCCTTAGGTGATCTGGAAGTCTGGTTTTGAGACTTATTTATGTTTCTTCTCATTTCAGCAGATGCAGCCTGCTATGCCTTTCTTGAGGTGAATTTTTGCTCACCCAGTGGTCTTCAATTCTCATCAAGCCACTCAGCAGCCTTTCCTCTGCTGCTCACCAGTATACCAATTCCTGGGCTCAGAGTGGTGGCTTTCTGGGTCCTTGAGCTGACCTGTTGTCTGGGTGGGCTTGTGGCTGGGGCCTGTGCACACTTGGGATGTTATGTAGGCATGCCTCTCCTTGGGCCCCCTATGTAGCTGTTGTCTTGGAGAGCCTTTGGCTGGGGGCTATGCACCCCAGTTCCTGTTGTCTGGGCAGGCTTTGGCTAGGGTCTCCACGCACTTATCAATGGTATTGGGGAAAGCCTCTGGGTATTGCTTGTGTGCCTGTGTAGCTCTTTTCCAGGTGGGTCCTTGGCTGTGGCCAATGATATGGCAGGCCCCTGGTTGAAGCTTGTGTACCTGTGCAATTCTTTTCTGGCCAGGCCTTTGGCTTGGGTGGGTGTGCAGGGGCCTCTGTGGTTGGGCAAAGCCCTGGCTGGAATTCACCTGCAGCCACACTGGTTTGGGCCACACAGCTGCTCCCCAGGATCTCTTCATTTTTGATTCTATTCATTATCAAGTATTTTAGCTCTGCATTGCTTTAACTCCTCTCTTATTTTAAATTTTATTATTTTGCATTGTAAATACTTATTAGCCATCAAAATATCTACTTTCTTTGGGTTAGGGGATCTCACCACTTTTTCTTGGACCCCATATATTCCTTTTAGATTCATTTTCACTTTTAGTAGGTTTGTTTGTTTGTTTTGTAGCACTGGAGACTGAATCCAGGCCCTTTTCACTGTGCTACCTCCCTACCCTTTTTAAATTCTGAGACAGGATCTTGCTAAGTTAAGTTACCCAGACTGGGCTCCAACTGCAATCCTCCTGCCTCAGCCTCAAAGAGTACTTTTTAGCTGTCCTTTTGAAGAGGGCATGGGAATGAAAATATTAAACTGAATTTATTTGCATATGTCTTTCTATTTCCTTCATTCTTAAAAGTAATTTGTCTGGATGTACAATTCTAGTCTAAGAGTTATGTTTCCTCAAGACTTTGAAACTATTTTTCCGGTATCTGCTTTAGATGATGAGAAGCCTGTGGTATTTATAATTCAGCTTTAGATAGTTTTCCTTGTTTTTCCTGATTACTTTTAAAGTTCTTTTTCTTTTTTTATGCATTTGATTTTCATTGAATCCTATCGGGTCGTTGGGACTTGTGATGCTACAATCTGAAGACTCCTGTTTTGGTTCAATTCCACAACATTTTCAATTGCAAATCCTTTGATTACTGCCTTCCTTACCCTGACTTTGTCTTCTGGTATTCTCTAGATACATGTTTGTTAGCTGTTTGCTTATTCTCCGATGATAACATGGCTCTTAATCTGTCTTTCATATTTTCCATCTCTATCTTAGAGGTTTATTCTGATGATTTCTTCAAATCTATTTTTTCCAGTCCAGTAATTCTTGCTACAGCCACCCCCATGCTGTGTTTAACCTAACTACAGAGTTTTGACTGTTTCTCTTGTTTTTCCTTCAATTATAGAAGTTCTCTTAGCTCCTTTCCAAATCTGCCTCATCCTTTTCCATACAGATCTATTCTTTGTTATATGTTCTTTTTAAACTGTGAACACTAGCATCTTCATGTGTGCTCAATTCACATTTTGTTTCTCCCTGGTGCTTTATATGCAATTCTCAGGGGCCAGGGTCTTTATCGAGCCTGCTCTGTCTCTTGGTGGGGATCTCTTTTCTCCTATTTTGGCAATTTGCACTACATGTTCCTATCAGTCAAGGATTACTTATTTCTGGGGGGGGGGGCGGTGACCATGCTTGGGTTTGGAGAAGCTGTAGCTCATCTTTGTGATGTCATCTGAGGGCTCCAGTGACCTGCAATGGTTTTTATGCTAAATAGTTGTCTTTTCTTTACTTCCCAAATAACACAGTTTGGATTTCATACTTTCATGTGGCACTTGCCTGAAATTTAAGGAGAAGGCAGTCCTTTGAATCTCTGATTGTCAGGCAGGGAGTTAGGTTCCAACTCTCCATTTTCTTAACCCTAAATGCACATTTGCTGTCTGTAGGTAGGAAGGAGAACCCAAGCCGCTGGGACCTGTAACATGAGGAAAAGGCCAAGCTTCAACGGAGTCAGGTTGGTTTCTCTAGTTTTGATTTTTCTCATTATATTTGACAGGTGAAGAGCCTACCTTTTTAGTTTTAAACTCAATTTGGCATTACATTTTTTTTTTTGTAGTTATTGTATTCAAAATTTGGCAAGGGTGGGCTTGCCAATGTCTCCTTAGTGTGCCCATTTGCCAAAAGCCACCCCTGGCATGTTTGCATTTTCACATTCATGTGGGCAGCACAGCATTACTCACTGGCTAATTGGAAAGAGAGCTTGACACTTTCACAAAAGTTAAAACCAAGGAACAAACTAACCCACCCATCCACCCACCCACCAACCCAACAAGCAAACCAACATGAAAAAATGTTCAAGCATTTGTTGTTTAAAATAATAATACTAATATGTGTTATAAAAGTTAAAATCTACAGTATTCAGTGTCTTGAGTAATATATGATGATTTTTTTTTTTTTTTAAATCAGACAACCCTGAATCTAAAGGCTTGGCTTGGCTGCTTGTGGCACAATCTGGGGTCATTGCTCCTCTGAAACTTATTGTGATCATTGATTGTGATCTGTCAACCTGGATAAGAACCACCTAGCAGACCAGTAAAGCTCTGGGTGTGTCTGTAGGTGATTAACATGTAGGTGGCCAACCGATGAAGGAAGACCTACTGGATGTGGGTGGCACCGACCAATAGGCTTGTTGGCATAAAAGGGAAGGAAGCAGGAAGTCTGCCCCCTCTTTTTTTTCAGTTGGGGAACTTGCTCTTTGCCATTGTGTTTGCATGTTCATATCCATGTCCTTCAGCCTTCCAATGCAGACCCTTTGGTTTTCTGACTCAGACTTGCACTGGACTATGCAGTGAGCTCCAGGCCTTCAACTTTCCAAGGGATTCCCTGACTCTGGAGTGCACAGACAGCCACTTTGCCTTCTCCTACCCCTGATACCACAGAGGGCCATGGTAAACCTACCTATGAAAATGTTAGGGAACCATAATGGATACAACTTCCTAGTCTATGGAATGATGCTAGTGTCTATCTCCCGTGATGTCAGTGATGGTTGAAAGAGTTTATGTGTGTACAAGTGCTCAGAAGAGTACTTTTTTTTTTTTGGTACCGGCGATCGAACTCTGGACCTTGTGCCTGTGAGGCAGGCAGCAGAACCACTGAGCTAAATCCCCAGCCCCAGAAGAGTACTTTTTATTTATATGAAATTTATGTTTATTTAGAAAATGTTCCATTCATTATTTTTATTAACTAGAACACCCCACATACACTCTCCATCTCCTCCCCCTCTTCCTTCTCCTTCCTCTTCCTCTTTTTCTTCTACCTCTTTCTCCTCTTCCTCCTTCTCCCCACATCCCTGTCTGTCTGTCTGTCTGTCTCTCTCCCCCTCTCTCCCTTCCATCTCACAGTCCTTGGTCCTTTCCTGTAGCCACTGGGTGCAGAGCATTGGCTCTGTTAGTTACAATAGCAAACATTGAAAGGACACAAAGATGACTCAGATTTTACAAACACGCACTCCAGAGGACAAGACTTGTGTTCTACTCCATGCCTGTATTAGTCAGCTTCCTATTACTATAACAAAATACCTGAGATAATGAACTTGTAAAGAAGAAAGGTTTCCTTTGGCTCATAATTTTGGAAGTTTCTGTGCATGGTCAGTTGGTCCCATTGCTTTTAGGCCTGTGGTGAGACAGCACATCATGGCGGGAGCATGTGGTGAAATAGAGCCATTCACCCCATGGCTGGAACATGAAAGAGGCAGAGGAAAGAACTAGTGCACCATAATCCCCTGTGAAGGCACACCCCCAAGAACCTGAAACCTTCTGCTAGGCCTCACCTCTTCCAATGCTTTCCAGTCATGCCAAGCTGGGTACTAAGCCTGTAACACACAAGCTTTTGGGGGATACTTATGCCAGCTATAGAGGTGTTCTCTCTGCCTACCTTTAGTCTGGCTGTTGCTGTTGATAACCAACTGTCTGCAGCAGAAGCTAGCAGCACCTGTCCTTGGCTGTCCCATGCATCTCAGTCTTCCCTCTCTTTTGGGGGTGACCGCAGGAACTACATGGCCATTCTCACACCTGCACTTGGGGAGTCCTGCAAGCATGAGGGAGCCAATGGCCGGGGGCCACTCTTGACCAACAGGGAACTGGAGCTGGTGTTTCAGTACTACCCTTTCCATCCTGGTACAAACAATTCAGAGGTGGCTTCTATATGGCTATGCTCTGGAGATTAGCACCCCAGTTTCTTGAAGTGGTGACCCAGCTCAGTATTGCAGCTAGAGACTGGCTTTCCTCCCCTCAATTTTACTCCCTCCAGTCAATTCTCTGATTCTTTGAGATTACTTCCCTGAATAAAATACCTGCACATAAACCCTTGCCTCAGGCTCTGCCTTTAGGGAGAGCTCAGGCTAATATGCCTGGCTGAGTTCATGAAGAGACTGGAAGCTGGGCATGGTGATCTGTAATCCCAGTTACATGGAAGGCTGAGGCAGGAGGACACATGTTTGAATTCAGCCTGGTCAACTTAATGACTCAGTAGGACCTTGCCTCAACAATGAAAAAGGAAAAAAAAAAACAGAAAAAAAGAAAGTGGGGCAAGTAGCTCAGTGCAAAGGACCTGAGGTTGATCCTCAGTAATACAAAAACCAAAACAAAACAAACAACAATGACCACAAAAAACAAAGGAAAAATCAAAGAAAGCAAAAGAGAGAGGAACTGGAGTTTCCACATGAATAGGCAAAAGCTTAATGAGATATATCAGGACTTAAGTTTTAGGAGAGGTATTAACATTAATGTGAGGACATTTGGATAGATAAGCTTGCAAAATCAAAGCCATTTAGATCACAGACGTCTTTATAATTTATACCACAACTTTTCCCAAGGAGGACATGAAATACCTTTATAGACAAAAAGGACAGTTACAATCTTTTATATTTCAGAAACTTACAACCAACACCACACATAAAATCTGACATTTGTCATGTTTTGTGCATTGGGATCTACTCAGTGCCTGGAAATCTATAGTGAGGGAACCTTTAAGAAGAAAAGCCTTAAAGAGACAAAGGCACCTTGTTTCAGCAGATGATATAAATTAGCAATGCATTTCCCCTAAACCTTTCCTGCACTTGAAATGACAGGTATTATTTGAACCCCCAGAAGTTGTTCTAATGTGATGACAATTAGGAGATCTTTCTTACACCCAGCCAGAGCTCACCATTTAACTTAGCTCTTGCTTGCAGGCAACAGGAGGAAAAATTACATCACTGGCTTGGGTGACCCGTAAGTAAATAACCATCTTGGTCCCACAAAAAGCCTGGTTCTAATCGCTAACATGAGAAAGCAGGGCATTGAATGTCATTTCTGCAGCAGAGAACAAGCTTCTGCTCTTTTTCTTGGCTGTACTTTGCAGATCATAGGCTGGATGTTCAGTGAATCTGCAAAGAGAGCTAGGACCGGGATGGTTCCAGGAGTCTGATAGTCTGCCCAGCTATTTATTATTCATGTCTCGCTCCAGTTCCAAGTCCATAGTTAGGAGCAAAAGGAACACCTCTCCTCTTGTTTCTGTGCCCAATGAATGGACTTTACCTTTGACCAAATTTATGTAGAGAGGAAGAGTCAATCTACATGAGCTAGAGGGGAGGAAATAGGTCAAACACTGACCTATCTAAATAAACACCCCATTTACAGGCCCCCGAATGGATGTAAACTTGAGGACACTGCTCAGTAAAGGACAAAGGGATCAGAGCTGAGAGTGCAAAGAAGCGAGAACAGCTCTGGGGGCAGTGGAGCCCCAGCGTCCTGAAAACCTGTATCGCTGAATGCGAGATCAGAGCACATGGAACAGGAGAAGCAGACAAAGAAATAGCAGAACAAGACATTTCTGAGCTGGAGAAGGATCTATATCTGCAGATCAAAAGTGCTCAGCAGACACCAGGCAGAAAGAATGACAACAGATCAACACCTAGAAACACTCTGGTGAAATTCTGAAACTCAAGGACAAAGAAATAATCACCCACACACACTCCAGAAAGAACAGACGAAGGACAAAGGGATGAAAGTCAGGTCAGCTCAGGCTCGTCTTTTGCAGCATTTAATAAGGGATGACACAGACAAGAAATGATGGTTTTGAAAGGAAAAGGAATCATTGTACATGATTCTGCTCATGTGTGAAGGTACAAACAACAAAGGTATTCTCAGGTGAGCAGCAACTCCAGGGCAACATCACCCACCCACCTACACTCAGAAAGCTGACAAGGAGGCCCACCAGCCACCCTAAGGATGACTCACAGTGAAGGATCCACAAATAACCAAGTTGGGCATGGAGAAAAAATGACAGCAAGCATGGAAGTCATTTAAACACAGAATTAAGTTGAAATAACTGTTGTAAATATGTTTTGAAAGCAGAATGCAAATGTCATCATTAGTTCTGGAAGGAAGATGTTAAAAATAAGCTAGGTCCAAAGTTTCAAATTGTGCCTTGAAGAGCCAGGAGGTGGGGATAGAGTGCTAGTTTTCCACCCTGACGAGGGTGTTGGTCTGGTCTTGATCCTTGTAGGGGCAAAATGTGTTTAATGCAGCACATTGGTATGCTGAGGCATGTGGATTGCAAGTTCAAGCCCAGCCGGGGCAACATAATGACTTAGTGAGACCCTGTCTTAAAATTTAAAAAATATAAAAAGGCTGAGGATGTAGTTCAGTATGAAGGCCCCAGGTTCAATTCCCAGTACTGACAAAAAGTATGTTGTGATTGGCTGCCCAACTGTTCCTTGCTGGTGAGGACATGTCTACTGTTTCTATTTAGGTCTTGCTCAATGGCCAAGGGTCACTCTTTTTGTTGTCATCTCCACAGGGCAATTCCAAGTGTCCTCCTCTATTGGGACAGGGAGGTGGGGTTTAATGAGAATCATGGACTGCTGCAGGGAGGTGTTTATGGGGTTGAGTGCTCGTGTGAGTTGTGCGTGTTTAGGGAGAGCCACTCCTGTAGAGCCTGGGTCCCTGTTCTCTGCATCTGACTCCTCTGTTGATAAGGGTTCCACTTTCACCTCCCTCTACCATCTTCCTCCTATTCCTGTATACTTCTCCTCCTCCACCGTCAGGTTTAGTTGTTCAGTCTGGAAGGGGAGACAATGGTCTTACAGTCCATCTTTGGACTTTGGAATTTTTGCTTTTATTTCATGACAGGATGCAGGAGGCAGGATATCCCTTAGGGCAAAAGCGAGAGCCTAGAGAGCAGGATGTTCATGGAGAACATCAAGATTCACGGTATGAGATCACTCAAATCATCACACTGGATTCTATAACCTGATTGCCTTTTATACTATGGAATATAATGCACATACAATGAAGAGGACAATGCAAAGATGCAGAATGTAATTCTTTATCATAGAGTGAACATCTGTGTGACCCTTGCTTGCACCAAGAGGCACGACTTTGTAAGTGCCAAGAGTCCCTGTAGGTGTCTTCTGGAGAACCCCACACTCCTCCCTCATGGAAGTACTACTGTGACTTTGATTAAGAATCACTTACTTTGTATAATAGGTAATGTGAAATAGGAAGAAAAGGGGCAAAGGGGAAGGAAGTGGGAGGGCTAGGGGAAAGGATAGAAGGGAATGGGATTAATATGAGAAAATGGAAAAATAGGAACAAAATCTTTGTAAATAGGGAGGACTGGAGGGGTTGAAGGGAGGGCTGGGCAAGGGTGAAAAATAAGAACCAAGAGAGATTATATAAAGGTGCAAATTTCCAATGATGAATGTCATTATGTTTTATACCTAAAATGTACCAATTATTAGAATGAATAATCGATAATGTAAAATAGGAAGAAAAGGTCCAAAGGGGTAGGGGTAGTGGGAGGGGCAGGGGAAAGGAAAGAAGGGAAAGGAAAAAATGATGAGAAATGGAAAAAATGGAAATAAAGTCTTTGTAAATAAGGAAGGGTGCAGGGCATGAAGGGAGGGCTAGGAATGGGGAAAAAATAAGAACCAAGATGCATTATATAAAGGTACAATTCCCAATGAGAAATGTAATTGTGTTGTATACCTACAATGTACCAATAAAAGAATTTAATACAAAAAAAAAAGAATCACTTACTTGGCTTCCAAATTGGCTACCTAGATATGGAATCTTAGGCTCGAGTTCGATTTTCAATTTTATGCTCTATGAGATAAAGCATGTATTTATTTGTGTGTCCAGCACTTTTGTTCCATTATGGCTGTATCATTCATCCATGTCAGTGCATGTAGCTGGTGCCCATTTGATTATGTTGTGTGCTGCTTCACTGTGTATACTATAATGCAGTTGTCCATACGACTTGATGGGCATTTGGGCTATCTCCAATCCTTGGCTATTATAAACAACACTGCCATGAAACACTATTTCTGTTGTTTTGATGCTCACATGGCCGCATCTCTGCTAAATGTCTCCTAAATCAACAGTGCAGCAGGCTGTATGGCTTTATTACCTTTCACTTCTGCTGCTGAGCTACTGATTTGGGGTTGTACTTTTTAGCCTTGGCATTTGTATCTCATTTTACAAATGCTTGAATGACATTGTTGCAGGACATAAAAAGGCATTTTAAATTACAACACTGGTAAGAAAAGGAAACAACAGTTTTCCAAATTGGAAAAAAAGATGCTCATTATGTATACAAAAGCCTGCAGATTTCCTTTAGAAAACTGTTATATTTAATAAGTGAATTCAACAATGTTGTAGCATACTAAATTAATATAATAAAGTGAGTTGCATTTCCATGCATTAATAATAAACTATGTGAAAGGGAGATTAAGAAAACAAGGTCATTTATAATTATATAGAAAAGAATAAAATACTTGCAAAGAAATTTAACTAAGTGAAAGATGTATACATTAAAAGCTGTAAAACATTGATCAAAGAAACTAAAGAAGACAGAAATAAATAGAAAGATACCCCATGTTCATGGATTGAAAGAATTAGTGTTGTTAAAATATCCACACTACCCATGCGATCTACAGATTCAGTGCAATTACGATTATAATTATAGGGCACTTTTCTCAAAACTAGAAAAATACTTAAGTTTATATGAAAGTAAAAAAGACCCAGAATGGCCATACCAATCTTGAGAAAGGAGCACAAAGGTAGAGACATCAAGTTTCCTGATTTCAAAATGCATTACAAAGCTACAGTAGTGAAGAGTTTAAGGTACTGGTATAAAAACAGACACAGAGGGCTGGGGGATTTAGCTCAGTGGTTTCGCCACCTGCTGCCCAAGCGTAAGGACCTGAGTTCTATCTCTGGTACAAAAAACAAAAAACAAAAACCAGACACAGAGACTGATAGAATATAGCAGAGCTCCCAGAAATAACCCTCTTGTATACAGCCAACTAATCTTTGACAGGGGCTAAGACTACACAATGGGGAAAGGAAAATCTGCTCAGCAAACAGTGTTGGGAAAACTGGATTTCCACGTGTAAAGGAATGAAACTGGGTCCTTACCCGACACCATACATGAAAGACTTAAAGTTAGGACCCGAAACTGTAAAACTCCTGGAAGAAAACAAAGGAAAAAATCTTCTTGAGCTTGGTTTTGGCAATATATTTTTGGATATGGCACAAAGCAAAAATAAACAAGTGAGACTATATTAAATTAAAAATCTTCTACAAAACAAAGAGAATAATTAACAAAGTGAAAAGATAACCTATGACAGAAAATATTTGCAAACTATAGATCTAATAAGGACTTAATGTAAAAAAATTATGAAACTCAGACAACTCAGTAGCAAAAAGATAAAAACAAAAAAACCCAAACAAATAACCCAATTAAAAAATAAGCAAAGAACCTAAATAGACATTTTCCAAAGGAAATATACAAATGGCCAACAGGTTTATCAAACTGTGCTCAACATCACTAATTATCAGAGAAATGTAAATCAAAACCAAAATGATGTATCACTTTCCACCTGTTGGGATTATTATAAAAAAGACAAGAATTGGGGAGGATATAGAAAAAGAGGAAATCCTTATACATTGTTGGTGGAAATGTGAATTCCTACAAGGAGTGTGGAAATAGTATGGAGGTAAAGAAACTAAAAAACAAGAACTACCATGAGATTGAGCAATCTCACTTCTGAATATTGATCCATGGGAAACAAAATCAGTATCTCAAAGAAACATACGAACTCTATGTTCATTGCAGCATTATTCACAATATCCAAGCTATGGAAACAACCTAAGCTCCCATCAACGCATCAGTGGCTGCAGAAATCATGGCATATATACAAAAAGATACTATTCATTTATAAAAGAGAAGGAAATCTTGCTATTTGCAAAAAGCTGGGTGAAACTGGTATGCATTATGCTTAGTGAAATAAGCCAGATGCAGAAAGACAAATACTGCATGATCTCAATTATGTGTGAAACTTTAAAGAGTTGAGGTCACAGCAGTGGAGAGTAAGATGTGTTTGCTGGGGGCTGGGAGGTGGGAGAAATGAGATGCTGGCTAAGGGGTGCAGACTTTCGGCTATAAATGAATAGATTATGGAGATCTGATGTGACTATAGTTAACGATGTTGTAGTCTACATGCACTAGAAATGTGCTAAAGTGGAAGTCACTAAATGTTCACACTACACACGTGAACACACACATGTACTCAGAAAAAAGGTAACTAAGTGAGATGATAGATGTGCTAATTAGCTTGATGGTGGTAATCACTTTATAGTGTGTATCAAATCATCACATTGCATGCCTTAAATGTGAACAGTTTTTATTTTTCATTTAAACTCCAATAAAACTGGAAGAAATTACTCTTTGGCAAACAATAACATTTGGATCTAAGAGGCATTCTGTTCCACAGTTCATTTTGGTGAACATTGGGGAAAAGAGAAATGGAGGTGATTTTATTTTTTTTTCAGTTAAATACATATTAAATATATAAATATAACTAGTAAATAAAACTATGTCATATATATTTATATGTCATATAAATGAATATAATATTGGATGGAATAAAGCAAAATGTAAACAGGGATGTTTGGGGTATGAAGGAAAGGTGAGATTATGCATAACTCTTCTTTCTTTTTGCTTTCTGTTGTTTTCCTAAATTTCTGTATGGTTACTTTTCCAACTAGAACACAGACTTCAGAAAGAGCATTAAAGAGTGAAATCATAAAGAGCAAAAAGAAGCCACATGGAAAAGGGGAGAACACAGTTTAACTGGAAATATGAGGCTATGTGCTTATTGCCTTTAGCATGAAATTCAACTGTAGAGTCTGGGTCAGACGAAAATCTTACACAGCAGCCTGATCATTTGGTAGAAGTGCATCATTTCTCTAGGGAGCACCGGGCTTCATCCCAGGCATAGAGTACACGAGGAATTGCTCAGGCGGTTGTATCTTCTTCTCAGGGATGCTAGATATTTAACAGACAATGAGCTCCATGGTAAAATCTCTTCCTCTCTTGGACATTGTGCCTCAGACTCGAAGCCCATCCTGTGAAACTCTTTCAGGCGAGGGTTTTAGTAGATGCCTGTTAATATACCAGGGTTTTCTTATATCTGTTGCCTGCCTTAGATCAAGAGTGGAACTTGGGAAGCTTGAGATTGATTTGTGTGTCCCCAGGTATGGTAGATTGTATGTTTCTGCAAAGTATTTGCTGCTCTTGTCTATCAGGCCCAACCCCACAGGGTTGCATTGCATGGTCATCTGTCACCCCCACACCCTGTGAGAGGAGAATATCTTCTACCCCATGGACATCATGCCTGGCTATGTTAAAGGGCAAGGGAATAAATATGCTCTATCCATGCAGACACTTTAAAGAACACTGCTCTTGCCTCTGCAGTCAGCTTGGTATGTTCAGAGAGAGGCTACACCTTTATTCCAGGCCCTGGAATAAATAAGGTGAGAAGCAGAGGAATAGCTGGCCCATGCACGAAAGAGGCTGTGTTGTTGAAATCCACTGAGCCATGATGGGGTTGCTTGTTACTGCAGCATAACCTAGCAAAAGCTGACTAACACTGACCACTGCTTTTCTTGTGTGCTGATCATCTCATTGATGAAATTCTCTAAGAAGTGCTGGTAGTGTGGATACAATCCATTCATTAAAGCAAAATTAAAATTAAAGCTGTAAAAAAGCAGTTGTTTCCCCTTGGTTTATAGAAGGTTTCCCCAGGGGTTTATAGAAGAGCTTTAGGGAGACCATAAATCATGTATAATGCAAAATTTTGTGTTTGTATACTTATGTGCATTTGGGGAAGTGGTGGGGAGTTGGTTTGTGAATTTTTCTGATTCTCAGAGAGGCCCAAAACAGATCAAACAATGGTATATTAGGCACTGAACATGCAAGCTGTAAAATGGATATTTATTTACGGAAGGAGCCTGATTTTGTTTTTACCCTGTGGGCATCCTTACGAATAACAGTGGACTATACACATTTTTTTCCTTTCAAAGAAGTGTGTGTCCATTGTGGGGGCTGGATAGGTATATTACTGACATCTGAAAGTCCTATGGGTTGCTTTCAGCCTAGGGCATTTCAGAGCAGGCATTAGTCACCTGTGTCACCCTAAGGAACACAACTTCTGCCGCACATATAGTTTTTAGCAAACTTGCCTTCTAGTTGGAGCCCCAGGAGGACTGAATCACATATTGTAGTTCAAGCTAACCAGTGAATTGGCTTGTTGGCTGGAGTTATTTAGGCCCATTTATTGCACTTTGCAGGGTTGCCATCAATGGTCCTCTGGGTGCCAGTTTTCTAACAATTTCAGCTGTTTCTGGATGGTTCTTGTGGTTTGCAGTAATAAAGGTATGCCCTAACATAGAGAAGGATGCCTGTCTTTATTGCTCTGCTAAGAGAGCATGGATCGTGGTTACCTAATGCTGAATCAAGCATTTACATCCCAGTCCGACAGAGAGAGCCCAGTGCTGGCCCACATTCTCTGTCAAGACCTTATTTCTCTTCACTGGATTCCAATGGTGATGTTATGGTTCACACCCAGCAGGGCAATGGTGATATTGAATCTTGGTAGCATATGAATAGTTTGAGCCAACAATGGCTTGGGCTTATGAGAAAAACCACTGATGATGAATTAATTTAACATGTTTAATCTTTGTAGTAACCTTATTAATAAGAAACAGCATAAAGCTAAAATCACTAAGTAACCACTGAATCCTAGGACTTGCTCTTTGTGAAAAATTCAGGCTGTGTTCTAATTTGGTGATTTTGGGGGAGTAGCACTAATGGAGATTTTAGAAGTGGGACCCTGTAAGCCCCAGGACCTTGAATATTGTGGAGGGCATACATTTCATTTATTAAGATTGGATAAACTTCACTAGGTCATCTACCTAAATAATAAGTTAGATGTTTCAGCAAGACTTGTTTCTGGTGGTTGATGAAATGTTATGCAAATTTCCAGAAAATAAAGTCCCTAATTTGCTGATACAATACTAGTAGGTCACTACTGAAAGAACTGACACTTAGCTTCCCTTCCTAACAAGCATGACCCGCTTCCAGCTATGATTAATATCACCAACCGTACCCTGGATGCTGTCTCTTCCACTCACCTGTGGACCTTGCTCATGGGAAACCCTCTCTTTCCTACACTCCTTTTCTGGGCTTTCTAATGTCAATTAAACATGCTGCAATTTCTCATGGGAGTCAAAATATTTCCTAGATTCCAATACAGTTTCCTGAGCTGTACCTTGTTCTGTACTTTTTCTTTCTATTCATTGCCAAAACTCTTGAAAGTGTGGTCTGCACGAATTCTCTGCTAGTTCTTATTCCTTTTTCTCCATGAATCACTGCACATTTATTTTCACCCATCACCTGAGAGAAGCTGCACTAACCAACATTGCTAAGAGCATGGACCCTTCCTAGTCTTTCTCCCTAGAAGGCTCCAGAGCATTCGACACTGCTGACCACTTGCTCTTACTTGAAACAGGTTTCTAGTTGAGTTATACAGTATAAGATCATAGGTTGCACGGCCTGATTCCCTAGGTTTACACTCTGGCTTGAGTTCTTATTAGCTATGTGGCTTTGGACAACTTCCATAAACCCTCTGGCTGTGATTCATAGGCTAGTCAAGAGGGTTAATTCATAGGCTGGTTGAGAGGGTTAATTTAGTTAAAACATATAAAACACTTGAAATGGTGCCTGGCACAAAATTCATACTAAATAATTATTTGGTGTTATTATCTCCTTTGTATTCTTTGCTTTCACTGCTCTCTCCTTGAAGGCTGGTGTCTGGTCCTTCTATCTAATATCTGTGGTTTTGTTTTCTGTGGTTTAAGTAACCTGAGGTCCAAAAGCATTAGAAGGAAATTTCAGAAATAAAAATTCCTAAATTTTAATTGCTGCTGTTCTGAGTAATAGGATGAAATCTTGTGTCCTACCACTTCATCCCTCCAGGAATGTGAATGATCTCTTTGTCCAGTGTATCCACCCTGTATACACCATCTGCCTGATAGTCACTTTGTAGCCATCTTGCTCATGAGATCACCTGTTGGAGTAGCATAGTGCTATATATAGGGTTTGGCACTATCCGGAGTTTCAGGAATCCACTGAGCTTCCAGAACATATCCACCGTCAATTAGGAGTATTGCTGTACATGCCTTATCTGAGTAATTAATCCCATTTATGCCTTTAAACCTCCTGTATGCTGATTCTTCCCACATTGTTAACCCAGCACTCACATCTAAGCCTCAAATGTATATAACTCCCATCCACACATCTCTTGTATATGTGTTTGTTTCTACTGTATCCAAAGCTGAACTCCCAAGTTCTTCCTTACATCTGCTTCTCTTCCTGTGCTCTCTGCTGTAGGAAATGGAAACACCAACCATATGCTTTCCAGGGGATGGCAGGAACCAGTATCCTTTTTCCCTCGCTTCACATCCCATCAATTACCAAGTGTTGTGTCTTTGGTCTCTGTTGTTGCTGGTACAAGGAGGGAACCATCCACTTGTGCCAGAGAGACTGCAACAGATTTTACTTGCCTGCTTTGCCTGCTCTCTTTTCACCTCCAGTCTAAGACAAGGCTCTGCTATAAAGTGTTGACATCTCCCTCTGCTGTGAGCATGCACACTAAAGCCCCTGTCTTCACCCCCAAGACCTACTGACCCTCAACCTCATCTCAAGGTGACCACATGTTGTAACCAGCCACTCTAAATAATTTGGACCCTCAAAATTCTTGATTTTCCCTCCTTCACTTAAGGCTTTATACATGCAGCATAATATAGAAATGAAAAGTTTGGATCCAAAAGCTGGCTTCAAACTCCACCTCCACTTGTACAGCAATGCAACCTGGGGCGAGTCGCTTAGTCTCATTGAGTCTCAGTTTCCTTAAACATGACACAGGCACAGACATAATATCAATCTCATAGAGCAGTGGTCCCCAACATTTTTGGCATCAGGGACTGATTCCATGGAAGACAAATTTTCTACAGATGAGGGAAGGGCGGGTGGGGGAATGGAGGATGGTTTGGAGATGATTCACACACTTTGCATTTATGGTGCATTTTATTTATACCATTATTACATTAAATTCTCATAAGGAACCTGCAAACTAGATCCTTCACACGTGCAGTTCACAGTAGGGTTTGCATTCCTATGAGAATCTAACGATGTCACCTACCGGACAGGAGGGGAAACTCAGGTGGTGATGCCAGTGATGGGGAACATCTGGAAACACAGGGGAAGCTTCGCTTGCCTGCCAGCTGCTCACTTCCTGCTCAGCTCACTTCCTAACAGGCTGTGGACCCCCATGGGTTCATGGCCCAGGCATTGGTTTGCAGTGATTCAATGAGATAATATTAGTCAATAGCTACATATGTTAATAGTTGACTTTTTATCCAGAATACTTTTCCACACCACTTCTCTAGGCTCTTGCTCATCTTTCAGCTGTCAGGTAAGAGCTTACTCCTCCTTGGAATTATCTTCTAATTCCTCACATCTGAGATAAGTGTTCCTCCCATGGATTCTTGGAGCAGCATCATTCACATTAGAACCCATGGCTTCCTTGTTTTATAACATATTTAAGAGCAAGGACTGTGTTTCCTCTCTCCTTGTTTAATTCTCAGAGCCGAGCCCACTTTGGGTTCTTGGTAAGCAGTTCTGTAATCACATGATCATATTGTTGGTAGGGTGTTTGGATTATGCATAAGGAGTTATGGGTGCACTAGGAAGGCAGTGGGTAATCTCGTGGGGAAGGTGGGCTGAAGGGTTGGTGAAGACTTCCTAGGGAGAAGAGTGGAAGTTGGAGCTCCTGATGAGGAGAAGGGTTGGGTGGAGTGGGGACATGTGTCCCAAACAGGTAAAAGGGAAGAAGAATGGCTGTGTGGTCCTCCACTTCAGGGGTCGGGGCAGGCATCTTGGTGAGAGATGGGTTCAAAAGGGCAGAGGAGGCCCAGATGGAGAGGCACCTTGAGCATGGTACCACAGGGCTTGGGCTTAATTCTAAAGCTTTGATCACAGGCAGATGCCCACTCAGGCTGCTTTCCTCTGCCCTGCCACCCATCACAACCCCTCACAGCTACTGAGATGCAAGTTGTGTGTAGGTTTATTTCACAGCCATGCAGAGCTCTCACTGGGACTTTGCTGTGGCCATCGCCAAAGCTTCCTAGTTTCTGATGGTTCCCTTGTTGATTCTTCCCCAAGACTCTGCTCCCACCATTAAAGCTTTCATGGAGTTTATGGTCATCACAGGACAGGGAAATCCCATCTCATAGTGTGTATGTGGGTTCTCCATCATGTCTGGAGCAGAGATAATTCATCTGGAGCAATTGCACCAGGATGTAGTGCTTGGAAAAGCCTTCATCTTACCTCTTTCTCCATTTCTAGTAGGTCTCCTTGGGAAAGATGAGACAGAAGATTATTTTTTCCAAGTTGAATTTTCTCGTTGGGCCTGAAAGGTTCTAGAAAGATAGTCCTAGCAGTGTCTTGCTGTGTGGCACTTAGGTTGAGTCCACTGGTTCGCTGTGTAAGCATATGGCTCAAGATACAATGATGAATTAATGTTTCTAAAGGACATCTTCATTTTGGAGGTGAGTTGGCTCAGTTGCCTTGGATTATGGTGCCACATCTCATGGCTGAGAAAGAAAGAAAGGGAGGGAGGGAGGAGGCAAGGAGAGAGAAAGAGAGAGAGAGAGACAGACAGACAGGCAGGCAGAGAGATATGGAGAAACTGGTCCCGCAATCCCTTCAAAGATAATGACCTAAAGTATCTCACTAGACCCTCTTCTTAAAGTTTCTACCAGTCTCCAACAGTGCTTGGATTCCAGATCCAAACAACAGCACAAAGTAAAAATCCTGAGTCTTTCAAGCTCCTTGAAAGGCTGGCAGGTATCCTTGAATTAGGAGAATGTCTTACACAAGAAATCAGGTCACTCAACCTAAGTGCCCTGTAGCTGATCCCTGGTAGGACTACTTTTCTAGGACCTTCTGGACCTGATAAGAAAATCTATTATTGAAGACAAAATAAATTTCTGGTTCTCTCACTCTTGATGTTTGCTTTCCCAGGAGGCCTACTGGAAATGGAGGACGCAAGTTCAGGCAAGTCTAGCCACCATCTCTCAGGGCCACAGCTCCAGATAAATTTTCTCTTCTCTAGACATATAAGAAACCCAGAGTCATGCTATGGGATAGGACGCCCTTGCCCTGTGGTGACCCTAGAGTCCACTGAAGCTTTAAATGTGGGAGCAGAGCCTCACTTGACAATCAAGAAGGGAATCATCAGAGATTTGAGAAGTTTTAGCAATGGCCACAGCAAAGACCCAATGAGGATGCTGTGTAACTGAAACTGATCTGTAAAGGACATGTGTACCTTGAGGGCTATGATGACAGTTGTGATGGGTGGCAGGGTGAGACGGCACAACATGTTGGTTCCTGCAAGTGATCCAAGCTTTGCGATGAGGACCAAGCTTTTTAGTATAGTGTTCAAGGGTGGAGGTGGTTTATGTCCTAAAGAAAACAATATCTTAGAATCATAGAATCCCAGGGTTGGATGGGTTCTTATGAACCACTCAGTTTGTGATCAATTCTTGTGTGAGTCTCTTTCCTGTGGGACCAAATCTAAATTTGATTTTTCTTATTAGTAGAACTAATGAGGAGGAGAGCTGTCTCTCGCCCAAGGGACACAGAATCTGTACATTAACCCGCGTGGATGGGATAGAGGAGCCATCTCCACTGGGCAGGCTCAGTCTCTAGGAGCTCTTGTACCTTGCTGGCCTGTGAGTTTTCTGAAGAAGGAAGCATGTCCTGTTTTATTCTCAGATGTGCCATACTCAGTAACTATTTCCTGTGGAATAAAATCCAAAGTAAATGGCTGAGACTGATTCAAAGCAGAAACGGGGTTACGAGTAATTGGCTATATAAGGATGTCCCCCTCGTGGAGTGGTCAGCTATGTGCCCTATAATATCCAAGGATATGACAACATGTGGGTGACATCCCATAAAGGGAAAAGGCCCCAGGTGCTTTAGGAACCTAGTCTTACAGGTTTAAATGAGGCAGAAACACAGATCTTTAGAGAGGACAAAAAAGCAGGAGATACGAGTTGTACTAGCTCAAGGATAGGCCCTCATAACTACAACCAGACTGAAGCAGGCAATACTGGTCTCAAGGAGCTTGCTGAAGTCTTAGTTGTATGGAAGCAAAACAAGGAAGTTGTTGGGCACAGTGGCAGGGATCCAGCTCTGACCATGGCCATGGCATCCTCTGACCTTCCTCCATCTCCTGGCTTGGCTGCTTTCTGTCCTTTGGTCTCATCTCTAGTTGCTAAAGATAGGTCACTTCTGTGCTGTGAAGAAAAAAGGCTCCTGGAAATTAAAGAGTCACATTCTTCCAAAGGCCAAAGTCTGAAGCCCAAAGGGCAAAGGGTAAAGGGCAAAGGCTGATCTCCAGCTATACCAGGAGAGCAGTCATGGGAAGATGTTCCAGATCACCTTGCATCCTCTGTTCGTGCCTGAATGGATCCCAAAGTCTGTAGGGATGATGTCCTTTGAATATCTGGACTCCCCTCAGCCACAAGTGGGATCAGGTCTCTGCAATTGCCAGCCCTTCCAGAGCTGTTTGGAACCGGGCTGGGGGGACGGTTTCTAGAAGGAAAGGAGGTGCTCAGCAGCCCCAAACAACAAATAGCTTTGACAGATCTTAACTCCTGCTCTCCCCATCAGCGTGCCAGTGCCCCTATCTTACATAGGAATCATTTCTGCTGTCTGTAGACTCTACTTCTCAGAGTTTCAATCATGGGCCTGTTAATTAGGCCTATTCCTCCCTGTGCTTCAGTGCTTTTGGTTCTGTGACACAGGGCTGCAGGGAAAAGCAGCTAAAGAGGACTAATTAAGACTCAGAGTGCTTTCAATAACGTACATGGAAATGAACAAATTAACTGATGATGCCAAAAAGGCAATATTGCCCCAGTGGGGATTCCTCGTGTGGAGATAACATTAAGGCATGCGATAGTCATTGAGAGGAAACGATGAATTATGAGTGATATTCAGTCCCATTACCTCTGAGGTGTCAGATGTAATAGCAGGAAAATGTCAGAAGATGTTAGGAGACAAAACAAATGGAGGTTAAGAATGCTCCAGTGGGGGAAGGAAGCCAAGGAGACACTGAGAACCTGAAGTCAAGGAGGTATGGGTTGCAATCAAAGGACAGATTCCAGCAAAACTGGTCTATTGTCACCGGCTGGTCCCTGCAGATATGTGACAGTCCGCCTGATGAAAGGAGCCTTCCGTTCTGTGTGTCAAGCTTGGGTAACACCGAGGAAGATAGCTCTGCATACTCATAGAGGGTTGGTGAGGTGCCCTCAGGGTACAACTAGGGCAGTGGGTCTCAGGGCCATCGGTGTTGACATCATCAGGGGATTTCTTAGAAAAGCACATTTTCAGAACCTACTGCAGAGCAACTCTGGGCTGGGGGCCCACACTCTGGCTTCCAGGCTAGGAGATTGTGCTGTAGGCTCACATTTGAGAACCACCAGTCTTGGAATGGGCAGCCTGGGGTCTGGTCCAAAATGTGCCAGTTACAGGCCAATCTGTACTTAACCTCTCTGCTTCCTCCCATTGGCAAAGATAATAGTCCCTGCCTGGCCTCCCTTACCCGGTTTCTATGAAAACCAAGGAGATAATTGATATCATTGCAAGCAGTAAAGAATGTCACAAATGCAATGAATGATAATGGTTATTTCAGAAACAGATGGTCTTGATAAACCAAGGATCTCCATTTGGAGGACAAGGGACACAGTGCAGAGGTGAATAAAGGATTTGGCATGAAACTTGATATCTGGAAAAAATTGCAGATTTGACTTCTCATGCAGAGGGACTTGAAAAGGGTTTGTTGGCTTTCACGTGCCTCTGCCTAGACAGCTTTCTGATGAGTTAAGTGTGAAGGTACCAGAAGCATCTGGTTCTCATTTCCCTTGAAATTCACAGTTGCATAAAGATGAAAAAGAACTGGGGTTGGAAACAAGAGCTTTGGCAAAGCCCTGCACTGTTGAAATGGTTCCAAGTGCACACCTTGGGATGTGTGGTTGTGCTACTCATATAGACAGAGGTGGAGTCCACCAGGAGCCCCCAGACTGGAACACAGGGGGACTCTGTACTTACCTAGATGGCCACCCTGGGGCTCCCAGAGAAGGAAGAGGTGGCAGCCTGGGCAGATGTGAACCATGTGATCTCTCTGCACTCTAGGTGAGTGACTGGTGCGAGAGAGGAAAGAAATGTTTTAAAATATTCTTGAAGGGAAGTGAAAGCCCAGAAGTAAACATGTAGCTTGGTGGAAGAGTCAGGGAGGAGACACAGGCGATTCTCCTTGAATGATGACACAGTTTGGATCTTGACTGTCCCCACCAGGGCCATTGTGTTGAAGGTGTGGTCCCTAAGCCATGGTGCTATGGGGGTGTGGTGGAACTTTTAAGAGGTGGGGTCTGGGGAAAGGAAGTTAGGTCTTTCAGGGGATATTGGGGCTCCAGCCCCTCCTCTTCTCCTTTTACTTCCTGGCCACTATGTTCTGAGCAGCTTCCTCTACTATGCATTCCCACTATCACGTTCAACCTGGACACAGGCCTAAGGCAGAGGGGCCAAATGACTATGGACTGGAACCTCTAAAACAGTAAGCTGAAATAAAACTTTCCTCCTTATACACTGATTTTTCCAGGTGTTTTGTTATAGTAACGCAAAGCTGACCAGCACAGTTGTCAGTGTGTGAACTTCAGAGGTTTTCTTAGCTGAATTGCTCATCATAGGGTATTAGAACCTGAGGGGACTCCAGATTCTTTCAAACCTCACCAAAATTCTTCCTTGAAGATGGAGAAACTGAGTCTAGAAAGGTTCAGGTCAAAATTGGAGGACTGAAAGCTTTAGGATCTAAAATAAATTTTTTGTGGGGAGGGCAGAGTCTCACTATGTAGGCCAGGTGAGCCTTGAACCTTCTGTGAAGCCAGGCTGCCCTTGAACTAATGATCCTCCTTCGTAAGCCTCCCCAGTTCTGGAATTACAGGTGGGAAGCACTACATCTTCAGGATTCGGAGTCAGGTTTTCAAGCTCCTGACGGAATTATCTGGATGCATACATGAAGGCCAAGAATGGTTGTTTCTGCTTTACCTTTCTCTAACACTCAGCTCCGCTGGAGAAGGGTTTGAAGCACATTCATTACAGGAAAATTCTAAGACCTTGGGATTAGCATAGCCTTGGTTGAGAATGTTGATTTCACTGCTAGTGTATTTCTTGCAGAACAGCATCTCTGGAGGCATGGAGCACATGTCCTGCCCCTCACAGGGTCCTGGTGGGGACTTTTACAAAGCTTAAAGCTTCTTCACTGGTTATTCCCTTCTTATTCACTCATCCTGGCTATTAACAAAAGTGGCTCTCTGGTTCATTAGGCTGGTGTCTTAGCCCATTTTCTGCTGATATAACAAAAGCCACAATCGGGTAATGTAGTCAGGGTTTGCAAGGGAATAGATTTAATGCAGGACACATAATTTATAGGATTATTTAATAATATTCACCCAAAAAGTCAAACGCAGAGCAGTGCAAGAGATCTGTCCACATACTACAGACCTGAAGAATCCAGCTGAGGGCCTGGATCCTATGGCATTGTCCTATAGTAGTCCAGCTGAAGGCCTAGAGCCCAATGCAGTGTCCTCCAGAAGTCCATCCGGAGGCCTAGAGCCCACAGCAATGTCTCATGCAAGTCTGTACCGAGGATCTGCCCCAGGAAGGCCCAAAGGCTAGTGGTGGAGGCCAGAAAACCTGCACCAGTAGAGTAAAGGATCTGTGCCACCAGGATGAGGGATCTGCACTGGTGCCAGGGAGCAATGCTCAAGGCAAAGACCAGAGCTCCCCAGGGGAGAACAGCAGCCCTTCCGAGCGACAGGAAGGACTCGAGCTCCTCTGAAGATGAGAACAGCCAAGTTCGCATCAGGAAAACCAGCCCCAGCAAGCTTCTCCAGGAAAATCAAGAGCACATGATCTTCCCCTCCAGTTCTCTTTTTATGCCATTGGCAACAATTCTCAGATGGGTCTTCCACGCCCAGAACCATGCTGACTCAGTTCAGCTGGGAGTTCCAAGTTGACCATCAGCTAATCCACCACAGGTAATTATAAAGAATAGAAGTTTATTTGGCTCATGGCTATGGAAGCTAGGAAATCCAAATACATGGTGCCAGCAACTGGAGAAGGTAGTTTTTTCCTTTGCTCTGTATCATCCCACTGCAGTAGTCAGGAAGGCAAGAGAACAAGCATAACTGAGAGAGAAGGGACAGAGCTCATCTTTGCCTCAGCAACCCACTCCTGTGATAACTAACCCACTTGCCCTGGTAACAGCTTTAGTCCATGCATTAGGGCTGAGCCCTTATAACACATCACCTCCCCAAGGTCCCACAGGGATTAAATAAATCTCCACGCCATGAACTTTGGGGCACATATTTGAACCACAGTGGGTGATGAAAATCTGGGGAACCCGGAAGCCTATGCAATCGAGAGACCACATTTACATCCCCAAGTCTTTATTGGCTCACATCATTTTGACATCAATGTGGGATAAAAAACAATTTAGATAAAACTCCAAGCAAAAGGAAAAGAAAAACAAACTGAAATGAGAAACTCAAAGCAAGTAGTCTCTTTCGTTCCCCTTTTAGACTTGATGAGCTCCCAGTCTACTTATACCACATTTCCAACTTCTCTTGCCTTATGTTTCTGATGTGCTGCTCTTGCAGGGGGGCTGACAGCTTGTAACCACCCTGCCCTGGATCAAGGTCAAGAGCAGGCAAGGAGGGAGGTTGGTACTTCCAAGTCCGAGGGCTGTGCTTGAGGAATGGAGACAAGCTACTTAGCGGACATGTGTGCTGAAATCAGCATGCAGGGGAGGTGACACTTGGGGCCACTTTGTTTGGGAGAGAGAAATGTTTTCGAGCACTCCATCCCAGAAAGCCCTGTGGTTACTAAGTGTTCACCAAATCTAAATGTGTGTAAGAGAGAATTTCTGGCTGCCTTTGTTGCAAGGAGGTAATTAGTTTTCTGGACTAATTACCAGTCTTCTGCATCGACATACAAACACACATACACATGCCAAGCAATGTCTTAACCAACACAGGGCCTATCCATCAGACATGAGCGTGTTCTTGGAGGGCTAATCGACCATACATAAATTTCCTTTGGAAAATTATAGAAGAAGATGTAGACGGGAAGAAGAGAGTGGGTTTTTTTTTTTTCAGTGAATAATTAAGCCAAAGAGTGTTTTTTCAAAGGAAAATGGGGGATGCAAGAAGAGCCAATAGTCATGTTTCCTAGTCTTAATGAGAAAGAAATTCAGAGGTATAGATTCAGAACTCTTCTTGATAGGCATTCCAAGCTCTTCCAAAAGATGCCCTTGCCGTTTCTACCCTGTAACCCCTTGCTGTGAATGTTCTGATCCATCAAGCCAGTTGTGTTCTGTTCTGGAGCTTGCTTTCCTTCCTCTCTACCTTTGCTTATGCTGAGCCTGGAACTTTGTTCCTTTCTTCTGTTTGCTGAAATGCAACCAACATGCAAGACCTGGGTCTGTTCCTCATTCTCACATGGGCTACCTTCCCTCCTGTGAGCTTCAATCACATCTGTTTCTATGTCCTCCATGAACTTGAATTTTGTCCTCTATTGTAGTTTGTTGTATATCTTCCATCAACCACCGGAAGATGGTGTTTTATTTTGACTCCTCAGGTCTGATGTCCTTAAGGGCTACAGGGGAGATATTTAATTTGAATGTCTATAGTGTTTTATTAATTCTTGGTTAAATTCAGTTGTATAAGCTGGACCAAGGATTCCTGGCTTTTGTAGGATGATGACTCATCCTTCCATTTACTCAGAAAGTATTTATCAAATGCTGAATTTCTTCCTGGCCTTGTGCCCAGCCTTGGGATGTGAAGTTGGTTCATGCATTCAGTTGCCAGGGCTGCTCTGACAAAGGACCACAGACCAGGGCCTGAAATAGCAGCCTGTATTAAAGCATGATGGGGAAGCAGGAAGCCAGATCAAGGTGTCAGGAGTGTTGTAGGGCGGGAGAAGGAAGGATCCATCTCAGGCCCCTTTTCTAGGTTTATGGACAGGCATCATCTCCCTGCAACGATGTCAGAGGCTCTGAGGGATAGGTCCCCTGCAGAAGGTGTCACCTGGATAGGTCCCAAGAGACCTTCAGGAGCAAGGTGAGTAGAGAACTGATCACTAGGCAAACTTACTCTCCCCTATAGGTGCTGTTTTTATATTTTCCAGCTTCCCCTTAACTTCAGTTCTGTAGGAGATGAGGTGTGCTCCCCCTCCATTCATATGGAGTCTTACATCCCTAATGACAGGTTCTGAAAAATGTGTCTTCCAGCAGTTTCATTGTTGTGTGGACATCCTAGGATATACTCACACAAACAGAAGTGGGGCAGCCTGCTACAAACCTGGGCTAAATGGTAGAGCCACTGCTGCATAAATGGCCTGCTCTTGACCTAAATTTCATTAGGTAGCATATGATTGAATGGACATTCTAACTGCGATACCTAAGAGTGTGACCTTATTAGAAACCACGATCTTCACAGAAGTGATCAAATTAAGATTAGGTCATTAGGGTGGATCTAAATCCAATGTGACTGGTTACCTTGTACATCAGGGAAATTTGGACACACACACACACACACACAAGCGAAGGAGAGAGGCCTGAATCAGACCCTTTCTCACAGCCCTCGGAAAGAGCCAACACCGCTGATATCTTGATCTTGAACTCCTGGCTTCCAGAACCATGAGAGAATACACTTCTGTTGCTTAAACCACTCATCCTTTGGGATTTTGTTGTGCCCACTCTGGAAAATGACTATAGGTTTTCTTATAAGGACCTTTATTTACCTGGACATAGTGGTACACATCTGTAATCTCAGCACTTTGGGAGACTGAGGCAGGAGGATTGCAAGTTCAAGCCCAGGCTGGGTAACGTAATGACTTAATGACACCTTCTCTCAAGAAAGAGAAAAAGGGCTGGGGATGTAGCTCAGTGAAAAGGTCTTGGGTTCAAAATCTAGTACTGCCCCCAAACAAAAACCACAAGCAAGCAAAACTTTATTTACTACATATCAGCAACCTAGTCCTTTGTTTCTTCTTCCTAGAACATTAGCCCCCCAGCACGTGTCATTTTCAAAGTGAAATGAGCAGTTGGTGGGATCCCAGGTCTCAGCTCCCAGGCTGCGGATACCTTTGGAGGCTCCAACAACCAGAAGGCCTCTGAGCTGTGTGCTTTAGCTCCTGGAGTTTTGAAGCTGTGGGTTGTGTTACCTTCTGTTTATGAAGGATGTTGAGTCCCTGGGGAAGCCCTGGACTGTCATCCCAGCCCAAAGAAGTGACAGCAAGCCTTCTGGGCACCAGTCATGAAGATGACACGGGGTCGGAGCCTGGCAGGAAGTATAGAGATTCCAGGAGTTCTTGTGGCTGCCACACAGGCCAAAGTCAATTCTGTCCCCAAAGCTCCATCCACATCCTAATTGTTCATGGTTGTTCCAAAGCCCTTTGCACAAGCTGCTTCCTTTCCCTCAAATGCCTCTGCCTCTTTCTTCTCACTCCCAAGAATTCCTCTTCATCCCTCTTATCCTCATTCAGTTCCTTCATCTAGATTTAGCTCCAACTTCCCCTTCTCTGGTTGCTATCTCTGCACATCCAGTTAATTTTGTCTAGGCTGCAGTACTCAAATATTTACTCCAACATTATCCTGGATGTCTCTGGAATGGTGAGATTTTTTTTTTTTTTTGAGATTAACATTTAAATCAGTGGAGGTAGCCTTTGAGTAAAGCAGATAACATGGGTTGGCTTCATCCAATCAGTTGGAAGCTGAATAGAACAGAGACACTTCTCTGAGCAAGAAGGAATCTGCCAGCAGGTGGCCTATGGACCTGCCCTGACATTGAGCTTTCCCTGGGCCTCCAGACTGCAGGCTCACCCTGCTGATTCAGTATTCTGGCCTCCCTCATCACATGAGCATATTCTCAAAAATAAATCTTTCTTTCTATATATGTATCCCTTCAGTTCAGTTGCTCTGGAGACCCTGGATACATTCAATCTTCTTTTTCAGTAGCCTTTGGAGCCTGTGGGAATCATTTGTTTCTGTATCTTCCTTGTTTCCAAGGTTCTGAAGTGTGCGAGTTGGGTTGTGTTTCTCTCTCTATCCCAGCCCTGGAATGGTGTTTGGAATCTTGTTGACACTCACCCTTCCCAGGAGGATGAGTGATTTTCCACAGGACCACGAGAGGCTATGCTCCAAGAGATCTTTCTATGGGGTCTCTGCTCAGCCACTGTCCTGTTTTGTAACCAGGGACGGAAGAGGAGTATCAAATGGTGACATCAGGGTGAGGCAGGATGATGAGAGGGTCACCAGGCTGCCTGCAGGGGGAGCCAGTAGAGCAGGTGAAAGGAAGGGATTCTGAGTGTTCTGGCTTGCTGAGTGGTTGTGATGGGCCAAATCCTCTTTTTGTGCCTTCATCCTGCCAGTGTTTGTTGTTTGGTGAACCCAAGAGGAGACCCAATTCCTGCTTTCAGGGCTGTCCTAGCCTGCTGGTGGAGCTAGACATTGAATAAACAAGCACACCCATACTTATACAATTGCAAATCAAGAGAGAACATGGACAGAAGAAATACATAATGAATGGAGAGGATCTGATGGAGAGCAATGGGTCTTGGAAGAGGTGGCAATTGGAGGAAAGACTGAAAAGAGCATTCTGAAGCAGGGAACTGTCAGAGAGGCAGCAAGGTGGGCCCAGGAGCTTTCTCCTAAGCCCAAGACTCTCCCCAGGGTATTCCTAGGCTGTGGGTCTCCATTTCTCCCTCCACACTCAAGACCCTTTGGGTGTGTCCTCACTTGGCTTGGATCGTCCCAGAGTCCCAACGAAGGGTGACACCTACCTGAGAAATCTCTCCAAATCCAGTATGACTACACAGTAAGGATTTTCCTAACAGGAAGTGAAATGTCAGCCACCAAGAGCCACCCAAGCCTAATGAGTCTTCATCAAATGTCACCCTCAGGCTGCCCTGGCAGCACTCACCTCAGACCTCTTCTGGGTTACAACACCAGGCTTTGGTGCATGTCTGTCTCCTCTGGCACTTTTCCTGTGAGGAGTGGGAAAGTGGGGTGAGTGACACCTAGATTTGAGCACGGAGGAACTTCCATAGCACCCCCTTTAGGACTGGGCAGCTCTACTTCCTCTAACTTTTCCAGACAAGAGAGCAGTGGCTCAGGATGGATCCGTGCCCAGCCTCCCTGGGGCTTAATTCCTTTAGCTCCTACTGGGGGCCAAGGCTGTGGAAAATCTTGGAAAAAAAGTGACTAAGCTCTTTCTAAAGCGTTAGGGAGGAGGAAGAACTTCAAAAAGGGGATTCCCATACATTTTTCAACTCTCCTCCTGGGGCCTCAGGACCTCTGGCAAGGCTTGCTTGGGAAATGTAGTGAGAAATGTGTTAATGCTGAAGTCTCTATGGTAGACTCTGCCCCTTGGGAGAGCCTAAGGCTTAGGAGGAAAGCTTCTGGGGTCAGCGTGCTAGCTCTCTGACCATATCTGGTTCTAAAAATGGTCCTTCTAGTCTTTGCTTTCATGGCCACCTTTGCAGAGTGACAACTCATTCTAAATCAGATCACTCTTTGTTATTTATTGCTCCTGTTGACACAGTCAGAGACCACCATAGGAACAAAGGACAAACTCCTGTTATTCTTTAAAAACATGATTTGTTTTCTTTGGAAGCAGTCAGGGACTGAAATGTGGTCTTGTGTAGAACTGTGACCCTTCATTTGGGCCTACAGATGCCCAATATGTAACTAACGGTGACCTTCATTTTGCCAAACTCTAGGTTAAATCCTTCTCAGATCTGTACACAGGTATATTAGTCATTTAGGAAGTGTCTGTCTAAAAGTTGACAAAGAAGGCTTATTAGCCCTGAATTTTCTTTGCTTTCCTAAATTTTCCTCCCCTCTTAAACACAGAGGACACCAAGATAAGAATAACTGGAGTAATTTTCAGGGTTTAGAGAGACCCTTGATCACCAGCGTTTACAATATCCAGTTCCAGTTGCCCAGTGGGGCGATGTCTAGAAATCTCCAGGCATGGTCCTCAACCTGTGACCACTTGGGCTCCAGGAAAAGCAGAGCCTTGCAGACCACCCAAGAGGCAGTTGGCTCATGTGGACCAATTGGCTCCTCAAGCTGTAAAGATTCCTTGGGAGCTACCAAACCAGGATAGAGATAATGATCATCCAGACCGAAGCCCAGCACAGCACCATAAAACTAGTCTCAGTTCTTCCCTACATGGAGCAGTCTGATCCTCCTCTTCAGTTGCTCAAAGAGAAACCGTTTCCCTATTGTCTCTGACTTTCCTTTGTTAGGGGGAGCCAGCTTGTCCTTTGTCAGAGGTGCATCCTCCACCTCTTACCCTCCAAATTAAATATTTTTCCTGAAAATTCATGTGAAATACCTCAGTTTTAATTCTGTTATCATTGAAGCAAGGACCCAAGCTTGTCAGTGACACCATAAGTTTGTTTTGTTTTGCAGCACATGGGGAGGGGTGTGTTAGTAACGTAAGTCTCTGTGTGGGAATAGGAAGGAAAGTATCCCACAGATTTCCTCCCCTGGCCTCTGCCCACCCTACCTGCTGTCAAAGAAAACAAAGCTGGGCACTTGTTAAAGGAGGTCAGGAAGACTTTATTCCAGCCAGAGGAGCAGGACAGAGAGGTGTCAGTGTATGCCCAGTCTGCTAAAATGAAAGGTACTTGCTGGTGCTGGGTGGTGCTTTAGGAAAGGGACTGAAGTATGTTAAGGTGAGTTGTGGGGATGGTCTTCTGATTCTGCCATCTGTTAGTGAGTTTACATGGAGCAGAAATGTTGCCCAACCAGTCTTATTTTACCCTGCTGCAATCACTGAAATAGAGTTTGCAAAAGAGAAAGAGCTGGAAATGGGGGAGAAGCCTCAGTTCTGCTCTCCTGCAGACAGGGCTTAGGTGTTAGGGTTAAAGAAGCAGGCAAGACCTTTCCCTATCTTTCCCCAAGGCCATTAGAGTAAGGAGGAGCAAAGTAATAGCTGGTCTGTGTGTGTATAGTCAGACTTCATGGGTCTTCCTAGGATCAGAAAATGCTATCATTGGGATCATTAGGGAGTGGAATTTTATTGCCTTCTGATGTTAAAATGTCACCCATTGGGGACTTGCTCAGGCCTAAGTGACAGTCACTTTAATCCTTTCTGCCAGACAAAGTTGCCTTCAAATTCTTGAAAAACTCAAGTAATCATTACTATAGCGACCAAACATCAGACGTGTTTATAATAGAACTAGAAGGGGTCTAATACTTTATTGTTTAGCTCAGTATCTTCTAAAGTCAGCAAATTCTAAAGTCAATGATAAAGCAGCCACAGGGGCATACACCTGTTATCCCAGCCCTGAGGGAATCTGAGGCAAGAGGGTCATGAGTTTGTCCCACCTGGGTGACTTAGTGACATAGCAAGACCCTGTTTTAAAATTAAAAATGAAAAGGGCTGAGACCTTGCTAAGTTGTAGAGTGCCCCTGGGTTCAATCCCCAGTACTGCAAGCAAGAAAAAGAAAGTGAATGATAACTAGAAGCAAGTAAAGATAGAGAGTTTATTCAGGTTTTTCCTTGGTTTCAGAAAGAAGCTTCTATCTTTGGATGCAGGTACCCAGGAAGTCGGGTTTCTGGCCTCCCCCAGGAACCCAGAGACAGAGGATCTCTCTTCCTGGATGCATCTCAGTGGGGGAGATTTACATCTTAAAAGGAGAGAGAGAGCAAGGATTTACAGCCATACATTTTCTAAAGTAAATGCTGTAGGGAGAGGAGGTCAGGGCCCATGGTTACATTGGGCTGGAACAAAAGTTCAATTCTTTGTCAACATTGTTCTTTCTCAGGCTGACATTAAAAGGAGCTACTCAGAGAAAAGGTTTCTAGTTGCTAGGCACCACACTGTTGTTTAGTCAAGTCTCTTAGTGTGTGTGTGTGTGTGTGTGTGTGTGTGTGTGT
>NW_004624740.1:12950414-12968515 GCF_000247695.1 Heterocephalus glaber | reverse complement strand
CGGAATTAATAATGAGAAAATGAAAAAATGGAAACAAAGTCTTTGTAAATAGGGAGGGATGGAGGGGTTGAAGGGAGGGCAGGGGAAGGGGAAAAAATAAGAACTAAGAGAGATTATGTAAAGGTGCAAATATCCAATGATGAATGTTATTATAGTGTATACCTAAAAACAATAAAATTAATTTAAAAAACCCCAAAAGTGTTAATTCAGAGAGCAAGTGATCTCTGAAATAAAGAGGCTTATTGCATCATTCAAGGTGTTAGCTGGAATGAAAGGATGAGGTCCTAGGATAAATTCTTGCAAGTACCAGCCGTAGAGGGCTGGTTAGTGGGTATAAAATGTCAAGCAGACCACAGATAACTAGGAGCATCTTTTTATGATAAAAAATTGGGATGCGTTACAGTTTAGATCTAAAATATTCCCCCAAAGTCTTATATATTTAGAAGATGATTGGGGAGTTATTGAGTTGATAGCTGAAGTGCTGTTAGGGGGTTGGGCTTGGCTGGAGGTGTTCTTGGGGGGGGCATGAACTGAAAGGTGTATTCTTGACCCTGACTCCTCCCTTCACTCTCTGCTTCTTGGCCACCATGTAATGAGCAGCTGTCCTCTTCCAGGGGCTTCTGGAACAAGAAGAGAACACTGGGCAAAAGCTCAGAACATGTGAAGAGAGCATGGGATTCAGTCAGTCATAATGAGTCAAAACTGGTTCACTAGCTGTCACAGATATGCCATGGTAATGTAAGATGTTAATGACAAGGGAAACTAAGTGAGGTATATGAGAATTTATACTACATACTTGACTTCTGTAAATCTATAGCTAAAAATGTTAAACTAAGCCAAAACAAAACCAAAAAGAAGTGAGGGTATTTTGGTTGGCTTTCCTGTTGCTAGGACAAAGTGTCTGCCCTACACAACTTCAAAGAGGAAATGGTCTATTTGGCTCATAGTTTCAGAGGTTTGAGTCCATGGTCAGCTGGCTCTAAGGCAGGAACATCATGGTGGAAGGATATGGTGGAGCCAAGTTGGTCAGTTCTTAGTGCCTGGGAAGTAGAGTACAGGGAAGAGTGTTCCCAAAAGATACACTTTTCCAGGTGACAACCCCAAGTGATCTACCTCCTCCAACGGGACCCTACCTCCTGACAGCATATCCAACTATGAACATCAGTGGATTAATCCACAGATGAGCAGGATGCTCTCATGATCCAGTGCTCCACTACGTCATTCCACCATGATATTCCTGCCTTGGAGTCCACTGACCATGGACTGAATCCTCTGAAACTGTGAATTAAATTATTCCAGTCCTTCTCTAAGTTGTGGCCAGCAATAGGAAAGCTGACTAATACAATATCTTTTGAGGGTCTTACCACCTGCGTCCACCCAGGTGATATCTCACAGTGTGGTGGTATAGTATTTTGGAAGTGGTTAATGCTTTTCCCTCAGGATTATATTTCCTCGTGCCCCTTGTTTCTTCTCCCTTCCATTCTCCTACAGCATTTGGAGACACTGGGCTCCCCTATCTCCCAGCTTCATGAAGGAGGGAGATCAAAGCAGAAGAGACAAAGGAAGGAGTTTAACTTTCAGGAACTAGAGTTTGAGGACAACCTGTTTGTTACCTCAGATAGCAAGGATGACTGGACTGGGAGGGACTCCACAGGCAGGTGTCTGGTTTCCAGTGAGTCTCTGAGAATGCACCCTCACCACCTCCATGGCTTTGGTAGAAGATCTTCTCTAACTTTCAGCCATTGTCCTGCAGTGGATGATACACATATGAAGAGGAAATCTGGTTAAATGCTAGAGTGAAGTCGGACTGGATTTCTTCAGAAGTGACTCAAGATGATCCTGGGAGATGCAGAATCTGTAGAAGTGGCTGGGGTGAACTGGAAGGATCTTGAGACCATCAGTGGTTACCAACCATCTTCTCACACAGGTAGCAGGCGCAGAATGGGTGTGTCACAGGGTCTTTGTAATGATTTCTAAGAATTCTCTCATCGCACCTGTCTCTACCTCCAGGACTACAACAATTCCTTTTTTACTCATGCGTTTTACAATAGTTGCCCAGAGTCACATTTATACTCACCAGATTATAACAATTGCTGGTGATGAATATTATCGCTGCTGTGTTTTAAAGCATCAACAAGAGCACTGTGCTGTTGAAGTCCTTACCTCCATAAAAGACAGCTGTCACATGATACCTGTAAATACATTAATTTCCTCTTCAGGAAAATGTGGGTTTTTGGTTTCTTTTGACATAAGACCCAGGATGTTTTATGGAGTAGGAGGTGGAGTAGAGTGTGGGGAATGTTGGAAACCATGGAAGCGTTGTCAACAACTCACTCACTCCTTGAGAAGGCTGCAGGGTGCCATGGCTGAGGTCAGTGTGAACCTGACAGTGAGTGTCTGGTTCACAGTAGGTGAACAATTTTTTGGAGATGTGTAAACTGTAGGACCAAGTCCCTGACTTCTGACTTCCTTTCTGGAGTGATGTCATGGGTAAATCCCAGAGAACGAAGTAGCAGCCATCTCCGAGGGACTGGCTGACAAGGCTCAGGTAGATGTGGATGGGCCCCAAGGCACCCAGCGCCCAGTACCTGGGCTTGTGTTGCTGAGACTCTGTGGCACCTCTCTTTTTACCCTCCCACCCTGGGCTTTCCCTTTCCACATCTTCTCCAAATGCCTCCTTTTGCTTATCTGGCTGAAATCCAGGCTTTCCCTCTTCTGACTCATCTCAGGTTGTTTTGCTTCCACTTCTTGCGGACCTATTTTTTATTTAAAGTTGGTGTATGTTTGCAACATGCAATAATTACATTCATCTTGGGGGATTAGTAATATACACATGGCATCTTGATCATTTTTACTTCCCTTTCCTCTCCCTGCTTCCCCCTCTCCCCTCTCCCCTAGACCCCCTTCCTGGGGTTACAAAGTCTACCTCCTTATTTCCTAACATTTCCTTTTTATTTTGCTCTTTAAATTATTTATACTTTGGGTTTCTCATATAAGAGAAACCATGTGATATTTAGCCTCCTTGTCTGATTTACTTAGTACTATGTTCTCAAGATCTATGAATTTTCCTACAGATGACTCAAATGTATCATTCTTTATGGTTGAGTAGTATTCCATTGTGTATAAATACCACATTTTCTTTATCCATTCATCTGCTGATGGACATGTAGTCCACTTCCATATTTTAGTTATTGTGAATTGTGCTGCTAGAAATATGGGTGTGCATGTATTATTGTAATATGATGACTTTAGTTCTTTGTGGGAGATACCTAGGCAGGGTATAACTGGATCAAATAAAATTTCTATTTTAATTTTTTTGAGGAGTCTCCCTACTGATTTCCATAGTGGTTGTACTAATTTACATCTCCATCAATCATGTGGAAGGGCTCTCTTTTCAGGGTCCCTACTTTGAATTTGGGCTTATACAAATGAGGACAGTGACTCAGGGGGCTTTTCTGCCAGGAGAGCAGTTTGCAGTTATCAGCAATGAAACAGAGAAAGGACAGACAGCAGAGGGGATAGCAGGTGCACCTGCTGAAAGGTCATTTTGTGAAAATGTTTTCTTCATTTTAAATTCTAACATAGCCTATTTGGAAGGCATTAACTTAGAAATTCTTCATTTTTGATTCTATTTTATTTATTATTATTTTTGTGGAGCTGAGCCTTGAACATGCTGAGTACACACTCTACTACCACTGAGCTCACCTCCAGTCTTGGCCTGGAAGCTCTTGACAGCTTCTTTGTTTGTGTCATGGTTCAGCTGGAGAGATCTATTGTTGTAAGTGCCTCCTCTCCAAGGTCTTGCTATATACTGCAGGCTGGCCTCGAACTCAGGATCCTCCTATTTCAGCCTCCCAAGTCCTGGGATTACAGGTGTGCACCATCGCACCCAATTCAGTGCTGTGGCTTGAATATGGATTTTACCCTTCCAAAACTCATGCTGAAATTTGATTTCCAGTGCTACAGTGTTGAAAGGCATTTGAATCATGTTTGGGTCTTTCACACTGCTCTTGCAGGACTGAGTTGCAGAAATTCTTACCAGGATGAGAGTTCTTGCTCCTGTGGGACTGGGTTAGTGACTGCAAGAACAGTTGTTATATAGAGAGGTCATGGCCTGTGTTTTGCCTCTTCCACACATGCCTACTTGCCTTTCTGCTTTCTCCATAAGTAAAGAAGCATGAGGCACTCACTGGAAGCCAAGCAGATGGTGGTGCCATGTTTCTGAGATTCCCAGCCTTCAGAACCAGGAATTAAACATAAAGTGTGATTGAAAAATGGTGAATGTTTAAATTTTGAAAGTTTATTACAGTAAAAGTCACATTGCAATTATCCCCCTCAACATACTCACCCTTACTTTGAACACACTTATCCCATTGTTCTCACCATTTTCTGAAGCAGCAGCCTTGATTGTCATGAATGAAAATGTTTCCCTTTCACTGTCATTTTGACTTTGGGGAAGAGCTGGAAGTCAGATGGTGCCAGATCTGGTGAATAAGGTGGATGAGGACACAAACTAGTGTTTTTATCTTTACATGCCTTTCCCCTGGATGGCAGTTGGCAGCAGCACTCACCATATTGTTGATCACACTTCGTAAAGACACTCACGGGATAGGACTCCCAGGCTGCTTCAGAAAGTGGCAAGAATGACAGGATAAGAGTGTCCAAAGTAAGGGAGAGTATTTTGAAGAGGATTAATGGCCATATGTCTTTTACTGTAATAGCTTTTTAAAAATTTCTTAAATTCTTTTATTGGTACATTTTAGGTATACAATTCGTTTACATTTATCATTGGGTGTTTGTACCTGTACATGCTGTATCTTGGTTCTGATTTTTTTCCTCATTCCCTGTGTGCCTTTCACCCCTCACCCTTCCCTATTTACATAGATTTCGTTTCCATTTTTTTCTTTTCTCATAATTTTTTCTTTCCCTTCTTTCCATTCCCCATCTCCTCCTGCCACCCCTACCCCTTTGGTGTAATAACTTTTTAAAAATTAAAACATTCACTGTATTTTCCAATCAGTTGCAGGTAGCAGCAATGTGCAGGTAGCAGCAATGAAGCAGAGAAAGGCACAGACACAGCAGAGGGGACAGCAGGTGCTTGTGTATGCTTTTCTGAACAGATTATACAGTGTAGGTACTGGGGTATAAGGCTGTACAAGAGCTGGGTTTTATTGGTCACTGGAGCTGACCAACCACATATCTTTCTAACTCTGTTCTCAGTGATGTCATATGCTGCAAGCATCAACATCACAGAAACCTGCAAACCCCACATATCCAGCTCTCACACTGGGCAGTTACAGTTACCGTCATGCCATTGCTCCTAACTGACCTCCATTTAATGGTCTTGTTCTGCTACCTAGTACTTTTCCTCTGTAAAACCTGCTGACCAAGGGCTCAGTCTCTCTGGTGTTCACAGCTGTTTGAATTGGGGAAGCTGCATGCTTAACAAGAATCAATTATCCTTGTCCCCAAACCTGTTCATGCAAATTTATTTCTTATAGCAATTACAGAATTAGGTAAATATTGCAGTACTGATGGAATGTGAGGATGGAAGTAATAGAGTTGTCATTTTTGTGAAAATTAAGTTGAATGCTCAGGAAAGGCTTAATAAAGGCAAATTGCTTAACAACTGCTGTCAAATTGAGTGCAGGCAAAGCAACTGTAAAATTTGGGGAATGATTATGTAAATCTGGAAGGATTCAGGGCTTCAGTTGCCTTTAAGTGTCTTTAAGTTCTTGTTCCACTTTATTACCTTGTTCAGGTAAATAACACAGGAGATTTAGAAGTCATGTGGAACTCCAAGTATTGAGTATGGACCCAAAGAATGGGTACACATGTATGTTTGTTGTGGTTTAGATCTAAAGTGTCCCCCAAAGTCTCATGTGCATTGAAGGTGGTGGGATCATGGGGGTGCTATACTCATCAGTGGGTTCACCCATTGGTGAGTTCATAGGTGAGTGGGGCTGTTAGGAGGGGGTCTGGATGGAGGGGGTCCCTGGGGTGTGATGTGGAAGGGTGCATTCTTGTCCCTGGCTCCTCCCTTCCCTTTCTGCTTTCTGGTCACCATGGGTTGACCACCTGTCTTCTACCATGCCTCCCCCCCCCCCCGCCCACCATGCTGTTTCTGCCTTGGAGCCACCAACCATGGCCTGAAGCCATGAGCCAAAATAAATGCCTCATCCTTTGAGTTGCTGGCATCTGGTATTTTGTTCCAGAGATGCGAAAATGGCTAAAACAATCTCTAAGCAAAACTATGGTATCACAAGAATGCAATTTAGTGGTAAATATTTTTAAGATTTAGGGTCATCTCCTTCAGAAAGGGTTTAAAGAAGCAGACATCCAACTTGTCAGTATTATGGACAGAAAAGATACTTGAAGGAGGAAGTGCTTGTGATTGAATGAATCAAGAAGTGAAGCCTTCCAAGTGCGATCTCTGATTCTCACCCCATCACCTATCAACTCAAGAAATAGGGCCGGCCAGGGTAGACCTATGATGGGCATGAGGGGTGCAGAAATGAAGTATGTATTGCATGTCCCTGCCCTGAAATGTTTCAGAGTCTACAGGAGGAGATAGAAATGTAAACAGAGACTCATGCTGCAGCGCTGACAATAGAGACACAAGCGATTTAAGGCAGGATGTAATTATATGCAACATTACATGATATGGATTTTATGGCCTGTAATAGTGGGCTACAGCAGCTTATAATTTCTGTTATCAAACCAAAAGCCACATAACAATGACCAAGGAAACTTTCCTTAAAGGTGATTGTTCACAAAGGGGAAAATAATTGGAATTTCACAAACCAGTAATTACAAGAGCAGGAAAGGTGAGTATGGTATATTTTATAACTGTAATAAAAAAAACTACTTGAAAATTTAAAAATGTATCTTTAATTAACTCTATTAAAGGTTAAAGTCTGAGATGAAAGATAGATAAAACAAAAAGCACACCTGCTGAGTAGTTTAACGGACTTGAAATGAGGCGTTTGGCAAGTCGGGCAAACTCCAGAATCAAATGCTTCTTGCCTCTGTCCAGTGCTTATATTGTGTGATTCACTGGTGACAGCTGGTTTTGTCATTATTGTAATCATCACATGCTGCAGCCTCTTATTAAGAATGATATTCTGCATGATTGAGCTGCTTTAAAATCTCCGCAAGACTTTGGGAATTCTTCCATTCATCTTGTTTCTGTTTCTGCTTGTCAGGTCCATTTGTATTGAACTTGGTGCTTTGTACCATGTGGAAGAGCCCAAATGCCATCAGAGGGAGAGGCTGTGACATGATTGAAGTGAGGGGAGACATGAGTCACAGGAGAAGCAGTGTACACAGCATGATGGCTCTTGGCTTAGAGTGTCACACATTGCCTGGCTTCTGGGCATGGTAAGAGAGCCATCGGTCTTTCTGTATATCTCTGAGGGCTCAGGAGTGTCCGCTATGGAGGCCTGGAATAGCTTCTACACAGTGCATGAAGGACAGCAACAGTTGTCCTGGGAGAACACAATTCTACACAGCAAGGTGGCAGCCAGTGCTTGGTGGTGGGAAAGTCACTTCCCCATTCTGGGCCTCAGTGTTCTCCTCTGTAAAGTGGCAGAATTAGGTAAGATGATGTTCCTGACCCTTTCCAGCTCTTAAACTCCAAGAAATAACGTTAGGCTTGGACATGTTCTGGAAGGTGAACTCCACCAGAGGCAGAGGCTGGTACATGGTCTGAGGCCTTCTCCTCCCTCTCAATCAGCAGAGGTGACCACCATTGGTGCTCCTACCTTATTGTCTACTTGAGTCAATTTTCCTGCTCCTCCTGCCTGGCCTTGGTACTACTTTTCCATGATGTGCCTCATCTCATTTCACAGAGATGAATCCACCAACTCCTGCAAACAGAACAACATTGTTTTCCTGCCTCCTTCCTTGTTGGTAGGTTGAGATGATGTGAAGGAATTCTGGTGAGCAGGATTTGGGAAGAAGGCATGCTTGCACTTGGTCTCGTCCTGACTTCTAAAAACCTATGCAACCCTTTGGCTCTCTGTGGTCCTGGAAGGGAGACTATGGGTGTAATCTGGAATTTTCCCACCCAAAGGAAGAAAGATTGGGGGGAAATTTAACAGATCTTCCAAAAAAAATTAAGACAAGTCTTAGTTTTCCCATAGAGTTCTAGGTGCTAGGCTAGGCCACCATGTGGGTGGGGATCCTATGGAATAGATTGATCAGGAAAAGAAATTACTTGTAAATTATCCACAACAACAGTTTGGCAGTTCCTCAATTGTAGGGAACAGGGAAAGGGGACGTTACTAGAACATCTGCAGTAAGTCCTAGTCTCCGGTGAGCCACGGCAGCACAAGGGGAATTACAGGAAAGGTTGAAAAATGAGACTTTGAGAAGAAGCTGAGCTTTGGGTCTGATCAGTGCTGCTCTGGGCAGAAGAGATGAAAGCCCCCAGCTTACCCCACTGTACATTGGGAGAAACAAATGTAACAAATGACTTTCAGAGAGCTCAGTACATCCAGGTAAACAAGATGTAACAATCCAAGAACAATGAGGAGCTGAGTAGATGAAGATTTTGTTCCTCTCACGATGTCTTCAGCTGGTGTAATCTTGTCCTGGAGAATCACAGCTTCACTGGATCATTGAGGTCTCAGTTGTGACTGGAGGCCAAAATGGAATTATGTCTCAGAATTCCATAGCTGGGCTGTAGGCAGGAGAACTAGGCTGACCAAATGATTTTTCCCTAAAATTATGTAGCATTGCTCCCGACACTCAACAAGTCAAACAGAATGACCATAAGACCTAGCAATTTCATTCCTAGGTATACACCCAAAAGAAATCAGAGCAGGTTGTATTCACCACTTTGGGATTCCTAGGACAAAATACCTGACACTCACACCTTAAAGGAGGAGAAGTCTAGTGCTTGCTTTGGCAGCACATATACTAAAAGGAGGAGAAGTCTATTTTGGCTCACAGTTTCAGAGGTTTTAATTCATGGTCAGCTGGCTCCCTAGCAGAAACTGCATGGTAAAAGGGCTTGGCGGAGGAAAGCTGCTCAAGAGCTGAGAAGCACAGAGAGATGTGGAAGAGCCAGAGCCAGAGATATATGCTCCAAAGACACAGCCACAGTGACCCATTTCCTCCAACTGGCTCAGACCTGCTAACAGCAAAGTCAGCTATGAGCTCATCAATGGAATGATCCACTGATGGATGTAGTGCCTTTAAGATCCAATCACCTTGCAAAAGCCCTGTCTTTGGGCACCTGAGACTTTTGGGGGACATTTTAGATCTAAACCATAAAACAGAAATTTAAACATAAATGTACATTGTGACACTATTCATAGTAGCCAAAAGGTGGAGACAACTCAAATAACCACCCATGAATAAGTGGATAAAACAAATGAATATTATACATCCATAAAAATGAATGATGTATTAATACATGCTGCACTACAGAGGGACCTTGAAAATTATGCTATGTGAAAGATGCCAGCCACCAAAGGCCCCACACTGTGTAGTTCCCTCATTATGAAATATTAACCTGTAAAGACAGCAAGAAATTAGCATTTGCAGGAATTGAGGAAGGGAATATGGGCAGTAATGGGGAAAAGATTTCCACTTGGGGTGATGAAATAGTGCTGTATCTGGAAAGCAGACACTATCTCTTCTCTCTGCCCACCTCTTTCCTTCTTAGGAGTGTCTTGGGCTTGAAGAGGCTCATTGCAGGTTCTTTGTCAAACAAAATAGCTTGATTGCCTCTGATGAATGACTTTGACCTTCAAAACACAAAAGCTTGTTTACCCATATTATCTTTGGTGGGAAGGGCACACACAGAGGGCAGCTCTTCATTTTTTATATTTTAAAAACCAAATGCTTCTTTCTCCCTTTCTTGTTGGACAATAGGTCTTGATTGGTCATCTCCACGGGGGTCATACTTGATACAGCAGTCACATATTTACTGGATCATCGCTGGGCTCATGCACGTTCTGGAGAGCAGCTCGAGGGGTTCTCTGCCACCCTCTGCAGTGCAGATCAAAGCAGTTTTACCTGGCAATAGAAATTCTGGGATCCCAAAGGAGTTTTGATTTTACCCTAGAACAAGTGGAAAACATTTGAGATTTTATGTGAAGGGAGAGACATGACCCGAATTGTACAATGGAAAGAATTGCAATGGTCCCTTAGAACAAAAGCCAATGGTCAGCAAATGTTTTCTGTAAAGGGATAGATTATAAATATTTTCACCTTTCCAGCCATACAGATTCTGTCACAGATATTCCACTATGCTGTTACCTAATGAGAGCAGCCAGATAGCATGTAAATGAGTGGATGTGGTTGTTTCCCAATAAAACTTTATTTATAAAAACAGGCTGTGAGCTGGGTGGTTTTAGCCCAAGAACCATCATTTACAAGCCCTGGTAGAAGCTGAATTAGAGAAAGTGAAATTTAAATACATAGAAAGCCAAAAAGAAGCCATAGTAGACATCTATCTTGTTTTGTTGTGGTTTGTTTTTATTTTTTTCCAAACTCCGTTGAACTTTTCTCTGGGTAACAGTACTGTATTTTTCCACCAGCAAGCCATTCTCTTTCCTATTCTTACCACCCGCCTCGCCCCATTCAGATGCAATGGTCTCCACATTCTTCTTAGTGCATACATGTGACCAAGGCCTGGCCAATCAGAATATGCCTTTCCTGGCCCATCAAGGTTAAAAGGTGGACAGTCCTGGGATCCAGTCAGAACACACAATTAGAGGCATGCTCTCGTCACTGGACTCGACCCTAGGAGAACATAGCCTTGGAGACTTGGCTGACTTCTTGACATCAGTGAAGCTTGAAACCAATACAAGGTAGAAACAAGGACATTTGAGAGCTACAGAGATGCATATTAAGCTATGAGGAGTGCTGACCTAATACTTTATTTCTCTAGGGCTGACTCTACGATTCTTTTGGGTGGAGATGATCTTCACTCAAGAAAAACCATTAGTGTACAGCATCAGGGTAGGAGCAGAGGTAGCATCATTCATCTTAGGGAACTAAGTTGCTTGAGTCAGTGTGCCTTTCTGGATCTACACTGCTCTCTTTGATCTGGAAATGTATGTTTATGCCATAGGTGGAGGGAGACTCCTTGAGATTTTGTCCTTTAGAGAACCATTGCATTTTTAGTAGGAGCTGAACTGTATTTATGCTCAGATAATCTTGCACACTCATGAGAAAAGTGGGAATTTTAGGTGTGGGTATGGGGTGGAGAGGGATGGGAGATGCTAGGTGCATGGCTTTCTATGGCATGTTTGAGGTTGTAACTCGAAGGTGAGGACAGCTTTTGTGAGGGACTCGTGAGACTGGGTAAGCTGTGCTACGTCAGGGTCCAGATGACTAAGTCACGTTCACAGTCACTGGAACTCAGCTCTTCCTGGATTCCAGTCTCTGGGAGGACAAGGGCTGGCACTGTGGGGCTCCCTCAAGGAGGACATGCTCAGCAGGGGAGCAGGCAGGAGGACTAAGGTAGACATTGAAGACACCGATGACAGGAATTCCTCTGGGAATCCTGGGTTCCCCAAACCCTTGTGATGCTCACAGAGCCCTCATGGGCAGATAGGGCTCCGCGTCATCACTATTTGGGCATTACTGGAAATCCTACCTCCATGTTCAGTCACAGATTTGGGGGGAGATCTAAACACATCCATGAATGTGGAAGTCCCAGGATAAGACAGATATTGACTGTATGAACATAGAAACTGAATCTATAGTTAAGATACCTAACTCCTAAAGCTTCATCTCTGCAGGTCTAGAGCAAACAAGGAGCAATGCACATCCAGCAAATGTCAAAGAGAATTGCTTGGCCATGGCAGTTCAAAGGGAATGTGGAACAGGGAGGAGGAGGAGGAACAAGAGGAGCCCACAGATCCTCTCTCTGGGGTCCTTTGCTTCCGGCCTCCAGTGGATCTCAACAGGTCTTAAAATGCATGGTAAAATCAGAAGTGTGTTGGCTCAAAGACCTTCATAATTTCATTGCATAATCACCAAGAGAGAAGGGTCTTCACTTTATGGTGATATGCTTTGTGGGCATCCTTTCAATTATCATGTAGTGTTGGATCACAATGGAAAACAGACATGATGCCATTCATTTGACCGATTTTTAAAGATGAGGCATTCTGGGCTGGTTTCCTGATTATTTCGGATCATGTCGTTGCACCATCCTGCGAGGCCTTAACATTCCTTTTGATTTCTCCCCTTTGAGAGCAAGTGAGCTCCAAGGATGCCTGCTGCTTATTTATGGTTTAGTACAGGCTCTTGGCATTGGCTTTTTCTCCACCCAAACTAAGGGCTTTCAGTGTGGAGGGGCTGCTGGGCTCAGAGGCTGCAGGAGAGGTGCTTAGGCAGTGAGTGGCTGGAGCTGCGGGCTCACGTCTTCCCTTCCAGCTTCCTGCATGTGGCTCTTGCAGCTGCCAGATCAGTGGGAGAAGAAATTGCTCAGCCATGAAGGAGGCCTGCTCTTCACATGGGGACTCAGGGCTGCAGGCTCCATGAGCACATCCAGCCATGCTTGGGAGCTCATTAGTGGGGACATATGACATTTACAGTGTCTGCAGAGCAAGGAGAGCAGGCTATGCTTCTAACTATCCAGCCAGCCCTTTCCTACCTCACCATAATTGGGCTTAGGTTAACCCATTTGGATCCGCTCACCAAAGGTTATTGCTGTGTCTAGCCCTGAACTGGGTGACTCTGGGCTATAATAGAAGCAGCCTGATGCCACTGTTGATTTACTATTGAGTTTATTTTCTCTCTCGTAGGCCACGGCGACAGTTTCTGACTTCTCCCTGCTTCCCTATTGTCTCCTCTACGTCACACCTGTTACTGTATTTGTGCAGCTTGCTGAGCTCTGCGACCTCAGATCCCTGTTCACAGGGAGTGTTGAAGGCATGTTGGACCTAGAATTTCTTTTTTTTTTTTTTTTTTTTTGCTTAAATTCTTCTATTGGTACATTTTAGTTATACAATACGTTTATGTTTATCATCGGGTGCTTGTACCTGTACATGATGTATCTTGGTTCTTATTTTTTCCTCATTACCTGTGTGCCCTTCACCCCTCCACCCTTCCCTATTTACATGCTTCGTTTCCATTTTTTTTTCTTTTCTCATAATTTTTCCTTTCCCTTCTTTCCTTTCCCTATCTCCTCCCACCCCCCTACCCCTTTGGACCTCTTCCTGTTTCAAAGTATCAGTTATTAGTAATTAATCCTTTTAATCCTTATTTACACTCAGTTTCTCACACTAGAGAAACTATTCGGTATTTTTACGTGTGTCTTATTTATTTCCCTTAAGAGTATGACCTCAATATGCATCCATTTAGCTATAAATGTTTATAGTTTCTCATTCTTTATGGCTGAGTAGTACTCCATTGTATAAAAAACCCACATCTTCCTTATCCAGTTTCCAGTTGACAGGCACTTGGGCTGTTTCCAAGATTTTGCTGTTACAAACTGTGCCGCTATAAACATGGGTGCACAGATATCGCCGTGGTATGATTCTTTTAATTCTTTGGGGAAGATCTCCAGCAGGGGAATAGCGGGGTCAAATGGGACCTCCAGCCCTAGTCCTCTGAGGTATCTCCATACTGACTTCCACAGTGGTTGCACCAGTCTGCACTCCCACCAACAATGGACCTAGAATTTCTAAGATGTGAACAATGTTCTTTGGAGCCATGAAATGCAGAGGGAATGGCTGGCAGATCAGTGCTTCTAAAATACCAATCTTCTCTTGTCGCTCCTCCATTTGGGGTTCTCACAAGGACTCCCCAGTGTGGGCAAGACTCAGCATGAGACCCTCGGCCTATTGCACAAAGACATCCAGGCCTGGCGTGTCCTTACTCTCTGTCATCTCCCACCCCTCCAGCTCGCTCACTCCCTGTCCTTCTGCCATCCCAAACTCTGCAGTTTCCCGAATGTTCTTTCTTGTTCTCTGTGCCTCTGTTACCTTCTCTCAAGACCAAGGCTCATTTCCTCTTTTCTTTGCTATCTTCTCCCTATGCCCTGTGCTCAGGATCCTCCTCTGAACCATAGATCCAGAGCTGTGCATCAGTCAAGGAGGTTATAGATCCAGTTTTTATTGGCCGGTGACTTCCCAGTGGGCGGAGATAATGTCTTAATCATGACTTTCTTTTAGCCCTCACACAATGTGTGGACTGGAGTCTGCAAAGAATAAATACCTGGGGGGAACTGAGTGAAGTATACAGTGGCCAGAGGCCTCAGGACCCGAGAATCCAGCTGGAGAGATGTCCCACTGCTGGGATCCATCACTCCCCCACAGAGAGATTGGCACAGGACGATTACACATGATGCTGTGAGCCCTGGGCACTGAGGTTGCTCAGAGAGGAAGTGTGGGCAGCAGCATTGGGGGATTACTTCCTGTGCATTCCACAGCTCAAGGGAAACTCAGCTCCACCATCCTGTTCACAGAGAAAGAACCCGAGATTCAGAGCGAAAGAGACTTGCTTCAGGTCACTTTGAGAATTGCTGGCAGAGCTCAAAGATCAGATCATCTACATTCCCTGATTTCCAGTCAGGGGTTTTCAAAGAAAAACTCACCAAGCTGGGGCTAACAGGCATTTTGATGTTTTCCTATAAATAATTTAGGGGGAAGGAAAGGAAAGGAAACAGAATTTCTCTGCTAAATATTGATGCAGTAGCTGCTACTTAGAGAAGATTGCATGTGATGGTTTCAATTAGATTCTCTTTATACGCCTTTAGAAGTCGGTTTTTAAAAAAGGACAGGATTGTAGCGTGTTATTAACACTGACAGCTCCTGTGTTCACTCTGTGCTTCTGAAGGAATTGGGGCGGGGATCCTGATCTATCAACATAATCCGCGCAGGGAGTGTTGTGCTAATTTCAGAAGAGACCATCGGAAACAGCAGTCTCTGGATTTGGGTGGGAAGGTTCTCTTATGCGTCTGAAGTGATGTAAACACCCACTCCGTCACTGCTTCCTGGGCATCTCCACCATCTACATCATGGCAGAAGAGGGTGAGGGTGGAGAGGAAAGAGCTGAACTCTGATGTGGCCAGTAGATTCCTAGGATTCCCCAGAAGTTCAGGTGGGGGAAGCATGGGCCCAGTGATGGCATTGGAGTGCATAGAGCCTTTAAGAGGCAGGCTTAGCAGAAAGCAATTAGTTCCTCAGGACTCCATTGTGAATGGATAAATATTAGTCTCACAGGGAGGGTTGTGTCTTGCAGGAATGGATTAGTTCCCTCAAAAGTAGGCTGTTAGGAAGGGAAGCCATTCATGTGCTTGGTTCCTTCTGCTTACAGCCAGATCTCTTTCTTTCTCTCTGCCACATGTGATACAAACAAAGGGTTCCTTGTGGAACAAGCCCCTTGCTGTCTGCACTTGCCAGCTGTCAGAATCCAGAACCAGATAAACTGTTTTTCTTTGTAAGTTACCCAGGATGCGGTATTCTACTAAAGCAACAGGAAACTGACCAGACCAGAGGTGGATTTCAGCTGGACAAGACCAGCAAAATCTGTATTTGGAAAGGAGTTCCAGGCATCAGGGCATCCTGGGCTCAGGCCGCCAAGAAAAGAAAAGCCCAATTGAAAGCACTGGGTTGAAAGCTTGCTATGTGACAGGAGCTTGGACGATTACCTTATTCCTCACAGCGATCCTAATGACTAAGTGTTTTTATTCTGGTGCAGGCAGAATTTTAAGATGGTTCCCAAATCCCTGCTCCCCTGTGCACATACCCTGTATAATCCAGGAACTGTGAAAATGGTGGATTTTATTCCTGTGATTACATATATTTTATGGAACAGGAGGCTTTAAGAAAGGGAGATAATCGAAGTAGGTCTGACCTAATCACATGAACAGGATTAAAGGAAACAAAATTAAAATCTGGGTCTAGGTGTCAGAGACAGAGAATTCATAGATTCAAAGCACGAGGGGCCAGAGTGAGAATAAGTCTCTGGGTGGATTTATAGGTGACGGGGGCTCCGCAGGAAGAATCTGAGCACATCCTTCAGCAATGGAGAGCTGCTCCTGGCAGGAAATTGGAGGAGGAAGATGAGGGGCTGAATTGGCCAACAGCCCAAATGAGCTTGGAGGGGGACCCACAGCTCCAGATACCCATGCACCTGCCCCTTCTTTGATTTTGGTGTAGTGAGATCCCGGGCTGACAGGCCAGACAGGCTATATGGATTTTAGACTTAGAGAATGAGGACCCAATAAATGGGTGCTGTGTTAAGCCTTAAGTGTGTGATCACTTGTTTTTCAGTAATAGAAAACCAGTACATTGCCCCCTCCTTTATTTCCTTTGCAGTGTGCAGCTTCAGCCTATGGTCTTGTGCATGCTAGGCAAGCACTCTGCCACTGAGCTGCACCCCCAGTCCTATGTGCCCATTTTATAGATGAAGATATGAGGCTCAGAAAGATTCAGTTGCTCAAGGTTAGAAAGCTGGGATTCGAACCTAGGACATTTGACTTCTTTTTTGGGGGGAGTGTTATGCTATAGTCTTTATTAGTGGAATATTTTCATTTTCTCTTTGTACATGGAAGGCAGACTGAAACATAGCCACTAGATATTTAATTATTTTTATTTACAATAGCTGAATTTTGGCTCCTTGTGCCAAGCACAGAGCTATTCTCTTTAAACACAATTAATCCTGACCACAATTTCATTGCTCTTTCATTCAACACTATTACATTACTGCCCCATTTTAGAGCTGGGAAGTCTGAGTGACAAGGAGAATACTGCTCCCAAAATTAGCATCAGCAGTTAATGTGGGATTGGCTCACGGGGGTGAGTTCTGAAGAAGGTGCACACAAGCCCTGGCCCTGTGTCCTTGCCACAGAATCGCCTACCTGTCCACTACCACTCTGAAAAGCAGTGGTGCTCAGGGTCCTCATGGTACCAATGAACTTGTGATCCTGTGGGATCTACTGTTCTACTGGACCTGTCCATGTGGTGTGGTGAGATGCAGGTTATAACAGTGCAGGGCGCAGGCTTGCAGGTGGAAGCTATAAACATGTGCTGCCCTGAGCCCACACAGACGGCTCTGGCTGGGACATTTGACTTCTAAGTAAATGTTCTGCAACAACACCTGTCCAATGTGGGGGAAAGGGGAGATGTTCAGAGAAGTGGGTGGAGGGGGGCTCCCTTGCGCTGGGCTCTGAGCAGACTTAGAGAGCTCCTGACTGCATGGTGGTGAGGAAGCGCCCTTTCTCTGCAGCCCTGGGCCATGGGGAAGAGACCTTACACAGACAGGTGTGTGTAAAACACCATGAAGGGTACAGGCCTGCACGGCTGGCACAGACAGCTATGGTGAAGAGAATTCTGGGCACCTCCTTGGCCAGCAGTTCTTAGGCTTGAACACAGCTGAACTGAATGCACTAAAAGGACCTAAATCAGATGTGGTGGTGCAGGCCTGTAATCCCAGCTCTGGGAGACTGAGGCAGGAGGATGGCAAGTTTGAGCCCAACCTGGAAACATTAGTAAGACCCTCTCACAAAATAAAAAAAAATTAAAAAATGAGAAATATCTGGGGATGTAGCTCAGGGTGAAGGCCCTGGGTTCAATCTCCAGTTTCAGAAAAAAGAATAAAAAAGAGAAAGAAAGAGAAAGAAGGAAAGAAAGAAAGAAGGAAAGAAAAAGAAAGAAAGAAAAAAGAAAGAAAGAAAAGGACTCAGAGAACATAAAGAAAATCCTGACTGGAACACACGCCGAATCAGCCCACTGCAGACAGGCAGGTCTGTGCACGCCCTACCGAGGTCCTGAGTCCTGTGGAAGACACCGAATTACCCCACTGCAGACAGGCAGCCACCTGATTCCACATTACAAAGGCGCAGAGGACACCAGACCACCAGACCAAGGTACTGAGTCCCACTGTTCCCGGCCCAAAGGTAGGGGCTTCTGAGCCATCGTCCCACTGCTCCTGGTCCAGAGGAAGGGGCTTCCCGGTCACCATCCCTCCCGCTGCTCCCAGACCAGAGGAAAGGGCTTCTGAGCCACCATCCCGCTGCTCCTGGCCCAGAGGAAGGGGTTTCCCGGCCACCATCCCTCCGGCTGCTCCCAGCCCACAGGAAAGGGCTTTTGGGTCACCATCCCTACCGCTGCTCCCGGCCCCTGTCCCACCTC
>NW_004624740.1:12852065-12944788 GCF_000247695.1 Heterocephalus glaber | reverse complement strand
AAAAAAAAAAAAAAAAAGAAAGTCCTGACTATCCCCAAACCAGTTTCCCCACCTGTCTCACAGTGGGCCCAACTTTAAAAATTCCCCAGTGACTCTTTACTCTGAGAAGGACTGAGTCATAAATTCAGCTTGGGGGAAGGGAGGGCAGCAATTCTGGGCGGGTGTCAGGATCTCCCAGCAGCTGAGGTGCAAGGAGTTCTTCAGGACCCCTGCTGTTCCTGCATTGTCTCTGGGCCCTGGACTCTCAGTCCTGTGTTGTTGTCCTCAAGCCTCAATCATTGCCCTCACTTTTTGCTTCAGGTGAACTGTGCTTACCATTCTGAGTGTGACCACAGCATGGGTCCCAAATGCCCTGGGTGCTCCCAGGCCGGGATGGTCATGTCCTCATTCTGCAGAGTGGGGTGGCTCAGGGACTTCACCATGACAGCTCTCACTCTCACACTTGACTAATCACAGCCATCTGGAGGCCTTGTTAAGACACAGGCTCTTTGACTTATTGATTTCATTTCCTTTCGATTTATACCCAGGGTGGGATTTCTGGATGAGATGAAATCCGAATGTGTACTGTAGCACTACTCACCATACCTGAGATATGAAATCAGCCAATCAATCAATGGATGAAAGGATAAAGAAAATTTGATATATACACAATGGAATATGCAGCTATAAAGAAGAATGCAATTCTGCCTTCTGTGGCAAAATAGATAGAACTTGGGGACATTATGTTAAGTGAAGAAGGCAGGCACAGAAAAATAAATACCACATGTTTTCATTTACCAAGGGGAGCTTAAAAACTCACAGGAGCTCATAGGAGCAGAAAGTAGAACAGTGGTTACTAGAGGCTGGGAAGAGTGTTGGGGAGGGGGAATGGAGAAAAGACGTGGAACAGGTACAGGGGTGCAGGTAGATGGCAGGAATATCTTCTAATGTTCTGGGGTTGAGAATGATTACTTATATGTTTCAAGATAGCTACTAAAGAGTATTTTTAATGCTCCAAACCCAAAGAAATCATGAGATTGAGGTGCTAGATTTGCCTGTAACTCTGATCTGACCAGTATTGAAATGTAATGCTGCATTTTGTAAATATGCACAACCATGATGGGTCAATTCAAAATAGAAAGATATCTGCAAACAATAACCAACCAGACTCCTGGCACCACCCCTGCAGTGTGTGAGGGTCAGGTCTGAATGGTTCCCCAGGGTTTGCATGTCTGAGAAGATCCCAGTCCTGCTGCTCTGCTGTGGGAACCATGGTTGACATCTGCAGTGTGGAGCACTCTGATCTGGGTTGGAAACCAGAAAATTAGCTGCTAGCACAAGACCCTGGACAAGTCTCTTACCTCTTGTGCGTCAGCTTCTCCTTGGGCTGAGAGTGATTGCAGTGCCTGCAGCACAATGTGGCTGTGTGGATTAGACAAGGTAGCCTTGCAGTGAACTTAGCATAGTGTCTGGCACAAATAAGCTCTCAGTAAATGTTAACTGTTCCTTCAGTCAGTGCTGTGGTTTCCAGGTCCCATCCAAAACTTGTGTGACATTGAATTGTCTTTGCCACAATATTGGAGGTGGGACATTTAAGAGGTGATTAGTCATGGGAGCACCATCTCCATGCATGGATGTATTGGTTGGCTTTCTTGTTGCTGGGACAAAATACCCAATACCTGCAACTTGTAAGGGAAAAGGTTTATTTTGGCTCAGGGTTTCAGAGGGTTCAGTCCATGGTTGACTGGTTCCAAGGCAGAAACGTTATGGCAGAAGGGCCTTTGAACAAAGCTGCTCATCTCAAGGCAACGAGGAAGCCAAGCAGGGAAGCAGTCCCAGAGAAGAAGGGGTCAAAGGTTCAGATAGAGACCCCAAGGTCCTGCCTCCATGACTCATCCTGACACACCCAGAGTGATCAGAACTGAGCCCCTAGGCATCTCTCATGCTAATCAACTTCACAGTCAAGACTATCACAGAGCTCTTTTTGTTGGAATCATCCTGTCTTGCCAAAGGTATGTCTTAAGAGAGAGGAGATTTTATGAGGAAATAAACATGGAAGCACAATGGTGGGATAGCAAGTGGAGATGAAGAGGGGTAGGTTATTAATAGCCCTGAAGCATGCAAATATAGGAGTAAGTGAGGTGGGAGGGAACTCTGGGGGTTGAGATTGGGTGCAGGTCCAACTAAGGCATCTGTTGAGCACAGTGTCCACATTTCCACCTGTGTTGAGACAAAAGTCCCAGCATGCTACCACTTGGAGGGAAGGATAGGCCCAGGAGGCTGACTTAGAGATGATATGATCTGCCATTTCTTCCGCAAATTGTTTTTGGCTCCCATTCCTCGTGTGACTTGTATTACTGGATGACACTCCACAGTGCTTTGTACGCAATAAAACTTCAATTAACCAATTGCTCAGGGGAATGGGGGTGTTATGGTTAATTGAATTATCCGATTAACTGAAAGTTAATTAGCCAGAAACCCTTTGTAATTCCGTGACATGCTGTGAATAGCCCAACACATCTAAGTTCCTTTTCTTACCAAGGTTAGGAAGGGTGGGAGTCAAGGCAGAAAGGAAACAGCACCGGCTTTTATGGAGGGTCTAAACGTGTATGTGGTACTTTACATAGACATGCTGCCTGATTTAACCCCTGTAAAGCTAACATCACTATCTCATTTTCAGATAAGGAAATGGGGAAGCACCTTAACCATTATTGAACATTGCTCTGTTGATTGATAAAATGAAGGTCTTACAGTCATCTCTGAGATATCAATGCTAGAAGTAGGTTGGGGGGGGTTGGACTATGGCAGCTCCACATATGAACCCTGACGGTGACCTCCATTAGCCTTGTGACCTCACCTCAGCTACCACAGTCATTAAATGCAAGCACTCTTAATCAGGCTGGCTTAAAATTCTTATTCACCTTGTTCTGAGTTGTGTGATTCTCAGCCTTCAGCTTCCTTTCCCTCTTTATGTCTCGGCATCTTCATCTTCACAATCTACCACCATCTACTTTGCAAGATTTCTGGGGCCAGAGAAGGAGCCTGCATAATTTGGAGCTCGATATTATCATCAGCAAGGCCCAAGGTCACTTTAGGGGAGCTTTGATGCACTATTGTAAAGAAGTGAGCAGTAGACCTCGTGGTTAGATGCGCTCTGACGTTTCCCTGAATGTTAAATCTTGTATTATTTTCATGTTCTTTCTTTCTCCTTGATGTATACTGTGAAAAATCTGCTCTAGCAGGTGTATATTTGCTAATTTTGGTTCATTCTGGTTTTCTTCCACTTGCACCTCCCGCAGAAGAGAATACAATGAGACCCACAGGCGTTGCTCCCTACTAAATCAAGCCTTCATTTGGCAAAGTCACCAGCCTCTGCTGCCATCGTATTTTTTAGGGAAGCAAAAGAACAGTTCTTTTTGCTCAGAACATTAGATTTATATTGCTTTCATTTAGCAAGTGAATAATTGATAAGTTGGGGCATATTAACATTGAACAAAAGAGCCCAGTGGTACAAGGGTCCTAGGAAGGCTGCCTAAATCAATATACACTCATGAATTTTGAGTGCAAAAGGTTGAGCCGAGAAAGAACACAGATTTAGAACTCCATTAATATTTGAAACAGGCTCAGCACACAAGAGGCTCGCTGTAGCCCAAATGTTAACTGAAGGGGCTTCAGAGAAATGGCTTCTAAACAAATGTGAAAGCAAGAGATTTTCCCCTCCAAAGACTTCACGAGAAAAATCAATCATCTTTGTTGTTTCAGCTGTCAGAGCTATCTATTAAAAATCTAATTAGAGTGCTTTTTTACCAATTAAACATGCCGATGCAACACTTCTCTGACTCAATGTTTATAATTTCAAGGAAAGCAAAAGGATGGCCCTTCATGATCAACCCAGAGGCAGAGAATATTCCAGCCACTCCTCCTGGCTCTCCATGCAGGAGCCAGCTTTAAAATTTGATTAATCTAAACATTTTGTAAGGTGTCAAAAGAGGTTTCTTATCTGATGCTTCATGGACACCCAAACCGCCAGCCTGACCTAGGCCAAAATAACATCATCATTCACAATTTGCTTGTGAAATGTCTCCTGCCAGGTCCCCAATTTGAGCTATCAAAGCTGGAAATTTTAAACCAAGTGGGAGAATGTTTGCAATTTTACTGATTCATTGAACCCAGTGTCCTGTTGGAAAGTCATCTATAGCGTCTGATATCAGCAAGCTGCTTTGGCCATTGAAGGTATCCAATGCCAGGTGGTCACTGTGTTGGCCATGGAGGACCCTCGATATCAGAGACCATGTGTGCACTGGCATTCTACTCAACTAGCCACAAGGACAGTTTTCAGTGGGTAGAGGGCTCACCTTGTAGAAGACATTAAATAGAATCTCACAGTTGGAAGGGGCTTGAGTGGTTATTCTCCAGTATCCTACACATCAGAGAGATGACTCCACTCAGACTGGGGCTCTGCTTGCAAGCCCCAGTGCTGGTGGGCTCACTACCTTGTGGGAGCAGCCCATTGCCAAGATAGTGCTGCCTCTTGGAAGGGGGACTCTTGTGTTGAGCTATCACCTGCCTTCCTATGTCTCAGGCCCAAGAAGATCAGCGCTAAGCCTCACAGATGCAGTTCCCGAGAATTGCCTGGACCTGACCTGGATTGCTAATTCTGCTCTTCTCCCATGAAGCAGTTAATTTGGAGAATCATTCAGAGCATGTGCTTATTACTGGGTCTTAGTGGCTAAAAGAAAAATTTGGCCCCTCCACAGCACAGATGGTATTTGTCCTATTCCCTAGAATTCTCATGCTATATATCTTAATTAATGAATTAAATGAAAATCTGCAGTCCAGCGGTCCTAAGAAACATTTATTTTGCCATGCACATGTTTCTGTCCTTCCTCTTTAGTTCCCTAATTAACAAGCAAGGCCAGGTCAAAGCTGTAGCTTTTAGACTTTTTGGAAAGGCTGAGCTTCTTAAAAGGAAGCCACACTTTTGAGACTAAAAACTCTTGCCTATAATTCCAAGAGGCTTTTTAACTAGCTTCAAAAATGTTGGCTACATGGTCTGATTTGTGCTCTCATGGGGACACTTACTTTGGTCTGGGCTTCTCCAGTCTTCCTTTTGAGTAATCACCTACTGTTCTAACCTGGGGGCAAGAGAGAGGTGGCTATAGCAGAAAGAACACAACTGGTCAAGCCCCACAGACACAAGTTCCATTCATAGTTCTACCAACCTCCAGCTGTGACAACTTGGGCAACACACAAAGCCTCATCAATGTAGTTTCCTCTACTGTGCAGTTGGGATAAACATTCCTAGCTCACAGGGTTATTATAAAAATAGAATGAGGTAATAGGGGACTTAGAATGGTGTACCAACTCAGGTATTATACGACAAAGCATCTCCAAACTCAGAAACTAACAAAGCATGTATCGTTGCTCACAAGCGAATATATCCACTGAGAGTTCTAGCTTAGGCCAGACTTGCTGAACTTGGCTAGGGGCTTGCTCATGTACTTGTGTTGAGCTGATGGAAGGGCTGTGCATTCTGAGACAGCTGTATTTGCATATCTGGAATGGCCTCATTTGCAGGTCTGGCAGTTGGCTGGGAAGCACTGGAGGTATTGGACTACTTGCCTTTCAGCTGCCAGCAGGCTGGCTTGGACTTATTCACAGAAGATGTATCCAAAAAGGCAAAAGAAACATGAATGGCTTTGGGAACTGTCATCATGTCACTTCTGGTGCATTCTATTGGTCAAAGCAAGTCACTCAAGGGGTAGAAGAATTGATTAAGTACATAGCTCTAGTACTCCAGGAATGACAGCTGTTAAAAATCTCGCAGACTGCAAATTGCAAGGATTGATCTTGTCTATACCCTCTTAGTGGAAGCACTTAGAAGTTGTACAGCAGGAATCCCATATGGTAATCATTTTATTGTTAACATTAGCAATACCTCCTAGCTATACTCTTGCTAGAATCTGTGAAAAAGGAACTGGATCAAACTGTTGATGGCAGAAGCTGGGGAAGTTTCTAGGTCATCCTGAGGACAGGACCAAGAGGCTTCTGGTTGGAGCAGAGTCAGCTGCTGGGCATCCTGGGGTTCAGGATAATGCTGTTCTTCACTGATTCTTTGGCCCTAAGATTTCTCCATTATCATCTCCATGTTGCCTGTACTAAAACTGAGGCTTCAGAAGTGAGGCTGACTTACAAATGGCAGAGCTGGAGCTGAACCCAGGGAAATGCAGCTTGAGGATCTATCTGGGCTTGTTTCTTAACAGTGTCCAGCAGCATCCCGGAATCCATGAGCAGTGAGAACAGAATCCAAGGGGAAGGGAATTCATTATCTGGGAGTGCCTGTTGCAAATCAGGCACAGGCTTGTACACTTCACAGCATTATCAGTTCTTACCCTGACCTCCCTACTACTTACTTGTAGCTCCAATTTACAGATGAGGAAACACAGGTTTGGAGAGGTTATGTAGCCTGCTTGAGGGTGAACAGCCAGGAAGTGGGTGGCACAGCTGAGATTAAAGCTTGTTTCTGTCTGATTCTTCACTAACACTGTCTCAGAAGGTTGCCATGGTCCATGGCTGTAACTGAATACACAGTCTGGGTAATTTACAAGGAATAGAGGCTTATTTAGTTCCTGGTTCTGGAGGCTGAATGTCACTGTGCCAGCATTCTGCTGGACTCTGCATCATAGCATGGCAGAGGGGATCACATGGTGATGCCATGTTTAAGCGGGCCAGCTTGAGTCTCTCTCCTCTTCTTCTTCTTTTTTCTTTTGGTACTGGGGATTGAACTCGGGACCTTGCGCTTGTGAGGCAGGCGCCGGAACCACTGAGCTAAATCCCCAGCCCCCTCTCCTCTTCTTATAAAGCTACTATGCTGCCATTGTGGGGGCCCCACCTTCATGACTTCATTAATTCCAGTCACCTCCTCAAAAACCAAATACTGCCAATATATGAATTTTGGGGAAATATGAAATTTCTCATGTGTGAATTTTGGGGGAACAAATGCAACCACTTTGGTGTGTTTTTGTTAGTTTGTTGTTTTGATGTTGATGGTACTGGGGTTTGAACCCAGGGCCTTGGCATTGAGTTACGTCTCCAGCCCTTCTTATTTTGATTAACTAATTTTTTTTTTGGTACTGGGGATCGAACTTGGGTCCTTGCACTTGTGGAGCAGGCAGTGGAGTCACTGAGCTAAATCCCCAGCAGCCCTTTTTATTTTGAGACAGGGTGTCACCAAGTCGCTAAGTTGCCCAGGTTGCACTGCAACTTGCAATTCTCCTGCCTCCGCCTCCCAGAGTGTTGGGAGTACAGACCTGTGCCACCAGGCCCGGCTCTAAGATCATGTTTATAGCAACGACAAGCAGAGGAGGGTCTCTCCTAACCCTATCCCCTGTAGACTGTGAGCCTGTCCCCCTCGTGAGAGGAGCCCCTGTAGCAGTCTAAGGGTCCTGAGGGATGGCCGTGCTCAGGGCATTGGAATTAAGCACTTGCTGCAGTCCCTGTGTCTCCCTGGCCACTTGGGCTGATTTCAGTTGCCTGTGATTAGGACAGGACAGGCTGGCTGGAGCGAGTCACACTGTGTTTTTAATCCAGAAGGACTCAGAAAGGAAGCTCTGAGGACCAATTAAAGCAGCCTGCAAAATTGTTCTTGGCCCCAGGCAGATGCCCTGGAGATGCCTCTGGCATTATAGGACTTGTTAGTTCCAGGAGGCAGAGGCTGGATGGGGCAGCAGGCTCCACAGGAGGCCTAGCAGGCACTGTCAGAGGAAGAATGGATTAATTCTGGGAATTCAGGCATGTTCAGGGGGTCACAGTGGCAACAACCCAAGGAGCCTGGCTGCCTAGAGTCCTATTAGCTTAATTGCAGATACCAGGCTCCTCACCACCAGCTCCTGGAACCTCCTGTGGCATCTCCAGGTGGTTGTCCCCTGCCTGGCTCCTTCCAGCTGCTCCTTCCCCTCTCCGCCTGCTCTGCTGCCTCTGATGTGGCCATGGCAACCCTCAGCCCCTCCATTCTGAGCCTGAGGAGTTCAACATCCATACCTCTCTCCCTGCTTGGGCGACCCACGCTGCCCTGCTTGTCTGAAACCAGAGCAGGCAGCCTGGAATGGCTGTCATTGTCCTGCTGGGCTGACCCTGGGCCTCTGACTGGGAGACTCTTAACCCAGCTCTTGCAGCACAAGGACAGCCTCTGAAGTGCTGGGTCCCAGTGCACATGGAGAGGATTCTCCAGGGGCTGCATCCTTGACCCCTGCATTGGCAGACTTCCTCACCCCCGCCCCTGCTGTGTAGTTTCTGGCCCTTCCTGTAGTCTGTGGTGCTCTGGGCTGGCCTCTCTGGTGGCCCCGAGGGCCCTTGGACACAGGGGTTGGTGTTGGGCTGCTCTGCACACCCAGAGACCACTCTGGGGTCCACATCCTAGCAAATGAAAGGGAGCGGAATGGAATGGAATCCCCTTCCCAGAGCACCATTGACTCTGTCCTGGCCTCCCCAGCGTTTAGTTTGCCTACTTGAATCCCTCAGTTTCCACTCCTCATAACTCTTGGGACAGTTGCCTAAAATGACAATACAGGAGAGTTTGGGAAAAAGACGTCAGGGGTCTCAGCGGTGCTCAGTGAGCATGACAGAGTCAGAGGTGGCTCTTCAGAGAGGGGAAGGCCAGGAAAATCAGGGTGGGGCAGGACTTTGAGAAGGATGGGGAGCAATGGAGGGGGGGCAAAGGCCAGAGAGCGTGGGCCTCGCTAGACGGAGAAGCAGCCTGCCTGTGTGTGCATGGGTGTGAGAGCACGTGGCTGTGTGTGTAGGGGCGAGTGTGTAATATGTGCATATGTGTGTACATGTGTATGAGTGGATGCCCATATGCATGTGTATGAGATCGTGCATATGAATGCATGCATGTGTGTGAGTGTGTGGACCTACAGGGTGGAGTCTGTCGGGAGGAGCCCTGTTGCTAGGCAGCCCATCGCCAGACCTCTGAGTGGCAGCAGCCAGCACAGGAGGAGGGAAGCAAGCAGCTGCCTGGCTCCGTGGTTCTGCATTTCTTTTCCAGGCTGGCTGGGAACCCACAGCCCGGCTGTCTCTAGGGGCAGGACTGGGGCACTGAAAACACCTGTGGCCAGTTCCTCTGTACCCCCTGATGCCAGCCAGCTAACGAGGGGAGCTGGTGACCTCTGATTGCCCCTTGGACTTGTGGCCTCCTCTCCTCCCCATCCCAGCAGGGTCTCCCTTCTTGAGCTGCTCTGCCTGTCCACTGTGCTCTGCTGGCCAGTTGGGTGCCACAGTTGGCTGCTGCGACCTTGCAAGGGTGCCGGGGCATCACACTCCTCAGTGTGGTGTTTGGTGCCTCCTCTCTGGTCTGCTGAGCTCCGCTGTCCCTGAACTCTCATGTGGAGTTCAGGCCACCTCCAGCCCCAGCCAGGAGCCGGAGCCTAGCCAGCCCCCTGGCTGCGCACTTCCTTGAGACGCCTGTGTCTATACCTTTGCAACTTGCCCCTTCTTTGTTCCTGCTGGAAGGGCCTTTATCACTGTGAAAAATCCCATTATCAGCTTCATCCCTGAGCTTCTCCTGTGTGGCACGGCCCCAGCCCTGTGCTTATTGGTCGGCAGCAAGTCTTCCCCGGGCTGCTCCGGGCAGGTCTGGAGCAGCAGGGCCCTGCTGAGGCACCCACAGTTCAGGGCCCTGGGGGCGATGTGTGGTTGGGTGGAGGAGGAAGTAGACACCTCTGGAGGGCACCGTCTTCCAGGGTCCAGGGACAATTCGGGCCAGCGCTTGATCTTGGCCAGTCTCCTACTTCTTGGTCTTATTCATGTTCTGATGCTGGGTTTGGTTCACTCCAATTATTTTCATTGTCCCCAAGGGCTGCTTGGGACTTGCAAATCCAGCCTGTGTCTTGGTAACCACCAGCAGTTTTTCTAGGGGGTGTCTTGTTCTGTGTCTCAAGTTTCTCTCAGAAGCTTATTGAATTTCAAGAGCCCATTGTCCTTCCAGCTGGTGGTGTACACTTGTGGCATCCTGTGCTGATGTAGGGAGGGAGGAAGCTGCACATCCAGCTGGCCTGGGGGAAAGGAGCCCTGGGGACTGTCACCTAAGGCAGTGGGCTGGTGGGTGTGGCTTATGAGCACAGCTGCCAGGACTCATTATTCTGTGCCTGCTGGTAATCACTTTCTTTTTGTCTCAATGGTATGAAAGCCATGGTAGCCAGGGAGGGGCCTGTAGCCAGGGAGGGGCCTGCCCAGATTCCACAACTAAAGCACTCAGTGTGGGAAACAGAGTAAGCACTCCACCTGAGCTGTTGTCTTGGGGATGGATTGTTGTCATTGCCTTTCAGAGCTGAATGGGGAGAAAGAGAAGATTCATTCCTTCGGGCTAAGAGGCCTGCATGGTCAGCAAGGCAGGAGGCGGAACCACTGAGCTAAATCCCCGGCCTGATACCTGGTTAGCATACTCCTATAATCCTAGCACTCTTGGAGGCTGAGGGAGGGAGATTTCAAGTTGAAACCCAGCCTGGGCAACTTGGCAACTCAGCAAGATCCTGTCTCAAAATAAAAGATAAAAAAGGCTGGGAACATAGCTCAATGGTAGTCACCCCTGGGTTTGATATCTAATACTGTCAAAACAAATGAAGAACTAACAAACAAACAAACATCCTTAAATTTGGGCAAACTGACATTCACAGGGGAAGGGTTACCCTAAAGTCACAAAGCATAAAGCCAGTGTGGGTGGCCTGGGACAGCTCTGGACTCCAGGGCAGACCTCTTCTTTTGGGCATGGTGCTGGTTTTTTTTTTTGGTACTAGGGATTGAACTCGGGACCTTGTTCCTGTGAGGCAGGCAGTGGAACCACTAAGCTAAATCCCTGGCCCTGGTGCTCATTTTTTGGACAGTGGGTTTTTGAAAATGAGAGTATTTGGTGGCTGCTCTGCCACTGGAAAGTGGGTTTAAGTCACCTTGATTTTGTCCCACTGGGGGCACCCAGCCACTGCTGTCTGCCCACAAGGAGGCTATTAAAGATGAGTTAGAGCCCCAGGGGTTCTCTCCACTCTGGTCTACACTTTTGTGTTTCTTGGGTGAACATCACCAAACTATCTGCTGAGTTTGGGGAATTTCAAGTTAAACAAGGCCTTTAAAAGGGCAAGAAAGGAGCTCTTGGTCAAGTTCAGTGTCCTGCTCCGTGTCACACAGCTGTTGAATCTAGGAGCCCCACCTCCTCTCCCTTACTCCTCAGCCTCCTGGATGAGTTCAACACTTGTCCCACACAGGCTGGACTAAGCCTTGCAGACTTCGACTACTGAGGAGACAGAGGTCAGCCTGGGTCCTCTCTGGCAAATGCAATATGGTCTGCTTGGCATTTGGTGGCTCAAGAGATGGGGCAGAATTAGAAATGATGTTGTGAACCAGGCAGGTGGGTTGAAGTGTAGTTGGCTACTACCCCAGCAACAGCTCACAGTTTCAGACAGACACGGAACTCGAGTTACCTAGTGTGGGTGTGCTCAGGAGCAGAAAAGATGGGAAGACATAAACCTTTCTATCATCTGGACAGACACATCTACAGGCGACTTCCACACCTGCTGGGAGGTGAGGGTGACACGGTGATGTCCTCCAGGTCCTACTGACTGGGCTTTGGAGTTAGTGGGCTTGTGAGTTATGGCAATAGTGATTCCTGTGGGCATGGTGGGTCTTATGGCTTGTATCTAGATGTCTCCCAAAGCCTCATGCACTCATAGGTGGGGCTTTTCAGAGATGGTGGGATCTGAGGTGGTATTTGAATATAGATTAAGGGCGTGTGACAACAGAATTGGTTTAGTATAGTTCTGGGTGTGGATAATGGGAAGTCCCACCCTGGGTGTAGGAAGCACCAACCAATAGGGTTATAGCCTGGATGGAAAATTAAGGGAAAGTTAGAAGGCAGGCTGCTGATGCTTGCTGCTTGCTGTCTCCTGCCTGCTCTGGCAAGGACTATTTCTCATCTGCAATGTCACTCTGCCTTGGAGCCAGCCAACCAGGGACTGAAACCTTCACAAACTGTGAGCCAAAATAAACCTTTGTTCCTTTAACTTGAGGGTGCCAGCTATTTTGTCTCAGCAATGAGACAAGTAATTAAGACAGTGGAGAAGGCAGGGTCTGATGTGGATAATGTATACCTTGCAATCTAGATGGTTTGACTTAGTATTTTTTTAGCTTTAGGGTAGTGTAGGAGTGATACGCATTCAGTGGAAATCTCACTTTGGATCTTGAATTTTGATTTCTCCCTGGTCTAAAAAAATGTGGCCCAGTCCTCTCTCCAGATGCTAGGTAGCAGCAATGGGCAATGGCTCCCAGCCAGCCATGGTCATGAAGAGCAACAATAGGTCCTCTACATAATACTGTGTTAGTGATGCTCGGTATGTGACATATATACAGTGCATTTTTGGCTTATGACGTTTTCAAGTTATGATGGGTTTGGAAGGATGTAACCTAATCATAAATTGAACAGTGTCTATAATAAAGACATTTTCAAGCCTGGGCAGTGCTCCAGGGATTTCAGTTCTAGGTGCATTATCTCATTTCAGACACAGTTCCTAGATGGGAATTGAGCACTAAGCACCTCCCAGGCCTTCAGCTGACACCATGATCCCCATTTTCTTATGGATTGAAGAAGACTTGGGACAAGGCTCCAAGCTGTTGTTTTTGGGTGTTGCTGCTGCTGCCCAAGTTTGCTTTGTTTCATGGATTTTTTGATTTCTTAACTCAGCTATGAACTGTTAACTTTCTCCCACGAGGAAGCTAGACTTGTATTTGTTCCCTTTTATAGATGAAGCATGTAAGAAGTAAAGAGATTTTGCAGCTTGTTCACTGGCCAACTGGCTGACAATCTAGGTGTTCTTATTCCCAATTCAGATCCTTTTCAGTTATACAAATTTCCTTTCCAGTGACAAGTTCTCCAGTCTTGCCCTCCTGCATACATCCTTATAGCCAGTCCTTTGTACATCCTTTTCTGATCTATACAGATCCCTCATCTCTTCTTTATCTGGCTAACTCCCATTCTTCCTGCAGAAGCCAGAGCCAACATCTCCTGGAAGATGTCCATCTCTGGATTCCTGAGGCCGTTTGGGTAGGTGCCTCTTACAAAGTGGTTCTGCTGGGCTGGGTGGGAGGAGAGCCATCCATCTTGTATCTGGCTCCATGACAAAGTCATGTTCAAGGAGAATCAGAGATAGGTGCAGCAGGGAACCCGCCAGCCAGTCCCCACCAGGGCTTTGCATTAGAATCAGACATATAAGGGACAGAAGACAGGAAGAGGGGACCAAATACATCCCGCCCAGGACACTGCGGTTGCTGGGAGTCAGGCAAGGTGGAGCAAGGCTGTCGCGTGAAGGACCAGAGGGTTATAGAACAATTCTTCTGCCTCAGAGTCACGGGTGAACATATTCAAACATCCTTAAGTGATGTCTGTAAAGGCTTTGAGTACTTTGAAGTGTGGCTTTATTTAATTTCAACAAAGTTGTAGTTGCAATTAGATCTGTCCAGATAATTAACTCCAATTTACTAGTTTGCAACTAGTAATTAATTACTAAAGTCTCCTGAGTGAGTCTGGGAAAGGAAAGTTGCTTCTCTGAAAATGGAGGCTTTGTCTGGCAGCCTCAGATGCGTGGCTATGTCTGGGGAAGTCCTTTCTCTGTGACTCACTGTGGCTCCAGGGCACACACGAGGGTTTCGGTGACTTTGAGCAAGTCCCCCAATGGCCCAGCTCTCAGTTTTCTCTCCTGTGGAAGGGGAGCAGCTCTCCATTGAGATCCTAGGATCCAAACTTCAGACCAAGGACCATCAATTCTCCCTAAACATGTCCTCAAAAATCTGGCAGGTTTGTTTTTTTCATTGCAGAAGTCTACATCTGGTTGTGGTTTTGCTTCACATTTGAAAACTCATTATGTGTCCTTCACCAAAAGCATTAAATCTCAACCCTGGTTGTCACTGTAATGGAGTGGGTGTAAAGCTGGTCTTTTCATAACTGAGCTAATGAGATATCCTGTGGAAAGAATGAATCTTTATTTTTGCCTCACACGATATCCTCAAATCAATTCCAACTGGATTATAGACTTAAGTAAGAAAGGCATAAACGTATAGCTTGGTCTTATTTTTAGTAGTGCATGTTTGCAGTACACAGTGATTATATTTCTTGTGGGGTGTTTGTACATGGATGCAACATATCTTAATTCTTTATTCACTTCCTTTCCTTCTGCTCCCTCACCCTCCCTCTGTCCTGTGGTTCCCTTCCCTTTTGCAAAAGATCTACCTCCCTATTTCCTATTATCTATCTTTTATTTTGCTGTTTATTTATATTTTGGGTATTTATATTTCTCATATAAGAGAAACCATGTGCTGTTTAATCTTGTGTGTCTAATTTGTTTTACTTGATATTATGGTCCATAAGTGCATCCGTTTTCCTACAAATGACTCAAAGTTATCCTCCTTTATGGTAGAGTAGGACTCCATTGTATATAAATAATACATTTTCTTTATCTATTCATCTATTGATGGACATATATTCCACTTTAGAAGATAATGTAGAAGACTTTTGTGGTATAGGGTAGAAAAAATTGTGTAGGACAAGAAAGGACTTACTTTGAAGAATTAGGGTATAAACTGGAGTTTCTCTAAACTTAAGAACTTCTGTTCATCAGGAGACATGAATTCAGGAAGTGAAAAAGCCAATCACAGAGTGGGGGAAGATATACGTAAAACATATACCTCAAAGGATTCCTGTAACCAGTATTTAAAGAACTATGCCTCTGTTTCAAAATACTGACACTTTGATTTAAAAATTGGGCCAAAGAAGTGCCTCACAAAAGAATATATCCAAAAGCCAATAAGCATATGAAAAAGTATTGAGTATTATGATCAACAGACCAAAGCAAATCAAACCCAAAATGTGATACCACTTTCCACCAACTTTGATAAAATTAATGAGAATACAGAGCAATTCTGCTCTGTCGGAATTGCTGGTGGGAAAAATGTTTCCATTCTCTACTAAAGAAACCCCAATAGATAAGCTATGTTCCAGCAATTCCAGTCCTGGATATATCTACCCAAGAAAAGGTGTCCACATGAACACCGAATGACACGTCCAGGGATGTTCATTGCAACATTATCAGGACAACCCCAAACTGGGAGCAACTCAAAGATTCATCATCAGGACAATGGATGTATTGCCAAAAATACAATGGAACGCTGTGTAGCGATTATTGCTAGGCACATACCCTGGATGGATTTCACAGATTATAACAAGCAAAAGAAATGAGACAAAAAGTATACTGTACAGTTCCATTTATACAAAGTTTGACAGCACGCGATGGAAGTTAGGGTTAGGGTTCAGGTTACCTTGTGATGGGGACTGAGACTGGGAGAATGAAGTGGGATGCTTTGGAGAGGTGGCGACATTCTGTATCTTGCTTGAGTGGTGGCAGCATGATGGGCATGCACATTTTTACTGAGGGATGTGTTGAAGATTTATGTAATTTATTGCATGATGCTGTATTAATAGAAATGTTTACTGAAAAAAAATATAGGACTTCAGGCCTCACTAGATGAGCTGAATGGGAATGCAGGTGGGAAATGGGGAGCTTGAGTGCTAACACCTTTGCAACATTCGTGATGCTTCTTATGTGCAAGTGGAGTTGGGAATCACAGCCCTTGACCAAGAGCCAGCACCTTCCAGTGCGCATTGCTCGGCCCATGTACATCTAGTGTGGGGGCTTCACTGAGTGATCAGCACTTGGGGGAGCATCACTGACCTGATTCCTTGACCCGACCCTTGAGACTCTTTGGCTGTGATCTGGCAGCCCTTCAACGTGCACTGTGTGGTCCTGTAGCTCATCTGTCTGCCCCACTGCTTACACAGTCCTGGAAAGGCTCAGGTCATCCCGAGTGCCTGGGATTTGAACCGAGGCTTCCGACTTCCATTCCGAATTGAAAGACAGTAGGTTAAGCTTTATGCAAAGGAAATGAAAATATTTGAATAGTATAATAATAATATAAATAGTATAATAGTTTAATATCATATAAATAACTTAATAATTTATAGGCGGGAAATAATTGATGAGAAGGGCACAGAACTTGTCTTTCTAACTTGTATGCAATCCAAGATCTTCCTTTTAAAATTTTGAATAGAGAGATTTTGAATTTATATTATAATCATTTTTTTTTGTTTTTTTTTTTTGTTTCTCACCTCAAGTAAGGTCTCAGATGAAGCCTGTCTTATAATGGTAATACTCAGGAGGATGTGTTTTGTCTTGCTCTGACTCTCTCTACCTCTGTTCTTGATCTGCCGCCCTGCAGGAGAACTCCAGACTGGGGAATTTTCCTCAGAAAGGTGTTATGAGTTGAGATTAGTTAGGCAAGTGGCAGAGCGCATGCATAAGCAGTTACTTTGCATAATGAGGCATGTGAAATCCCACTGGAGGTTGTTAAAACAGCAGACAGACTGCGGTAAACAAGGAGGAAGGTAGGCTTTGAAAACAGATGGCTTTGAAAACCTGGCAAAGCCCTGTTGTAGACTTTAAAAAATTGGTTTCGTTAGTGCAGGCTATTTTTTTTTTTTAAAAAAAATTCTACACGCATATTTTAAAGGTCTGTTTTAATGATAAAGTTCCGTGGGTAATTGAACATCAGTTTACATCCTGCTGTAAACACGCTTGCAGCCAGAGGTGATGGGCAGCGGGCGCACAGAGCCCGGCTGTTCTGCATTTAGCTGCAGGGGCCGGCCAGGGAGCTTTTTGGATTTACGCGCTGGGCCGGGGCGGTGCGGCTGTGGCCTGGCCCTCCCTGTCATCCGGGTCAGCCCGAGCGCAGCGCCAATGTCCGAGCTGTTCTGCCGGCTCTTTCCTCCTTCTCCCTTACCTGTCCTCATTTTCTCACGTGACCTCTATTCCCTTTCGCATCTCATCTCTATCTCTCCAGACTGGGTCCTTTTGCCATCCACATCCTGTCTTTCCATTACTTCTGGAGCCACCTGACCTCCACACAAGCCGGACCCTCTGCCCCAAATGCCCCTTCTTTAGATAGATCTCAGATAAGTCACCCATCAGGGTCCCATTTCTAGGTGACTTGCCAGAGGAAGAGCTTCTCTGGGTCCCTGCTGATATAACTATCTCACCTCTAAATGAAGGCAGCCTTACTGCCTTTTGTATATTCATTTCCTTACAATGTAGACACCTTTTTTGAAGAGTGACATATAGTAAATTTCCTTCAGCCAAATTCCACTTAACTAATTCCCTAGAATAAAAATGTGTTCTTCTTAGCCAGGCAGGATGTCATGTATCTATATAATCACAGCACTCTGGGAGGCTGAGGCAGGAGGGTCACAAGTTTGAGCCCACATTTAGCAAGACCCTGTCACAAAGTTAAAAAATTAAAAAAGGGCTGGGGAATGTAGATCAGTGTGAAAGCCCTGGGTTCAATCCTCAGTGTCCTCTTCCCCCTCAAGCTTCTTTTCTTCTTAATAATAACATAATAAATAAAATAACATAATAAAACAACCATGTAATAAAATGTATAATGGCAAAGACTTACATAGCGGTCACTACCTTCCAGACATATTTTAAGCAGTTTGTTTCATTAGGTCATTTAATAATTCCCAGAAGCCTTGGGAGGCAGACTCCCCAGTTCACAGCTGGGGAAACCAAGGCACCTAGTGGTTAATTACTTGCCCAAGTTCACACAGCTAATAAGTGGCAGGCCTGGGGCTTGAACTCAGTCACACCCTCAATGTCAGCCCCTGTTCTTTACTGCCTCACACCTCTGGAAAACTTAGTAACTCGCATTACAATGGTCTCTCATGGCTATTAGGCTACTGTCTACTCTGCCCTGCTCTGTGGGGGTCAACTGAGCTGATTCATTAAAATCAGTTGTGTTTCTGCCAAGTACACTTACTGTAACTGTGCACTTTAATTATTACATAAACAGATGCAATGCAAATGCATAAAAGGAAGTTTGTGCACATCTGACGTGAATACCTGGGAAAGTCTCAATGTAGGCAAGCCGCTAAAATATTGTTCACCGATTAGGAGAGGTATAGTAACTGCAAAAGATTTGGGGAGAGGTGTGGGTATCTCTGTAGAATGCTTCTGGAGCACTTTGAAGAAACTCTACTTGGACATCATGGAAGAGGCATCATGTTGGCTTTTGTGATGATCCTGCCAAATAGTGCCGATTTCACACTTTAGGGTCTTAGTCTTTGTTGTAAAGTCTGTGGTCATCTTTAATTATGAGTGTAGTTTAAGGCAAAAGAAAAGAGGCAAAATACTGGCCAGTAGATTCTTCTTCAAAGAAAACCCCTTAACTATTCATTAAGAACCCCACTGTGACAGGGCCAATGCCAGTCTCTGAAAGGGAGGCATGGGGACCCCCAGGGCATGGAGGAGCTGAGTTTCAAAGAAGATGATTTTGAGGACTGTGATTGCCTTCAGAAGGGAACTGTTTAGAAAGTTCCCTGCCGGTGTGAGACAAGGAGTGAGTCTGAAGCTTCTCAGACAAGGCAGACAATGAGATTCTTGTACTTGATGCAGTGGGAGGATCAGAGGACCCTGCCATGGGCTCCAGCACGCTGCCATGAATTTCCCCATTCCATACCCTGGATTTTACACTGGGACAAACATGAATTTAGTCCAGTGTGTAACTTGGCTTTTGTTTGGGTTTAAGGAATAACAATTTTGTATTCAGTCAACTTTGGTTTGAAGAGGCTGGTATGTTTGCATCTTCCCAAATTTCATACATTAAATCTAAATGCTCAATATGTTGGTGGTTAGAAGTGGGGCCTTTTGAAGAAGGTGAAGTCACGAGGATGAAGGCTTTTTTGTAAAATTATATTTTATTTGTTTTTATTGTGGTGAACATATGCCATAAAATCCATCTTCTTAACAAATTAAGTGTACTATACAAAATTGTCAGACCATAAAAGTAAGGATAGAGCTATCTTGAACAGGATTAGTATCTTTAGAAAAGGGACCCCAGAGACTTCTCATATCCCTTCCATCTGGTGTGGACACAGCTAGAAGACACATTTATGGTTCAGGAAGCTGGCCCTCACTACACAAGGAATCTATTAACCTTGGACTTCCCATCTCCTAGAACTGTAAGAAATTCATTTCTGTGGTTTACAAACCATCTCGCTTATGCTAGTTGGTATAGCAGCTTGCATGGGCTAAGACATAGGGAAGTCACGATGGCTATTTTGAATCATTACTGAATCATTCAATGCATCAACTTGTTTTTCATTTTTCTGCTCTTTTTAGTGTGCTTTACTTTAGAACAGCAGTCTTTTGGTCAGATTTCCTCTTTCTGTTGAGAAATAAGATTCTGAGTGATGGACATTTGTTGAACGTTTATCTTTTCCAGGAATGGTGCTAGGTAACTAAAGTCCATAATCTCTCTAGTCATCAGCAGAATCTGAAAGTTTTTGTTTCCAATTTACCAATGATGTTAAAGCTCGGAGGTATTAGGTGACCTGCTAAGGCTACATAGTTAAGAGGTGGAGGAGTCAGGATTAGATCCGGATGTTTTCTACTTCCAAACATGATGCTCCTACGTTTTTGGTTACATGTCCTCCCCATTGAGCTATATAACTATAAAAATTGCGTTTAACAATAAGTAAGTCCCCAATTTATGAATGAGTTATGTTCTGGGACAATTGCTCCTAAGTTGGATTCATTCATAAGCCAACAAAGTGAGTCTTACACAGTACCACTGTGAAAATTCACAACTCGCATGTTCAGAAGTTGGGGACTTACTGTAATAAAACCACTTTAGTATGATCAGGCTGCCAGCCATATCTGTGAGTCTTCTTCAACATCCCAACACACTGTCTACTTCTTCACAGCCTGGCACTGTGACTTGGCTGTCCATAGTGCATATGCTCTTTCCCTGACCACACTGTAAGCACCTTGGGTTTAGGGACTCTGGGTTCAGACGTGTGGCTTCAGCACTCCCCGCTAAGTGATCCTTCCAGTGGGGAGTGAGCATCCATTTCTTTATCTGTATTAATTAGATTTCCCATTGCTGGGAGAAAGTACTCGATAGCCACAATTTAATTTGGATCGTGGTTTCTAAGGTTTCAGTCCATGGTAGGCTGGCACCATGAGAGAAACATCATAGTGGAAACACCATCAGGGTGATGGAGCAAGGCTGCTCAATTCATGGTGGCCAGGAAGGAGAGCACAGAGGAGGAGCATCAGAGAGGAAGGGGCCAGGGATCAAATATAGCACCCAAGGTTATACCTCTACAAGCCACCCAGAGTGTGCTTTACTAATCCCCTAGGTAGCTCCTAGGGCAGTCAAGTTGACAATGGAGCTCAACTGTCACCTCATCTCTGAATGTCTTCCTCTGGTGTGTGGTCAGATCAACCAGGACACTTGGCAACTGTCAGACAAGTGAGACCAGTATAGTGGAGGACAGAGTTTTGATCTTCCATAGCAAGAAATCTGGGCACTGTTGGAAGCCTCTTCCCTGAGAGCTTTTGTTCACTTGGTTTGTGGCCTGGGATCCCATTCCATGAAACCAGCAACATCTGAAGCCAGAGCTAGACTCACACAGGTCTGTGACCAGAGTTTGGGATATGTTTTTGTATACTCTGTATACCAGTCATCACTGGCTTCCTGGGATAATGAAACCTTGTCAAATCCAAATTTCACTTTTTGAATTCTCCTGTGTTTTATCATGTCCAGATTTCCCAAGCAGCTTAACATGAGATGCTATTGCTGCAAGAAGATTTTCTGTGGAACTCCAGAATCTGAACCCCAAAGACCAGCAAAGAATCCTGGTGACCCTCTAATGGGATTGTGTTGAACAGACTCTTAGATCCCAAGCATAAAACCCCAGGCTAGCTTTCTCTTTCAACAGGAATATTGGAAGTGTCAGTGTCTGGCATCATAATTTATCCTTGGAAGGAGACTCACACCAGCTTGCTTTCAATAAATAGATTTTAGACCAAAAATCTGTGTAATTATGTTTCCTAATAGCATTAACTCACTGCCCACAGGCAAAACACAAAAATCCCTCCTTTGTATCAAAGGAAGCCTAGTAAGCTAAACTTCTGAGCTAACATAATGCTTGGGGTAGATAAAACTCTGGGAAAAGTGAGAAGCTTTCAAAGGGCAATCCAGGGAAGGGGAAAGATCTCCATGATACTCCTCACCTCTGATGTTCCCGAATTCTGTAATTATGCCCTTTGTGGTTCTGTTGTACTTGTACTGGCATTGATTCTGCCATGGTTGTTGCTTGTTCTCTTTGGTGGGTGACATTCTGAAAAGTCCTTTAAAGGAAATGTTACTTTAGAGATTACCCTTGCGTACATGACCCAAGAGACTTCATCTTCCAGAAATGTGTTTGAAAGGGGACTGACTATAAGATTCCATTCAAGTGTTTTTGAGGATCTGTATTATAAGATCCTAGTAACAGTTCATGTTTGTGTTCTCTGGCTGATGTTGGGCCTATCTGAGTAGATGTCCATCCTCCCTTAGTCACGAACTAGTTCAAGTTCCCTGGAATTTTTAAGCTACTGCTAGGCTTAGCAACCGAAAGAGCACTCTCTGCTTGAAGGCACAGTGTTTCCCATAATGCCTTTCTCTGTTGTAAGCTATTTCTCTGCTTCTAAGCTCATGGAGGAGGGACAGTGTCTCATCCCTCCACATCCCACAAAGCCAGACTCTTCCATGGTGACGCATGATTACTTGGGGATTGACTTACTACCGAGGGACAGAGGGGAGAAGTGAAGAAAAGATTTGTTTGATTTTTATTTTCAGAATTGCATTGTTCACCTAGGTGAAGGTCTGTCTGGGTCCACCCAGAGGAGTGGTCTCTCAATGGTCAGATAAAGGGTTATTAGAAGAGATAAAGTGATAGATAAAAACGTCAGCACCATGATTTGGAGACCCTTGGTGTGGACTCAGGATGGATAACAGGCAAAGATCCCCCCACCTCTGGTAGTAGGAATTAAACCCAAAGCCTTTGCACTGAGCTACATCCCTAGGTCTTATTAGTTTATATTTTGAGTTAGGGCCTTGCTAATTTGCCTAGACTGGGCTTGAATTCCAAATGTTCCTGCCTCAGCCTCCCAGAGAATGCTAGAATTTCAGGCATGCATCACGACACCTGGCTAAAGAATTTTGATTCTTAGAGTAGGATTGAATGTACTTAAACGTATACACAAACCAATAAAGTAAACATACTTATAAGTGTATGGGCTCCAGATATTTTCACAAACTGAGCATATTCAGATAATCAGCACCCAGGTCAGAAATGAAAACATAACACAACAAAAATAGAACAAATCCAGCTCCTTGTGGATTTGTTCACCCCTTCTTTCAGTCATTTCCCATATTTCTATAAGAACCACTATCGTAATTACTAGCAGCATCAATGACTTTTTACCTGTATTAATGCTTTATATGAATAGAATCACAAATGTATATTCTTGCATTTATTCTCTTTTACTCAACATTATGTTGGTAGACTTATCTATGTTGTCGAGAGTAATCGTAAATGATGCAATTTTTCACCACTTAAACACAATCCTCCTCTTGGTAATTCATGGCCAGTGGATAGTATTCTTCAGTGCACATCTGAAAGCTACCTTGGTTGCCTAGATTCTATTGTCAGGGCTGTAGGAAAGGCATCTGGGAATTTTCAACTGTTGTAGTATACCAGGAATCAAACATAACACCCAGACTCCATGTCCCTAACATGGTCCCTTCCTCTTGGAGGCAGTAGGTACAATGCATTCATCTCACCTTTGGGAGTGAGGGAAGCCAGACGAGGCAGTGTGTTTCTGTAATCCCAGCATTTCAGGAGGCTAAAGCAGGAAGGTACCAAATTGAAGCCCAGTCTGGGAATATTATTGACTTAGTGAGACCCTACTTCAAAAACACGATTAAAAAGGCTGGGAAGGTAGCTCAGTGAAAGGCTTTGGTTCAATACTCAGTACTGCAAGAAAAATGGATTAGGCTAGGACTTCCCAGTCTTGGTCATATGAGGATCCACTGACTTGGAGGCAATTGCCAGCACCTGTTCAATGGTTTGTTCTTTGGAGGTATTTTCACTTAGGTGACCTTGTTTCTTCCTCACGGTTGCCCCAAGAGAAAACCATTGGTTGTCCCAGTGGATGAGAGGACAGATGATGCCTGAATGAGGTATAGCTTGCCCAGATCGCAGTTTGTACTAATTTCTGACTGTTTCCTCTTCCCCACCTTCTCTCCCAAGGGATGATACCCGAGTGTCCTTCCAAACAAGAGAGCTGATAAAACCCAGGTGCTCTCTGTGGGAGTGGGCAAACTGCATATTCTTTGGAGCAGTCAGCTGCTGACATCCATGGCACAGGTAGGGCCCTGGGCCCAAGCCCAAGCCCAGCCAGCTGCTGTTGTGATGGATAACTTCACTACTCCTCACCTTTGAGCTGTCCAGCTGATTCTGAGCTGGTAAAATCATCAACAAACAGGGCTTGCCACTTTAAGTCTCTGGCATTGGTGGAAGCCATCCCAGGGTGAAGCAAAGGTGGGAAGAGGAGATACAGAGGCTTGGTGGTCCTCAGAGGTTAGAAGGTGGGAGATAGAATGAGGTAGCAGATGGGGCAATTTGGTGATTGGAAACAAGATAGTCCCAGAGTGAAAAAGAGCTGCTAGGTCATCGTAGGGCTACTAGGGCAAAGCAAAGACTTGGGTGCTCCATTCCAAGACCTAATGATCTTCCCTGTAATAATTTCCCAATCATTTCTTTTGATCGTTAATTTAAACTGGTCTCTTGCCCAAAGTGTTACAACAGCCTGCTACTGGGCTCTCTGTTTCCTGTTTCCTTCCTACAATGTATCTGCCCCTTGCACCCCTGGTAAGAGTCACACTTTCATGTTCTCTTCCCTAACATGCTGTGGTACTCACCTTCAGTCTGGCAGGCAGTGGCCTCCACTATCCTGATCACTCTGTGACGATTTCATTTGCCTAAAGCCTCTTTCTCATACCCTGTGAACACATTCAGTTTCCCCAAGTGCTTTCCCTGTCAGGTCTCTGGTCTCTGCTTGTAGTAGGTGAATTCTGCCAGTCACTCCCAGTTACCTGCTTGTTGGCTGAATAAATGATGAGTTTATGGTTTGGATCTGAAGTATTCTCCCACATTCATGTGCTAAAAGCTGAATGGGCTTTTTGGGAAGTGATTGGATCATAAAGGCTCAACTTCTTCACCCATGGATGTGATCATAATTTAATGGCATTATTGGGATGTGATGAGAACAGGAAGTAAGGCTTGGTTGAATGGAATAGATCTTGGAACATGGCTTTGGGGATGGAATCTGGTCCCCGGTCCCTTCCTCTATGGGTTCCCCTTCTGTATCTTGACCACCATGAGATGAGCAGCTTTTCTCCACCACGCTCTTCCACCATGATGGTTCTGTCTTACCACAGGCCTGAACACAATTTACACAGCTGGGACCAAGGAATGGAACCTCTGACATAGTGAGCCAAAGTAAATCTTTCCCCTTAATTTGCTTTTCTCTGCTATTTTTGTCACAGGGTCACAAAGCTATCACAGATGCCTCCTTCCATGGAGATTTCCCACCTTCTCACTCAGGGCCCCGCAGGACCTGTGCTTTCTTCTGTCTAGTTTTCACCATACTGTGTCAGTTTGCCTATGGGTTAGTTCCTCCTTCTAGGTTGCATGATCCTTAAATCTTGGACTTCTAGTAGTGTTAAGAGACTTGGCTCAGTAAATATTTCATGATCCAAACAATACAATGTTGCATTATGCTGGCTGGATACAGAGGAGTTGAGAGGTTTCTTATGGGCAGAGAACAGAACTCAGACTTCTGATCAACTCTACCCTAGAGACTGTTCTGGGCATAGTTTGAAATTCTGGAGGCCTCTCCAAACTAGGCCTAAAAGATCGCCATTTGAGGGCCTGTGTGAGCTTTGGACTCTATTAGGAGATTTTTTCCCCCTTGTCTCTGGGGTTAATGGATCCCTTTCCCGTAAGTGGAGTTGGGTGTCCACTGTGCATCAGGGAGAGAAAGAGCCCATGGGGAGAGAGGGGAAGGATGTGCCGTTTGAACTGGTTAAACAGCCGACAGCTGCACTGACTTAATTGGGTTTTATTCTATTTGATCTTGGATAAACAGGATTTTTGAGAGTCCATTTTCCCCTTCTTAAGTGTTCTTGCTAAAAAAATAATAAAAAAAAATCTTAATGTCTGCTCAGTTCCCGGATCCTTGCTAGCCAATTTTACTACACACGGGGGCAGTAGTACGCCACCAACCTGCTTACCAGCGCCCACGGGGGCTGATTTACGAATCTGGAGCATTCACCAGGAATTTTAACTCCAGTTAGATATTTTTCCATCTCATATATATTGGCGAGAAATATCACTTAAGACAAAGTTGGAAATAAATTAAGCAGGGAACCACGTAAAGAGGTTTATATTTGCTTTTCTGCCACAGTCTGTGAATTTTTATCCGTTGAGTGTTTTCAGACTGGATCACAAACCCCCAGTTTGAGACTGATTGTGCCATAAGGTGGTTCCCATCAACTTGGCTGTGTTCCTGGGAATTCCAGGTCACGATGGAAAAATCTTGACATGTCAGCTCATGGCTTTTGGATGACTCGAATGTACTAAATGCTATACCATGGGTGGCTACATCTGTTACTCAGTTTAACATTCCAGAAGGTTCATGTCTTTATCCCTGGACACTAGGAGAGGAATCAGGCTCAGAGTGATCACGTGACTTGCCCAAGGTCATGCAGCTCAAGGGCATCAAGAAACGGAGCCCTGTAAAGGCAGGAAGAGTGCTGATTGTCTTTGTGTGCTCACGGATATATTCTTAACACCCAGGGCAGCGTTAAGCTACATTGTGCAGGCTTAATAAATATTTGTTGAGTAAGTAAATGGCTGAAGAGCTTGTTGACTTTGAGTACAGTTCTCATTGTGTGCTGTATGGTGCTTTCAGAATGGGCTGGCAATCTGTCAAGTGCTCCTAGTGGATGCTGTATGCTGTGGCAGCTCCTGGACTCCAGAGGAAAACTGCTCCCTCCAGGAATACTGTAGACCCATACTCAAAAACCAGAAGGTTGTGGGGCGATATCAACACATCTTAGAGAGCAGTTTGATTGCTGAACAAATTCACTGTGAGACAAAAGAAAGAAAAGAGCACAGTATGGATTTGGAGAACCAGATTTTACCCTAAGTAAATTGTGTGCAACTGAGGGCAGGGGTGGAGGAGTTATTAGCTATCTGTGACAAAGGCAGTGGTTGTTTCCAGTCATTTCAAATCGTAGACACATTCAGGGGTGGTAGGAAGAGGATGTAACTCAATTCTTGGATGCCCTAGCATGAGGGCATGGGCAAATCCTCCGAGAACGAGGATCCCTCATTGGCCTCTAATTTATACATACAGTTCCATCTGGTCTCCCCTCTGCCCTGCACTGGTGACGGAGAATGAAGTTGTGGGGTAGCCCTGAGAGTGGCCAAGGTCTAAGGACTGGGGTTTTGCTGAGCTGTGCCCTGTTTAGTGAGATCGAAGTGCTTGGAGCCATGGAGATCCTGGGAGCAGCTCATAAGGGGGAAGCCTGTGAACCAGAAACAGTGACTAAATACCTTTTGTACTTGAAAAGTTTGTACATTCAATGCATGTGTTATTCCCACTTCCTGGGAGTTGTTCCACCATTCAACCATGCGAGGCACTAAAATTTGGCATTAGACAGGTATTTGTCTTAGGGAAGCTGGGCAGACTCAACTGTATAGGCAGGTTTGGGAAGGATGAGGTCCCATGACAGAGAGGTCCCGTGACAGAGACTGTGATGGCAGTAATCATTTGAGTGGAGTCAGAATGAAGAAGAAAGAGAATTAATCCTTGGAACCTTCAGCAGAAAGAGGGAGGGCTCAATTCTCAGCCTAGGGTAGAGAATGGGCTGCACACAGCTCCTGACTTCCTTCAAGGGTAGGCACAGTGGCTCCCATCCCCAGATGTGCTTACGTATGTCTGGGTGTCTGATGTTGGCCATCAGAAAACCCTGGGCCATCTTAGCCTCTCATCTCATCACTGGGATATAATACTAGACACCCATGACTTAAAGAAGAGATTTATTTTGACTCACATTTTCAGTCCATGGTTGGCCAGCTCCAAGGCAGAAACTACATGATGGAAGGGTCTGGTGGAGAAAATCTGCTCATGTCATGGAGCCAGGAAGCAGAAAGAGAAGAGAGGGAGACATATCCTTCCAGGTCATGCCTTTAGTGACTGGCCTCTTCCCACTAGACCTTACCTCCCAACAGCACACTCAGCTGCAGCTGGTCCCCTGAGTCTTCAGCTTACTGACTGCAGGTCTTGGCTCATTTCAGCTTCCAGCATCATAGAGGCCAATTATTTATGATAGATTTCTTTTTAACTACAGGTCCATATCTATATCTGTATCTATCCCTTGTTGGTCCTATTTCTTTGACTAATATCTTCCTTTGGAAACACTTCTGGAGTCTGTGGCTTCTTTCCATCCCCACAACCGCTGTCCTCATATGAGCCATGTTACTTTGACCAATGTAGCAGTGAAGAACTCAATGTCCCACCTGCTGTGTTTCAAAGCACTCTTGCTCTCTCAGGAGGTTGAAGAGGCACTGTCATCATAAAACTTGGTTTGTAGCTAATGTTCTTGTAGGTCAAGGCCAATTCTGTGGACTAGTGTACAAGTAAAGCAGGATTTGACCCCTTCTTACCTCTCCAGCACATTTTCTACTGTACATATTCTGTTGCGGAGAGAAATACTCTTTTCTGAACATATCGTACATTCCTTTTTTGCACATATTATTTCCTTTTCCCACATCCACACCATAATACACTGAGCAAACTCCCATCCTTCAAGGTGAGCTGAATCTCACCTCGCTTATGAAGCCCATCCTGACTTCAGGTAGAGAAGTCACTCCCTCGTCTGGTTCCCAGGCTACTTATTCATTCCATTATATTGCTTTTGTTAATGTGCTGTGCTTCCACTTTTTCTCCCTGTACTGAAAATTCCTGGAAATCCAGGGGTCTGTTTCCTCAGTGCCTTCAAGCATTCCTAATACTTAGTATGCACACACTACAATTTGAGGAAAGAAGGAACAATGAATGTACTGTGCCTGCTTGAGGATAGCTAGATTTTCAAAGTACTGGTCAGTGAGACAATTGCAGATCCTTTAATCCTAAAGGTTTATCCAGATTATTTGACCTAATTCTTTAATGCCACATCACCAGATAATTCCATGTGAGCAGATGACTGTAATGTCAGCAAATAGAGTGCTGAATTTCACCTCCACCACTGTGGAGAGCTTGGAGTCCTCTAATGAATGTACACAGAGAGAGAAATGTCAGAAGATTAGCATTCTTGTAATGAGAAGGAGAGAAACATTCATCAAAATTGCTCAAGTGCTATCAGTAGAGCATCTCCAAGCGAAGATCTTACTTCAGTGGCAGTGAGAGATGGTAGATTTCACAGGTTGGTCATGGGGAGACTTGTTAATTTCACAGCTTATAAAAGATTAATAATAAAAGAAATAAGATACAACTACAGCTATCTAATTGCAGAAAACACTTATCTAAAATACAACCTGGAAGAAAATAGAAGGGGAATGGAAGGCTTTCTTTGGAAATATGGCTTGACCTTTATGTTCGACTTCACAAGTGATTGGAATTCCTAACCAGGCGGATTTCACTCCAAAACTAAAATATGGATCAGCAAAACAAAAACTCTGTCTTACTGGTACGCAGGAGATCCTGCCACTGAGATCTTTCTGAACTAGGAAGGTAGGAAGTTGACCCCAATTCCCTGAAATTTGAGGGATGCTTTGGGCCCCTCCTTGCATGTCATTTACAGTTTGGAGGGCCTGGGCCACAAGGCAGAAGCCAAGACCTTGATTTTCCTATTAGAATGGATTGATGACTTCCCGAATGTCTGCCGCCTCCTTGAGTTATTAGCTGAATTTGGGTCACCACGTCCCCACCTAGCCAAGGGCTTATGAGAGTCCAAACCCTCAGTGCTCTGGATGTGACTTCATTTGGATTTAGTCTTTTAGAGGTAAACAAGCTCACCACTGGGTTATAAGGAAATGGGCACTGGCTCATACCCAAAGGAGTGGGTTTAAATCCTGAAGCTCTTATCAGTGATGTGAAGCTGGGCTCACTGAACCTAGGCTCAGTTTCATCATCTGTAACACTGGGGTATGAAAACATCCTCACAGAGAATTTGTGAGGAGAAAATGAAAGGTGGGGCTACCCAGATGGTTCAAAACTTGATGTCTTTCTAACATATTCCATTTTCCTTCTCCAAATCATTTCTGAATCCCTCCAGGGCAGGGGAACACCTTTTCTTTCTTCTTTGAATTCCTCACACATTTGGTGGATATGTAGGCTACTGAAGAAATGCTTGTGAAGAAATCTGTCCTTCAGTTTTATGGGTTGAAATATGTTTGCTCCCCCTCATTCAAATCCATCTCTCTGTTCTCAGAATGTGGTCTTTCTTGGGGAAAAGATTTTTGATATAATTACAGTGAAGTCATACTTGAGGAGGGTAACCACTAAGCACTACCACTAGTGGACTACTATCCTCTGTGTTGGCTGCATAATGGACTCAGCTCTCCCCAGTGTGGGCCTCCTGTTCACTTCTTGAGGATGTATTACCTCTAGTACCCTGGTCTGCACCCTCCCATTCAGTTTTAGCCACAGCTGTGATGGGAAGTTCCCGAGTGGGCTGCTATCCACATGGATCCGATCATAGCTTATCTCAAGGGTCCACGGTGACCTTCCATTTCCTAGCTCTAGTGTGTAACTGACATTCCTGACGTTGGTAGAGCTCATTCACGTGCTGTGTGAGTCAGCTTCCTGTTACTATAACAAAAATACCTGAGATAAGCAACATGGGGAAATTTTAGTTTGGCTTATAGTTTTGGATATTTCAGTCCATGGTCTTATGGATCCATTGCTTTTATGCCTGTGACGAGGCAGCCCATCATGGCAAGCAAGGGTGGCAGAGTGCACTTGTTTACATTATGGTGCTAAAGTGAGAGAGAGTCTGGAATTCATCATCCCCTTCAAAGGTACCTTGAAGTTACCTAAAATTCCCTCCTAGGGACCATATCCTAAAGTCTCTACCCAATACCACCAAGCTGGGGATAAGCCTTTAACACATGGCCTTTCAGGAGATATTTAAGATCAACTCTGCATGTGCTCAGCCTGGAGGTAGAAGTCTCACTCCTCCAATGGGGTTGGAAACCAGTGCTTTTAGGCTGATCTCAGGTGGAAATCCTGAGAGCCCTGGGTGCACACAATAATGAACTCAATTATGTACCCAGTGTGTGCTTCTCCTTTCTTCCTATTCTTAGCCTCTCACTACTGCTTCCAGAAATTAGCTCACAAATAACCTACCCACACCCCAGAGCCCATTTGGGGGAATCCAAGCTAAGAGAGGCAGGGACAGAGGCAGCCCACACAGTCCCTTCACATCTAAGCCATGTCTCAAGTTCAACTCTGGGAATTGTTGAGCACTGTATTTTAAGAAAGTGGATTGTTTGCTCCCATTTACAATTACTATTGTTTCTTTCCCATTTCTTAGACTTTGGTGGTGCTGAGGACGGACCAAGTTTGCATGCTTTATAGTCTCTAACAGCGATCAGACCTGAGAAAACCCAGTGACCACAACCAGATGCTAACTCAAAGATACGTCTTTCAGTTGAAGGATTTATGTTATACATTATAAATGGAACCAAAGGCATATTTGACTGCACTAAAACTGCTACTGGACTTGAAATTCTATGTCTTGGCATGCCAGTATATGAAAAATATTTCACCTCCCTTTGGATTTGTGGAGGATGGAGTTGTGGTGTCATACTGTGCAGGAAAGTCACTTGTCAATCTAGGTGCTGAGGATCCATATGGTGTATGTGGGAGTTTCTTCCTTCATTTAAAAAAAAAATCCTCTTTTGTAATTAATTGGAGCAAGAAGTGAACCTTTACCCCATTATCATCTATCATGTGCTTCTTGCCAATTAGCATGGTTGCACCTCATGGCTTGATTTAGTATCAGTTGTGAAACTGGAAGAAAGATTGCACCATCTTTGAATATTAATGCAATTTTGTTTCCCCGAGGGCATTAAGCCTTCTAACATACTGGACTGTGTCTACTTCACTGAGAGTTTTTGGATTTTCATCAGAAATAAAGCCTAGCTCATATATATAATCTTCCTTTGTATGGTTAGAAAGAACCCCCATTCTTAGCACTAGCTCCCTTCTTGACAAGAAAAGCAACAGTCAAACAACCTTGAGCTACAAATTCTGGGCTAGCACCACAGCCCTGCGGTTCTTTCTCCAATCATGCTTCCTGAGATTTCATTTTAGGAGAACTAATACACTTCAGAAACTCATTTGAGCCGGAAAGACTTTTTGAAATTAAGCCCTTAGCACAGTGTGTGGTTGTGACAGTTAAACTGGATTGTCAACTTGATTAGCTTGGGATCTGGCCAGGGGCTTAGTAAAGCGCACTTCTGGGTGTGTCTGGGTGGATCATGGGGGCAGCCAGTCTTCTGGTCCTAGTGCCCTTTCTCTCTGGTGCTGTCTCCCTGCTCTGCTTTCTGACCACCCTGAGGTGAGCTGCATTTCTCTGCAGATCCTTCTACTATGATGTTTCTGCCTTGGAATGAACAGATCGTGGACTGATTTCCCTGAAACTGGAGCCAAATAAACCTCTCCTCCTTTAAATTGTGGGTGTTGGGCACTGTGTCCCAGTGATGGGAAAGTTGATGAATACACTGGTACAGAGGAGGAGTTCAATAAATCTCCCTTTGGATGATGAAGGATTTACAGCTATAATCTTCAGGCCAGGCAACTTCATGTGAATCTCAGAACCACCATTACTAGTATGATCTGAGAGCTTTCTCACAGCTAGATGATGGGATCTCCTACCACTTTGTATCCTGGAGAACCTCTTAGCATCTTCTAAGGTTCTTGCATGAGTAGAGTCTAGAGGCTCCAAGTATACTTGGGAAGGAACAAAAAATTTCCAAGGAAACCTGCCTTTTCATGGATACACAATTTGCTCAACAATTTTCACCAGCGGTCCCTCAGACAAAGGTCTACTATCTCGAATCTACAATTTGCTCAACAGAAAATCACCCTTTTCTCTTAACAAGACACCAAACATTTCTCAGAGCAAGAGATACTAACCAATGAGAAAGGCCCCTTCATGAATTCATGAAGGGGATCAGGCTTTCTCTCCCTGGTCCCAAGCTGTTGGGCAGTTCATTGTTGCTTCAGTTTACCTATTTTGATTCTCCTCTCTCGTGGAGAGCTTGATCCAAACATGGTTGGTAACTATTCTGCAGTATCTCAAGCTGTGCCTTCTGCAAGTAGCAATAATAATTGCTGTACCTGGATATAGAAGTCTGTAGTCTTGCCTGTTTCTCCCTACAAGTTCCTTCTAAACATCTTAGTCTACACTAAATCCATTTACTAGAAAATGTCAACCTGTTACAAACCCCCTACCAGGAACACCAGGTGCCTCAGTCAGCCTAGGTCTCCATTTCTCACTGACTCAATTCCCAGCCTCCCCTCTACTGACTTCTTGGTCTCTCCTACAGTCCCTACTTCCTCAAGGATTTATTTACACATTTTTTTGTTCATCAAACATTTAAGGACCACTGGGGATTTTGTGGAGTCTGAGATGAGTCAGACAAATGTCATGCCCTTGAGAGGTTCACAGCCCAGAGAATAAGAAAAACACATAAATTGAACATTATAATCAGTGTGATAAGAGCTATAAAAGTGCAAACCTGAGAGTCATGGGAGTTGCAGAGGGGATATGGCCAGAGGTTCAGGGGAGATCCTTTCTAGCAAGTGTGATTTAAGGGACAGAGAGTGAGAAGGTGAACTAGGTGAAATGATTGGGCAAAGGGGGACTTTGTGCAGAGAACATTTCATGCTTATGAGACATAAATCTGGGAAGATAAGGACAGTTAAGATTTGGAGACCTTGAACATCATGAGAGGAGTTTGCAGAGAGCATCTTGATCCATTTTGTGTTGCTATAACAGAATACCCAAGACTGGGTGCTTTATTAATAAACAGGTTTATGTAGCTTACTTTTCTGTGTTTGGAAAATTGAAACAGCATAATGGCTGTGTCTCAGGGAGGGTTCCCTGGCCCTATCACAACATGGTGGAGAAGTGGAAAGAGAACTAGCATTGTGCAGAAGGGATAACACAAGAAAGGGAGAAGCCAGGCTTGCTTTTATAACAGCCTGCTCTAGTGTTAAGTAACCCACTCCTTAGGGACCCTGCCCAGTCCACAAGATCAGCATTAATCCATTCATGAAGGTGGAACTCACACAATCTAATTAACTCCCATTATTAGACTCCCATCTCTTAAAGACTCTGTCACCTCAACACTGCCATCCTGGGGACAAGGCTTCCGGTACATGAACATTTGAGTGAACAAAGCATATCTGACCCACAGCAGAGGGGCTGAGACTGAACGCACATCAGAAGGTCTCCCTCTCTACCCCACCATCAGTAAAGCTCTTGTTAAGCCTCAGTTGAGTGAGTCCACCTTCTTAGGCCAATATTCGAACATCTCCCAACAACCACCAGCGTTGTCATGTCCAGTGTTTCTCTTAGATCCCAGAGCTCACCTCCCACACAGATATTGATTCTTGGAATGATTAATATTACTTCATATATTAACAGTTAATTTGTTCAGTGAAAGTGATTAGCACAAGGAGCCTGTATGTTATTAGAGGCCTCATTAATTTCACCAAGTTTATTTAAATGACAGCAGGATGTCAAGTCAATAATGGTAACTTATTAATAAACCATCTGATTACCTCAAGACACACTGAAGTAGTGACACATAAAGTTCTGGGGTGGATGGTGGGTGGTTTCTGACAGGCAGAGGAGGTACACCTCCACTTGTAAGTAGAGGGGCCTGAAGGTGATACCCCCAAGGTCTGATGTGCTGGGTAGGTGGCCTTTCTAAGTTAGGTAAAGGATTGATTGACACCAATTTGTAATTTAAAGAGATTTCTCAGAGTCATCGATGGTCTCAAACCCCACTCCATTATAGGAGGTGCCTCTCCTCCCTCCGAGCTGGCAGCATGGACTAGAGTGAAGAATAAGGAGTTTTGGAACCAGACTTTCTGGTTTTGATATGAATATCACCATCTAGAAATGTTCTGAATTTGACAAAAGATGCTTTGTTGGAAGGGCTCTATCTTAGTTACTTTTCTTGTTGTTGCTGAGACAAAATACTCAATGCCCAAATTTAAGGGAGGAAAGGTTTATTTGGCTCACAGTTTGTAGAGGTTTCAGTCCATAGTCCGCTGGCTCCAAGGCAGAGTGGCACAGCAGAGGAGCACTGCAGAGAAGAAACAGTTCATGGCAGGCAGAAGACAGCAAAAGCAAGCAAGCAAGCAAGGGACCTTAGCAGCTTTTTTCTGCCTCTTTTATACTCTCTCTAGGCTGCTGGGATGAGGAAGGTGCCAAACCAGTCAGTGGTCTGATTTAGTTATCACACACCCTAATCCCAGCATCACACACTCTATATCCAGCCACCTCTGAATAGTCCCCACCTATGACCACTGAGTGAGGCTTTTGGGGGACATTTAGACACAAACTATAACAGGCTTGGTAGCCTGCAACATGGAAGGTATATTAGTCAGCTTTCCCATTGCTGTAACACCACACCTGAGGTTCACAACTTAAAGGAGGAGAAGTTTCATTTGGCTCATGTAGTAAGGAATTCAGTCCATGGTTGACTGGGTCCGAGGCTGAAACATCTGGTGGAAGCACCTCTTGGAGGAAAGATACTTAGTTCGTGGTACCAAGGAAAGAGAGCAGGGGAACAGTGTCAGAGAGGAAGGGGCAAGGGCCCAGATATAGATCCTAACATCATGCCTCCATGACCCACCCAGACACACCGAAAAGTGTGCTCCATCAATCTCCTGGGAAGCTCCAAGCCAGTAAAGTTGACACAATCAAGCTTAACCATCACATCCCACCCTTTGTCAACTTGAACTCACATACGTCTCCTAAAGCCACACTTAATGTCCAAATAAACACAAGGCCATGATTCTGCCTAACAGGATACAACTATCTTGTGTACAACTGAAATCACAATAATCCCTTCCCAAAGTGTCAACAGTTCCAACATTTCCTCCAAGTCCAAATCCAAGTCTCTTCTGAGACTCAGGGAAGGTCTTAGGTGTGAACCTCTGTGAAAGTAAAAAACAAGTTAAATAATCTCAACATAAAATGACATGGAGTAAACATGCCCATTCTGAAAGAGGAATCAGGGAATAGAAAAGAATCAGACCAAAGCAAGACCAAAACCCAGCACAGTGAAATGAAATCTGGGCAATGAATTCCTAGGAGATTGTTCTCCACAGGGGTTCCAGGGGCTCTCTTCTCAGATGAAAAGTTGACCCTTTTGCACACTTGATCCAGCAGTGAGTGGGATCTTACTGAATCCTGAGATGTCCTCAAAGCATCTTTCTTCTTACTTCTGTACAAAGTAATTGGTTTCTTTTAAATGGTGCTAATCCAAATTGACTCCAGGGATTCACTTGACTTTCATATACCAGGTACATTTTAGCTAGTATGAAGTCATTCTTGTCCTAATCCATATATACGCCTCTCCTTCTGACCCAAATTGTGGGGATCCAACTGGTCTTGCTGCCTCCTAGGACCGTACTTCCATCAATAATCCCCTCCCAGTAAATGACACTCTGCAATCTTGGATCTGTCTGCCTTGTTCTTCAGTCTCATGGGGCCTGGGGGCCAATTCTCACACACTAGGGACCAGGTTACTCCAGAACCCCAAGTGTTCCTTGGCTTTGCTCAGCAGGGACATGGCTATTTGAGTCTCTCAAGGAGCCCAGTCTTCCTTTTACATTCCTCTGCATGTTAAAGCTGCAGTTAAGAAGCCCTGGGAACCTATAATCACCTATTAGTGGTGGTTTTATTCCTTCAACCTCCTTCCCACTCCCTATGCAGAAACAAGGGAATACTTTGGGAGCTAATGTAATTGGGATGCTTAGACAGAGTCTACTCGCTTCAAATACAGCAATCTGTTCTGAGCACACAGCTCTGAGCCATGCAAAGGGGAGCCAAGGGGAGAGCCAGCTATAGGGGAGCAAAAGGCTCTGTAAGCATTTGCTCCTGGGAAAGCTGAGAAGGAGAGGACTGACCCAGAATCTGTAGGCCCCATGGGAGAGCCACCCTGAGGAAATGTGAACCCGGCTTTTTAGTGAAGCCTATGTGTTTTGTTTTGTGGTAGGGCAATTTGTTCTTTCAGCTATTTTAACTGATTACTTGGAAAGCCACTGGTGCAGTATTTTCCCAAGATTTGAGAAACCCTCAAAGGGTTGTTTGGGAGCAAGTTAGACCCAAGCTCAATGGTTCCTGAGGGTTTCATCTCTCGGTCAGAACTGTGCTGGGGAGGCCTTGTTGAATCTTTACATCCCATTATAAACATGGGTAAACTGAGACCCAGGCATGAGTCTCACTGGGCATGCTCCAGACTAGTTGGTGGCAGGGTGCACTCATAAGACCCCTGGAGGAGTGGGGGCCGCTGACATATGCTTCTCTGCTAGTCCTTTGTGGCTCTATTTGTATATCTGCCTTCTCCCTGTCTTAGGGTAAACTGAACACTGGAAGAGCGACATGCTCACTTATGGGACCACGGTGACTCATTTTAAGCTGGGGACCCCAGTTCATGCTTACTGATTGGACAGGGGAGTGATGACTCCAAAAGCCCCAGGGTATAGATATGTGCTTCTAACAAGGGCTCTGAGGTGACTCCAACAGGAAGGGAAACAAGGATGAAGGTAGCACCCCACCTGTGAGTGTGGGTGCCAGGGACCCCACCTCCTTGCTGGGCACCTCTGTATGACGTCTGTTGCTGGACCCTGGGTGTACAGCAGAAGGTATGTGGGGAAGGGACAGTTATCACTGTTTTAAGCTAGAAACTGAGACTAGCAAATTCCCCAACTCCCTGAAAATTACAGAGAGTAAAAAAATGAAGTCAGGTTTGCCCTCCCTGAATCCTATGCTCAGTTAGGTATGCACATGCTCCTCAGCTTATGTGGGGGTATACCCAACAAGCCCATTGTAAGTTGCAAACATAATAAATTGAAACTGACCCTATTATCTCTAATCCACTGAGCATCTTAGCTTGCAAATCATACGAGGAGACACCTGCGTTACACCACCCCCTCCAGCCCCGTCACTCTCACCCAGACACACCCCTGCTTGAGGTTCTCTTGAGCACAGGAAGATCTTGCAGTGTGGGTAGTTTCTTTCGTGGTCATGTGCTGGCTGGGAAACTGCAGCTGCCCAGCATCTCAGGAGAGTACCATACTCTTTATCACTAGCTCTGGAAAAGGTCCAAAATTCAAAATTCAAAGTACTGTTTTCACTGACTGCATATAGCTTTCAAACTATCATCAAGCTGAAAAATTGTTGGTTGCACCATTGTAAGTTTTGTACTCCTTGTGCAGTACAAATGGAACAGGTTGATTTTTTAAAAAAGAAGCCAGGGGACAAGGAGGTTGTTTTAGGACCTCATGGGAAAAAAAGCACTTATTCTCTGGGAAAAAGTTGGATAGAGTTTTTCTGGTCTGATGTCCTGGGTCAGAATTAAGATAAGAGTGGATGCTGGCAACTCCTATGGGGTGCATCAAAAGAGAACAAATTATTAATTTCTACCAGGAAATACTGGGCTAAGATGCAAGGTGAGACCCGGTAACCAAAGATCAGTCTCAAAGATGAGTTTAGTGCTGGGATGGCTGCAAAGCTAGAGTGTGGTCTGGGTTGATCCAAAGCCAGCAAGATGGGAGCTCCAGGGAGGGGACAGAAGGTGGAAGGGCCAAATGGATGGACACCATAGGGATGGCACAGAGTTGGGTGAGTTGGGATCTCTGGGACCTGGCTACTTGCATTGAGGTTTGTGCTCTTACCCCATAGCAAAATCACACTTCTTGTTTTATGCTTGGTGCCAATTGGCCATGTGTATTAACTGTCACTTTTCTGTTGCTGGGACAAAATACCTGGCACCTAAAATTTAAAAGAGGAGATTTTTATTTTGGTTCATGGTTTTAGTGGGTTCAGTCCATGGTTGGTGGCTCCAAAGCAGAAATGACATGGCAGAAAGGCATGGCACACAACCACTGCTCATCTCATGGACACCAGAAAGCCAAGAGAGAGAAAGGAGGATCTGGGTATAAGAGTACGCTCTTCTAGGTCATGCCTCTGCCATGACCCACTTTCAACCAGGCCCCAGACCCCACCTCCTAACACCATATTCAGTTATCAGCTCATCAGTGGATAAATCCACTGAAGAGTATAGCGTCTAATGATCCAATCACCTTTCAAAAGCCTTATCTCTAAACACACTAGGCTTTTGGGGGATATTTAGATGGAAACTCTAACACCACGCTTGGAGGAGGAAACCCTTAAAGCCACCTCTGGGAGAAGTGGAGAAAAACAACTGTTGCAGAAGTGAGGTCAATCCAAATATTTCTGGAGTCAAAAGTGTATGAGTGTTTTCTTACTTATTAAAGCAACCACTTGCATCCCAGAAAGAGCCTTTCCAGAATGTTTCCATCCACCAAGCCAGCAGAAGGAGTCTCGTGGCTGTCATGGTTACTGGTGTCCCCTGTGGGATCACTCATTTCTAGGCAGAGGTTGCTGCTTCTGGGACTTTCCAGAGCAGTGAGTGTCCTATGCACAGTGGGAGGATATCATCCTCCCTGACTCTGGGTCCCTCTTTGTCACCTGAGGCCACAATGGTGTAGGATGGAACTCATGTTTTTATTGGTATGTGTCTGCAGTATATGATGATTACATTCCTCATGGGGAGTTGGCACAGGTACATAACATATCTTAATTCTTTTTTTTAATCCCATCCCACCTCTCCCCATTTTTTGGTCCCCTTTCCCTTTTGCAAAATATTTTCCTATTATCTATCTTTTATTTTGTTCTTTATTTATGTTGTGGTTTTCTCATATAAGTGAAACTATGCAGTATTTAGGCTCATATGTCTGACTTATTTCACTTAACGGTCTCAAGGGGCAGCCATTTTCCTACAAATGACCCAAGTTTATCCTCCTTTGTGACAGAGTGGTATTCTACGGTGTGTAAAATTGCTTTCTACATTCATCTGTTAATGATCATATAGGCTAGTTCCAAGATTTAGCTATTATGAATTGTGCTGCTATAAACAGAGGGATACAAGCTCTTTTGTTTTGCGAGTCCCTCATGAAACAACTTCTCAGGCTTTGGTCTGAAATAACTTCTGGCTAAGGGTCCTTTGGACCCAGGCTGTTCTTCACTTACACAAGGGATGAACTAAGGGACAGATGGGCTTAGCACATAAGTAGACAGATGGCCAAGGTCATATCAAGGGAAGGGTGGTAGGAGGATCCATCTTAGATGAAAGCAGCATGAGAAGTCCTTGTCCATGGAGAATTTAAGATCAATAGTAAAAGTGAATAGACATTGATGAGCTTTTTATTATCTCATTGTACCAACAATTCTACTCTTCATAATACTCATCTTCCCAAGCTCTTCTGTTGATCTAATTCCTAGACTAATTCTAATGACTTCTGAGCCCTTATTAGTGTGACACATATACATGTAATATGAATATTATCATTGCTTATCTTTTGTTAAAGATTATTTTCTACACAGAAGTCACATCAGAGTACTCCTGGTTTTATAGCTGGTCTCAATTTATATGGACTCAGCTATATGCAGGGCTTCTGAAAGTAAGACGCTAATGGTTTGGAGTCATTTGAAGTTGCTTCAGGTGAAATTCATATCTCTGAACTACATATTCCTCCATGTAAACAGGGATTGTTTAAATCTTTTTAACGGGCATCATTTAACTCATTTAAATATAATGATTTGAAATAAAAGATGCTGGCATGATGGTAAAGATAAACAAACACAACTGGAGTTAATTAGTTCCATGTGCAGAGGATTCTTTGGATCTGGTGGAGTTCACTATTCCAGAAACATTTAAGGTTTGCTTCTTTAATAAAAAAGAAGCACATTTCTCATTTCCCTTTTTCTCAGCATAAAGTTTCTTGCTTTTAACTGTATTATTACCTATACATAGTTCAACAAAATAATATTTTTACTGTCTGCATTTCTTTTCTGAACATTATTATTATTTGTTTCAAGTCTTGATTTTTATTGAAAATGATTCTGATATGCAGCGAGGGAGCTGGTGAAAGTGGCTATTTTGGATGGTGTTGTGGTTTAGATCTAAAATGTTCCCCAAAAGTCTCATGTGTTCGGAGGTGGGGCTTTGGGAAGGTGATTGGATCATGGGGGAAGCCATGTGGATCCATCCATTGGTGAGCTCATATCCGAGTGCTGTTAAGAGGGGGACTTGGTCAGAAGAGGTGGGTCACTGGGGGTGTGACCAGGAAGGCTGCTCTGTATTCTTCTCCTCGGCACCTTCCTGTGCCCTCTTTGCTTCCTGGTTGCCATGGGTTGAGCAGCTTTTTCTCTGTCTTGCTCTTCCACCATGCCATTTCTGACTTGGAGCCAGCTGACCATGGACTCAACGGTGAACTAGAATAATCTCTCTTCCTTTAAGTTGTGAGTGTTGGATATTTTGTCCTAGTGAAGGGAAAGTGACCAATGAAGGTGGTAATATGTATTATGTTATGGACTGAATTATGTGCCTCCACCTTTCCCCTTTAATATATTGCAGTCTTAACCTTCCTTGTCATTTTATTTAGAGACAGGGCCTTTAGAGAGGTGAGTAAGATTAAATGAGGTCATAAGGGTGGGGCCGTAATCCAAAAGGACTGATGCCCTTGTAAGAAAAGCAAGACAGAGAAAATGACCATGTGAGAAGGCAGCAAAACAAAAGATGCCTGCAAGCCAAGCCAAGCAGAGAAGACTCAGGAGAAGCCAACCCTGCTGCATCTTGGTCTAGAACTTCCAGCCTTAAGAACTATGAGAAAATGATTGTCTGTATCAACCTCTTAGCAGGTGGATATTTTGTATGGCAGACTGAGCTGACTACTACAATACTCCAGGTGCCTCCAAAGATAGGTGCCGTCTCTGCCAGCTCTGGGTCTATGGGAAGCTGGCAGAGCTGGGGCCCCCGGAGATGTCAGCTTCAGGAGAATTCTTTGGGCATCACGGCAGCTGCCATATCTAGCTGACAAGGTCTGCTAGCTCCTCATAGGCCTTGGGGCTTCTGTCGGTTGTGAAAACAGCTGGCCTAGGTGTAGGTTAGAGTTCTGGAAGGTCAGTGAGGTTGAGGAGGAGTCACAGGAGAACAATGCAAGGTCAGGGTGGAGAGAGGAGGGTACCAGCTTTGTCAGCACAATTGTGAGGCGCCTGAGTTGGTCAGAGCTCTGGCTTTCCAGGAGGAATCCAAGGATCCAAGGTCCCTTGTTCATCTCTAAGATACTTCTGGGACTCACGTGGACTTCCCTTTTCTATCTGCACACCTGTGTGAGCCTGGATTTTCTCTATATAATTTAACCAAAATAATGTTTTGCAGCAGATTGAATGAAGAGTTGGGAATCCAGCTGTGTTCTATTAAAGCCAGGCATTAGAGATTTGCAAAGACAGAAAACAATGCTGCTCCCCTCACTGAGCTTTTGTTTGGAAAATATAGCTGATCTTTAGAAAATACATTATTTATGTCATTATGCAATGGACTTGTTACTGAGTTAATAAATAAATACCTTTAAAATGTCTTGGTTTTAGGGTTGGAAGTGTAGTTCAGTTACATATCTCTGGGTTCAAGCTCCATCATTGAAAACAAAACAAAAAATGTCTTGGTTTTATTCCATAATGGAGTCTAAATTTAAGTTATAACTCATAAAAACAAGAGCATCTTGGAGTCTTGAATAATTTTTTGGTATAAAGGGACCAAAGAAATTTGAGAACCTCTCAGCTAAAATATAGGTGCTGTATCACATAAGGACTAAGAGCAGTTCTGAAAAGTTTGCTGGGGGCTCACTGCACAGTGCTTTGGATGGCAAGGTGATCTTGTACTTGCTTTGGGGAGCATAAAGGGACACCAAAGGCATCCATGCAAGGAGTTGATGTGAAGGAAGCTGAGCTTCAGGAAATAAATGAATCTGATGGAGAAAGAAAAGTAATCTGGACAGGAGCAAGCAGGCTGTACAGCCTGAGAACATGGGGAAGGCTGGAAGGAGACCAGATGTCTTTTTCAGAGGACAGATTTGCTTGGGGAAGGAAGGGCCTGCAGTGCTCAAGGGCAGGAAGCATGCAGGCATCTGAGAGAGGGCAGGTCCCTGCAGCCAGCACTTGGCTGTCAGCACAAGTTTTAAGGGCTTGTGACGGGAATCCTAAGAAAGTGGCCTCCTCTGTGAAGAATTGATACCTTGTGAGCAACTCTGGGTTTAAGGACAAGACTCCAGCACCTGGGACAGGAAGGCTGCAGGGACCCAAGAAGCCTCCAGGCTTGGGAAGTAACAGGCATGAAAAAGAGAAAACAAAAATAACAGTGTATTTTATCTTCGTTATTGCCTAGCCCATTAGATCTCCAAAACACCACTGTCAGGTTCACTTGAGAGATCAGAGCAATTATACCTTATCCAAGGCCACACAGCTATGAAGTGGCCAAGAAAAGTTTCAAATCCTCACCTGTTGGTTGCCAAAATTGAAATTTTTTTCCTACTTGTGACACTTTTCTGTTTCCTTTAGGGGACACAAAAAGAAGAGGAACATAGAAATGATACCAAGCAAAGGCTTGCTGCAATATGCACATGGGGACAAACACTATGGCACCAGCTTTTGCAAAAAGAAAGAGCTTTATTATAGGTTGATGGGCAAGAGACAAGAGGCATGGTCAGATCTGCCTCGCTGATCATCCGGAAGTGAAAGAAGTGGAGCAGCAGGGAAAGGAGAAATAAGAAGGCTGTTTGGTTGTGTCATGAGTCATCCAGGGAGCAATGGGTAGGTCTCAGATTCAGAGGAGGACACTGCAGGCATAGAGGGGAAGGGGGAACTGAGCTTTGAGGCCATTCTGCCAGGAGCAGGGGCCACACACTGCTCTTCCTGGGCACACTTCAGTGGGCCTGGGTACTACACAGTCTCTAGTGACCATTTCCCTGTGGCTTCTCTGCTTCATGTCAACTGCAGTAGACAGCTTGGTCGCAGGAATTTTCCTTCTGCTCTCATTCTGTTTTTCCCCCAGCAGGCACCTTTAGCTTTTGGCTCAGGAACAGAGTGAAGGGAATAACCTCTGATCAAAGACTCCTTTGGATTGGATGCAACTCAGTTTCCTGCTACCAGGTTCTTACAGATCTGCCTTTCAATGTGAAGTCAGGTACTCCTTGCCATAGTTTTAGTGCCTAAAACACCCTTAAAGATGCATCAGATTGGCCAAAAGCTTTGTTTCTTCTGAGAGAGGAAGCATCAGACAATTTTTTTCCAGATTCTTTGAGAATAGAAACCCTGAACTTCACCTTTGGAAGACTGAGGTCAATATTCCAGTATTCTCAATAAATTTGAAAAAATGAAAGGCACTGTGGATTTCACACATCTGTAATATGGTGGCAAATAAAGGCCACAGGAGAATGGCACCACAGACCTCAAGCTGTTCCCTGTCTCAGTGTATCAATCCTGCAGAGCTTATCTGCCCAGCCACGTATGAGCACCTACCACCCTTCACAGGTGTTCTTTTTGGTTTTTGGGACAAAATACCTGACACCCAAAGTTAAAGGAGGAGAGGTTTATTTTGGTTCACAGCAGAGGTTTCAGTCCATAGTCAGCTGGCTTCAAAACATTTTGGGATGGCAGAGGAGTGTGGTTATGGAGAAACAGCTCATAGCATGGCAGGCAGGAAGCAGCAGCAGCAGCAAGCTTCCCTGTCCCTTTTATCCCATCAGGCTGCAAGCCTTTTGGGTGGTGCCACCCACATCCAGGGTGGGTCTTCTTTTGTCCATATCCAGAACTATGCTAAACCAATCAGTGGGCTGACTTAGTACCACACACCTTAATCCCATATCACACAGCCTAGATTAAGTGTCCTCTGAAAAGCCCCACCTATGAGCTCATGAGGCTCTGCAGGGACATCTAGATACAAGTATTAGCAATAGGCAAATGTAAGGCGAAGTTCTAGGTCACAGGAGGACAAAGGAAAGAGTAGATTCATGGCCTTGAATCTCCCCTCATTGGCCTTTTTCTGGCTTGGTTCTTACTTATCCTTCAGAATTTGCGAAGAACTCATTTAATGAGCAACAAAGCTGTGCTCACCAGCCTGAGCTGAAGTTTCCTCCTGCCTATGGCAATTTTACCTGCTGAGCTCCCTTTGCTGGTGCCCAGGTAGAAACAGGAGTAAGTCAGAAAAGTTTAATTGCGCCTCAAATGTGATTAACCAAGACTAGTTTGCATACGCTGTGCTGGTGCTTAGCATGCCACAAATTCTAGCATTACCCAGTGGGTCCTAAAAGTCATTCTGCTTTTAATGCTCCTCGCCTAGTTTACTCAAGTTGGAATTTAAATCAAAGGGTAACATCTATATAGGGGATAACTTTATAGTTTATCTCAATATGATGGCTACTAAATGTCATGTTTTAAAGAGGCTTTTAAAAATGGTTTTAACAATGTTATATACTTTTAAGGGAATCTGGTAAGCAGTTGACTCAATATGGTGCGCTATAGTTTTAGACATTTTAAAAGCAGAATAATAAGAATAGGAATATGAGGCTCAAAGGTACTGAACCAGAGGTGAAACAAATATTGGAGTGTTTGCAGAAATAAAAAAGGAGCCTCCTATGACTGCCTACTCAACTCCTAATATCTCTTATTGACAACATGGTCCATCTCTTTAACAGCCTCATATGGGCTAAAGAGACATAGAAGGCCCACTCAGGAGACCTTCATAAAGATCAAGATTTCTAGTGAAGCACTTGAGACAAAACCCTTTATAAATTGCATTAAAAGAGACTTCTGCATCTGGCTTAGGGGAAACAGCATGCGAAGGTGTCTTAGTCTATTTTCTGTTGCTATGACAATTTACCTGTGACTGGGTCATTTATAAAGAATTAAGGGTTATATGGTTCATGGTTCTGGAGACTGTGAGTCCAAGCACATGGTTCTCGCATCTGGTGGCATCAGGGCATGGTTGGCAATGTATCCTAGAGCGACAGGGCAGGTGTGCTGGCTTGATCTCTTTCTTTTCATACAGTGACCAATGCCACCATGGGAGCTCTACCTTCATGATCTTGTCTATCCCTAATCACCTCTCAAAGACTCTACCTTCCAATATCATTAACATTTAATTTGGAGATTAAGTTTCCAGCATATGGACTTTTGGAATTTAAGAGTCATGGCTTTGGGAGATTTAAGATCTCCCCAAATTGGCTTTCCTTAGACTTCTCCCTTCCCATTGCTTTTGTTCTTCCTTGTTCCTTTTACCACCTCAATATCCCCTTCAGCTGCCTCAAACACTTTAACACACCCCCCTTTTCACTCTACCTTTCTTTCCCTCTCCTGGATCCCTACCACATCTATCCCTTCCCCCTCTAACTCCTGGACTCCTCAGTTCCTCTAGCCACAGAGCTTTGGGGCTCCATCCCGTCAAAGTTTCACTGGGCTCCAAATATGATCAACCAGGCCTGTTCCCATATGCTATGCTGGTTCCCATCAAGGGATCTCAAACAACCTAGGAATCTCCCAAAGTGACTATGTATCAGGGAAAGTGAAAATCTTAAAAGTCTCCTCCACAAATATTGGTCTGAAGTTATAAACCTCCTAATGTGTAGACAAACTTATCTTATTCCATCTGTCAGAAAAATAATTGGAATAAAACAGGAAGTAGGGCAAAGATGAGCACTATTTTATATAAACCAGTGAGTTTTGCATTACCGTGTTTATCCAGTTTTTGGCTAAACTCTGAGCAGGAGAGTTATAAGGTCTCCATTTACATCTATCTATCTGTTTATAAATGTAAATACATATAGATGCTATGCGTGTAGGATATTTTCCTACATCCAGACACTATGACCTCATTTTTATCTTTATTACCTCTAAAGACCTTAGCTCAAAACATGGCCAGATTATGTGGTACTGGAAGTTAGAATTCCAGCACATTTTGAGGGGGGTACAATTCCATTATCAGCTTGATAACTCCTACCTTTGTCACTGTGCCCATTTCCCTCTACTTGGTCAGATGATAAGGTGATAAACAATCTCACCTTCTCAACTTTGATCATCTCTGCCTTGATGGCTGTATTAGCCATCTCCTGGCTTATCTTGGACCTTAAGGCAACTCTGGACATGGCTTTTAGACAACTTGCTCCCCCAGTCCAGCCCTGTTGCCATGGTTTAGATCTGGAAGGTCCCCAATGGCTGATGTGTGGAGGGTTTGGTTCCCAGTGCAGCAATATTCAGAAGTGAGAGGGTTGGAAAGTGGATCCTAAAGGTTGTGTCAATGGATTAATCCACTAAGGTGTTCATAATGTGATGGGCTTGGGATGTGATGGAAATTTAGGAGGTGGGCATAGTTGAAGGGAAGGTCCCCTTGGGAACATGTCCTTAGGGGTTATATCTCATTCCTGCTTGTCCCTGGTGTCTCTCCTTCTCTCTCTCTCTTCTCTGATCTACACCACGCTTCCTTGGCATGACTGATTTTCCTCACCATGCACCCAGAAGCAGTGGAACAAATGGACCATGGACTGAAACCAAGAGCCAAAATAAATCTTCCCTACTTTAAGCTGATTTTCTCAGGTATTTTGTCACAGCTAGGGAAAGCTATCTAAGACACCTGTTATCCTTGTCATGGGGCTAGCTTCCTACCTCAAAGAGGGTCACCAAGGTAAGATTTTCAGTGGCTCATTTTCACACACAGTGTTTTGTGAACCCTGCACCAACCTGCAACCTCCTCTACCTTGGTGCATGTAATTTCTCTTCCCTACAACTGGGACTGAAGTTTCAAATACTCCCTGCAGTTGGTGGTGGGGCGAGGTACAATCTACTGAGCAAAGGAGGAAATAGATATTCCACTATGCAGCTGGTGCCAGGAAATATCACATCTGGGTATGGCACAAAAGAGATGAACACTCTCACACACAGTGCTGGCAGGAGACAAAACCCCCTTGGAAAGGATTTTTCCCCCAAAACTCATTTACTTTAAAAAAATCATTATAAATGTCTTCTCATTTTTAAATTACACTCCCCAAATCTCTTGTATTCAAGAATGTATATGAAACACTTACTATCTAAAAGAATAATATCTACTGGGCCGGGGATTTAGCTCAGTGGTTTCGTTGCCTGCTGCGCAAGTGCAAGGACCCGAGTTTGATTCCCGGTACAAAAAAAAAGATCTACTGCAACCAGGAATTGTCCTATTGCTCTTGGTTTCTGTTGTTAAGGGCTGAGAATAACTGCTGAGGGAGGCAGGTGGTGGGCACTGTGCTGAATGGAGATGTGGCAGAGAGGAAGGACTATGGGCTTTTCCAAAGCCAGTCTCTATTTTCATAAGGAAACAAAATAGTCTCTAAAAATTATGTATCATGTGGCTGATTCTGTGCAACATCCTGGGTGAATCAGACCTGTCCCAGAATCTCTGCTAGCTGTTATTTCAGGAGAGGTAATGGGCTCAGAAATGCACTTCTCTGTCCAGTTGAAAGAACCTTGTGAACACTTAATTTTTTTTAATAAGTAAGAAAAGTCACAAAAATTGATTAAGTCTCCCATTCTGCATGAGTGGGTCAAAAGATGTTAGATTTTCTTCATGTCATGAGGGAATATATAGGTCCATGAATAGGACACAAATTCAGAATGCGGTAGTTAAGTAAGCAAAGAGGAGAAGGAAGAAGGGAGGATGGGGCAGAGACACAACGTGGAGAAGAGGAAGAGACATCCAGACTTTGGAGGATGAAGCTGAGTGCTTTGCTAATGTGGTGCTGACTGCATAGTGGAGGACCAGACAGAAGACAACTTGTAGCTTCTCTGCTTCTGCTATGAGGAGCCAGTCATAGCCCCAGAGACGGAACTGGAGCATTCACAAGATGGGCACCGTTTTGTTCCTAATTCATTTCATCAGGGAAAGGACAACTGCTCAGCCTTAAAGGAGGATACATTTGAGTCATTTGTCAAACAATATCTGCACCTCGAGACCATAATGCTAAGTGAAATAAATCAGATGCAGAGGGTTAAATATTGCATGATTTCTCTTATATGAAAAATTCAAAATATAAACAATTTAAAGAGCAATGTAAAGAGATGGGAGGAAACAGGAAGACAGACTTAGTGGAGATGGGAAGGGGACCAAGGGATGGAGGAGAGCAGAGGACTGGGAGGGGAAGAGGAGCTAAGAATGATCAAGTCACAATATGTATATGTACCAGTTCCCCAAGATGAATATAATTATGTATTACAAACATATGCTGTGTGTATATGTAGGGAAAATACAAAAATAGCAATAAAGGATATTTTCTGCAAGACAGAGAGACATAGATAAAGAACTTCATTGCTTCACAACACTGTCAAAGAAGTGTTTCCTCCTGACAATAACATTGCAGGTTCAGTGCCGTTCCTCCTCCAGTACAAGAGTTGAGACTGGAATTTCTTTAACATTCTGACTTGATCTCACCTGCGTGTCTCTTCACCCTTCGCTTTATTTTGTCCTCTGTCTCTGGCTATGGACCTTACTGGCTATTTATGGTTAAACCCTCAATGAATCCCTTTAGCTTTGGGATGGTTTATTTTCAAATTTGGCATCTGTGTTTGTTAGCTTTCCATTGCTGTAACAAATACCTGGGATAATCAACCTTTAAGGAGGAAAGGTTAACTTTGGCGCATATGTCAGAAGTTTCAGAGCATGGTTTGTGGGTCTTGCTGGTCAGCATGACACTGTTCATCATGGTGGGAACTCATGGTGGAGGAGCCAGCCCATCTCAAGGCAGCCAGGAAGTGAAGACAGAGAGGGAAAGAGCTGGGATCCCACAGCACCTTGAAGGGCACCGCCCCCAGTATGACCTCACTTCCTTCCTCTAGGCCCCTTTGGTCCTCTTAAAGGTTCCAAGACCTTCCTATAGCACAATGAGCTGCTGATCATGCCTTCAACACTTGGGGCTATGGCCGGCATTTCAGATTCAAACTAATGTAGCATCCCTCTAGGGTAGGATTTTCTTTCTACTATGTTCATAGCATTCAGCAACTCTTAGGACTACACTGCTGCTGCATCCCAAGACCTTCCTGTGTGTAGCCTTATGAGCAGCCTCCATTCAGGCTCCTACCCCACCCAGCTGGTCTTCTCTGGCTTTGGAAAGGTGATGGTGCTGACTGGAGAGATGAAAGGTTCCAGGCCCTTCATTCCATTACTAACCCACTAGTCATACTTTCAGATTTTTTTGGTACCAGGGATTGAACTTGGGACCTTGCACTTGTGAGGCAGGCGGCAGAACCACTGAGCTAAATCCCTAGCCCCTTTCAGGTTTATTTTTGAGTGCGATTATTTATTAAGTCTGTTTAAAACAGGCCCATCTACTATGTATGTGCTGCCCAAGCTATCATGTCTGGTTCACAGGGAGGAGTTTAACCATGGAACTGTGTAAGTGTTGGTTTACTGGTTCTTGCAGTCCAGGCTACACATGCGACATGGACTGTCATTGTGACCTGTTTGGCAAGGTAGTGAGGACAGGGAAGAGCAAATCCAGGGAGATCAGCTTTACGGTTTCTCCTTTCAGAGAGTTCTCAGCAGGTCATATTTCAATAATTAGGGACAAGCTGTATAGAGCACAGATACTCTTCCTATCGGTATAAGAAGGAGAAGGGAATAGGAAGTTAGAGAAATATAAACCACATTTTGCCACCATCACATTACTCTAATTACCTTTAAGATCTGTGGCTAAATCCATTTTCTATTGCTGTACTAACTGGAATGTAGGGAGTGTAAAGAATAGTGTTTTATTTAGGATATAGTTATGGAGGCTGGGAAGTCCAAGAGTGTGGTAACAACATCTGCTCAGCATCTGGCCAGGCCGTCTTGCTGCATCATAGCAAAGCAGAGGGGATCACTGGTGAGACAGAGCCAGCATCCAGCTCAGGTCTCTCCTCCTCTTCTGATAAGGTCACTAATGCTGTTGTTGGGGGCCCACCCTCAGAACCTCATTTACTCTTAATCACCTCTTAAAGACCCCACCTCCAAATACCATCAACATATGAATTTAGGGATTACCTGTCCAACACATGAACTTTTAGGGGAAACATTCAAGCCACAGTGACCCATTGACCCATATTCCTAACCTGATCACCCACACATGCCCCAGGTAAAGAGAATGCTGTATCCATCTCTCATATACCACACGACTTATTCTCTAGCTTAATAACCATCCATCATTCCTGTTGACTACAAAATAAAATGAAAGCATTGACAGGGAATCATGTACCCCCACAAGCACTTACATGTATCTTGTAGTCCTTTTTAAATAACCTTGCAGTTGTCCCTCTAGAACTGGAAGACTGATCTTCCCCTTGAGTTTGGCTGCCAACTCCCCTTGGAGATGCTCATTAGAGATGTCTTAAGTTTGAAGGAAAGGCTTCTTCATTGTTTCTTCTCAGGCTTCTTTGGAAAATGAGTAGCCCTTTGTTCTCCTCCTTTTGTCCTTGGCCTTAGATGTCAGGGCTTTGTTCTGCTCTGCCTTTGCCATACATGTCCATTCCTAGGGCTCCCTTTCCCTCCATGCCAGTGAGAAGGAGACACTCTAGCTCCTCATGTCTTTGATGTCTCTGTAGACAAGCATCAAAGCTCTTCTATTACTTTTAAGACAGATCATTATGAGGAAACACACAAGGGTAACACAAATAACACCACAAGGTGACTTTACAGTGACGGCACAATTCTTGCAACAGAGTTCCCGGGTTTGTGACTCTGGAGCAGAGGCCACATGGGACTGCTGGGAGGTTGTCAGGTTTCTACTTCTGGCTTCTGGGAAATGCAAGTTAAGCCTATGTCTCCAGCAGGGTCTCATTAGAAGAGACAATCAAGAAGGAACAAGAATGGCTTTGTTGCTTTTTAAAGGGGAATACAATTGGCATCTTGATTGCCTGTCCATATTTGATAGAGCACAGTTCACTAGGCCTATTTGCAGGGTTTTTAGCTATGGTGTTATCACATTGGATACTATTTTGGGCAAGACGTTCATTTTGTGCACATATATGCTACACCAACAAAACAAAACAAATGAACAATTAAAAACAGAGTGGAATGATAGTGTATTAATTGCAGTGGTGGATTTTGTTACAGAAAAACTTACTTTGGCACTTGTTAAAATGGTAAGGAAGACTTTATCAAAGACTACTGCAATAGAGATCAGGCTTAACTCTGAATATAAAGGCAAATGGGGATTTATTGCCAGGGAGGTGGGTGGCAGTTAGTACATAGAAAATTGGTAAGAGGAGAGACATCAAGGCCTGGAGAATTCTTGCTCATCTAACAATGAGGTATTCTTGTTAAAGGCATATTAAGGACAAATACATCAAAGGTGAAGAACAAGAAACTTGATCAAATATCGAGGATGAGCAGGTATCAAGGGAGGGAGTGTCTCTTCAGAGCTAACTTAGCAGAATTCTGGCTAGCAATGGGCAAGGCAGGCCTGGTAAGGCAGGGTGAATGTAGTGTCCAAGGTCAGGGCCTCATGGAGATAAGAGCTCAGAGGAGTCTAAAAATGTCTACTCAAGGAGAGAGTCTTTGTCAGGCTCTCCTCTTGTTCAAGGAAAGAAGGAAAATTTTTCTTTCTTCTTAACAATCCAAATTCATTTCTTTTTGGGAACATATTTTGTTTATTAAGGACAAGTTGAACCATCTGTGGGGACTTGATAGTACAGGATATTTTCTACGTAATGCAAACCATCAGGCCTGTAATGATGGGGGAATTTTCCAGTGAGACTATCCATAGTCATGGTTATTTCCAGGAGCGGAGTTTGGAAGCCTCAGTCCAATGCACTTTCTGAGCAGCACACGCAGCAGTAACTCTAGGCATGAAGGTCACTCAGACATGGTCTAGTGTGGTAGGTCCCTTGAAGTTTTCTTCACATTGCCAATATTCTCTTTGCAGAGCTTCTTCAGGTCTCAGGGGGGAAAGTCAACTAGAATACATGCTGGAATCCAAATAAGGACAAGGGCAGTCAGATTCTAGTTCTTGGCAATTCCAAGTTAGACAAGTAGGAGAAAAACTAGAATCATTAATTTGGAAAGCTGTAGCCGGATATTGAAGGAAGTTACAAGAATTGAGAATTTATTTAGGGAAGATATAAAATGTGTAAGATAACAGGACCGGCTCCAACTTACAATGGCCTTGTTACGGGCCTGTTGACAAGGAAATTTGGTTGTTTCTGTGACATGCAATGTTGTAAAATAGTAACTGGATATTTGACAGATAACATTATATTGTTGCTATCTCATATAAGGCCATGGAATACTAGGACATATCAGAAAGTAAGAGTATGACAAATTTCTAGAAACTTTATACAACTTCGCAATCCTTATATTATTATTTACCTACATGAAAATAATGTAGGGAAAGTTATGCCATCTCTTCTTATTTGACAATACCTTTCATGCAGTTGAACACATCAAGTAAACCTATTTATTTTTTAATATTCACCTCTTTATGGGATGAAAAACAATCCCTTGAATTTTTCCCAGGGTCTTCTGGAAATCTCAAAGTCATTTCAAGGCCTAGAAACACAACTCAGTGATAGAGCACTTGCCTCGTATGCATGAGGTCCTGGATTTGATCCTGGCATTATGGAGAAAAAATGTCAGTTGGAGATTAAGAATGTTTCATCTTGGATTTTATTTTGGGAAGTCAAAGTTGTCAAAAATATCAAGAAGTTTGAATTCCTAACTAAATAGGATCCTAGGTCACTGTTAATAATACCTAGCTATTTATGTAGCCAAAGTTACAATGAAAGATTTTTTTAAAGTAACTACAGTTGTGAAAAAACTTTAATTCTCTTAAAAGTGAGAAGACTCAGTTCTCTTAAATAATCAAAGACATAATAAAAAACCAACATAAAGTATAATAATGTACTAATAAGACAGAAATTTTGTTTCTTAGGTGGATTATTCAAAAGGTAAAGAAAAACTTTCCATAGTCTATTATTAAAAACAGATCAATATTTCAAAAGTACTTTGTCATTTTAAAGAGAAAAATTCAAAATCTACTTTTGTGTCAGTATAAATCCTAGAGCCCATTCTTAAAAAAATTTTAAAACAAATCCATTCATTCTTAGCCAGCACTGACCACATGAGATAAGATTTCCTGGAAACTTTCACAATTTCCTAGCTTCTCTAAATTTGCAAGTTTCCATAGATATTTTAGGAAGTTTTTAGGCAGATATTATAAAACATGATTGTTATTGAAAAGTCCATTCATAAAATTTTTGTTCCACTTATGTCAACCTAATGTACATCATGACTCAGAAGACATGGCTGTTTTACTAAACCAATATTAAGCCAATCTTATTTATCAAAGATTTATCCAAATCATATGAACTTGAAAAGAATTTGGGCTAGTTTTTACATATCTGAGAGTTTTAGGAATATTAAGTTTATATAAGTGCTTGTTTAGCTCTAGTCCAATATGACTGATGTGTTTATAAAAAGGGGAAGATGATGTGAAAGCACAGCGAGGTTGGCCAGGTGACTACAGTGATAGAGCTATGTGCCACGGAATGTCAACTGTCAGTGGCAAACACCAGAAGTGGGATGAGAGATGGAAATGTAGTTTCCTAGAAGAATCAGAGGGAGTATTTTCCTCTCTTAACTTTGTGGGCTTCCAACCTCCAGGACAGTGAAACAATTCATTTCTGGTGATTTAGGTCACCTGGTTCCTGGTGCTCTCGTACAGCAACTCTAGGAAACTAACACAGATACCATGTCAAGGAAGAAGGAAGTGTGAGAGGAATGGACAAAGCAGTTGTGAAACAGGCTGAGAAGTGGTCCTTGATATAATAGTAGGAGAACCAGAAAGAATCCATCACAAAGAGGCCAAGGGAAGAAAGAAATGGTGGTGAAAAACAATGGAGAGAAATTTCTGTAGAAGAATGAAAGGACCCAGAGAGAGAAGAGATTTGGGATTTGAAGTTAAGAGTTCACTTCAGACCTGTGCAGGAGTAATTCCAGGGCAATTTGTGGGAGCCTGAATTGCCTGAGAAGGGTACACAGGGCCAGCTCTCCTCTTGTGTTACACTGGCTCATTCCCCATCTCCGCAATGCAATATTCACACTGTGGAAATAGTTTGCTTGTGAGGCCCAAACTGACTATTTCTTGCTCTGGAACTTTCTTCTTTAATTAAGAATATGAAAATAAAACATTTCTTACAAAGAAAAGAAAAAGGTGTTTTATAGCAGCTTGGGGAATAGAACTATTTATTAAAAAGAATAATGCAAAATGGAGAATAAATGTAATGAAATTACTCTTAACAAAACAAAGCTCTCAAATAAACATAAGAAACAAATGTTCAATTTATTTTTTGAGAGGACAGGTGTTTTTTATTATTTTTACATTTTATTAGTATATGTTTGTGATACATAATTATATTCCTCTTTATTTCTCTTAGGAAGTTGGTACATACATATATTTCATCTTGATCATTTTTACTCCTCCTCCCACAGCTGACAGGTGTTTTTAGAAACTGTTCATCAATTGCTTTCCCTCTTTTGTTAACAGCAAACTTCTCCTCTGAAAATCTTTCCCCACTCTATTCCATGTGGTTCTAATGGAGCTGCCAATTGTAGAACCCCACTCCTGGTCATAGAGTGGGCCTGGGACCCAGACCTAGCCAACTGTAAAGCTCCATCATTCTGGGCAGAGTGGCTGTCCCAGTAAATGGACACAGGACCAAAATCATTCCACTCAGCACCTCCCTTTAGATTTTATATGAAATATAAAAGAGAATACTTGTAATCAAAGGGATGCAAAATAAAGTAATGATATTACGCTCTTTCTCTTTTATTGATTTGGAAGATTTAAAAATATCTATGGTAATAAACAATGTGGGTGAGGTACCAACGTGAAGAGTTATACTCAGCAGAGGAACAAGTTGTCCCAACCTTTCTGGGTGAAATTTTATAGTATACCAAAATAGCCTCAAAGCATGCATAAATGTTGATCCAGACTTCTATTTCTAGATTATTCTTCTTAGGAAATAACAAACAATATACAAACCTTTTTAACTAAGTTTATGCATTTCAGCATTATTTATACCACCAAAAAACAAGAAGAGATGAATATTCATAATACAGAACTGATTAAGTTATAAAGTCATTAAAATAATGATTTAGGAAACATTTATAGGTGAAAATATTCAGAATATATTAATTAGGAATAAAAAGGTATCAAAACAATTTTTATAGAGGCAATCAATTAAAAAATGTTTTAAGTACCTGGAAGAAATCAACACAAAATAATTAACCATAGTTAATTTAGCATAGAGGATAAGAGATGATTTTAAAGTTCTGTTCAGTTTCCTTTGATTTTTCTTTTTGTTTTCCCAAAATAAGCATACTTTGGTTATACAGTTGAAATGAACAAGTATGTATTTTAAAATAAGAATTGTGTCTGTTCAAGATTGGGTTTGAAAGAGAAATATATTACTCACTGAAGTTTGATTTAAAAATGAGCAAAGAGAGACTCTTCTCCTTGCCCATTCTACTGATAAAGAAATTCATCTAGATGGAAAATTAGCAAAAATAGGAAATTGAATGATTTTTTAAAATTTTAGTTTTTTATTTTTGCATTGCTGGAGGTGGAACCAGGGCCTTGCACATGCTAGGTAAACACTGGTACCACTGAGCTACACTTCCCATTCCCCCATGAGAGAATTGTTAACTAGTCTGGTCTATTTCATCTCCTCTTAGCAAAGAAAGCTTAAAAGTGGAGAAGAAGAAAATTATAGAGTAATTACATAAATATTTGGATTGGTTAATATGAAATTAGGTTTGCCACATAATATATAGGTGCTTGATGCATTTCCAACTGGCCACTTTATCTTCTGAAAATGATTGGTAGGTTATAACTCCATTAATATGATCTTCACTTTAGATTGCTATAATCAAATGCAAAAGACATGATTATATGCTGTTCTTTCAGCTGCTTATTGAAAAAGTCCACCTTACTTATGTCATGCCCAGAGGCATAAGCTTTGCTGTGATTTGAGAGATAAATACATTGGATCCTAGTAAAGAGAGATTTTTTTTTTTTGCTCTACAGGTAAGAAAAACCACTCTAATTTTTGTGGGTTGAAGTATGAGTTGCAAATATTAGCATCTGCCAAATGATGAATTGCCTCTCCTCTTTGCATTGAACTGTGGAATAAAACTCTTCAAAAAAATAGAAACGATAAATTCTAAGATAATAAGAAACAAAAATCAGTCAAAAGGTTTTTTGTTCTCTTTTTGCTATAAGTTGTAGTGCCACGTAATATCCAAATATTTTCAACACACTGATCCTCTCCCTGTACCTGAAGATGAGCATCACCAATGGCCTGAATGGTCCAGGCAACAGGCCGTTTTTTGGGCAAGGATAGCAGAAATGGTGTGCATTTTCTGCAACAAGCTATCTCAAACATAACCATATGCCCACGGTGAGTTGGCAAAGTGCTATGAATCCTGCTATTGATACCCTTATGACAGAAATTATGGGGTAACAGTAACATAACATTTATCACTCTCTTACATAGGCTGCCATGTATACCGCTGGCTGAGCGGTGAATAGGCACTAAAGTCTAAGCCACCTCCATCATCATTTGGAGGAAAAGATCCCAAAGGCATAGTTAAGTCATGTCCCCACAGGGTTTTTTCTTTTTCTGAGGGATCATTTTTGTCTAATACATGCACAAGTAGTGAATGGGTTAATCTTTTTTACTTTTAAATTCAGGTAAAATTTACATATAGTGAAATACACACATACTCTGAATGCAGTTAAATGAGCTTTGCCACTGTAATTATCAGTCTAATGAACACTCAAAATAATAGAATAGTACCATCACTTCAGTGAATTTCTTTATGTTTTCCTTCCAGTTCAAGGGCAATCACTACTGCAGTTCTCATCACTATAGATTAGCTTTACCAATTCTCAAACTTCATATACAGTCGTTCCCCTGGTATCCATGGATGAGTGATTCCAGGACTCCCTGTGGACACTATAACCCTTAGATACTCAAGCCCCTTATATAAAGTGGTGTAGTATTTTCATAGAATCTGTGCATACCCTCCTATATATTTTATATCATCTCTAGATTACTTATAACACCTTATGTAGTGCACATGCTTTGTAAATAATTGTTATACAGTATTCTTTAGGAATAATTATAAGAAAATGTATACATGTTCAATATAGATGCAATTTTTTTGCACTGGGGTTAACTGGATACACAAGTGTGTAAACCTTAGACACCAAGGGCTGACTGTGTATAATATCATACAGAATATAATCTTTGTCAAGCTCATTTTTCAACATAATGTTAATATTCATCCATGTATTTTATAGGTACCAGTATTATTTTTTATTGTTGAATAATGTGTGAAAACCAGTTTTTATGACAATTTTTCTATTGATGAACACTTGTGTTTATATCTTGGAAATAAGTGAGTTTCCAGGGACAGAATCTATTTCTTTCTGTCACAAAAAATCTGTATTGTTCTAAGTTTTGATTACTATGGAAGAATCTGCTATGAACATTCTTGTGTAAAACTTTGAGTGGTCTCATACTTTTATTTTTGGGGGGCAAATACCTAGAAATGAGATTGCTGGGTCATGGAATAGAGGAATGTTAATTTTATAAGAAAATGCTAGTTATCCAAGTTGGTTGTACTCTCACCAGCAAGAAGTAATTGCTGTATATTTCAACAATATTTAATGTTGCCAATCTTTACAATTTCAGCTATTCAAATGGGTGTATAATGGTATCTTATTGTTAAAACATTAAACAGTTTTCCACGAACGTACAGGTCATTCATATTATCTTCTTTTGTAAAATGGTCAAGTTTTACCCATTTCTATTGGGATGCTTTTATGATTAAGTTCACAATAATGAGGCAAAAAAGTATAATCTGTACATGATTAGGTTATGGCAAGGGAATGGCTTATAAAATTTTATTCCAAGGGAATGAATAATTAGGACTAATAATTAAATTAATTATTTATACTAAACTACAGAATTCCAACATGGAATGAAGGTTAATATGGTAGGAAGAAAGAAAAGAAGGTCCTTAGGATTTCCATTCCTTTCAGGACAGTAAAATAAGAGTAATAGCATAACTCTGGGAAATAGCAGAAATTGCTGAAATTATAAAAAATTTAAAAGGTACAAGATGATGGTTCTCACTCATCCATTGAATTACTTTCTATGGGTTCTAGAGAAAGTAGAAAGATATTGTAGAATGACTGTCATTTATCATAAAAACAAAGTAGAAACTCTAATTATAGTGATCGCTCCAAATATAGTGGTTTTGCTAGAGCAAAGCAGGTGACATTAGGGTCCCCAGTGCCTGGTATGCAGTTGTTGACCTACAACTTTTCTACCTGTTCTTCTTAATAAAGATAATTAAGCAGATTGCTTTTACATGGACATGGCAGCAGTATACCTTCACAGACTTCCCCGGGACCTATGTTGATTTTTCTGTCCCCAGTGCCTGGTGTGCAGCTGTTGACCTACAACTTTTCTCCCTGTTCTTAATAAAGATAATTAAACAGGTTGCTTTTACATAGACATGGCAGCAGTATACCTTCATAGACTTCCCTGGGACCTATGTTGATTTTTCTGTCCACAGACATGTCATTCTAGAGACATCCTGATTGTCCTGATGTACCTATTAGGGTTTAGATTTAAGATGTCCCCCTAAATTATCCTGTGTGGAAGGCGATTGGATCATGGGGTGTTATACTCATCAGTGGATTCACTCACTGATGAGTTCAGGAGGTGAATGTGCCATTAGGAGGTGGAGCCAGGTTGGAAGTTGGTCCCTGAGGGTGTGGTCTGGAAGGGCGTACCCTTGTCTCTGGGTCCTTCTTTTTCTCTCTGCTTCCTGGCTGCCATGGGATGAGCAGGTTTCCTCCACCAGGCCCTTCCACCGTGCTATTTTGGCTTTTGAGCCAGCTCACAGCCTGAAACCATGAGCCAAAATAATGCTCTCTTCCTTTAAGTTGTGGGTGCTGGGTATTGTGTTTCAGCAGCAGAAAAGCGATTAAGTCCTGCAGAACATCACCTCACAGTAGTGCCTTGTATTCATGAGATTGAGCTAATTGGATCAGGGAAAAGTCTGTGGGCCTTGAAGTGAGTCAGTGCCATCATTTTCAAAGTGCATCCTCCCCAGCAGCACTGATGTCACCTGGAAACTTACTTGAAGTACAGATTAGGAGACCCCCCCCCCCACAAACACACACTTGAGACTTCCTGTGTCAGAAATTCCTTTAGCCGCTTCAGGAGTCTGGGTCTGGAAGCTGAGATTGGTACCAAGTTCCTCCCCCCATTCTCTGTTCCTCCCCACAAGATTCTTTTGCTTTTCTCTACCCATCTCTATCTTCTGGGAGGCTCATCTCCCTGGGTGGGACCACCTTATCCTCCAGGTCCTGGGCTGCCAGTTAGATTTAGCAAAGGGAGGTACAGACAGCAGATGGATGGATAGGAAGAAAGAGGGAACAGGCTTGCTTCCTCCTGCTTTCTGCTGTTTTTCTCTCTGGCTTCTCTTCTGTGCTCATCTCAAGTTCTTTCGAACCCTCTCAGCCCTACTCTTTAGTCCTCATGACTTCTCAGTCGCAGTGGCAATGTTTCACCAGCCCCTATTGGTTCCCTAATGATATCCCCTCTTCTATAATAAATCTCTTCATTACACAATCATTTTCAAATTCCAGCTGAGTTTTCCATCACATTTTTGACAAGATCTTGAAGGACACAAGAACCATAGTTTAACTCTACCCATGTTACTTTGGATTTGGGGAAATTTAAATCAATTCTTTAAATTCATTCAGCAAATATATACTGAGTGTCTACAATGTGCTAAGTATTGAGAATATTCACAGACACAGACACACACACACACACACACACACACACACAATAAGAGAGATTCAGCCCTCAAGAAGCATCCAGTCCATTGGGAAGGGTGGGGGCATGCAGCCACTAAGGTTAATTTCTAGATATATGAAATATGGACACTGTTGTGTATCTGCATAGAAAGTGTCCAGAATACACCTTATCCAAGCCAGTACTTAATGAACACATTTGCTTTCTACGATTATTTGTTTTGTTCTGTTTTAATTTTCTTCTGAAGAATATACCTCCATGCTTTGTTCTTCTTCCTTCATCTTAGGGAATAAATAGCTAAATCCAGTTCAAAAGAGTTTTACTTTTAATTTTAGCATGTAGACAAGAAACTTAAAATTTTAAACTTGTGACTTTTTGAACTGGCACAGCATTCTTATAGACTGTATTGATCAACTGTCATTTTCCTGTTATTGGCAAAAAATACTCAATACAGCTTCAAGGAGGAAATGGTTTATTTGGCTCATGATTTCAGAAGATCCAGTCCATGGTCAGTTGGATCCAAAGCAGAAACATCATGGTGGAAGGGCTTGGCAGAGGAAAATTGCTCACGTCATAGCAATTAGGAGTAGAACATAGGGAAAGAACACCAGCGAGAGATATACCCTCCAGAGGCATGCTTCCAGTTATTCACCTCCAACTGGGCCCCACCTCCTAACAGCACAAGGAGCTATAAGCATCAGTGCATTAATCCACTTATGAGTATAGCACCCCACAAACCAATCACCTTTCCAGGAGTCTCTTATTTCAGTCCAGCTGACAAGTGAGCTTTGCCATCACATAGATGGAAGCATGTAAGTGGACATCTCTTGATTTATCTGGTGCCTTTTGTTTTGCCAATATCATCATGGACTCTCTCTGTCCACTACCAGAATGGTTTGGAGGCACAGAGAGGGTGAGCGATGGGAAGGAACTGAGGAATTATTTATGAGTGGGGACCCAGTAAAGGAGCAGCACACCTGTTGTTATAATCAGTGGCTAGCAGGGAACAACATGTGATGCTGTCTGTAATGTGTGACCGCATGATTGCTTTCAGAGAGTCAGGCTATGCATGTGCATCTGACAGTGACCTTGTTCTCAGAAAAGGAAACAGTGCTTCAAGGAGAACAGGCTACACATTTTCCAAATCCTGCTTTCCCCCAGCCTATGTGAAAGTTCTTGCATTTCCTTGGCTCCGCTATCCAGTGGCTGGGGACCTTTTGTGATCCAATTCATTAGTTTGTGGTGGCTCAGAGCTGTAACATAAGTCTCCAAAGGGACCTGCCTCATCTCTGCTTTATTAAAATGAAAGCTTCCCTTGGCATTTCTCTCGGGCTCTCCTCCAGGTATGGATGAGAGGGACAAAGAGAAAGGGGAGAGGGCTGGGGGCTTAAATGCCAGCAATCCAATTAAAGGAATATTTAACCTTTGTAAATAAAGACTCTGCACGGCCTGCTTCTCAGATGGGGGGAGGAAAATTAACTGATTTAGTAGGAAACCCCATACTGAAAGGAGAGGACGGGTGTTTATAACATCCTTCCTAGCAGAGGGGAGCTCAGCCTGCTGCTAAAAATTATTCTCTCTAGAAGGCCAACTGGCAGCAGATGCAGGAAAACATGCAGTGCCATGAGCCACCTCCCCAGGTGCCCTCCCTGGCGAAGGGGACTGTTTACCTAAGCACTTGGTTCCAAGGAGACACCGGTGGTCCCATCCAGCTGATTGACTTCCATTAAGAACATGAGAAATAAATTGGAGTGGAGAACAGCAAACAGTGGGGAAACGAACAGAAAATGGAATTGCATATTTAACAAGCCCTCAGATGGGGGAGACTTCCATGGTTTAGATGCAGTAAAAAAATAAAACACAAAGGTGATCAAAAAGATAAGATGTAGATGCACATAAAAATATTTAAAAGCAAATAAACTGGAGAATGCTTGCCACACATACGGCATCAAACTGCTGCTGTTGTGACTGGTAATTAATCCATCCACCCAGTGTTTATCAGGCAGGCTTCTGGGGATACAGAGATAAAATGCACAGTATCTTTGGTACCAGGCTGTAGAGGAAGATGGAATTCATTGGTCTGGCTTCTAACTTGGCAGTGCCTTCATCCATGAGTGGTAAGTCGAGGCTCTTCTAGATGTGCCTTGAACACTGTGATGTGCAAAACTAAGATGTCATTAGATAGGTGGACAAAGCGAGGGGAGGCGATTCACAAAAGAGGAAAGCTATCTGGTTAGAAAATATGTGGAATCTTCCATCTCATTAGTGATGATTGAAGTGCAGATTAAAATAGTTTTATATTAAGCTAGCAAACTTATTTTTTATTAGTACATGTTTGCCACATAATGTATATAATGATGACATTTATTGTGGGGAGTTGGACCGTGGACATCACACAGCTTAATTTTTTCATCCCCTTATCCCTCCCATCCCTCCCGCTTCCTTCCAACTCTTGGTCCCCTTGTCATTTGGAAGAGCTCTATTTCTGTTTTTCCCTTCAACTCTTCTTTTCCATCCCTTTCCATCCTCTCTGTCTGCCCCTCCATCTCTTGTGCCCCTTGTCTTTTTAATTTTTTGAGACAGGGTCTCACTAAGTAGCCAAATTGCTCAGGCTGGGCTGGAAGCAGTGACCTTCCTGTCTCAGCCTCCAAGAGAACTACGACTATGTGCATGTACCACCATGCCTGGCATGTATGTATTCATTTATTGATTTGTTTATTTTGGCACTGGGGATTGAACCCAGGGTCTTGCCCGTGCTAGGCAAATGCTCTACTACTGAGTGAATCCCCAGACCAGAGCCTCTGTTATTAATCAGAAAAGAAAAAGAGAAGCAATGAAACCAACTTTATGTATGGTTGGCTTGTGAACTAGTACCTCCACGACTGTATAATGCTTTATAACTAGAAAAGAAATAACACTTAAACAGTGCCCATCACTGCCACCCAAGGTCAACAATGCATGTAGCTGTCCCATTGGAAGCAGGTGGGATTTAAACGCACCGGGCCACAGGTAAACAGGGTAGGGGTAGGGGCTCTTCAGAAGCACCTGCAAAGTCCTGTGGTTCAGCAGGCCCTGCTGTTAAATACCTGACCCTGACTGTGGCCCATCAGCCCCTCTCGAAGTCCCCAGATTGTTGCCCGGGCCTCCTGGGCTCACCCACAGCCCCTGTCTCCTCTGGCAGCTCTTTAGATGCCTCCCTCTACCCAGAGATTCGCAGACTGAGTGTTTTTGACACAGACGGGCTCTCCCTGAGCCTCTGGGTGGCTCTGAGCAGAGAAATCTTAATCCCAAAGCAACAGACGCCCTTCTGTACCCCAGGCACTGAATAAATCAGTGGAGATCGCGGGCTCCGTCATTCTAACAGAGCCCTCTCTGATGGCTGCGTGATTTGCTCTCTGGTGGGTTAGTGAGCAGCTGTAATTGACGACGAAACTGACAGGTCTTTGTCTTCCTCTGCGCTACATTTGTCATTTGGCAGCTGGCTTATTGTTTATCTGTTCTCTCTCTCTTTCTCTTTCTCTTTCTCTTTCTCTTTCTCTTTCTCTTTCTCTTTCTCTTTCTCTTTCTCTCTCTCTCTTCCTCCCTCCCTCCCCCCTCCCTCCCTCTCTGCTTGTAGAGCAGACAAATCTCCTTTTCTCCCTACAGACAAGATCTATAAAGCCATAACATGTTTTTAATGCAGTTCAGCTTTTTGAAAAATGCATAATTGGAGAGTTCCAAAATAATTAGTTTATTATAGTGGGTCTGTAAAAATGAGCTTGCATCTCATTTATGAGCCATTAGATCCCAAGTTCCAGGAGCTTGATTGCTATTAATGCCACCAGCATATAATTTAGCATACTTTATTAAAATGTGTCACAATTGAACATCTCTTGCCCCCAGCCCCCAAAGACTGGGAATGAGGTTGGGTTTTGGGGCTGAGATTTTTTTCTCATTGACAGATCTTCAGCTTTTGCTACAATTGTTCCCCCTCCCCCATGAACCCTCAGGAATCATTTTGCAAAGTCCTTTTTTGAGGACAACATTTGACATTCACTCTTTCTTTCAGAAGTAATTGTGCAAAAACAAAACACCTCCCCAAAACAAAACCAAAAAACCCCCTATGATTTCAATGTGCCCCCCAAGACTTGTACTGAAGTGGATTCAACATCATCACAGTGTCAGGAAGTGGGACTTGGAAGAGGCGTCTGCCCTCCTTGGTAGATTAATGTTGTTACCACAGGCGATGGATTAGTTGTCAGAGACTGGGCTAGGAAAGTCAATTTGGGCCAGGACTGGTGGTGCACACCTATAATCCCAGCTATTCCAAAGGTTGAGGCAGGAGGATGGTACGTTTGAGCCCAACCTGGGAGACATAGCAGGAACTTGTCTCAAAAGAAAATTTTTATAAAATGGCTGGGAGAGTAGCTTGGTGATAGGAGATGTGATGGGTATTTGCAGAACTGTGGATTCATCTCTAGAGCTGCAAAAGAGAAAAGGAAGAAAAGGGGGATTTGGCTTAATTTTCTCTGTTGCTCCTGCTCTTTCAGCTACCATGCAATGTGAGATGCCAGTGTTATGCTTCTGGAGGCCCGGCCTCTGCAACTGTGAGCCAAAAAGACTTATTTTCTTTATGAATTGTCCAGTCTCGGGTGTTCTGTTATAGCACCAGGAAAAGACTCAGGAACTTCGACACATGAAGATAAAGACAGAAGAGCAAAAACCCAGAACACGAAAGGCATGGCAGAGACACAGCAGTGTGGCCATTGTAGGAACAGTGAGCACCTTCACAGACAGTTTTGGATGTTTTTGAGGTTGTATGAAGATACCAAAGTGTTCACTGGGATTCTTCTACATGCCTCCACCATGTGTGTGTGCAGGCATAGAGGGGATGAAGGAGGAAAGCACATGGCTTTCCCTGTGCAGCAGATGGTCTGATGGGAACGGAGCAAGAATCACATAACCTTATACAGCACAAGAGACTCCTAGTGATGATGGAAGTAAATTGGAGCCTGCTGCCTTCCTGGGAAGCTGGAGGGCTGTGCTCAGGAGGGGACAAAGAAATCTCAGGAGAGGGTGGAGCAGTGAAGAGCGGCTCCTCAGCCACCCCTCGGCCCTGCACATGTTGCCCTAGGTCCCCAGGCTGTTCCCAGGGGAATGCTGAGGAGGGGTAATGGACCACAGCAGGACTGGTGCCCGAGCCAAGCTCTGACCTGTGTGCTCCCCACTACAACCCAGAGATGGGGAGCACTGACTCAGAGCATGTCCTTCTCTCCTTTCAGGGATGCTGCCAAGGGGTGGGTGCTGGAGGTGTCGGGAGAGGTGGTACCTAGGGATGTAGAACAGAAGGTGACTCTGTCTTCATTCCTCATAGGCTTGTCACTGAAGCATGGGAGAGCTTTGTTGGCTTTTGGTGGCTGGAAGGCAAGTGGGCTTTGTAATCTGTTTGTTGATCGGGGCTGATTCCACCGATGAGAGAAGAGTCATCCATTATTGGGAAGGAAGGCTCATGGAAGGAAAAAGCCGGGTTGTCACACAGGAGGTGTATGTAGTGGGGACCCTGAACTCGAAGAAGGGTGATTTGTGAGACCAGCGGATATGGAGGTGGTGCTTGGTGGCTTTACACCTGGAATCGTTCTATGGTCTGCTTTTGTGTGACACCCTAGGATGGGGAGGACCCCGAGATGGATGACACAAGGATGCTTGGGGCTTGGATCCTAGAGTCCAGGGCTACAGAGCACCCAAGAAGGACCTATGAAAGCCAAGAGGGTGGGAATGGGCTTCTGAGTGGCAACTGTACCTGACCTGGGAAATTGCACTCGGACCAGGGATGTTTCAGAGGCCACCAAGATGGGCCAGAGACCAGGGCCCCGCTCAGCAGGCCTGGATGGTTGGAGCCTCTCATCGGGCCAGGTCTCTTGAATAATGGTGTGGGGCGGGGCTGATATCTGGATCTAAGAACCTTAAAGCTCAACTTGATTTCATTGGGAAAAGAAAGTAATGCAACAGCATCTGCTCCCGAGTGTTGTGGAGTGGATTGTGTAGACAGACAGAGGCTTGGAAGGAAAACTGGCCAATGAGAGTCCAACAGGTGGTGCCATTTTATAAGAATCACCAGGGAAACAAAAACTCTATAGCCTAGAACACTATAGGGGATTACTTATTGCATTTAACCCCGCAGAATTACAAATTTAAATCTCACCAAGTTATTTTTTAAATACCTTTCTTACCTTGAATGAATAACAACTGACTTATGAAAAAATAATTTATTAAAACCATACAGTCTATTAAAAGGATGCCAAAAAGGAGAATAAGAGTAAGAATGAGGAGGGGGTTATAGGAAAGGAGGGAAGAGAAAGAAGAAGATGGAGGAGGAAAATGAGGAGGAGGAGAGGAAGGAGAGAAGAGGAGGAAGGGGGGGGGAGAAGAGAATGCATCATTTTTAAAAGCCCTGAAGAGGAAGGAAGGAGAGAAACAAAAGAAGGATAAAAGAGAAGAAAATGGAGGAGGAGGAGGCAGAGGAGAAGGAGGAGGGAACATCAGAATATACCTACCGTATCACTGGTTGGCATTGTAATTTGTATAAACAACTTCTGAGCCTCTACTTCTACATCCATAATGTAAAATAGTGGGATTGTACTAAATCTTTTTTTTCCAGTACTGGGGATTGAACTTGGGGCCTTTGCCTTAAACTATATCCCCATGCCTTTTTAAAAAAAATTTTGAGACAGGGTCACTTTAAATTGCTAAGTTGCCCAGGCTGGGCTTGAACTTTTGAATTTTGGCCCTTCTGCCTCAGCCTTGCAGAGTGCTGGGATTACAGGCATGTACCACCACACCTGGCTCAATCTTTACTTCCAACAAAATCTTACGCAGGAGCCTAGTTATGCAACAAATAGTGGTGGGGTTGCTTCAGTGGAAGAGGTGTGTGTGTGTGTGTGTGTGTGTGTGTGTGTGTACAAAGACAGCCACTGTACTTTGGTGCCAGTCAGAGCAGTTCTGTGTGCTCAGGGCCTCCCACTTGTTTGCATGGTCTCTTGTCCATGCTTGGGCATGATCTGGAAGGCCTTGGAGAGAGGAGAGCCAAGGGGAGGTACAGGGGCTGGCTGGTTTGGCCCAGTTAGAGGACAGAGGGCAGCATATATGGCATCAGCAATCGCCCATGGACCAGGGTTGGAGTGAGGCAGAAGTGACAGAAACAACATTCAGACTCCATGCTGATAGCAGCAGGAAGTCCTCTTCCTTGAAACCTGAAGTATCTGACACAGTTTTGACTGGCCTGCCACTATCATTTACCAGAGGGTAAAAAAGGCAATCAGAGGAAACCATGACTCTGGGCTTGGCTCCAGCCTGCACAGCACACTTGATTAGAGAAGTGGAAGTGAAAGGAGTCCCGAGGACAGGAGTCTCCAGTGGAAGCCAAGATGGGGAAGGGTCTCCACAGTGAGAGACACAGCGTTGGGGTTTCAGAAAGGCAATCAGCAACATTCCAGGACATCTAGTGGCTTTAGCACAGTCCCTCTGGACCCCAGTGCACTATTTTATGAGGCCCCAAAGAAGAAAGAAGGGGGTAAATCCATTAAAAAAGCTGTCTGCTGAGCCCAAGGGTAAAAGTAGTGCATCTGAAAGAGGGAAATGAATGTGTGTGTCCCAGGATGGCTCTACAAGAGAAGTATAAAGAAAGTTAAAATCTCACATGTCTGGATTTGCCAAAAAGGGTGAAAACAATGACATAGTTTCTCTGAATATGATTAGAGCAGATGAAGGGTCACATATATGCAGGGCCCTGCCTGCTCCGATGAGCTGATAAAGATGCACAGGACAGGGGCAGGTCCAGTGGCTCTCATTTGATTTTTGTCTTCTTCATCTGGAAGAATGAGATTTGATCTGAAAACAGGAAACTATGGAATAACTCGAGTCCCCAGGAAGGGGAAAAGCCAGACTCTGTGCTGGGAAGCATCATGGTGCTCAGCAGGAAGAAACGTTCTGAGGTTGTGGGAGGCAAGCTCTGGTTCTGTGTTATCTCGGAAGCATCTCCTTGTCTCCTGTGTCAGGTGAAGGTAAGAATGGAGCTCTGCGGTTCCCGCACTGTGATCCCCAGGCAGCAGGATCAGCAGTAACAGGAACAAGTGCCATATACAAGTTCTCAACCTCTGGCCCAGATAAGACTAAATAAAACCCAAAGCGTGGGACCCAGCGTGCCATGCGAGCAGATATCTGATGCCCACTGCTGTTTGCGAGCACTGCTCTGCATCACAGGGCTGCCAGGATGTTAGCATGAGGGATGCCTTCTGGAAACCATTTGTATTTAGTGCATGAGCTCAAATATCCTGGTGTAGAAGAATTGCATCCCTGAATGTGGATGTGGCTACATAAAATATCACCAAAGTCCCACAGCTGGTGGAAAACTTCCAGAAGAGAACGTGAGGCAATTTGTAGCCTAGCCAGATGGTGTGGCTGCAGGAAGAGGCTGGAAGAAGCAGTTGGAGTAATCAGAATGGTTCTCTTCCTGTCCCAAAGCCTCTCCCCGAGCACCTTCTCCTTTCACTGAGGCTGTGTAATAAATATAATTGGCACTGTACAGAAGTTCTGCATGCAGGGAAGCATCACTTCCTCCTCCAGCATGGGGACACTCGTTTGTAACCTCGATTAAATTTAGTGTAGACCAGGAAGGGATTGCACCTTTAAGATTTGCAGTGTCACTTAGGGAAATCACTCACAATCCACATTAGGATGGATTTGAATGTGTCAATATTAATACTGGGCATTTCCCTGTTGCCAGATATTGTTAGAGGAACAATTATTTCACGTCTGAGTAAAAATCTTACTCGGAGGCTAGAGTTAATGTAGCATATGGAACAGTGTGGAAACAAGGACCGGACGTCTTGTGAACATGGGCAATTGCCCATTATAGCTCTGGTTAACGTATTCCTTCCACTTCATCTGTTTTACTGTACATGAGACGATTATTGTTTTGCTTGGTGCAGACTTTAGCCCCTCTGAACTGAGCCTGATGGAACACAGACTCACAGTTCAGAGGGTAAAAGCAGGTTGATCTGGGAGCCTGCTCCTGTCCCTTGCTCGGCCTCCTGCTCTCTGAAGGATAAATCGCTTTTTCAGATAAATCCAGATTGCTTTTCCAGTAGATTGGCTTTGGCCTCCCCTCCTGAACACTACGTTGACATAACCCGGACAGCCTCCCTATGGCTATGAAGAAATCATTTCTAACGTCTGAGGTTAATTTGCTAAATGAAGCATTGGGCTTTCTTTCATGGAAGCAAGAAAAATGGTTTGGATGAGGTTAGAGAAGTCAAGGAGAGCTCAGAGAAGATTCCCTGGGGCTCCACCCCTGTGTGATCCTCTACTGGACATTTATTACAAGGTTAAATGAATAAGTCATGGGAAAAAAATCCCTCATTTCTGCTTTGGTTTCTATGTTTTGGAGCCTCTGTGGTAGATGGAGATGGGTAGAATTTGCCCCGTTTGGCAAATGGATAGTGTGAGGCACAATGAGGTGCTCGTGACTTATCTCCTACCTTGCATTAAGTTCTGCCCTATGAGGAGTGGCCCGTAGTTTCTTTCCCTGGGCTGAGTTTCCTGCTTATTCAGTAGATCTTAATTCAAGTGTTTGCAGAAGGAAAATGGAAAAAAAAGAGATTTGGGGTGAGGTAGATAACAGTATCCCTACACAGAGGAGTCCTCACTGCGGGGACAAGGTGTCTCAGCAAACCTCAGGCCCCAGAATTCCTATCACTGTCATATTCCACAGCAACACTTTAGTTGGGGAGTACTTCAGGTTCTCTTGGAAAGCTCTCCTGGCCTCAAGCACTAACTGAGCCGAATGAAGTTGTTATTTCACAAAATGACCAGATGGGTTATCAGGTCCCTGAGGACCAAGAGAAACAAAAGCTGAGAGGCTGAAGGTTGAAGCATATGCAAGAGTCCTGGGGCTACCCAGATGGGGTTATCCTGGGCATCCTGGCCAATAGGAGCCTTTGGGTGTTTTATCTGTGTGCAAGGAGGTGTCACACAAGAGTCTCATTAGGAAATCCTGAGAAGGAGGTTTTTTGGGGAGAAGGAGGCCCGAGTGATTTAAGAAGGAGTAGCAAGAAGAACATGGGAAATGAGTCTCAAGAACAGAAGAAAATGGAGAAGCACTTAGGCTTCTGGGTTTCTGATAATCACCAAAAGCAAGTTGAAGCAACTGGAAGGGGAAATTTCACCAGGGTCTATGAGCTGGCCGGGTTTCAATAGCTCGATTTTCTTTAATCTTTAGTGAAAAAGTTATGGGCTATGGATTTCCTTGTGTCTCCCTAAAATTCATATGGTGAAATCTTAACCCCAGTGTTTCAGAATCCAACCTTATCTGCAGATAGTCCTTACCAAGATTATCAAGTTAAACGAGATCCTTAGGGTGAGCCCTGATTCAATATGACTGGTGTCCATGAATAAAAGGGGAAATTTGGACATAGATGTAAAGGACGGAAGATGAAGGCCTAAGGAGATGAGGAGGGGGCTTCAGAAGAGATCAGCCTGGTGGCCTATTCCTGTAATTCCAGCACAGTTGGAGGCTGAAGCAGGAGTACTGTAAGTTTGAACTTAGTCTGGGCAACTTGGTGACTTAGTGAGACCCTGTCTAAATGAATGAATGAATGGATGGATGGATGAATGGATGAATGAATGAATGAATGAATAAGTAAATAAATAAATAGGCTGCGGATGTGGCTCAGTGTGAAGGCATTGGGTTCAGTTCCCCGGTAACAAACACACACACACACACACACACACACACACGGAGAAAAAGAAATGGACTTGCTGACCCCTTGATCTTGGACTTCTGGATTCCAGACATGTAAGATGAGTAATTTCTGTTGTTTGAGGTGCTCAATCTGTAGTATTTTGCTATGGCAAACTGATGTAATATGTTAAAATAAAAATAGCTGCTATAACACTAATGAACCCCAAAAGCACTATGCTAAGTGGAAGAAACCAGACACAAAAAGACACATAATGTATGATTCTATTTAAATGAAGCATCCAGAATATGTGGGTCAGATTAGTGTTTGCCAGAGTGTGGGGAAAGGAGGGAATGGTGTGGGACTTCCAGATAAGCAGGGCTGTCTCTAGGGAATGATGGACATGTCCAGGAACCAGTCAGCAGAGGTGGGCATTTATGCAGCATTACTAATGTACTAGATGCAGATACACTCGATACTTTAAAACAGCAGCTAATTTTGTTATGGGAATTTTATCTCAAAGTAAAAAAGAAAGCAGTGCATCTTTGGATAGCTAAGAGCCACTGCCAAGGAAGAGAGGACCTGGGACTCCATGGACCATTCTGTAACTCACTGCGATGTTGTGGGTAGAAGTGGCTCTTGAAAGTAAACAGATAGGGTCCTATGAAATTCCTGGGACTGGGGAGGGGGTGCCAGAAATGGTTCAGGTTCAGTTGACCATCCATGGGTGTCAGACAAGCCTTTGCAGAATGAAGTGTTAAGGAAAATATAAAATAATATAGAATGACTGCATCCCTTGTTCTGCTTCTGTAACTTGCTTCACTTGCTTGTTTCAGTTCTGAGAATATTGTTTTGCTTCTCAGAATAGCAATACCAGATGCTTTGCCATTAACCACAAGTTTGTAGGCATGAGATAAGCAAATGCCTGCAACATTGCCTAATCGCAACCCCCACCCAAGTGAGGCCAGATGTCCATACCATGCCTGGTGGGCAAAAGTACGCGTAGACCCTAAACTTTCTGTAAACCACATGACCAGAATTGTATAAATGTAAGCCACCAGTGTAACTCTGGGTCAGTCCTTGAAGACATGTTCCTGTGGGGCTGGCCTGCTAGTGAATAAATTTTGTTGTTTTACCCCTGCTCTTCTGTTTCCTGTGAGTCTTTTGGTTGCTCCAAGCAAAATCTACAACAGAAGGGGACAGGAAAGTACTTGATGCTTTCTGAGCTGTCACTGAGCTGAACCTGAGGTAAGGAACCACTTGTTCCAACACCCTCCAGCTTATGGGTGAAACTGCACAGGTGTGAACCTGGGATTCCTGGGATCTGTTGAACACCCTTCCAACTTTGGAAAATGTCCAAGCTTCTGTGTCCCCACAACAGCAGCCAGGAACTCTTTCCCAGGCATCCTTGGAATCAGAGTCCAGTGATGCAGACCAAATGTGACTGCTGAGTAGAGAACAGTCTAGAAGGCAGGGAGAGGAATGAGGAGGTTCTTTGCACAGTGAGCTCTTGGTGAGATGGGCAAGGGTGTCCAGCACTTAGGAACAATGGAGCAGAGCCCAGGACTGGTGTCCTGTGCGTCAGCACAAGAGCAATCTGTAGCGGGTCCACCCAGCTCTTGGTATGGTGGGTACAGGGCTGCAGCCTGTTATGGCCCATGCTACTGGCCCAGAGCCCACAGGCTTGCCTCCGTGAGGCCTGAAAGTGATTCAGCTCTCAGGCTGTCTTTGTGGGGGTGCTATCAAAACTTATGGTGAATGTTTAAAATTTAAAAATTATTACAGTAAAAGAAACATTGCGTGGAATTCCCCTCAGTACTCCCCCTGACTTTGAGCACATTTATTCTATTATTCTTGCCACTTTCTTTCTTTCTTTTTTTTTTCCAGGCCACAACAAGCCTTTATTGCAGGGACGATCTGCCAGGCTGTCTCTGAACAAAGGAGAGACAAAAGCAATATGGCTGGGACAGGGAGTGCTTCTTATAGGAGTTGGGGTGGGGTTGAGTGAGGTAGCGGCTAGGGACTGGAGGAGCCTGTGACATCATTAGTTGCTAGGAGGAGAGCAAATATTAGGTTACTCTTTTGGCAGTAATAGGAGGATGCTGGGAAGAAGAAGGTTGTCCTTTGGTGGGAGAAGCTATCTTGGTGTGCCTTTAGGTAGGGAGCAGGGTATTATGGGAAGATGGCAGCTATTATATATAATAGCCATGTTAGGATGAGAGAAATCTATCATTCCAGGCTTTTGTTGTATGGTTGTTTGGTGAAGGTCTTTTCTTCTGGAGCTGCTTCTAGCTGATAAAGGGGCAAGGGTTAGGGCTAAACCTGGATCTGATGGGGGCAGTGGTAGGTAAGGGCTTTTTCCCTATGCTGCAGTGGCTGGTACCTCACCATGATGAGCTCCATGACTGTCTGGTTGGTAAATGACCTCATGCGTTCCTGCAAGAAATTTTGAAAACAGTGAAACAAGCACAGTCCAAAGCAGAGGATCAGAAAGATAATACTGAGGGGTCTCAAGAATGGTGATAGCCAGGGGAACCATGAGCTCCAGGAACTAAATGTATCCCACTATTGATTAGCACCATGGGGGGCATATCTGGCCCATTGAGTCTTAAGTCTTTCCATCATTTGACGTGTAATTTTTCTCATTATTTACATAGGTCTTACAGAGACAGCTGATGTTTAGGGGCCCATCTATTATAGAAGTAAGAGACTGTTACAGAGGTAAGAGATCATTGCTCATGATCTAAGGGCCCATATGTCATAGCCTTGCTCTGAGAGAATGAGTGGAAAAATGATAAACACAATTTATATAATCTTTATAATCTTTCTTTGAAATATAAAAGGTGCATGTAATTGAGCAAATCTCTTTTGGAGACCAACATACCAATGAGTGCAGTGTTACTATGAACCTGACTTGTTCTTTAAATTCAAGGCCATTAAAACACACATTTTAGGTTGATAGTGCCAGCAAAGCCATGGAATAGTTGTGTAAAGGACAGTTTTATTCCTGTATCTCTTAGTTTTTGGAGGCCTCCTCAATATATTTAAAAGTAAAGAGAACTGATAACCTCAACAAGGACACTGGCCAACTTAAGGAGATCAAGTGTAGTAACATAAAAGGCTTGATCTTTTCAGACATGGGTAGGTATCCAGGAAATATGAGCACAATGAGAGAAGAGGCATCATAAACAGAGAACAAGGATGTACATTATTTTAAAAGGAATAAATCTTGTAGCTGTTCAGTATAGAACTTATCCTGACTGTGGCTGACAAGCAGGTGATCTTCTTCCCAATACTCTTACTTTCCATTTTTTTTTGATCACTACATGATAGTTAATTAGTTATCACAGAATCAGAAAAACACTTGTCTAAAAGGAAAGATCTGGAGAACAATGGTTTCTAGAATTGGACACCTGCAAATAACTTATTTTAATTTCTCTGAAAAGAATCTATACACACTTATAGCTAATTAATGATTTTCCCCTTCTATTTAGTCCCCAAAGTTTTTTTTTTTTTTTTTCAAATAGCTGTGTCATGAGTGAACCAAAAGATTTTTATGCATGGGCTATGTCTTAATTTCTCTGAAGTCTAGCTTTATTATTAAGTCATTATTTTATACCTCTTTTGGTTATTTTTTTTCTGCAGGGTGTTTAAGACCAAGTTAAAGTGAGACCTGTGTCAATCAATGTGAACCTCTTGTTATCTATCAACATCAGTTAAGTCTCCTCAGGCCATTACTTTAGAACCATGCATAGAGCCTCTCTGCTCCTCTGTCAGTGTCAGCTGTCAGGATGGGTCATGGCCTTACTTGACCAAGTTGTTTTCAGTGAAAGTGTGGGAGGTTTTTTCTTGGTGACCCTCCTTTGGCACACAGTACATTGTCCTCTGGTGTCCAGCAATCTCCCTGTTCAGGAGGTTGAGTGACTTAGCAAAGATGTAGGATCCTGTAGAGAAGGTTCCCTCATGTCCTGGAACTTTGTTGACCTTGAGGGGCCAGGGCCAAAATATTGGCTGTCCTCATAGCCCAATTACCTTTTTAGTTTTGGTCTCCAAACTTTAGTTGTTGAACACCCAGAAGAGAAGATCAATAGCATTAGCATTGTAACAAGAGTAATGAATTTAACTATTATAATTTTACTGGAATAACAAGAATTTTGGAATTTAAAATATAGAGAACTGTTATTGTTATCAGTCATGGTTGTTCTAGTAGTTGAATTCTGGTAGAATATTAACATAAAAAGAGCCACAAATAATATTTTAACCTGACAATTATGATGACTTTACCTTTGTCACACATTTAAATGTCCATCTTGATATAAAATAGCCATTGTTAAACATACTCATTTTTAAAAAAAACACCAAAAGTTTTCATCTAAATTATTATCTTTTGATAGGATACCATCTAAAGAAAATATCTCAGCCAATAAATGTATCTGTTATCATAAATAGCTGGAGCATATGAAAAAGGCAAACACCTGAGTCAAAAAGAGGTTATTTTATCATAAACAACGTATTAGAAAACCTGTACAGTCAGTAAGTATAAATATATTTAGTACACCAGAAAAAATAAAACCTTGTTATTGTTGTTTTTTTACAGGAAATTTAGTCCTTTGAAAATGACCAGTGTAAACATACCATAATAACACATTTAGAATTTATCCCTTTGATGACAACCGATGTAAACATAGTACAATAATACATTTAAGTAATATTTAGGGTTGTGAGTCTTTTATAAGGCCATGAAAACTATTGGGACAGTCTGTTGTAAGGCTGAAAACTGTTGAGGTCCCCCTAGTGAACAAAGACTGGAAAATATTTCCATGAAGCCTCTCCTTTGTTTAGCAAGGGGAGCATGCCTTGAACTTAATAACCTTTATCTATAAACAAAACAGCTGTACAACTGGACAAGAAACAAACATATAAGACAATTTATAAAACTAGAGTGTACTCAAATATATTGAGCCCAATGGAATTATAATATCTCTTTATAATTTTTAGGTTTGTAATTATAAATAAGGCTAGTCAAAACTTTTGTAAGTCAATTAACAGAGATCTCCTGTAGAATTAGAATTGGAAGGAATGAAAACTCTCTATTCCTGTAAACTTTTTATAACAAACTTGAAACCAACAAGCAAACATACATATTTCCTTGATAAATCACTTCCACACACCTTCCTGACATACCTAGGCCTTATGGTCTTGTCCTTCTAACAAGACAAACATATGAAATCCTTTTATATCAAAAATATATCTTTTACTTATAGCTTTTTAAATATTTTTCCTCTGGCTCACTATAAACTTTCTATAACAAACTTGTATTTAGCTGTTAAAATTTTAAAGTGTCCCTTTTTTTTTCTGTTCTCAGATTGTTACATGTTAAAATTTGACTGGTTGTCAACAATAGTAACCTTGAGATTTTTATCAACAAAGTACAGAAAAGAGCAAGTTAACCCTATAATTACAATTCAAGAATTTACAATGCACAAGGAGTGTTTTAAGCACACCAATTAAACATCAACTCAAATTGAAACAAATACATTTATCAATTAGCTAAAATCTGTAACTCGATTTTTCTTGTAAAATCTCTTGATGTCTGGTAGAGCACAGTTGTAGTTTCTCTGGCTTGGTTTTGGGATAACATAGTGCTTGCCTTGGCTTTTAAAATCAGGAGTGTTTTTTTTTCTCACTAGTTTGTTTTAGGTTCTTCAGAGCTTTTCTAGCTGTTTTTAATCCATCACTTACTTTTTCTTTTCAGTTTTTAAAAAAATCTGAGTGCAAGCCCTGGTTGACCCTCTTTAACATTTTTTTAGCTTTCTCTTAATATCAGGGGCTGACTGAGAGATAAAGTGAGTGTTAATGATAATCATGTCAGCCTGGGAGGTAGGATCAATTTTCATATATTTTTGAAGGGCCTCAGTGAGCCGTGACACAAACTGTGTCAGATTTTTTTCATGGGTCTAAGTTATTTTTTAGTCTTATCAAAGTTAACAGACTTGTGAGCTGTCTTTTTTAAACCTTTTATGAGGCAGAGAGTCATATGGTCTCTGCGGCCTCTATCTGCCTGGACTAGCTGAGAGTCCCATTGTGGGTCTTCTCAGGGGACAGCCTGTGTTCTCATTGGCTTGGTGTTATCAGCAGCATAAAATGTATCTGCTGTGGTCTGGGCCGCCATCCAAATTCTTTTTTTATCCTGGGGGGAAGGGTAGAAGTCAGTATCATGTAGCTATTGTGTCAAGTCAGATCATAGGACAGAGTCAAGTAACAAAATTCTTTGATATAGACATCAGGATCAGAGAAGAAGGAGCCTAAGCATTTTTTTTCAGTTTGAGAAAGATCAGAGAAAGGGAAGGGGACATGTACTCTAACAATGCCCTTGGTCCCGGCAACCTCTCGGAGAGGCATCTGTGGGGCTGGGGCTGATGTTGGAAGGGTAGGGTAGTGAGAACAGGTGCAGGGTGGGGAAATGCAAGATGATGGAGATGAGGGAGGAGGCAAGGGAGGGTCACAAGACGGTGGAGACAAAGAAGGGTCACAAGATGGCAGAGGTGAGGAAGCACAGGAAGAGACAGAAGAAGAGCTTACAGGGTTATAAGGTGGGGGAGGTGCAAGTGGCAAGTGATTGGCTGGATTGAATGAGTCAGAGTCAGGAAGGGTGGAATTGGGAGGGATGGGCAATGGAATTTGGCCCAGAAGTACCTGAGAAAGTGAGCAGGTTTGGCAGAGGGAGGGAGGGTCGAGAGCATAGGTAGAAGAAGGCTTGTAGGTAGGGGTTTTCTGACCATTTGCCATTGCATTGACAGAAGTTGTGTAAATCATGCAGTATGTCAAAATTGAAAGTGCCATTTTTGGGCCATTGAAACCTATTATCTAATTTGTATTGAGGTGAAATCTGATTACAATAGAAAACAAGTCTTTTTGGCTTAAAGTCTGGTCCCAACAATCCAAGGGGCCTGAGTTGTGCCAGGAGGCAGCCTAGAGGTGTTGGGGGGGTTGTATTGTTGGGCTCCCATGTTAGAATGAGTGAGGAGGAGGCAGCTCCCTAGGAGAAGGGCAAAAGAGAGGAGCATCCTCATCTCTTTAGACAATTGCTGAGGGATTCTCCCAGAGGGAGAGAATGAGAGGAGCCAGGCTGATGGGGCGTCCCCCAGGGGCACGGTCCTGGGCCCACCAGCTGAGGGGTCTCTCTGACCAAATGCTTGGATTTCTGAGAAGTCCCCAGAGGGAGAGAATGAGAATGAGACAGAGGACCTAATGAGAGGAAGGCTGAACTATCTACTCACCCAGAGACTGGTGACCTGTGTGGATGTGTAGCGTCAGCCAAGGCAAAGGTACAAAGCCCTGAGAGGGTCCTGGCTTGGCAGATGTGGTGTGGAGGAGGCAGCCGAAAGGCCAATTGACCCCAACCCGAGGGGGATTGTTGCTTAATTGACCACCTACCTCTTGGGTTTCAGCACCAGATATGTCAGGTAAAAAAGCCCAAAACCAAGACCAGACCAGGCCACAACAAGCCTTTATTGCAGGGATGATCTGCTGGGCTGTCTCTGAACAAAGGAGAGACAAAAGCCTCTTGCCACTTTCTGAAGCAGGTCTGGGAGTCTTCATTTGTGTCTAGTTGTGCTATTGTGGCTGCCTCTGTGTCCTGAATTGATTCAGAACATTTCCCTTTCATGGTCATTTTGACTTTGGGAAAGAGCCAGAAGTTCCATGGTGCCAGATCCAGTGAATATGGTGGATGAGGACACTGTCATGGTGTTTTCATTTGGCAGAAATTGCAATAAACATTTTGAATTGATTCAGGACATCAAGGCAGCCACAAAAAGACACTCAGAAAAGTGTCCTTCAGAGCTGCTTGAGAAAGTGGCAAGAATGATGGGATAAATATGGTCACAGTGAGGGGCAGTACTTTGAGGGGGATTTGTGGCAATGCATCTTTTACTGTAATACAAAATTTTACTTTGTATTTAAACATTCACCACGTTCTCCAGTCACACTTCTTATATCTGAACAAAGGGAAGTTTTGTCGGTAAGCTAAACAATCTGCTGGCCTTGAAAGAAGGATCATGCCAAGAGCTCCAAATCTGGGCCTCCCTGGCTGAGTCATTGTGGGAGAGGTGGAACCTTGGTTAGTGAGAATGAGCCTATATTCCCACCCATCAGCAGGACTTAGGCCCTAGCTCTTCCCCAATTTTGTTTCTTTCTCCATGAGCAAAGAATATCATCACCCCAAATCCATTGCTTTGGTTAGGGTCTTGAATGCCATGCTCATTTTTTGCATTAACAACACTGCTTTTTATAAAGCTAAACATTTTAAAATTCATCCAATTAAGGAATTTCAAAGAAAGCATGTGTTCTGTGGGATCTTATCCAGGGAAAGAAAGAGGGCAGAGAGAGAGAGAATTATTGGACAGAGGATCAGCCTGTGAGAGATATGAGGCCAGCATTCCAGGGAACGGTGGGGTTGAGGGAAGAGTCCACCAGACTACTACTGTGCTGTTGAGATGCATGGCCTGGTTGGACTCTTTGTCCTCTTCTGGCAAAGGCTTTTCTACTCCTGTCTTTGAGAGAGACTTAAAAGCCCTGGACTTGTTTGTCTGGGATGGGGATATCTCCAGGCCTGCAGCCAGTGCTTCTCAATCTGTGCACTAACAGCCTCAGGCAGGACAATCCTCCACTACTACTGCCAGGCAGACACCATCTTGGGCCCAGTATGTGTTCTTTGTAGAGCTCCTTTTTCCAAAGTTACAGGAGCACCCTGAACCCACCTTACATATTTCCAAGTGTTCCTATTTGAGAATGACTCATGGTGAGAAAATTGAATAGGAGAAAGAGATGTGCTCAGAACTACCTGCACAGAGGTGGAAGTGAGTGAGACTCTTACAGTTGCAGCCTCAAATGCTTTCCATAGAAACTGTTTGCACGTGTCTGTGTATGTTCGCATATATGTAGAAGGGGCCATTGTGACCTAGTATGTAGCATTAGACCAAGAAACCCAAGCACAGGAGTCCTCTCTTGCTTGTAACTTCACTTTCCTTTGTATCAGTTACCCCTGGTCAAACATGGTCTGTGTCATGGCATAGGTCTAGAATGCTCCCCAGAAGTCTTACGTATGTGGAAGGTGAGTGGATCACAGGGCACTATGCCCACTGGTGGATTCATGACTGGATGAGTTCAGAGCTGAATGTGGTGTTAGGAGGAGGGGCCTGGTTGGTCCAGGGTCCATGGGGGTGTGATCTAGAGGGGTGTATTCTCATCTCTGGCTCCTCCATTCCTTCTCTGCTTCCTGGCTTTTGTGGGGTGAGCAACTGTCCTCCACCAGGCCTTTCTGCCTTCAAGCCAGCCAACTTGGGACTAAATCCACAGGAAACTGTGAAGCAAGTTGTGGATGACAAGGATTGTGTCCCAGCGACAGGCAAGTGACTAATACAGTGTGAAAATATTCCTATAGTGCAGTATTTGCAAGGTATTTTGAGAGTGAGAGAGAGAGAATGAATAATCACAGAGCTTTTATTGGAGCATATTGCTATTGTTATAACTGTTCTGTTTAATTAGCAGTAGCTGTCAATCTCTTTATCATTGGTGTGTATGTATAGGAAAAACACAGTATATATAGGGTTCAGCAGTGTCCATGGTTTTAGGAATCCAGTGGCATAAAGTCTTAAAACATATCTCCTGTGGAGAAGGGGGCACTATTGTACTTACAAGAAGCCTCAGTGTATATCTGAAGCTGTGTGAGTCTTGTCCTGCTTAACAGGACTGGCATCTCATACACACTTCGAACTCCTCTGTCTCCAAGCTGCTTTTCTTTTGCTATGTAAAATTGACTTCACTTACTGCTATTTAAGTTTTTTTAAGGGGGAATGGCTAAGTTTTCTTATTATATCTTTTACATTTATTTATTTGTATTTAAAACAAAGGAGAGATGGTAGGAAAGGAAAAGGCAGACTTTTGGAAGTGAGGAAGGGAATTGGGGGAGGTGGGAGCTCAGGGGGAGGAAGGCCAAAGGATTGAAAAGGATGGAGATATGTTACCTGTGTGCAGCGATTCTCCAACACAAACATCACGATTCTGTATTGCAAACAGTTACTACTGAAATAGTTATTTTTAGTGGACAAATAGTAATTGTGCCTATTTATGAGGTATATAGTATGATGTTTTGCTATGTGTATATGACAGCAGAAATAAGGCAGATGCAGAAAGACATGGACAAATACTGCACAGTCCCACTTGGATATGGAATCAAAGAAGTCCACCTCATAGAAGCAGAGAATCTAAAGGTGGTTACCAGATGCTGGGCAGGGGAAGCTGGAGAGAGGAAGGTCATGGATCAAAGGGTATAAAATTCCCTTTAGATTGGGAAGTGATGGATATGTTCATTAGCTGGGGGCATTTTCACTGGAAAACATCTCTGTTCTCGTCTCTGTACCCGCTGTAGTGACAGCTGTTTATACTCAGGCCACACCTGCGTTCCAGATGGTGTCCCTCTGGTCACGGGGGACATGGAGGTAGCAGACACTAGGCCCTTGCCTGCGTTTTGGGGGATGACGATGGTACCCAGGGAACAGAGGCTGGGGCTGTGGGTGCAGAGCTCCCGCTTGGGAAATAGTCTCTCTCCCAACCTGAATGGGGCCACTATGGCCTTTCATCACATTGGTCATCCCTTGTACCCCACTGCAGTTGATTTGGGGATGAATGGTTCACCCAAACAAGGTTATACTTTCGGCCCTTGAAACAGCTAAATGTGTGACGGCTTCCCCTCCCTTCCCCCTCCTTTCTTCTTCTTCTTCTGTACTGAGGATTTAAGCCCAAGACCTTCATTCTGAGCTATATCCTCAGCTTTTTAAAAAAAATTTGAACTAGGTCTTGCTATGTCACTAGATTGCCCAGGCTGGGCTTGAACTTGCAGTCTTCCTGCCTCAGCCTCCCGGAGTGCTGGGATTACAGGTTTCTACCCAGATATGTGAGATGTGTTTACCTCAGGAGTACCTTGGTGATAACAAACACTTCAACCTTGGGGAACTCTTGGGATATATGTTCCAGCCTAGTGTAGAAATCTAGGCATCAGGGAGTGTGGCTGAAATCAAAATGCAGAGAAAACCAGGGAGAAGAGGTGGGAGACCAGTCTATGGTTCAAGAAAATTCTGAGGCCCATTTCTATCCTGCTTATCCCGAGGCTGGTTTGGCCCATCATTCCTGGAGTCACATGGGTCAGTATTGTCCTTCCAGTGCCTAAACTGGTCCACACTGGATCTTCTTCCTTGCAGTTAAGCAGCCTCTGGGCCTGCAGTGTACATTTCTGTCTCCCTGGGATCCATTCAGAGGGAGCTGTGGATGCTGAGCTCTGAAGAATGGGGTGCTATGGAACCAGCTGCGTAGGGCGAGTGGGCATGACACTGTTTCCACCTGAGGGACATAGCAGTCATCCAGCAGGTACAGTGGAGCCTTGACTTACTAACTCAATTATTTCCTAAGGGCTGGTTATAACTCAAGTTGGTCAGTGAAGGCTCAGGCTCCTCTACACAGCCTTCAAAATCTCTCTCCTGTACACGGGCCGATCTCGGTGTCCATAGAGAGACACTGGCTCAGGATTTCTCAATTAACCCGACATGGGAAAGGATGTTGTAATGTTTCTTCTAGAATCTTTAAAGGTTAAATCTGTGTCTGAGACCATCTGGAAGCACAAGTGGCTGGCATTTGGTTTGTAACTCAAGACTTTGTAAGTTAAACTAAAATTCTGGTTGTAACCCAAGTTGTTTGTATGTCAGGCTGGTTGTAACTCCGAGGGTCCACTGTACCAGGAAATCTGCAGAGTGACTCTCTGTGATGTAGGAAAGACTTGTGTGATGATAACAAAAATGTGATGAATGCTTAAATTTAAAAAAATTATTATAGTAAAAAATTATTGCAGTAAAAGACATATTGCCACGAAGCTCCTCTCAAAATACTGTCCCTCATTTTGAACGCATTTATCCAATTATTGTGGTCACTTTCTGAAGCAGTTCTGGAAGTCTTCTTTTGTGAGGGCCTTAGTTGTACCTGCCTTGACCTCCAGGATGGATTCAAAACCTTTACCTTTCGCGGTCCTTTTTACTATGGAGTTGAACCAGGAATCACACGGTGCCAGATCTGATGAATGAAGTTCTTACAAACTTGCCTTTCTATGGGGCCACACTCAGCAGCAGCACTCACTGTATTTTTGATCACATCTTGTAAAGACACCCACGAAAGAGCACTTCCAGAACTGCTTCAGAAAGTGGCAAGAATGATGGGATAAGTGTGTCTGAAGCCAGGGGAAGTATTTTGAGGGGAATTCATGGCAATGTGTCTTTCATATTATAATAGATGTTTTTTATTTAAGCACACACTGTATTTGTTGATCTTCCCTTATATGCTGCTAACCTTTCCAAAGTTGCCCCTAAGATTCCTGGATGTCCCATACTGCAGGCCTGACTGTGGGATCCCTCACCCTTGCCTTACCCATCTGTACTGGCAGGTGATGGGCTTGTCAGCAGTGCTCTTTATAAATAAATGAACATTGTCTCCCAGAGTTGGATTTCAGATTTGCACAGTGCCAGGCATGTGAGTGTGTGAGCAGTGTCAGCTTAGGGCCTGGCCTGCCACCTGCAGATTAGTGTCTAGGAAACTGCATGAAGCCAGGGGACAAGAGAGGGCAAGAGATGAAATTGCCACTCTCCTTCTGTGACTGAGGCCCTCCACCAATCTGCCAGCCTTGCCTCGCTTTCAGCTCCTGGGGTGCTTCTGGTTGAAGACCTTTGGCCAGCTCTAAAATCTGATAAGCCAAGGGATTTTCATTTGCCAAGGCCTCTTGGCAGCTCTTTCAGTGAATGGGCTGGACTTACTCTCTCCTCCAAGTGTTTGCCCTGCCATTTCTTCATCTCTGCTACACGTAACTAGACTTAGCCCTTGTGAGGAATGTAGCAGTTGCTGAATTATTTCCCTGCAAGGGCTGTGTGGCCCAATTCAAGGATGCAAGGGCTTGGGAAGTCAGACATATAGGGACAGATCCTCTCATTCGTCCTCTTAATGTTCTGAAGACTCCAGCATGCTACTTCTTGTCTTTCAGCCTCGGTTTTCTTATCTCTGAAATGGATATAAAGATATCTACCTCCTAGTTGTATGGCAGGGATTGCATGTTGCTGGGCATGGTGGTGCATGCCTGTAATACCAGCACTCTGAGAAGCTAAGGCAGGAGGATTGCAAGTTTAGCCCTATCCTGAGTGATTTAGCAACTTAGTGAGGCCCTGCCTCAAAATAAAATAGGGCCAGGGATGTAGCTTAGTGTGATGGGCCTGGATTCATTTCCCAGTATCAAAGAAGAACCTGACACTTACTGTATCATCCCTTGAGTCTTAATGTCCTCCCAGATAACCCAGAAGAGCTCTTACCTGGTTTGCAGTCTTTTGATGGGATTTACCTGATGTATCACAGGCAAAGCACCCCCAGGCTGCTGGGCACATCTCTGGGGCTCCAGTGTCAGCTCCCTCCATTCATCCAGGAGGCTGAGACCCTTGGGCCAGTCTGCTTCTCCAATCCAGGTAGTTTGGCTGGTCCCTTGCCCATATATTGCGATGTCTCCCCTGAACATTACTGAAAATCCCATTGGCATGTGGAAGTATGGGCTCGCTTTGCACTACATCTTCCCTTTATTTTCTAAAGCACTAGGATACTTCCCTGGGTGGGGGTACTCAGAGTGATTTAAGAACTAACTGGGGGAGATCCTGCCATGTGGGGCCTCCAGACAGACAGTCAATATTTAATGCATCCTGGACACCCTTCTGGTGCCACTAAATATCTTAACTTTGACACCAGATGAACAACAAATGTCAGGGAGGGACTGAAGGAAATGTCCCAAGAAATATTTCATCTTGCCACCAAGGTATGCAAAGGCCAAAGGCTGGAACAGCTCTGAAGATGGACAGCAGAGGTACAGCTTCCAAAGGTAGCTTTTTACTGGATCCAGTGTCAAAGTTACTCTTGTCACTTTATTGCTGCATGCAATGGATTTCACTGCAATGTAGCTTTTGCAGAAAATCTCTAATTACACATACTGACTGTTTTCCAAAGTGGCCAGTTCCCTCCAGTGTAGCAAAGGATCATAATGAGTTCTCGCTAATATAGCCAGAAAGCTATTATTTATATAAGGAAAATGAAGCTAATGTGTAGATAAAACTTGAAAATGAGATATTCTTAAACCACAATGGCTCATGAATTTAGACATTATGGAGCAGGTAAATTTGGTGACTGATTTGAATAGATTATTTTAATTGGTCTTGTTGAATCAAAATCAGTATTGAACGTTGTTATAGCACATCAGAAGGGTTTCCACTGCTGGCTTCTGTTCCTGTGGGGATCATTTCTGGGGTGAATCTCTCTCTCTCAGCAGAGCCAGTGCTCGTGGGCCAGGAGGGAGGGGCTGGATCCGGTCACTCTGCTCTTGCAGAGAGCAGTGAATTTATCCTCAAATCCAGGAGATCTCTGCTTGGTCTTTACAAAATGAACTCTGCAGAGATGTGGAGAAAAACCTGAGTGGTGACCTTATTCTGCACCTGTTCAGCCTGGGGAGGAAAGGGAACCCAGGTGGGTGTGCTACTATAAAGGAACATCAGACAGAACACTGTACAGAAAGCCCCAGGTCTGAGATAACAGTGGCTGGGGAGCATCCACCTCTTTCCTTCCTGCCAGTCTTGATCTCTGAGACCCTGTAGAAGCTTAGTTCTGTCAGGTTAGGTCCACCTGCGATTTTATGGTAACTTGGCCAGGTATGGTACAGGTCAAATGCCTCTGAACATTGCTGTAAAGGCCTTGCATTCTCCTTCCTCCCTCCCTCCCTCTCTCTAGTCCCTCTTTCCTTTCTTCCTTCCTCTCTCTTTATTTCTACATGAAATTGACATTTAAATCATACTTTGAGTAAAGCCAGTTACTCCCTGTCAGTCCATTTTGTTTTGCTATAACAGAACACCAAAGACTAGATAAGTTATAAATGCATTTCTCACAGTTCTAGAGGCTGGGAAGCCTAAGGTCCAGGTGCCAGATCTGGTGAGGGCTTCCTGCTGCATCCTGACATGGATATAACACAGTGAGGTAGGGTCAGCTGCCAGCCCAGGTCTCTCTTCCTCTTCTTATAAAGCCACTAATGCCATCATGCGGACCCCACTGTCATGACCTTATCTGACCCTAATGATCTCCCCAAGACCCCACCTCCAAACACTATCAACCTGTGAACTTGGTGATTATGTTTCTGACACATGAATTTTGGGGAAACACATTCAAACTGCATACCCTTTGTAACACCGACGGGTCTCACCCTTCAGTCTAAGGCCTCAGACAAAGACCGATGTCCCCGGAGGAAGAAGCAACTCTGCCAGCAGACCGACTGCTCTTGAACCCAGCGTTAGCATCGGCTCTTTTGCAGGTCTCTCTCCAGCCTGCCAGCTTCCTCTGCAAATGTTGACCTTGCTGGTCTGCACAATTGAATGAACTGATTCCTCAAATTCTCAGTCTTTCTCTTTCTCTCTTCCCCACTCTACGAGTGTGTGTGAATGGAATAGGACCTCCTGTTGGTTCTGTACCTTTGGAGATCTGGACTATCACACTACTTAAGATTTGGGGATGTTTGTGTTCTAATTGAATCTTCTAGGGGAGCCCTACAAGGCTCCAACTCCCATGCCCACCAACAACCACAGTGAGATGCCAGCAGCACTGGGGTCCATGGCTTCCTTTTTGTCGTGTTGAGTGAGGAAGAGAAAAGATTGCTTTCAAGTCTGTTGTAGACACTATCAATTCTTCCCATGAGGGTGACTGGGTCCCCACAGGTCCCATGTTCCCCCTTGGCACTGAGTGACTTAGACTAAGGGTTGACAAACCACAGCCTTTGGGGCCACATCCAGCTTGTCACCTGTTATCATATGGTCAGTGAGCCATCCATGAATGGTCTGTATGTTATAAATGGTTGAAAAGATTAAAAGAATATTTCATGACACACAAAATTATATGAAATTCAAAATTCAGTGGTCCTAAAAGCTCAGCCACACTCACTGGTTTTTGTACTGTGTGCCTGCCTTTTTGATACAAGGGCAGCATGGATTAGTGGAAACAGAGACTATTTGACCCAAAAACCTAAAATATGTGCTAGTTTTGTACTAGTTAATCTTCTCCCATTCCCCTCCTCCTTCCCCTCTGGAAACCACAATTTTACTCTCCTCCAGTAAGACTTCAGCTTTTTTTTTAGATTCCTCAGATGAATGAAATCATGCAGTATTTGTCTTTTTGTGCCTGGCTTATTTCACTTAACATTATGATCTCCAGTTCTATTGTGTTGCTGCAAATGATAGGCTTTAAATCTTTTTAGATAAGAGGAATAAGTTCTGATGTGCTATCATACAAAAGAGTGATTATAGCTAATAATGCCATATTGTGCAATTCACAAGAGCTAGAAGTGAGGGTTTTGAATGTTCTCATCACAAAGAAGTGATAAACACTAGCTTTGATCAAAATATATGGTGCATGTTTAAATCAAAAATTGTTAAAGTAAAAGACACACTGCCATGAATCCTTCTCATAATACTCCCCTAGCTTCAAACCCATTTTTCCCATCGTTCTTTCCACTTTCTGAAGCAGTTCTGGAAGTCCTCTTTTCTTAGTGTCTTTATGAGGTGTAATAGATACAGTGAATGCTGCTGCCCAGTGCTATCCAAAGGAAAGGCAGGCTTGTAAAACCAAGACAGCATCTTCATCCACCTATTCACTGGATCTAGCACTGTGTGACTTCTGGTTTTTCTCCAAAGTCAAAATGACCATGAAAGGGAAACATTTTGATTGGACCCAGGACATCGAGGCAGCCTTGACAATGTAACTAAAGACACTCACAAAAGACACTTCCAGAACTCCATCAGAAAGTAGGAAGAACAATGGGATCAGTGTGTTCAAAGTGAGGGGGAGTCTTTTGAGGGGGATCCATAGCAAAGTGTCTTTTAGTGTAATACATTTTAAAAAAATTTAAACATTCACTGTATTTGTGGATCACATCTTGTAGTGGATAAACCGAGTGTCCTGAGTAACCACTATACAATACCTACATGTGCCAAAATTTCACACTGTACACCATAAATTTGTACAAATATTATCTGCCAATTAAAATCTTGGATTAATTACTTTAAAATATTGACTGTGTGGTCCTTTAATGAAAAGGTTTGTCTACACAAAACTGAGGATGTTGCTGTCCATGCTTAGACTTGGGAATGGATGGGTGAAGGATCGATATTTCAACAAGATCAAAATTTTATTAAGAAGAAAGGAAGAATGAATGTACTGTAAGAAATCAATGGTGTTCATTAAATTTGAGCAAGTCACTTGACTTCTTTGAGACTCAGTTTCCCCATTTATAGGTTCAGGATATAGGAGAATGTCTTTAGGAGGAATTACTGAGAATTCAGGAGAAGGCATGTAGATATAACTGGTTGACAGATTCATGGCATGGGGATGGATGGGTGGATGGATGGATGGATGGTTGGATAGATGGATGGATGGTTGGTGGGTCGATGGATGGGGAATTTTCAAAGGTGGCACTGAATGAGTGAGCTGGCCCATATTATGCCCGAGCATTCTGGATTTATTCTGCAGCCATTCAGGAGCCTTTGAAATACTTTAAGTAGGGAGTGACAAGGCAGTATTTGCGTTTGAGAGAGAGAACATGGCATTTGTGTCTGGCTGGAGCAGAAAGTTCATTTGGTTTGAGAGCAGAAGGAATGAAATGCCTCTTGCAAAACAGCAGAAAATGGACTGGGGAAATCATCCAGCTGCTCCTTCCTTAACATTTCTCCCAAGTTGAGAGACTTGGAAGAGAGAAATCCAGGGCGGAGTGATGGGACTTGGAGAGTGGACACACTCAGAGTGAGGCTGGGAAGCAGGGGCTGACCTGTTCAGGAAGCTGGGTCGTGCAGTTGTCCTTGGGCCAGGAAGCTGATGGAGAGAACACGGAACTTGGAGAGCCTGGGGAGAGAACGCAGAGAACTCCATCCGAGAGGGTGCTGGTTCTAGTCCTGACCCCACCACTAACTTGCCGTGTGACTCAGGGCCCAGAGAGTGGTTCTCTGTCTTGTTGTCTGCAAAAAATGCTAAGAATAAGAACTCTTTCCAATGACATAACTTCATTGAAAACGTTATTGAATGAACAGGGACAAATTCAGGTTTTGGGAGACCTGAAATTAAACCAATCAGGGATCTCTCATTGAGGAAAAGAATGCAGATCCCCCCCCCCCCGCCCGCCCCTCTCTCTGGTACGGACCAAATCCAGAGCCTTGCACTTGCTAGAAAAACTCTTTTCCACTCTGCTACATTCTCAGATCACCTGTATTACATTTTCTGAAGAGAAGATAGATAATTCAGCCCTTTAGATTGAACTTGTTTTTCATAATTAATAATTAGATTGAATAAAAAGGGAGACTCCCTCCACAGCTGCACTTGTTTATAATTTTGCTATCAGTCTGTGACCTACTAAGAGGGATTCTTAAATATTCCATTTGGGATGACTCCTATGAGAAAAAAAATATGCAAGTATGTTTGCAATTGGATATACTGTATCATTGAGGGAATTCCTATAACCAGAGAAGTTAGTATTTTCATTTTCATTTTGTGTGGTACTGAGAATCAAATCCAGGAATGCTCTACCACTGAGCTATACTCTATCCCTTTATTTTATTTTAAGTTACTTTATCTATTGATCCTCCTGCCTCAGCCTCCCAAAGTTCTGGGGTTACAGGTGTGTATGTACCTGGGTGAGGATGTGAGTGTCTTGAGTGTACATTAGTGACACCTGGACTCTTTGCTTGCACTGTTCCATGTCTGATGCAAGACAAGCCTTGCACCCAAGTAGTTCACACTTGGTTTCTGCTCCGTTATTCACACAATTCTCATGTTGTATCAGTGGCAAGTGAGCCAGCTGTGTGCATTGGCTATATTTCTGAAAGCCAGGAGGTTAGAACAAGTGACTGTGAGCTGTGTATATACATGCATTCCATCAAACCTAAGCCAAAAGTGTCTCCCCTGCCATTCCAGCAGTTAACTGTATTGAGACAGAAGGTCCGTCCTCCACAGGAAGCTATTACTTCTCTACCACACCTAAACACTTCAGATGAAGTCCACATGGATTAAAAGCTTACATTGTTTTAGGTAGTTTTCCATCACTACCACAAATATTCAATAATTCAACTTTTACAGAGGAAAGATTTATTTTTTTTGTTTTGTTTTATTTTTCTGAGATAGGGTCTCGCTGTGTAGTCCAGGCTAGCTTTGAACTCACAGCAGTCCTCCTCCTGCCTCAGCTTCCTGAGTGCTGGGATTACAGGCATGTGCCACCAGGCCCGGCAGAAATTCCTAAGAGTGTAAAGTGGTGCAATTACTTTCAACATTTTGAGAAGATCTAATAGATGTAAATCCTTCATGACTCTGTAATTTCAAATCTATTCAACTCCAACAGAAGGTCACCTCTGTGCAGGAGGAAAAATACAAAGTTTTCGCTAGCATAACTTTTAATTACAAAATACAATTATGAAATAACTGCCACACAGGAAGAGCATGGAAAAACAAACTGAGGCTTATGCATGCAAAACTTGATAATGACTAAAATGAATGAATTGAATTTTCAGGTCGTAAACAGATGGAACATAAAATAATAAATTTGAATGAAAAGAAATCAGGGTTCAAAAGTATATGTATAATTTAACATCACCAGTATACAATTTCAAATACAATTAAGGCAGTATACTTTTGACTCTGTGAAATCAACTTGGGGAAAAGTGCATGCAATGCCTAAGTTTGTATAACTCAATTATAAATTGTATAACTCAATTATGAAGTCCTTTGTGAGCAATGCATCAGCCCTCAGTAGCCCTTGTGTGTCATTTTATAATTCAACCCAGACCCTCCCTTTAACCATTTGCCTGTCTTTCTCTTTATATAACCATAAGCCATAAGTTAGGTTTGCTTACTTCTTTCTGAACTTAATTTAAATGAAATTCAATTGTATGTTTTCATTTTAGTCTTCTTTTGCTCATTATTATATCAGGGATGTTCCTCCCAGAACATGTGTATAGCTATAGTTTGCTCATTTTATTTGCTGTATAATATTCCCTTGCATGAATTTACTCAAAGTAATTCATTTGTACTACTGTGATGGCTAACAGGGTTGCCAATTTTAGACATTGTAGTAAAAGTAGATGTATAGCAAGTATGGTTTATGTGGAAGCTATGATGTTGGCTACTTCCAATATCTAGGAGCATCAGATACTAATGCTGTGGCTTCACTTCTTTATATAAAAAAGAACTGAGGCAAACATGGTGAAAAATTAACACCCGTTCAAATTCTGTGATGGATTCAGAGGTGGTGTCATGTCATTTTCTGTGTTTTCTATACATTGAAGTTGCCCATATATTCAATGAAGGAAAACAGTTTTAAATGTTCTATAATCATCCTAACTCCTTGATTTCTTTTGATTCCAGTTCACAATGGGAAGCAAATGACGGGTGCCTGGAATTGTTTGTTTGTTTGTTTGTTTTGTTGTAACAAAGAAGTTAGTCAGGAACTAGATGCTGATGAGACCTGGAGAATTCTCAGGGCCAGAGGGTGACTTGTTTTGCTCCTGATGTCTGGATAAAGGGAAAGAGTTGTGGGGGAATGGACTGCATGTCCAGATTTCGGCAGGGCCACAGGCACTGGTTTTCTGGTGGTCCAAGTGGGCCCCTCTGAAGTCAGCCATATTGGGTTGCAGCGATGGTTAATTTTATGGTTAATGGGGCAGGGCACATAACTGTTAAACATCATTTCTGAGCATGTTTGTGAGGGCATTCTGGAAAAGACTGCCATGTGAGTCTGTATCCTGGTGAAGAAGATATACCCTTGCCCATGTGTGGGCATCATCCCACCCATCGAGAGACCAGTGGAACTGAAGGGCAGAGAGCAGTGGGTTTGGGATCTCTTTTAAGCTGGATCAGGCATCATCTGGCCTCGGGCACACAGTCCTTGGGGTTGCAGGCCTCAGACTTGGACTGAATTATAGTCTGCTGTCTACTTCTCCAGCTAGAAGGCAGGGCCCATATAATTCCTATACTAAACCTCCTCTTATGTATCTCTATATGCTATGTTCTGTTCCACTAAATAACTTTGACTAATATGGCTTAGTAGTGTTAGGGGGAACCAATGGAGAGCCGAAAAGGTGTATTTGGGACAGGGTTGAGGAAACAACACAAAACATTTTAGTGATTGCTCTCTACCAAATTAAACGGAGTCAAAAAAGCAGCTCCCAGGGGGACCGCCTAGGCCATGGTACATGGTGGTCTTTCCCGTTTGTGTATGGTGCCTTCCCTGGTCCTGGTCCTTGTCATGTTGTCACGTGTTGAGTCAGCTCTACATGTCACCTGTGTCTGCAGAGGCAAATAGATCCAGTTCCTTGTCAGAAATAAAGCAACCTCACTATCACCCAGTGATGAAGAAACCGAGTCCGTATTATGGTGAAATTCACGGGTTTACTTTTCCCATTGTTTCTTAAATAAGCCAGCAGCTTGGACGGATGGATGGGAAGCTCCATGAGGGCAATTATTTTGCTCTCTAGATGCCTTGATGAACTCCAACATTTGAAGACATTGCTAGAATCAAATAGTTAACAAATGCTTGTTGAATCGAAATGACTGGGTATCTCTGTGTCTCTTTGATCTTTAATCTTCCTCTACTCTATCTTCTTTCCCCTGTATCTCTTGGTCTTTTCTGCTCATTGCTCTTCCTTTATGTCCTGATCCAGCTGTCTCTGTGCCATCATATCAAGATGATGGCTCTGACTCCTGGGCCACCTGAGGGAGGCCACCCCCTGCCCACCCAGGAGGAGGCCTGCGCCCCTTAGAGGTCTCTGCAAGATCTGCAAACATGCCATGCTCACTGCCCAACTGACCAACTGTTTTTTTTTTTTT
>NW_004624740.1:12823817-12850280 GCF_000247695.1 Heterocephalus glaber | reverse complement strand
CTCTTCTTGTTCCAAATGAATTTTTGGATTGTTTTCTCGAGGTCTATGAAGTATGCTGCTGGGATCTCAATTGGAATTGCATTAAATCTATATAGCACCAACTGCCCAACTGTTGCAGAACACCTCAGAGAGGTTATTGTGCTAACAAAATGCCTTTTCTTCTATTACTAATGGCTCCTTTAGACAAGGGTGATGAGACGAAGTGCAAAACAAGCCAAAGGGTATGAAAGAATTTTGTCCTGCCAGAGGTGTTTAATATGAGTTTGGGAGAGTGTGTATCAGGTGCACTTAGCCTGCTATCTTCTTGCCTTACAAGTCTTCTAGCATCTCTTTGTTTCAGGAGTAAGGACACGATTGATTCTTTTCTCCTTGCCCTTGGCCTTTTAGAAAGAATGCACTATAGATGCACACAAAGAGGATTGGCTGGCTTCACATGTTCTCTGTCCTGACCAGAGCATGGATGCTTATCTTGGCTGGGGGACTCACAGCTTGGGGCAGTGTAGCTGGGAGATAGGAGTTTTGGGGGGCAAAGTTTCTCCCTCCATGGGTGGGAGAGGAAGAAGCAGAACCTCATATGATTAGCTCCTTGTATGGGTGAGAGGCTTGGGTTTGAAGTGATAATGGGTGGGAGGTTCAGAGTGGCTTTTGAAAACGTAAATTCTTCAGAAATGTCAGGATAAGAAGCAGCTGCTTCTCAAGTGTCCAGAATCCTGCTCCTCCTTCAAGCCTTACTTGCCCACTCAGAGGATATTGATTGTGTTCTCTCTCAATGGGAGGTTACTATTACAGCTACCTGACCCCGATCGAACTTGTTGTAAATATATATCATTTAGGTCCATTGATTGCTTCAGGTTCAATACAACAGGTCTCAATTGTACATAGAATAAATTCCAGCTCTCCAGTCTTGCAGTAAGATGCTTCTATGATGTGACACACTTGACTTTCTAGTCTTTCACAGCTGAGTCCTCCATTCTCTCCAATTGGTGGGATTAAGATGGGAAGTGGGCCAGAGGAATAAAGAGGAAGGTGGCTCCCCCTAAACCTCAGAGAATGTCCAGTTCTAATTGGCCAAGAGGGCACTTGCACTATGGGCATCTGGGAGTGGAGGTCCCTGATAAGCTCTCCAGAAACCACAAAGGGCACCCATCTCTAATGACTAAGCCATGCCTGGGGACACATGCTATAGAATATTCCAAACAACTGAAAGTGACCCAAATTTAACTATAATTAATTATTATGTCATTTCCATTGGGTTTTTGATCCTCCACACAGTGGGGGTTGGTACCATGATGGTTCCTCAAAGGTCTATATAGGGACAAAAACTCTCCTCCAACAGGAAGGAGGAGATTTGACCCCGGCTGGAGTGACCTGAGAAGCGCAAGTTCAAAGAGCTGCTCCCTCCCCTTAGAAACCACATCTAGGCTCCGACACTGGCTTCTCTGGGACCAAGTGTTCTTCTCACTTGCTTGGTCCCACCCTGAGGAATCTATCTTTACTAATAAATCCATGCTGTCACTTCTACTTCTATGTGTCCTGTTTAAGTCGTTGGGACACCAAGAACCTAGGACAGTCACAAGTCCTTGACAATAGGATCACTGTTTTTCACAGATCCTCTTCTTTCATTTGGATCCCTCTCTTCTCCTCTGCCCATTAAAATTGTACTTTCATTCCCAGTCCAGACCAGCTCCTGTCTCCATTCTTCCAACGAAGTCTTTCCTTTTCACCTCTGTGTAAATAAATCTATTCTTTGCCTCAAAAATTGTGGCTTTAAGGGGCCTAGTAAAACTTTTTGGAGTGAAGGAAATCTTTTCTCTATTGGTTGTGGTGGTTGTTACACAAGTATACATGATTGCTAAAATCTATCCAACTTCAATAGGTGAATTTTATTAGAGGTAAATTTTACTTCAGCAAAGCTGGGAAAATAATTGACAGAATGATGTCTTCTATTGCTGGAGACATTCCTTTGACAATGAACATATTCAACTTGGGCTCTTTCCTTATATGTTCAGCCAGGAAGCCAAGAGACAGAGGCAACTGGGGTGTGAATTTGGGTGACAAAACTGAGGAGTCTTCTGGGAAAACAATTAAATTTGATTACTTGTGTGGTTCTAACATCCACTGATCAGGTGGGAAAAAGAGGTTGAAAATGGGGTAGGAAACAGAAACAAATTACAGAGTGAGACCGGAAGGTTTGGAAAAAGTATTCAACCCAAGGGAGAAACTAGTCTTTCAGTGAGTGTGTCTCTGTGGCTGGGCCTGTGGGTCAGAGGGGAAGTGGCACCATGTTTGAACATGGTGATTCCTTCTCAATCTAACTTCCCTGGCAACATGGTAAACACTCAGTTGGATCATTTCCCTTGTTCACATGCATAGGTTTGAGGCTGAGAACTGCATGTGATTCTCTTGTGTTTACTACGTTCATAACTCTCTGTTCTTGCACAAGGACACTTGATGCTTAGAAAAATACTAGGATTTCATTCATTCATTTCTGAAAGTCATTGTGGCCTCCCGGTGCTGTACCACCAAATGTGCAGGATACACATGGATTTCCATGCAAGAAAATTGCCCTCAGGAATATGGCAGATAATTCATGAAGCAATGAACAGTGAACAGCCTGAGGAAAAAATATCTCTACAGTAAACACATTCTAAACCTGAGTAAACCTGAAAGTCCACCAAGAAATATTTATTATACTGATCCACTGAAAATTTAGTTTTAGAGAGCTTTCTTTAATAAAAAAATAGGGTTTGCTTTCCATTTGATTATGAAAGACAAAGGATGGAAGGGAAAAATAAAGAATTAAAGAATTACTTCAGGATTTTTGCAATCCTCATTCAGTGATATGCTTGGGTGTGATGTATCATTTTTTTCAGAGTTGTCATGACACCCTTCAAATCAAAACAAAATAGATACTAATTAACATATAGAATTCTGTTTTATAGTCTCTGAGTGTTTTCTTCCTTAAAAATTAAAAGTTAATTTTATCAAAGTAATGCATGGATCTAGTTTTAAAAAATCAAACAGTACTAATGGGCTTATAATGAGAAGCAGCAGTCTGCCGTGGGCCTGCAATCCCCCAGTTTTGGTCTCTAGAGAAAATTGCTGTCTAGTCTTCTAGCTATTTCTTCCAGTATTTATCTCCATATTTCTAAATAGTATGTCTAAGAGACATTAAATAGAATTTTGCTTTGGTCTTGGAATTATAGCTATAGCCTCAAAGCTGAAAATAATAGATGCTAAGAACTCCCACCTCATAAAGAGGATTGACAAGGTGACAAGACTTATCTTCCAAGATCTTCCTACTACACAGCAGGAGTAGTGAGTCATATAGAGCTTATTATGTCCCTGGCTCTTTTTTAAGATCCTTGGATTTATTTAACATTTAACTATTATAGTGGTCCTCTGAAGTAGAGGTCAAACATCTCTATTTCAAAAATCTACAATTAAAAATGCTCCTCCAGAATCCAAAATATTTTGAGCACCCATATGTCAAAAATGGAAAATTCCATACCTATCCTCGTGTGTTGTTTGCAGTAAAAAAAAATGCAGGTGTACTAAAAATATTGCCTAAAATTGCCTTTGGGCATGTGAGGTGTATATTAAGTAGAAATGAATTTTGTGCTTAGAATTGGGTTCCATCCCAATATATCTAGGGTATCGTAAATGGAAATGTTCCAAAACCCAAAAAAGTCCCAAATCTGGAATACTTTGGGTTCCATTTAAGATAAGAAATACTCAACTTGTATCTCTGTATTGCAAATGAGGTAACTAAGGGTTAGAGAGGTTAAGTAACTCTGCCCAGGGACAGAAACAGACTCTATTTTGGGTAGTTTCTTTATTACATGATTCTACCTTTCTTTAGCTTTGTTCCCGTCTCCTCCCCTTCTACTCCATTCTCTATAAAAACTTGAAAGATCCATAAGCTTGGAGGGAGAAACTAATGTATATTCCTTTACTTTCCCTTTTAGCCTCTCCATTATAGCCCCAAACTGGGAAACGGGGAGGGTTCTTGGTAGAGATTATGATAGCTATAGGAAAGGGAGAAAGGATGGGCAGGGATGATTTCAGCAAAGGAGAAAGGGATAAGGTCGAGGTGGGCTTAGGGGCATGGAAAAGATGTAGGCTTTCTTGTAGACCAGAGGCACCTGGGAAGGGAGCCAAGCTAAATCCATCTCGTTGGCAATTGGCTTGAGGGCAGGACAGCAGCAAGAGGCCAGGGTGTGGGATTAGGTGGGTCTGAAGAGGTGAACCTGGTGTGGGAACATTACTGAGGGCTCTTCATAAAAATCATTCGAGTCCTGTGGCAGTTAAGCTTAATCGTGAACCAGATTGACTTGGGACCTGCTTAGGAGATCAGTAATGGATACTTCTGGGTGTGACTGGGTGGGCTCCGGAAGTGGGAATTGGGGGTCTGAATGTGGTCCCATCTTTTTGATTCCATTTCCCCGCTCTCTGCTTTCTGGCTGCTACAGTTTGAGCAGCTTTCCTTCACCAGGTGCTTCTGCCCTGCTGCTCTGTCGTGGGGCCAGCCCACCATGGACAGAGTCTGAAAGCGCAGGTGCTTAGCCAGAAATGAGCTGCAACTGGGAAACTGGCAGTGCAGCCCTGCAAAGAAATTCTGCAAAAAGGCTGTGGTCTGGATTTCCTCAGTTTGTAGATCCCCGATTTCCTGAGAAGAGCACATCAACCCCCCTCTCAAATCTCCCCTTCTCCCTAGTCTTATACTTCCTGATCCCACACAGTTGTACCCAGCGGCACAGACATCTTGGTGACCGATTACGCCTGATTTACAGCATTGCATGGCAGTTTTGACCTCTACCCCACGGGTTTTGGCCACCATACTGGTTCTAAGTTCATACTCCATCAAAAACTTCCCCTTCCAGCATGAGAGTGGAGACTTTTAGTTAATTGTAAGAAGAGCCATCTGTCACAGTCCCCAACCCCTTGTCAAATTCTAAGAACTCAAAAGGGCAGATGCTTCCTTTAGGCCCTGCCCACTTGGACCTCTTCCAAGGGTACTATCCTCTCTAGTAAACCTAACTTGCTTGTTGGTTAATAAAGTGCTCTTTGAAACTTACTTTTTGACCCTGAGTCCCATTTGTGGATCTTCCTGAAAGTCTTTTGGGGGGAGAATCCAGGAGCTGAGACCACCACACAAGGCAGAGAAGAACCAGTCCAGGGTGACCCTGCCTTTCCCATAACCAACCCTCTGAAACCCCAAACAAAAATAAACCCTTCCTCCTTTAAGTTGTGTATGTCAGGCATGTGATCCCAGCAATAGGAAAGATGACCCACCAGCCCCCTCTAAGCAAATGAACACTGAGGTTCTAGACGTGGTCAACACCTAAGACCAAGCAATGGCACCTAAGAGGTGACCATGATAGTGTAACAACGTCTATCCCATTATTCTGATCTCCTCCTCCTAATCCAAAAGGAAGGCAGTTGAATTGCCAGTGTGTTTTCTCCTTTCTTTAATATTCTTAGCTGAGACACAGCTGGAGATAGGAGAAAAGGTGGCTATTCAGTGAGATCTGAGATTGAAGTTTTAGAATGAATGGCTGGAACTGGAGTCTCCTGCATGGTAGGTGAGTGCTCTACTACTGAGCTACACCCCTGGTCCGTGTCAAATCTTCAAAACAAAAAATACGATGAGAAAGCAACAGGATAGGGAAGAGAGATTATTAAGTGAAAAATGAAATTCAATATAGCTCAGTGGAGAGAACAAAATGATCTTATGTTTTCACCCCTTCTCAGATATACAGCATGCACTACTCCTAGCAGCAGATAGCTCATTAACTGAACACCTGTTGTTACTACTGCTTCCTGTTGCTTTGTCAGTTTAAATATTTTCTGTTGTCTTCTTTTGTGTGATAAATGATGAATTAGCTCTTTTCCTTGCTTCTATCTGCACATAAACTTTTCCTCTCCTCTCCTACCAATACAGCTATGTGTTTAAAGGAATCAATCAGAAAAATTTATATCATTATGGCTGTCTAAATATTGTTTGCTAGTGGGCCATACTTTTACTATGATTTTATTTCCATTCTTGGAAATGTGGGGGAGTGAATAATTACTTTATTTTTCACTTGCACTGTTTTCTGTGTACACATCTTTGAGTTTTATCATTGCACCTGTCAGTTTCCTATATATGGTTATTTTCTCTCACAATGCTCATATATATGAGAAACTTAAATTATCACCCACCCCCAATGCAAGCTATCTCTCTTGGAAGTTCAGTCTACTGCAGCAGTTCCTTGTAGGGACCAGGGACTGGTTTCTTGGAACATTTTTTTCATCAGTGGGGTTGGGGAAAACAGTTTCAGGATGATTGCAGTGCATTACATGTATCAGGTACTTCATTCCTATTATTATTAAATTGTACGCTTTATTTCTATTATTATCACATTAGAGCACAACATTGATGCCTCACACATGGCTCACAGGAAGGTTCACATCCCTGTGAGAATCTTACGTCCCTACTGATCTCGCAGGAGGCAGAGTGGCAATGCCAGGGAGGAGGCGCAGCTGTAAATACAGAGGAAGCTTCACTAGTTCACCTGCCACTCACCTCCTGCTGTGTACCCCCGTTTCTCACTGGCCATGGACTACGAGGTGGGGTGGGGTAGTGGTTGGGGTCCCATAACCTACATTGTTCTTTGACTCTGCTGCACAGATGTTATCCTGCAATTTAATCTGACCAGTTTCCTGAATTAGATTCACTTTTAGTTTTCCTTCATTTCATCTGTCTCTCCTTCCCTCCTTCTTTCCTTCCTTCTTTCTTTTTTTCTTGCCTTTTTCTTCATTTTATTATTACATACCTGAAAAGTATCTTTATTATGGTTTCATATTTTTGCTCATATACCTGAGCAAAACATTCCAGAGTTGTTTTAATTTGGATTCCTCCACAAAGTGAGAATGAGAAGAGAGCCTACTAGGTGGCCATGGGAATGTTCCAGGGAACAGGAGTGAGGGAGAATAGAGTAAGGATAGAGGGAAAGACAATACAAAGATGAGCCGCGGAGTTTGCCATCGTTGCAAGCGATTGGTGTTCCATCTCAACAAAACATTCTGTGGCGTTCTTATGTGTAGCTTCCATTTTTCAATGGTCAAGGATAAACTTATAGATTTGATTCCTCATTATTTCTGGGTAGTGCACATATGAGCCCTGCATTTCCCATGGGCATCCCGTCCCATGGCATCAGAGAATCTCCAGAGAAGGAAGCAAGAAGTGTGTGGCATGGACTTGGGGTGAGGCCCTCCCAAGGTCCACTGTGTGGAGCTGGTGGGACTCCACTGCCCAGACTGGCTGCCATGGGGCAGCTGCAGGGAGAGGTAGGACTGAGAAGTTTGGCCACGTGTATCATTCTCTTCGGTGTCTCCAGGGGTGGAATTGCAGGGCCACTTGGTAATCCTATGTTTAACTTCTGAGTAACTGTTAAACTGGTTTCCACAGTGGCTGCGCTGTTTTATACTCTCATTACAAATGTACAAAGGTTTTCATCCTTTGCTTACTTTTAGGTTATTTGTCCTTTGGTTACTGAGTTATGGAATTTTGTATATATTAAACTCTTATCATATATATATATGAAATATTTTTCCCATTCTGTAAGTTGTCCTTTCCTTTTCTTTATTTTGATACTGTCTTTTGAAATACACAACTTTTAAATTTTGGTGAAGTCAGATTTATCTATGTTTGGTCACTTGTATTTTTGTTGTCAAGGTCATAAAGATACATCCTTTTGATCCATTTTGGGCTATTTTTTGTATATTGTATGAGTAGTGCTCCAATTTCATTCTTTTGAGCATAATCTATTGAAGAAACTGTTCTGTATTCTATGACTTTCGATGTAGTAGCTACTCTCAACATTGATGAATGTGGCTATTTTTGGACTCAGTTTTATTCCATCATTCTGTATGTCTATCACTATCCTATTACTCCAATATTTTTTATTACTGTGGATTTTAGTAAGTTTAAATATTTGAAAGTGTTAATTCTCTGACTTGATTCTTTTAAAAAATTGTTATGGCTATTTTGGGCTCCTTGAAAATACCATGTGAATTTTAGAATTGACATTACCATTTCTGAAAAAAATCTTCAAATTTTGGTAGGGATATTACAGTTGTATATCTCTTTGGGTATTATTGACATCTTAATGATATTAAGTGACAAAGAACATAGACTGTCTTTTTTATGTTTTCTTTAATTTCTTTCAGCAATGTCTTGTGATTTTCAGTGTACATGGTTTTCACCTTATCAGTTAAAGTACATATTTTATTTTTTGATGCTATTTTAAATGGGATTTCTTCCATTCTGTCTTGGGCCTTTCTTATTGTAGGTGTATAGAAATACAATCGAGCTTTACATGTTGATCTTGTGGCTTCAAACTCTATTGACTGTTTAATTAACCCTAGTACCTTTCCTGTGGATTCTTTGAGATTTTCTCTGTATAGGATTATGTTGTCAAGTTACTTATTCCTTTCCAATTCGAAGTCTTTTATTTATTTTTCTTATCTAATAACTGTAGTTAGAACTCCTAGTATAATCCTGAGAAGCAGTGGTGAAAGTAGGCATCCAGGTTCCTGTTCTTACTGTTGGTTTTCCATAAATGTATTTTTAGAATGTTGAGAAAGATACCCCTCCTTTACTAGTTTGTTGAGTGCTTTGAAATCTGAAATGGTATTGAATGTTGGTAAATGTGTTTTTAGCAGCATTTGAGATGATCACACCAGCTTTTCCTTCATTCTTTTAATTTGAATCCATGATTGAATTTTTATGTTGAACCCCCTTGTATTCCTGGAGTAAATTCTACATGGTCATGTTGTATAATACTTTTAATAGAGTGTTGGATTTAATTTGCTAGCATTTTGTCGTAGGCTCTTGCATCCATAGTCAAAAGAGGTATTGGTATGTAATTTTCTTTTCTTTTGGTAACTTGTTTTATTTTATTCAATTTTTAAAGAAGATTTTGAAAATGACTGGTATTTATTCTTCTCTAAATGTATGGCAGAATTTACTTGCTAAGGTACTTGGTTGTATAGTTTTCTTTGTGGGCAGGCTTTTGACTACTGATTGAATATCTTTATTTGTTATAGGTCTACTGAAATTTTCTATATCTCCTTAAGTCAGTTTAGAAAATTTGCATATTTTTGGGATTTTTCAATGGCATTTAGGTTATCTAATTTGTTGGTATGCAATTCTTCATAGTATCCTCTTATAATTATTATTTCTACAAGGTCTACAGTGTTATCCTCTAATTTTTTGTTTTCGTTATTCATATTTTTCTCTTTTTATTTTGTGAGTCTAGTTAAGGGTTTGTTGATTTTGTTAATCTTTGTAAAGTACTAACTTTTAGCCCATTGATTCTCTCTATTTTTTTATTCTTCATTTTACTTGTTTGCTTTAATCTTTATTATTTCCTTCTTTCTGGCTTTGGATTTATTTCATTCTTCTTTCTAGTTTCTTAGGTTGGAAAGTGAGCTTATTGGTTTGAGATATTTCTTCTCTTTTAATGTAGTATTTACAATTATACATTTCCTTGTGGACACTGGCTGTATTCCATCCATTACATCTTGGTATATTGTATTTTTTATTTTCAATAATCTCTAATCATTTTCTAATTTCCCTTGTGACTTCTTCTTTGAGACATTGGCTAAGAGCGTAAATTCTACACACTGGTGAATTTTCATCTTCCTTCTGTTATTGATTTCTACCCTTATTACATTGTGATTAGAGAAGATATTTTTATGATTTATATTTTCTTAAGTTTTACTGAGACTTTAAAAAATAGACTAACAAATGGAGAATGTCCCATGTGTGCTTGAGAAAAATGTATATCACATTGTTTGTAGGTGGAGTGTTCTGTACATACCTGTTAGGTCTGCTTGGTTTGTAATGTAGTTCAAATTCTCTTTTGTCTAGGTTTTTATCCACTATGAAGAATGAAGAATTAATATATCCTAGTGTTATTATAATATCTTTGGGTTTTATAAATTGACTTCTTTTATTTTTATTTTGAAGGATTGGAAACAAAAATATCCCAGTGGATTCATTAAATAGAACACCTAAAGTATTTTATTCTACAAAAAATGAAGCAAGTTAATATTTGTAAGTGTCTACCATATGGAAAAAAACGTCAGCAATTTCTTTTACAATTATCTAAAATTTTACAAGATCATTCAAAGCAAGTACAGTGTCAACTTCAAGTTCAAGATCATACAATTAGCAAATGGCAGAGCCCATATTCGAATCCTGACCTGTCTCATTCTAAAGTCATATTCCTTACATTATATCACATTACCCTGAAAGTGCTCTGCATTCCACTGCATGTCATGTGAGGAAAACATCCATCAGATAAGTCTGATGTTTTTATTGTTACTTACTGAAGTTGAGGTAAAACAAGTCACATAACATTCTCCAACATATGAAGTAGTTAACTGGGAAAATCAGAGGTACCATTAAACTTACTAAGACTGAATCTGATGCTTTTTTTTTTTTGATAATACTCTAATCCTAGATTTAAAGGCAAAGTTGTACTATCATCCAATTTTTAAAACTTTGTACAAAAGGTAGACATATCCTAAATAAATATCCAAGTATAAATACACATGAAATGGAATGGTAATACTAATTATGTTTCCTTTTAGAAAATGGATATGTATTTTAGGGAGAGGAATCACGTAGCAGAAATGCCGGAGACCTCTTGATACCCAACACCTTAACAGTGGTCATCCATCTAACAGGTCCCTCCTCTCCCTCTTCCACCTCAGCAGTGATTTCATGTCTATCAGAACATCCTCCCCCCTGTTTTATTTAATTAGATATGTTTGCAGTACATACTGATTAATTCACCATGAGGAGTTGATACATGTACATAACACACCTTCACACTTTTTGCACTCCCCTCCCCCAATATCTTGATGCTTCCTGGGAAGATCTCTATGCAGCACTAAGTGTAGGTAGCATAATTGTCCTCCCTCATTTTAAACTGACTTTGGGTGGGGATGTGCTCAGCAAGCAGGGAGCCCTTCATTCTCGCCCTTCTCTCAGTCTATATTGTCACTCTTAATGGGGAAATGACCAGCTGCTATCTTCCCTTGTCTGTCCTGATTAGCATCACTGGTGCCCTTCACACTGGTATCAGACCCAGCATGTTTTTGCAACACACTTGACCAGGGCAGAGGTTGATGAGCAGCCCCAGCTCTGCCAGAAGAAGGAGAGGAGCCTGGAATTGTACTTCCTGCTTTTCATTATCTATTGTCACCTGTCTTTCTGGTACCACCTGAGGCCAGCTGGGTTCTGTTGGTTTACTCAGAATTAAGTGACAGCTCTAGCTTTGTGCATTCAACCTTTCACCCATGACAGGAGCTAGAGCTTTGAACTATGTCATTTCTGGCCTGAGACAGATCTCTGTCCCAGAGGGCTGACATTTCCTCCTTCTGATTTACAGATCCCAGGGGGGTCCCACTGTGACAAAGGCCAAAAGAGAGGGGGCAGGAGGAGTCTTTTGGACTTTGTGACAAGCTGATTAGCCTGGGGGTTTGAATTCCTTTGTGTAGACCCTGCCTGAGCCTTCACAGAGCTCACCCATCTCTTTGCATTATGTGTATTCGATGGTCCAGCCAGTGTTGGTCTTAGACTGGGACAAGAGGGCTTCTGTACTGGCTTCCATACTTTGCAGGCCCCACTTGGACCATCCTTAGCAGGAAGACAGCCAGCCAAAGGGATGAACTTACCTGGAACTTACACCTTCCCTTCTAGATCATGCTCAGCAATTCTTTGCCTTCAACTGTCTTGATCTGCTTCTAAGACCTATGCAGGCTTCTGCCTTGGCTGCTTCTGTAGGATGTACAACTCTAGACTTGAAGATTAGCCAAAGGGTAGCTGTGATCATGGAATAAGGGAAGAGTTTGGATACGTGCAAATGTTCAAGGCCCTTTGCAAGGAAAGATATAGCAGATATAGCCTAGGAAGGAGAGAAAAGGGTCAGGCAGAAGATTAGAAGTGAATATCTCCTCAATGCCACACTCAGTATAGAACCTAAGAAACCCATAAACTCCCAATTCTTTCTTGGCTCTTCAGGCTATTGTGAACATCTGTTTGTCAAGGAAGATAGATAAAGCATTAAATTCCACAGTCTGCTAACTTACAGCTTGTCAAAATTGAGGGAGGTGATATGTACTTGCCATGTGTGCTCACGCCCAAACCCCACAGAGGATAGAGGTGGGTCTAGCCTCAGCTCTTTACTCATCTGGTCTTAACTTCTTCACTTCCACTACCTCATATTCTTGAGATGCTATATGTCTCATACACAGTTTGAGCCAAAAGGTGACATAAACAGCTCTTTGGAAGGTAGAGAGAAGCCAAGTATGCCCAGAGAATAGAATATTATAATAAAAATAACTGGAGCTTTAGAAACCAGCAAACTCTCATTCAAGGTAGCTAGCAAGTCATTTGACCTCTCCAAGTTCTGATTTGCTCCTGTGAATTCTGAGGAAGATAACTGCTACCTTAAGACAGGGAAGCATGAAACAAAATATGTGAGTCAAATGTCATGCATAATATCTTCTTTGTAATCAACACTCAGTGGACAAGACTCTCTCTCCTGCTAATTTTGGAAGGTTTCATTCTCCAAGAACAGAATCCACCATCTCTAATGCATGGCCTTTTCCAGCACATTTCATGGAAGGGATATTTGCCACTGGGGCCTAGTATCCATTCCAGAAGAGGTCCTTCTCCAGACTTGCCTATTCTCATACTGTCTCCTGCTCTGTTTCTGTCTTCAGTCTCCTGTCTTGGAGATCTTTTTCCCAATCTGGGGATAGCTTCCATCTCATGTCACCTTTGTTTGGAATAGTTGCACAGGATTTCTTGTTTGTGGTTTGGTCTTCCTGTTTTTTGTCATGAACTTCACCCATAACCATGTGTGGAATGTGTATGTAAGTATTTCCAGACTGAGTTTCTTCCCTCTCTGGCTCTGGTTCTCACTGCAGGTCTGGGTGAGGGCACCACCTATGATCCAAGGACAATGGATGAGCCTGTCTCTTCAGGAAGCAGAAGGCAGGTGGTGGGATCATCACCAAAGGGCAGAAAACTTGGAGGGAGGGATAAGGTCCTTTGTACTACTTAGAATAGGAAGTAAAGAACTGCACGCCTAGCAAGCTGTCAAGCAAGCCAGTGTGTAGCTTCTCTGTCTTTATTATAATTTGGTTTTCTACAGACTTCTTGGCAAAGTCAAAGTTTTAAAATCCTATCTTGTGTTAGCTCAACGAAAAGAGGATACATTTTTAGCATACAGAGTTCTATAACCAAACTCTCATATGGAAACTGGCCAAACACATGTAGAGGGTATATAAAGAGGCAGAAATTTGGCAGAGAGAGAATCTAAAATAACTGAACTACTATGATTTTCCAATTTAGAAATTCCTCCCCAGATTATGATCTGGTCTGTGCATGTTCTGTACAGATGATAGTTTTCCAAGATACTTTTGATCTATGATTGGTTTAATCTGTGGGTGTGGAATCTGTAGATATGGAGGACTAATTGCATTTCCACTTCTCTAGATTTCTCAACTCCATTGATATCTCCTCATCCCCACTACTACAGTCTCCTAACTGCTCCTGATTCCTCTAATACAGAGCAAACATTCCAAGTTCAGGAAGAGGACAGCAGGTACAGAGGGATCCAGGGGCTTATTTGGAAGGATAGATCCGAAGGCTGAAGGGAAGACAGATAGACTGGGGCTAGGGATGGACAGGCCTCCTAAGTGCTCCCAAACACATGGAAAGAGAAGAATACAGGCTTCAAGTGTGTATTAAAAGAGACTGATTGGCTCTGAAATGACTGAATCTTTGGGAAGCCCTAGAATCACACTTCAGGGGTCACATGTTTTAGTTTAGGGAGCTGGTGACCTGGACAGCGGATATTGAGCTGAAAACTAGTATGTAGGTAGATTTTCTGGGGAACAATGGTCAGAAATAGGAATGAGAGACTAGAGGAGAGGAATAGAAAAGCAACTCAAGTGTAAGCTTCAGACCCATCACCGCTATGTAATACTGGAGCTTGATCCTCATACCTCGCTGTTAGTAACAGCTTACACCTGAGTAAATGAATCTTGAATTTTCCAGTTTGAATTTGTCATTGGTTTCCTGTCTGGACCCTGGCTGTTCTCAACTGGACTAGATGGGATATTTAAGCAGTGTGAGTTGTTAGATTCTCCAGAGTCTAAAATATAGAGAACAAAGAGTCAACTTCAGGTGGATGAGAGAGATTCTGGAAGCAATATCAGCTGCCAGGGCAAAGGGGCTGCAGGAAGTGGTGAAAGTTGCAAAGTCTGAGTTCTAGAGGTTGGGAGATCAGAATCAGAATTCTTAAAGCAGAGTATGAAATATATTTTTGAAGCATTTCCAAGGAGAGGGGAAGCATTTATCTCTGGTTCTTGGCTCCCTGTGGGTGAAGAGTAACTGTCCACATTTCAGAGTATGCATGGCTAAAAGGTGAACGGTTTTCAACAGGAGTCCCATACTGTGTCCTCACACAAGTCTTAGAAATACCCATTGATACTGAGGGCAAAGAACTTCCTTTGGTCCCACTTGAAGCTCAATGAAGCCAGCTCAAAATGGCTCACCAGAGTGGTGCTGTCTTCTGTAAGGTTGCCCTGATCTCCTGTATCCCTCCGTGAGGTGCCACAACTCAGCCAATCCCTTTCCTTCTGTGGCAGTTGGGTTCCCAGTTGCTGGGACACCACCCACAACTTAAAGGAGGAGAGGTTTAATTTGGCTCAGGCTTTAAGGGGATTTGGTCCATGGTCAGGTGGCTCCAAGGCAAAAACATCATGGTGGAAGGGTGTGGTGGAGCAAAGCTGCTCATTTCATGGTGAGTAGGAAGCAGAGCAGAGAAACAGTGGCAAAGAAGAGGAGATGAGGGACCAGATATAGATTTCAAAGTCATGCTGCCATGATCCCCCAGTCTCACCTAGAAGTGTGCTCCACCAATCCACCAGGCAGATCTCAAAATCAATCAAGTTGACATTCCACCCCACTGCCCCACACTCTCTGAGCTCTGATAAGTTCTCCCTACTCTTTGCCCTGCAAGGATAGGGCTGGTAAGAGTTTATAGCTTTGCCAGTGGCTCCTTTGATTAAACTTTCCACCACTGGCCCCGTGTAATGCGCCATGTAGCCGTAAATCTTGCATGGGATGAAACGGACTTTACAATCAGGTTCAGTCCCAAAGGGATCCAGAAGGCAGACATGGACCCAGGGAAGAGTCTGATGGTCAACCTTGGCAGTGAGGAGGTAGCGAGCTAGTAGCATATGGGCCTTGGAGGCTTAGTTCCCTCTGGAAACTCAGACCTGGGCTAGGTAGCAGCAGCCCACGTCCAGACCCCTCTTTTTAGAGAATCAGGTACTTCTTACACATTGTCCAGGAGGCCCCCATGGCTCTGGGAAATTTGCTAGCTTGGGCTGGAGGAGCAGGTGCACAGCCAGGTGGCCTCATGGTTTACCTTACATCCAAAAGGGCAGGAAGTAGCTGCAGAGCAGGAGGAAACAGGTGCATGGGGCAAGTACCTGTGTGTGACAGGTGCTTTACCTGTATTTCCACTTATTCTTTGGAACTACCCTGGAAGCTGCTTTTATCATTCCCATTTTATGGATGAGACATGAGGCTTAAGGTATTTTAATAAACACCCACAACTCACACAAACAGGAACTCATGTGGTATTCTTGCCCCTGCCCTTCCTACTGGACTAGACTTGTCCTGGAAGAATCACACGAGGGGAGTCTCAGATGGAGCTTCAGAGTGTGACATATGTTGGACTGGTTTCCTAGCTTAGTGACACACTATGTATGATACACACCGATCCCTTGGTATTCACGGGAGTAGGTTCTAGGACCCTCACAGGTACTAACATCTGGAAATGTCCAAGCTCGGTACTTGTACACAATCTACATCCATCCTGTGTTCTTGGAATTCTCTCTAGATGCCTTAAAATACCTAGTACAATGTAAATGCTCTGGAAACACTTGTACTCTATTGTTTGAGGGAATAAAGGTAATTTAAAACGTCTTTACCTGTTCGACACTCACAATCGTCATAAACCTAATGACATTTCCACCCCACGGTTGGTTGAATCCATGGACGACGCAGACGCTGCAAGTCAGGAGGGCGGGCTGTATACACCAACTCACTTGCCCCTCCGGAGCTCCGAGGGGCGGGCTCACCACAGGCTGCACAGATAACCCTGCTGAATGCTGCTCCCCTCCCCTCGCCTCCTCCAGCCCAGTCTCCACTAATGTCGATCTGAAGGGTAATTTTCTTGTCAACTGTATAATTAATGGACCTCACACTACAGTGGCCCTCTGTTACTCTGCTTCTCAAAGATATATTTCAAAATGAATAGCTGTTTAACCGATCGCTTGGCAGACGTCTTCCCCTTAGGTGTTCCTGTCACTCAGCGTTTTCACACATTGTGCCTCAAGTCGGCAGAATCAATTTGGGTATCTGCACTGGGAAACTGAAAGCAGCCATGAATTAGAAATTCTTGGAATATCAGAACTTGTCGCCTATTAGTGCTGAACAGCGTGTGGATCGCCCTTGCAAGCTCCTTGGCCGGCGCTCCCGCTCTCCCGCATTGTCTGCCACTTCTAATAAAGTGGGAAGAAGTCTTTTGTGGTGGCTTTAAAATAATGTCTCATATGGCCTGTGTGTCAGCTCTTCTGCAGTGAGCAGTGAGCAGTGAGCAGAACATTTACTTTGCCATTCTGTGCACAGTGGTTTGGAGTGGGAATGTTACAAGGGGGTTTCAAAACTACCAACAGCCCTGGGAACATGAGCACAAAGAAAAAAATGTATGCATTTATTTAAAAAGGAACTTCTGATACGCCAGAGGGGTGCTTCGGAGATGGCTTTTGGGAAAACAGTTTTAGCAGATTATAATGTGGGGGAATTTGGAAAATAATTGGAATCATCCACTCCAGTTGGCACGGCCTCTTGCCCTACCCAGTACTGGTCGAAGAAGCAGAGATACAAGCAGTGATCAAAATATATAGTAAATGTTTACCTTTTAAAACAATTATTGGAGTAAAAAGACACATAGCTACTGATTCCCCTCAAAATACACCGCCTCATTTCAGACACACTTATCCCATCACTCTTGCCACTTTCTGAAGCAGTCCCGGAAGTGCTCTTTTGTAAGTGTCTTTATGAGGTGTGTTAAATACAATATATGGTGAATGCTACTGCTGCCAAGCACTATCCAACTGAAAGGTAGGCTCATAAAAACACGATACTATGTCCTCTTGCACTTTATTCACTGGATCTGGCACCATGTGACTTCTGGCTCTTCCTCACAGTCAAAATGACCATGAAAGGTAAATTTTTGAATTGACTCAGGACATGGAGGCAGCCATGACAGTATAACTAAAAACATTCAAGAAAGAAGATTTCTAAAACTGCTTCAGAAAGAGGCAAGAACAATGGGATGTGTTTGAAGTGAGGATGAGAATTTTGAGGGTTAATGACATTGTGTCTTTACTGTAATGAATTTTTATTTAAACTTCCTGTATTTCTTAAAATCACACCTCATATATGGGACAGAAAGCAGAAAGCTGGGGCAAATTGGATCCTTCCTCGGACCTTGGGATTGTTGGAGGGCAAGTGAGGTGGAGGAAATTTGTTAAATGAAGGATGGGAAAAGACTTTATTGGCAGCCAGCTCTTGACCTTTGACTTACTCTAGAGGTCATCTTCAGAGACCCTATGACACTGATGACCTCCTATGTCTCTGAGTTGATAGACTGTCTAGTCACAAGACTGTGCTCAGGTCTTGAACTTAGGGACAAGCTGAGAGCAGCAGAAGTTAATCTCCAGGAGGCACTCTCAATTTCCATGTGATGTATGTGGAAGTAAATACTCTGGTTTCTTTTTCCTCCATGGGAAAGTCATAGGGTGAATCCACATGGTGTCCTATAAGGCTCTCATGGGGTTGAGCCCATTTTCTCAAAACAACAAGACATGGATGACAGCCCTATTTTGTTTCTGTTAAAGCAGCACAACTCACAATCGCTAAATTATGGAATTGGCTCATATGCCTATCAGAAGATGAATGGATAAAGAAAACATGGTATACAGTATATACCTAACAGAGTCCTATTCAGCCCTAAAGAAGGATAAGTGGATCTTGAGACAATGCTAAGTGAAAAGAATTAGACACAGGAGGTTGATTATCACATAGTTTCTCTTATATGAGAAATCCAAAAGGTAAAAAAATTGAAGAGCAAAATGAAAGATAGATGATAAAAACCAGGGAGGTGGTCTCTGGGAGGTGAGGAAGGGATCTGTGGCAGGGGAGAAAGACATGCAGGTGATATAAAGGAAGTGAAAAATGAAAATGTGTTATACACCTATAATAATTCTACAAGTTGAGGTTAATTAGTAGGTATCACAAATATGCACCAGTGAAAACATCAGAAAGTACAAGTATGCTAAAAAAGTAGGAGCTACAGAAAGACACTCCCTGCCACATCACTCACACAAAGTAGATGTGTCTCACCTCACCACTCTGGGTTTGCTTTCCCTGCAGCCAGTGCTACCACAACTGATATCACACAGGTGATGTAGTCCCACCTTGCCTCTTTGGCACCATGAATCACTCTCTGCCTCCCCAGCCTCTAAGACACACAGATTCCAAATGTAGGAGATTGCTGCCTCAGGGTCCCACCATTGTTGCTGGTGGACAGAAACATCTTGGTGGACATTCTGCACAACCAGGAGGCTCTCAGAGAGTCCAAGCCCTGGGTGTCTTCTGAAGGGACCATCTCACAAGAAAGTCCAATACCTGCTCTCTCACTGTCTTGGTGCACTCATCCCATCCTTAAAAACAAAACAAAGCAAAGCAAAACAAAATAAAACAACCCAAATCTGCTGGACACCACGCCTGTCTTAGGCTGTGCTCTCCTCAGGAGTGGAAGCACCAGTTGGTGCAGAAGAGTCTCTGGAAAGTGGAGCCTCAGGATGGGATTCAGAAACTCATTTCTCACACATCAATCAGAAGCACCCTGGACTCTACCAATGGGGTGAGAGGGTTGCTGGTAATCCTTGGTCTACCGAAGCCCCACAATGACCAAGAATCCCACTGATGGTGAATTGAGATGAGTTTCAAGTCAAAGGCAAAACATGAACTTACTTCTGGCAGGGCCATTGGTGGGGAAGAAGTCATTAGGGTTTGAATATGGATAGTGTCCCTTTAATGTCCCTGTGTTAGAGCTTTGGACCCCAGGATTTTTCTGTGGATCTTTAGGAGGTAGGGTCCTATGTGAGGTCCTTAGATCATTACAGTAATGCCCTCAAATGGAATTGTGGGACCTCAGCTCTCCTCCCACCTTATCTCTTGGCTCCCTGGCTCAGATAAGAATACACATACTCCATACCATTGCCGCCTAGTCCCCTCTTCTTCTGGGACCAGAAGCTCCCGAACCATAAGCTTAATAAACAACTTCTTTTTATAAGTTAACTGCTTTTGGTATTTTATTGTAGTAATGTGAAACTGACCAAAACAGACAATTGGTTCAGAGAGACAGGGCCACTGACTACAGCTATAACCAAAGACATGGAGGAGCCTTTGGAATTGGTTGGTGGGATGAGTTTGGAAGAGTTTGGAGGAACACAAAGGTGAAAGTCTAAAACACTGCAAGCATAGCTTAATGGGGAATTCAGGTACAGAATCAGAAGGACAGAATACTGATGGAAAGGGCATTCATGGATAGTAAAGGCCGAGCTGAAGAGGTTTCAGATGGAAATGTGAATTCTATTTGGAGGTTGAACTAGAAACCATGAAGGGGAGTATCTTGGGGGGGGGGTTATGGGATGTGTCTTTTACTGTAATAAATTTAAAAAAATTTAAACATGCACTGAATATTTTTTTATCATGCTATGTATCATTGATCAAAAGAAGAGCCTGGATAGGGAAAGATTGAGGCCCTGCAACCAGCAATGGGGACATTCACTGGAGAACCCAAGAGTATTGAACCTGGATTCCCTTGAATCCATCAGACTAGCAGAATAAGTTCTCCCCACTAATAGAGATGAGCAACCTTCCCCTACCTGGTGAGATGAAAGCTCACACGAGGTCATTTTGTAAGATGATGCTCACTCCTCTCATGACCCATCCCTCTGTCTCTCAGTGCCTCCAGGCCAATAGCTAATGTCAGGCTGTAGTCCAGCTCAGCCATTTGCTGCTTTGGAAGGAAACAGTGCACTCACTCCGCAAATCTCAGAACTTGGCAAGTATATATTAAGAGAGTTCACAGGTGAGAAACTTGCAGTGTCAGACCAAGAGTGGTGGTAGTGGTGGAAAGGGAGGCACAATATACAGCCCAAGAGGGGAGAGTTTATTAATAAGAGAACACTTTCCCATAACTTACCGTTAATGTCCTGGCAAGGTCACTGCTGCAAGGGCTCCTTGAAGCTTGCAGGTGGTGATGGGTCCTAGTAAATAAGCTGGAATTGTCAGCAACATGGCTTTGGCAGAGTATTGAGTTAGCAATCAAAAGGCTGAGAGAAGTAGGATTGTTAGAAATATTTATTATGTACAACCCATTACTAAAAACTCTCTCTTACCTCATTTCCTTCACTGAGATTGAGAAATGTGCTAGTGAAGGAAGCAAAGAATGCTTTGAGGTGTTTAGTGGTAGCTGTTTTTCATAGGTTAGGGCCAGACTATGTTGAGCTACTGAGTGTCAATGAGGTAATGGGATCCCAGAACTTCAAAGGCCAGGTGGTAGCATTTAACTGACAGGGCAAGGCAGAAATAATTAATATAGTTGGAAATACAGCTGGCATAGCTGTAGCATAGCAACCAATGCATCCTGACCTTGATATGCTTAGGGGCAGATAGAAAGTTGTCTGGGTATAATGTGTCTTGCATAACTAGAGAAAACGAAATAAAAAGTTGATAGTGGGTGATCAGAAAGCTAATGCCACATGCTACAATGGAAGACATGATGCCTTACCCAGTTTCCAGAACAAAGCAAGAGGCTCCATCAATTTGAAATGAGGTGAGGTCGACAGCACCACACACCACAACACCATCACAAGCATGTAGAGTGTATATGCTCCCAAAGTGACCTTCAGTCAGAGCAACTGTGCATTGGAAATAAAAAAAGAGCCAGAGCAGCCTGGATCTGTGAGATACAGTCCAAATTGATACTGATAGCAGAGTACCTGAGGTATCAACCTGATCCTGTATTTAGACTGGTGGCTTTTCGAAACCAGGTGACAAATAGGGTTGTGACCCAAGTCTGTTTCGCAGAGGGATCAATGGATTTACAGACCTATCTGGTGGATAGTTCCTAGTCTCTAAGTCCTTAATGTGAAAAGAGGCTGAATAGCCAGCTTTCCAAGGAGGAGAGGTTTAGTTTGGTTTCAGAGGGCTGCTGGCTCCAAGGGAGAAACATCATGGCAGAAGTGCATGGCAGAAGAAAGCTGCTCAACTCATGGCATCTGGGCAAGAAAAGCATAGGGCAAGAATGCCAGAGTGGAAAAGGGCAGGAAGTAGATATTGTCCCCAAGGACATGCCCCATGGCTCACCCAGATACTCTCAGAAATGTACTTTACTAATCTCCTAGGCTCTTTCATTGTTATTTTAGGAGGAACTGTAGCGATAAGTGCCACTCTCAAGGAGCTTAATGATGCAAGTCACCTCCCAACAGCTCATCAACAAATCCGCATGGATTCTGGTGGTTGATAGAAGGGTGTGATAACCTTAACCAAGCAGTAGCCATGATTGCAATTGCCAAAAATGCACTATGTTATGGCTTGTGTCTAGATGTCCTCCCAAAGCCTCATGGGGTCATAGCTGGTGCTTTTCAGAGGTGGCTGGATCTAGAGTGTGTGATGCTGGGATCAAGGGTGTGTGATTACTAAATCAATCCACTGTTGATTGGATTGGCATAATTCTAGGTAGAATTAATGGTGTCCTACCCTGGGTGTGAGTGCTACTAAAATATAAGGTACAGAAAGAGGGTTGTTGCTTGTCACTTGCCACTTGATTCCTCACTACTTTGCTGCCTTTTGCTCACCGTTAACTGTTTCTCCTCTGCAATGTCCCTCCGCCATGCCACTCTGCCTCGGAGCCAGCCAACTATATAAACCAAAACCTCTACAAACTGTGAGCTATACAAAACCTTTCCTCCTTTAACTTTGGGTGTTGTATATTTTGTCTCAATAATGAGAAAAAGCAACTAAGACACACTACGTATCTTATGAAAGTTCAGGGTTCTGTCACATTAGTAAAATGTTTAAAGGTTCAGTGTTCTGGAACATAAGGGGCTAAGTTAGTGAATAATGTAGTGAACGATGTGACCTCACCATGAAGAAAGAAGCACTGAGCTTAGTTCCTCTGTGGATTTTGGAGGCAGCATATATGACATTTGGAAACACTACTTGGACCCATTGTAGGATAACTTGTAAGGCTTCAATTGTGAGAGAGGACTGTGAGAACTGGTGAGCTCTGCAGCAGAGGGAGGCTGGGTAAATGATATTGCCCTGGCTAAGGCTATATACCCCAGCAGATTTGATAATACTAGAATCACTGCAAATCTTACAGCAAGATCATGGGGCCATCTCCTAGGATTCTGAAGGCTTCTGGAGCAAGGTCCTTTCTTCTATGGCATAGAATTGATTGCAGTTTGAAAATCACTTCTTGTCATACTATTGTGCCTTAGTGGAGGCCAAACAAATGGAGAACATCAAGTGAGTGTCAGAACAGTTTCCCATCATTAGCTAAGTATTACTACAGCCCTAAATTTGAGTTGGCCTACCAACAACTTCTTGTATGATGGAAATGGTTCATTTAGAATCAGGTCTGAGTAAGGCCAGGAGGCACAAATAAGAAACATGAACTGATGATAGTCTAGACTTTCATGTAAATGACTACTTCTTAAAATTATGTTTATGTCTTCATGCATGTTCCATCTAGTTAAGTGACAGAGGAGAAGTTCAGACATGGTTCACAGATAGATGAATATTTTTAATATAACTTCATATGTTAATATTATTTATAGTATACAATTCTATATCTTTACATCATTACATATTAACATATTCACATGTACATATAGATAGATGGATAGATGCTGTTTCTCTGGAGAACCCTAATACATCCTCTTTCCTTGTTTCACTTTTCCAAGCTCCCCACTCCTGTTTCCTAGAGTCACTTCCAAAATAAAATGCCCATGAGTCCTTACCTCAGGTTTTTCTTTCTTGAGAGAACCCAGCATAAGACAGCAGGTATTTTAAAAATGGCCTCTTTTCCAGTGTTTCAACAAAATTCTGAGAAGTCTTTTATGTTTGGCAATAAGAAGTTGTTATTGGTAGAGAATTCCAAAATACTGAAACCTAACCTGAATAATGTATATATTTGCTTTGTTGGAAAATTAAAAATGGAAATGAAAAAATGGCTGTGATTTGGGAATAGACTCACAAAGAATTTTTACCATGAAAGATTATAATAATCTCGGGTACATGGAAGGCTGGTAGGTAGGACTTAGAGCAGCAAATACTGCTGAATGTTCCCTGACTCACACCGTCTACCACCGCCTCCGAAGTTCCTACACTGCTGTCAGCCACCATCAATTTTTACCAGGACTATTGCAGCCTCCTAACTGACGGGTCCTCCTGTTTTCACTCTCACTCCCTTTCAGGCTGTTCTTAGCCCAAAAGTCAGAGAGATCCTGGGAAACTCTTTTATGGCTTGTGTTTATATGCACCCAAAAGCCTCATGCAAATGAGGTATGGCTATTTTGGAGGTGGCTGAATCTAGAATGCATGATTTATTCATGGTGGGGCTAGGCCTGAGGGCACTAGGATTAAGGGTATGAGTGCTATATGCTCTAGGTAGTTTGAATAACATAAAATTGGCAGAAAGATGCTCTTAAGGTTTCTTGTTGCTTTTGCTACCTTCTGGTAGCCATGAATTGTTTCTCCTCTGCAATGCCCCTCTGCCACGCCACCCTGCCTTGGAGCCAGCCAATTATGGACTGAAACCTCTATAAACTATGAGCGAAGTAAACCTTTTCCCCTTTAACTTTGGGTGTTGGGTATTTTGTCTCAGCAATGAGAGAAAAGTAACTAATGCAGAAATAAGCACATCATTCAATTCCTTAGCTCGCAATCCTGAGAAAGTTCTCATTTTCCATGGGTAGAAGCTAACATACAACAGCGTTTAAGGCCTGATGTGATGTGGCTCTGGTTTCCTTTCTGATCTCATGTCCTGTTCTTCTCACTCACTCCATCCCTCTTCTCTCTATTCTCCAAGTACACTGATCAGGGCAGCGGGTCTTGTTCTTGCTCCTCATGGAATATGCTTCCCCAGGTGTCTACCTGGATGCCTTCACATCTCCAAGGAAGCACCATCCACCATGACCACCCCTTTCATATCTGCATCTCCAAGGAGCACTGTCTACCATTCAGCATAGACAATGTGTAGGAGATAGAGTGATGAACCCCATGACTCTCAAGGTGGGGAAATAGCAACAGAGGCTGAATGTCATCTCACCTCTCAGAGGAGGCTGGCAAGAGCAATCCCGTTTCACAGACTCCATTCTAAGGGATGCTTTTTGGGAGAATTGTGTTTAAAGAAAGAGAGTTTAGCAGCTGATCATCCAGAGACCATTTCCATTCCCGTCTCTCTGAGTCACTTGGTTGTACCAGCATTATGATGTACAGAGTGATAGATGTGTATTTAATCCCACACTGAGTGTGACATGGAGCTGGAAATGTCAGCAGCTCCCTGTCAACCTCTGCAAACACTGGAGCTCAGCAGTCACGGTTCCCACGTGAAATGACTGGGGAAGGAGCTGATCCCAGCCCTGTACTTTGTAACTGTCTCATATTCAATCTCCCCTGGCAGGTGCGGGGAATGACTCATTCCCCTTACTCCTCTGAAAATGTCCCTTTCATGTTTCATAAACAACAGCTTTGCTGTGCCATTGTCTCTGTTAGTTATTTTCATAATTCATAATTATCTTAGTTCTTAAAATGTAGACTTACATTTAAAAGCATGATCCAATCGTGCTTGATTGCTGCCACATTGTGTTCAAAGTAATTACCATTCATTTGGCTTTTGAGGCTGTTGAATGAATTTTCCACATGAGATTCCTTAATTTGTACATATTTTATTGCTATAAAATAGGTATTGGCAAGCTGCCTAAACTGTAGCAAAGGCCTTTAATTCCTATCACTATGTGATAAAACAAATTGAGTGCAAACTGAGAGGCTTAAGATTGAACACTTGAAATGGATTTAACTCGTTTTTCTAAAGCAAGTTTCCCCAGGTGTGAGACGCAGGTAAGATTAAGATAGCTTAGTTCAGGCTGAGAGTTCAGAATTGTTTCAGCATTTGTATAAAAATGATAATGTCCCGCCATGATGGCAAATCTCTCTCTTCCCATGATATATTAATCCTCTGGGAAACGATGTTTGGAGAGAGAATGTTATTACCATTTTTCATGGATGACAAGAGAAGTCAAGTATGCACAAAACAATGCCGAGGAACTCTTGGTCACAGTAGAGGGGTGGGCCAGATGTTCTCAGCCCTGGGTTGAGGGTAGGCTCTGCCACACTGTGTGGCCTTTGGAAATCTTTCTAGTTCTCTGAGCCCAAGTTGCTCATTTGTAAAATAAATGGTTGGAAAGAGTGATTCCTAAGTTTAATTAATAATTTGCTTTCTGCGATTATTAGTGTCTCAGAATTATTCAAGATTTTTAACTGAGCTTCTTTCTAGAGTTCTTAGGATTTCTAGGGTACTTAAAATCTCATCGTAACTGATGAATGGATAGAGAAGATGTGTCTTTCTCAATCTAAAAATTAATCTGGAACCAGAAAAGACCTAGAATAGCAAAAGCAATTCTAGGCAACAGAAACATGGCAGGGGATATCACAATCCCCAACTTGAAACTATACTACAAAGCCACTGTGATAAAAACAGCATGGTACTGGCTAATAAACAGATGTGAAGATCAGTAGAGTAGATTAGAAGAAGCAGAAACAACTCCAGACATACTCAGCTACCTCACCTTTGACAAATCAGCCAACCATCCTCACTGGAGGAAAGATAGCCTCTTTAATAATGGTGCTGGAAAAACTGGATTTCAACTTGCCAAAGATTAAAACTAGACCTCTATCTGTCACCATGCACTAAACTAAGATTGAAGTGGATTAAAGATCTAAATATTAAAACAGAAACACTAAAACTGCTGGAAGATAAGCTAGGTAAAACTCTCAAAGACATTGGCATAGGAAAAGACTTTATGAACAAATCCTCAGCACAAGAACTAGCACAAAGAATCAACAACTGGGATCTCATCTTATTAAAAAGCTTCTACACTGCAAGAGAAACCACCAACAGAGCTAAGAGACAACCTACAATGTGGGAAATTTTTTTTTATTGTATTAAATTCTTTTAT